>CM038221.1:89403279-90653279 GCA_021442155.1 Cymbidium sinense | reverse complement strand
TCCCATGTTATCATAATCAAAAGTACCATCTGTCACTCAGCCTATTAAATAAAGTCCATCATCATCTATGTTTAAACCCCAAATTGAAGGGCCATCCTCATTTCAGATCTCCAGTATAGAGATAGAGTCACTCCATTTATCTTCTAATAATAGAGAGATTGTAGATGAGGGGCACCTTGGTTTTGGGGCCACTCTAGCTATAGAGGAACTTCCCACCATCTAGGGGAATCATAAAAAAAGATATTTGAAGTGAAAATAATGGCTGCAGAGGAAGAATTTGAAATTATCCTTAATAGCAATGGTGTTCCACTTCATCTTGTAAATGAAGAAGTGGAGACTATTATTAGAGAAGATGAAGAGAAAGATAAGATAAGTAGGGTCCCAGATCACTTTGATTTAGATTAAGATTACTTGTTGGGTGATGACCCTAGGCTACCCATAACACATGTTTTTATGGTAGATATAAGAACATTTAAAAATGATAACAAGAAACACACAAGGATCTTATACTTGATCTTACTTAGTAGTTAATCCTTTAGTTACAGAAGAAGGATGATGAGATTTTGAGGATGGAAAAGAAGATGGAGGAGATGATTGCCACTATAAAATCACTCCAAAGTCTAATTCCCATGCCTTTTCAGACATTTTCTTTAGAGAGACTGAAGGATTTCAATACCAAAGATGTGGCAAAGCTTGGTTTAGAAGATGCAATGCTATGGGGAGTGATGCTCAAATGTTTAGGCAGTTTGTCAGTAGCTTGATTGGGGTTGCCTTTTATTAGTATGCAAAGATACCAAATGGTTATGTGTGCACTTTCAATGAACTAGAAAACATGTTTGTAAAATGATTCATTGGAACACAACACCACATCACTATAAGAGACATAGTAGTTAAAAAAAAAAGCCAGGTAAATCCCTCATTGATAATATCCTAAGATGAAAGATTTCTCAGTGTGAGCCTCAGTTACAAGAGTAGTACACTGCAAAAATACTCCTATGAAATATTCATGGCATTGTTTCTTCTTATTGAAAGGCTTTACTATTAAAACTTTTGAGAAACTATTAAGTAAAGCCTCTAACCTACAAGAAGAAGCTCCAAGGATGTCCTTCCTTAGAGCTCCATCTAATATGAATAGAACATAACCAAGAAATGTACTAGAAAAGAGGATAGGTAATGTCTCTATAGTGGATAGGGAAAAGCTCCAATTTAAGCCTAAGTAGAGCAGCCTCCACCTTATAGGCCATTATAATAGCAGTTATCACCAATACCCAAGAAAGCTCCCAATAGCTCTTTTAACGAAAGAATGAAATAGAATTATTCTTTTAAGAGATAGATAGTGAGGAAGATTTTCAAAATTTTAAAGAAAAAGCTAGATTTCAAGCTACCTGATCCGAAAAGATCATAAGAAATTAGCAAAGTGAATGACCCAAATTATTACTCATATCATCATATATTAGGTGTTGACCTCACTTTTGGAGTGAGGTTGACTACCTTCTTCTTAGACCTATGATCCATGTAGCCACTAAGACTTCCCAACACTAAGAAAATCTTATTAGTTAGAAGAAGACTCACCCTAAGATTAGAGACTAAAAGACTCAAACCAAGGGCTAGACCCCAGCTTAGGATAGGAAGAACACTACCTACCTTAAACCCAACCATATATTAGATTAAACTAATGGACCCAAACTAAATCAAATGATTGTCAATCAAAACCTCAAACCAAAACCTAATTTGACCTAGGCTCAACATGATTTATCATGATTCAATTTGTTGGGCAACCAAGCCAACTTAGCTTTTTTTAGATTCAGCAGGGCTAAACCTAAGATCAATTTAATTAGAAGTGAAACCTTATTCATCTAAATTCATTTGAATCCCAATTGAGCTTTAGAAAGCCTTGACTTCAATACAATTAAACCAAAACCAAATTGACATGGCCCTTGACCTGACACAACTTATTTGAACTCCGTAGGGTCAACTTAATTTAAGCTAAATTAAATTGATTTAAATCTCATGATTTCTCCAAAGCATCTAATCAACCATTCAAATTCATTTCAACCCAAGTTGACCCATTTTACTTAAAGATGTTAGATGGGCCATAACTACGTCTAACCCAAATTAATTATGATAAAAGATAATAATCAAATCTAAATCCATTATCAAACCCCTCTCAATAGTTAATTGACACCAACTCAACCCCATTCAACCCAATCAACCCAAATGGTTCATTTGAACCAATAGGATCTAAATAGCCAATTTGATTCATTCAAAATTCAATCCAACCCAAATTGGATTAGATCAACTCATCAACCTCTTTCATAATGATTGTTGATCATCTTTGATTATCCAATTATAGTCAATTTGGTCAAACCAAGCTAATTTGGCTACTTAACCCAAGTTGATCCAATTTGACCTAAAGGGCCAAATAGCAAAATCTCATTATAATCCAAAATGATTGCAACTAATGCCTCTAATCAATCATAAATTTGTTATTAAACACCCTAAAATCATCAATTCAAGTTAACTTGATTAAGCTAATCCAATTGACCTAAAAGATCAAATTGAATCAAAACTCATTCTAATCCAAATCAATTCAAACCAACACATATAATCATTCCCAAATGATCAATCAAACATAGTCCAACCCTTCATTCAACCCAATTTGACCAATTTGAACAAATTGGTCAACTTGACCTATTTGGCCTAAATGAACCCATATGAACCAAACCCAAATCCGCTCCAAATTGAATCAAACTAATTATGGCAATGCATTCCAAATGATCAATTGAACATAATCCAAATACCCTATTGACCTAATTTAGTCAATTAGTCAACCTAACCCAATCGAACCCAAATTGAGTTATATAGGTTCAATCGAGCCAAACCCAACCAGACCAAGCCAAAAAGAAGACATAGAGTTATTGAGTCAACACTTGACATAACTTTAATTGCCCCTACACAATGAGAAGTAAGATTATCAATCAAAGATAATGAGACTTCTAAAAGGTGATTCATTAAAGGCATGATCATTTTGGAAGAAATCCACTATTAAACTAAATTAACTTCCTAACTACTTGGATAATGCTCCAACAACCCACCAATAGTAAGGTGAATAAATTTTTCAGTTATACCAAGAGGGTCCCAAAATTTCCATTGGAGCTAGCTATTGCCCATTATCTCCCTTTATGTATGTTTGAACACTTTAATGCTAAACTAATGCTACAAGGAAGATCCTAAGAGGTCATTCAAAAAATAATGAAGTTGAAAAGGGAGAGCCCTACCTCTATGAGATAATCCTCCACTACTATTTTCCCAAAGGAGGTTCTCGCTAGACTACTTTTCTCCATCAAATAAGAGACACTTCTCATGTTTTCTAAACTTATGGCATTTTCTTGATATTCAGAGCAGAAGATGGATTTTCTAAAATAGTAGCACTCTCCTCAAATGTAATGGGAACACTTGCCTCCACCAATGAGTCCATGTCTTTATTTATAAACTAATTTAGCTTTGTCTCTATAATAGTAATTTGGTAATGATGTTTAAAGGCTTTCATCAATAGATTTTGGTTCAATATATGATAGAAAAATTGAATGATCAATCACATCCTTAAAATGTCTTCCAGTCATAATACTTTGGGATGGATTTTTTATAATAAAACACTTATAATTAATTTACATATATTAACAACTCTATTTGCTCTTCAAAAAATATAATAACCAAAGAAAATTTTATCATCAAATTTATAATCAAAATTGCCCAATTTTTTTTTTCATTGTTCAAAATGAAACACTTACATCCAAAAACATGCAGATGACCAATCATATGTTTCCTTTTAAAGAATCACTCATAAGTTTTCTTACTTAAAATTGGTGTCAAATAAATTTTGTTCATCACATAATATGCAATATTCACATCTTTAGCCCAACAATACTTCAATAATTAATAATCATCCAACAACTTTACTCAATTTAATTAAAATTATGTTTTATCTTTCAACAAATCTATTCTACTAGGGTGCTATAAGAGCAAATATATTATGTATAATACAAAATTCATCATAAAATGTTTTAAATGATTTATTTTCAAATTCATCTCCATTATGAGTTTGAATCCTACTAATTGAATAATTTATATCTCTTTGCATATATTTTATGATTTTTTTAAAAAACATAAAAGCATCTTGATATTTATAAACAACACCCAAGTAAATATAATGAAATCATTTATAATCACAAAGCCAAAAAAACTCAACACCTAAGCTAACATTACTAACAAGACCAAACAAATCTATATGTCAGAGTTTTAATGGTCTAGATATAGAAACAATATTTTTATTTTCAAAATAATACTTAGAATGATTACCTCAAATGAATGTATCAATCATAATCCAAATGTAATTTTAATTTAAGCAAGCTATCAATTGAATTAAGTCTAGCAATCATATTAAGTGAATTCATGTTCATGTGACAAATCTTTTGTGTCATAACCAAAACATATATATGTTGAAAATTATCAAAATATTTTCATTAATAACATAATATAATTTATGAAAAGAAATATTCAAACCTTTATGAAAAATTTCACTAATAAAAATCAAATTATGTCTTAAACCTTCAACAAGAAATACTTTATTTGAAGTTATGGAATTCATACATAGGTATAAAAGGCTGATGATTTTCCTTTAGAATGATTCTTTATTTGGCTCTAAAATAGTAAATTTATTCTTATCATAAGTAATATACCTTGAGCATCCACTATCTAAATAGCACATGCCTTCCCTTGATTTCTATTTAAAGACATTCCTTAATGGTAGTATCTCCACCTCACTGGTAGTATCTCCATATGCCATAAGTTATAGATGTGCCTCGTCTTTAGAAGTAGCATCTTGGACTCTTCCAAATTTGAATTTTCCCAAGAAGCCATTTTTCTTTATTTTTCTTATGTTGCTTTTTGTCCTTCTAGTTTTTTCTTTTATTTTCCTTTTTGCTTTTTGATTTTTCATTTGCAAGTTTCAAAAATTCTTCTCTCAAATGCCTAAGCTTTTTTACTATGGTAGCATATTGTACATTCACTAACACAAGTTTTCTTAGTTCTTAACTTATAAATTTTGGATTTCCAATACCTTTGTTTCTTTTGTCTAAGCAAAATTCTTAATCTTTTAGAGAGCATGGCAACTTCATTATTGTTCACTCCAGAACATGAGTGGTGTCATCACTAGCAACTTCAATCAATGAAGTAATTATTTTTCCTTCTTTAATTTTATAAATATCATTTAGTTCCCTTTTAGCATGTACCTATTTATGTGCTATAAGAGAACTAAAAAACTACAAAGTGAATAATAAGTTTAATCTTTTGCTTCAGTAATAGCAATTGCCTTTTCATCCCATCCTTCTGAAAATCATGTTAATATCTTAAAAAAACCAAATCTTGGTTTTGTATTTTCTTCAATGAGAATGCAAAGTATTTATTCTTTTCATGAATAGAGTATTCATATTAGAAATAGTTTCATTTAGCTATATGTAAAATATTTTATATTCATGTATTTATTTTTTAATATGTGCATCTTTAACTTCATTTATGTCATCAAAAGTAACAATCAATTTATTCAAAATTTTTGTAGTAGTACTAAGCATAGATGTTCTCATATACTCATCAAGAAATATAGCACAATATAAGGTATTACATGATTATGCATTCAGTTCATCTAAATCCCTTTTATGAGTAATATATTCATCAAATGGGTTTTCATTTTTATGTCGTTATCATCACGAAGTAAAGCAATGTATAAAGTATTACATGCTTTTATATTTAGTTCATATAATTTTTTTATTAGTACTGCATTCATCAAAAGATTTTTGAACATTCATTCTATTTATCTTTACTATAAGTGTGTGGAATTAATGTGTTAACATATGGCACATGCAAGAATCTTGGCCATAAAGAATCTTGACACAAAAATATTTACTTCTATGAATTTTCTAATAATCAAAATGAAGATTATCAAGTAATGGTGATCTATGTGTAGATTTTTCTTCATGTCCTGAACCCTTAGGAAAATCTTGTGTCAAAGTGATCAACTCAAATAAGTTAACCACAAATTGAGTTGAGGCTCTGATACTAATTGTTATGTTGCTATGTGACCCAAGAGAGGGAGAATTAGGTATTTAAAAAAAATTAAAATTAAATTAAATTTTACTTTTAGCGAAAGTTAATTGCCGACAACTTAAGTCTTTTAATAAAACACAATAAATCAAAAAAAAATTAAGAAAGTAAAATTGATAAGAGGCACAATAATTTTACATGGTTTGACAAAAACCAAAAATTGGCATATGTCCATGCCTAACAACCCAATCTAGGAATTCACTAAATATCACATGATGATAATAATCTTTCATATTCTCTTACACCAAGAAAGTACAATCTCAAAACACGCACTTCCTACATCAGGCAAGTATAACCCCAAATACATACTTTCCAACACTGGCCAAGTATAACCACAAATAAATCATGTACTCTTCTACACAAGCAAGCTTAACCCCTAACAACTAGACATTACAAAGCCAATATATATATATATATATATATATATATATATATATATATATATATATATATATATATATATATATATATATATATATATATATATATATATATATATATATATATATATAATAATAATAAAATAATGCATCAGACTTCAATTCTAACTTATAAATTTTAAAAAAAAAACTTTTCTTACTAAGCAATAAGATGACAAATAAGAGAAGGCTCACAAAATATTTTTGTTATTTTAAAAAGTATAAATTCAATGATATGAACTCTAAATAAAAAAGAAAACTTTTGATGTGATGGTGTTAGAATAATTTGAACTTAAAAAAATTTGCAAAATGTGAAGATCATAAATCATTAAAAATGAAATGTTTGAAATCCCAAATAATTAAATCACACATAAAGCCATGATAATTTGATAGATTAGAACACTTGAATAAAAATAATTAAGAATGAAAAATAGTTAGCCAAATCATACCACAATTTTATCATTCAACATGAGAAATCAAGAATATTAAGCATACTTAAATGAAATAGAGAACATTCTTACTCAAGCCATTTTGAATAAAAAGTTTGGAGAGGCTAGATTACACTTGAAATGACTTTCCGCCATACACGAAAAGGATTTTAAATAAATAGAATAATCTCTTCTTGAGAAAACTTGATGTGAAAGGGAGTGAGAAGAGGAATTTTGAGCACTTAGGTGAAGAACTATTTTGAAACATTTTGCATTATTTGGTCAGTCAAGCTATGGTTCATTAAAAGATTAAGAGATTTTCATGGTACAAACGCAATGGCATTAAATAGAGAATAGTGAGGAGTGGGGGATTGGCCATGAAAGAAAAAAAAATAGAGGAAAAAAACTCAAGAGAGAATTTATCTTTGAAAAGATTTTAAGTTTGATTTCACAATTTAAATCAACATAATTTGAATTTGAATTAAACAAGTTTAAATTAGATGTTGAACAGATGCATGGAGGAAAGTTGGTTTAATACAAATTAATTATTTCAATAATTAAATAATAAATAAGATAATATCTAAGAAACCAACTTGAATTAGATAAAATTAAGATAACTTCATTAAATGAAGTTGTATGTGACTATTTGCAATTGAATAATAATAATAATTATTATAATGAACATCCCAACTTGAGCACTGTGACGCTGCAAACCAAATGCCTATGCACTAGCTCTACCGCCCCTAAGTTTAAAGAATCTAGAAAAACACTAACCACTCCTGCCAAAAGTCATTCCTATCAGTGACAATGATTCAAAGTAGAACAGGAGTAGTTAGGAGAGTGGGAATGGTTAGGGGAAATGATTTCTTATAAAAAGTGGTGAGGTGTTAACACTCTTCTTCTTTTTCTTCTTTTTTCTAGCCACACTTCTCTCTCTCTCTCTCTCTCTCTCTCTCTCTCTCTCTTCGTTACATGCTTTCCTTCTTGTGTGAGACAAGATTGGAATTAGGCCATATCTAATCTCACATAAAGCTTCAAATGAAAAGCTTTTTTTATACAATTCCTCACTCATAGAAAAATTTGAAAGACTTCCATCATTGATCTTAGATCCAATGTGAAATGACAATTCTCCCTCCATCGATCTTCGATCTAGAGTAAGGGAGAAGAATATGATCACATTAATTATATAATTTTAGGCATTTCCAAGAAAAATTGTACCCAAATTTAAATTAAATTGAAATTTAAATCACTAAATCAAGAATCTTAAAATTTTAAGGCCTCTTCCATTGAACTTAGTTTCAGTGTGAGAAGAAAATTCTTCCCTTGTTGATCTTAGATTCAAAACAAGGGAGAATAGTGCATGTTACACTAAATATTTTGTAACTTAGCATTTCTAAGCCTTTATGCTACCAAACATTTGTAGAAATCATCAAATTTCCCTAGAAATTTTTCCTATAATAGAATCTCCTGACTCGTAGCATTGTTATCAAGAATTTGACATTAGCACTCTACTTTGTAGAGCCACAATGCTATATAAATAATGCCAAGCTACTCTATCATTGTTGTGGCAATGAATCCTGGCATCGCAGTGCTACCTTCTTAGGTTGTAAGGTCAAAATGTTTAACTTTAGTGCCATAATGCTATCTGCACAGCATTGAGGCTCTCTATCAGTGTCGTGGCATTGCTGCTCTACCTTCATAGGTTGTAAGATCAAAATGTTTACTTATAACATCGCAACACTATCCAGATAATGCCTAGGCATCTTATCAACTGCAACGCCACTTCCCTAGCACCTAGGCACTGTCTTCTCTAATTTTAAGCCTAAATTTTAATATATAGCATTACGACATAGCTTTTCAATCCCAAGGTGCTGCCTTCTCAATATTGATAACCTTGAGTTAAAATTTTATTTTAACTTATAATCATATTATAATTGAATCTTGGATATAACACATCAACATTTAAAATGCAAACATATAGTGTAGAGTAAAATTTTATTATAAAATTTTTCAAATAAAAATACATAAAAAGAAAAGAAGGAAAATACAAAAAAAGAGGGAAAAGACTATCTTAGAAGTCATAATCCTCCACCTCCTCCTCTTCTTCTTGCTCTGAAAGGAAGCCCTTTTGAATTGTAAAATTTAAAATGGCTCTTTATTTAGTCACCTCACTTATGTTACTAGTGAGCATTAGCTTGGCAGAAATAAAATAATTCTAAGCTTTAGCCTTAGTTGTTAGATGGACAACAAAAAAATTGATAATATTTTTCTCTTACCATTTCCATTGAGTATTTGCATTTCAAATAGTGAGGAAACTAATAATTTCATCAAAATCATGTATAAGAAAGATATTGATCATATATAAAATTTTATAAATTATTATATGCATTGATGGAAGTACTATCAAAACATATTCATGTCCCCCATACAAAAACTTTGTTATCCTAGTGATCTTTCATATTGACAAAGAACTCCCTGCATTGCAGGGAAGATGCAACTAGTGTTGTCATAAACAGGATGCTCTTAACATCACTCATTGATGACCCTCTCCACACTCCCACTGAGATTATGAAAGATCCTATTTAAAATGAGGTGTTTACTAATAAGAGTGTGATGGTACCTCCCCTCTATGTCCACATTAATAAATCTAGGAGAGTCACTCCAGGACGTCCCTGTCTTTTCCCACTAGATGATTTTGAGTGGCATATTTGTTGTCCTAGAGCTGAGCAAAAGCTAGAATAAAATAAAAGAATAAAAGCTTTAGAATGAAAACATTGGCATCCTAAGTGTCTTATTTTTAGGCTGGACCCAACGCCACAGTGCTCTAACACAGTGTCGCGGTGCTAGTCAAAAGTTCTATCCTCTTCTATTAAAATTTCATGCCAGTCTGTCAGCCCTTTGAATGACTTTTTGACCAACATTGCGGTGCTACTTTGGCAACGCCTAGGCATTGTACAAACAAAAAACCTAGGTGTTTATTATTCTTTAGGGTGCTTTAGTACTATGACATTGGGTTTACAACACTGAAGTGCTACCCTCTCTGATTTTAAGACCTATGTTTCTTCTTGCCAGCACTAGGGCAGTGACTTCCCAGTGCTAATGTGCTGAACTTTAGGCACCAAACCGCTAACTTCCTAGTACCATAACATTGAACCTCTATTTCTATGACATTATTTCTACAGTGCCTAGGTGCCATCCCATATAATTAAAAAAATAAATAATTCAAACACCTTTATGTTTGCTATGCGAACATCCAAACCCTAACTGGCACTCTAAAGATAGGTTAGCCCACTCTATATGTTCGCCATGCGAACATCTAAATTCTATCTAACACTCCAAAGAGAGGTAAGCCAAAATCTTTATGTTCGCCATGCAAACATCTAAAACATATATGGTACTCTAAAGGGATGTAAGTCCAATTTGTTCATTTGCCATGTGAACATCTAAATTTTAAATTGGCTTTCCAATAAATGTAAGCCTAGTCATTTGTTTTCCACACTAAATTTTCTATAATTTTTTGCCATTCCAAAGGTATGTACGTCCAATTTATTCATTCACCATGCAAATATCTTAATGGCATTCCAAAGGGATGTAAGTTTAATCCATTAGTTAGCATGAACTCTAACCCCAAATGACATTCCAAAAGGTTGTAAGTCCAATCTATTCATTTATTATTTGAACATTATAATTGATATTCCAAAGGGATATAAGTTCAATCTATTCATTCATTATTTCAACATTTTAACTAGCATTCCAAGGGATGTAAGTCCAATCTTCCTATTCACCATACGAACAACGTAACAATATTTTAATAGATGTAAACCCTACATATGTTTGCAAAGAAGACTTCATTGAATTATTGAATAAACATATAAATTAAGTTTATCCTTAATTCACTAAATACCTACACAATAACTCTAATCTACTCAAGATATCTAAAATGAGGTATCTCATGGATACTAATCAGACTCCCTAGACATTACGATTAATAGTCCTATAATGTTGGTAGATTAGAATAACAATAGTCCCAGGATGAAAAATAATGGAATCTTGATCTAGACTACTCTCTCTTTTCCTATAAACAGTCATCCACCCCACACCATTAGACCTCGATTCATATCAAAGAGATATATTTATTTTCAACTTTAATTGAGATTGCTCTCTTACTACAGTAAAAGTGGTAATTAACTATGAATGCTTGCATTCATAGAAAGTAGAACTTAAATAAATTCTAACATAATGTTAGAGGAAATCTGGTTGAATATATATCAATCTTCTTCATGAAGAAAAAACTCCCCAAACATCTTTAAAAGATGGCCGAGATTTGCAAAGATGTTTTTCTTGAGCCATCAGTGAAAACCAAAGAATCACCATGTATGGATCAATCATTAATCAATCCAAATTAATTAATTTATTACTAAAGGAAATAATTTAAGAAAGGAAATGAATTTCAAATAAAATTTAAGTTTGAATTTAAATTTCTACAAAAGTTGACCAGAAAGGTTTCTAAAAGTTGATATTGTAAATTAAAGGAAATTACTTAACTCTAATTTAATATAAAACTTTAAATTTGAATAAATTCAAATTTATCAAATAAAATTAATTTGAATAATCAAGTAGCATTCCAAGTAAGGGGAAACGAAATTTGGAAATAATTTAAAGATATTTCAAAGTTGAATTTTCAATTTAATTTAACTTTTAAAAATTTTAAAAATACAAATCATTAATGCATTAATAAGCTAAATTTGACCATTCCACGATGTGCCATGAAAATTAAATGCAAAATTGATAAAGAGAGAAAATGAATAATTAGAAGAGACAAAGAAGGATAATCACAACATTTAATTGAATATTTGATGTCACATGATTAAAATATATAGATAATTTAATAAATAAGGCATGGGATTTATTTAATGTATCATTAAATAAGCTAAACAAAGTTTAAGATGCAATAGATATGACTTAAATAATGCAAGTGACTAAATTATTCAAAATGGATAATTTCATGAATTTTGAAAAAATAATGCAAATTAATTTGGTAACAATATTCCAAAGTAATAATAAATGAAATGCACATAACTTAAAAATTCTATGAGCTCTAACTATCATTATAATAATTTCTAAGAAAACTCTTAATGAACTTAAGTCTAAGTTGAATTGATTTTGTTGAGTTGACTGATCAAATTGGGTATGGTAATTTTCTTGAAACACTTAAATTAAAATATTTGTAACTTACAATTTATATTTGTTATCATCAAAATCAAATAATTGAATCATGGGATTTAGTGTCAATACTTCACACCATCGTGCAGGAATTTGATGCACTGATGGAGGGAAAATGGTATCATCTTATTTTCATGTTGCCAAGGTCTTCCCAAGAATTCATTAAAAGATGTGTCAGAGTCTATGATATGAAATGCTATCTCAATGTTCATGTCTCTAATTTGTAATAGTAGGGTGATAAAACCTAAGCACTTCTTTCATTGCTAATTAAATCTTCCCACCATTATTTTGTCTAAGTTAAGTTTGCTAAGGTCAGTCTTCAAAGAAGTGATGGCTTTTAGATTTATTAATGTTGACCAACACACCTAAATCAATACGCACTCTAAACATTTTAAAATTATCTATATTTATAGATATTTAAAATGGATGGTTGTGTTTTGAAGTCTTGTAGAGTATGTCTTCATCTAAAAAATATCTCTTAAGACTTCTTTAAAGTAGAAGTTATCTTCTTCAATTATAGATGTAGTTGCTAACTGAGTTAAGTATATCTCAAGATATTATAGAGCTTTGATTAATGGCTCCCTCATCTTTTGGATAAGACAAGATATCATAGATGCTATGTTTCTAGAGAATTTATTAGATGTATTAATGCATAGTAATTGACTTTAAGTTGATTATCTATAGATGTGCCCTATGGAGGAGTATCCTTTGATGGGAATATCTATTCACTAGATCCAACGACCTATTTTTCTTTTTCTTAGGTGGCATCTTACAAGGTAAGACTCTACCACTATAGAGAATGACTTTTACAATACCTTTTATTCAAGGGGATGTAATGGTGTTTACCTGCTCTTTGGTGGTACCTAATGCTTCTCTCATAGAATCCTCTAAGGATTCAAACTGTATCTTAACAAGAACTTCCTCAAAATTTAAGATTGGGGCATCATTAATAGAGTTAGAATTTTCATTGGGGATGGATTGATTGAAATTATTTTAGAAGCTATCTTGACTCTTATTATTATAAGAGATATTATTAGAGTTATCTTTATTAAGAGATTTATTATTTAAGTCATCAGAGTAATACTCATCACAAATAGGGAAGACATAAATGGAATTTCTCTTTATTATTTTATAATCAGTGAGATGCTAAGTTTATTAGAAACTTTATGAGATGTGTTAATACATAATAATTGAATTTAGGTTGATTATTAATAAATGTGTTTTATATAGGTGTATTTTTTGACAAAACTATATATTCATTAAATCCAATGACCTATTTTTCTTTTTCTTAGATGACATCTTATGAGGTAAGAATCTACCACTATAGAGAATGACTTTTGCATTACCTTTTATTAAAAAAAACCCTAAAAGTTTAAGATTCATAGAAACTTTTATTTAATGATTTTTTTCTTAGATGACATCTTAGGAGGTAAAATTCTAAAACTATAGAGAATGACTTTTACAATACCTTTTATTTAAAAAACCATAAAAGTTTAAACTTTATTCACTAAAAGTTTTTTTTCATATAATCTTCTAGGATTTAAACTTTATTTCAATAAGAACGACTTGAAGTTTAAGATTGTGGTATCACCATCAGAGTTAGAATTATCATTGGGGATGGATTGATTGAAATTATTTTGGAAGTTATCTTCATCTTATTATTATAAGAGATATTATTAGAGTTCTCTTTATTTAATTTTAGACAAGACAAATATAATTTTTATTTATTTTAAATCACTAAGATGCTAAGTTTTTTAGAGACTTTATGAGATGTGCTAATACATAGCAGTTGACTTTAGGTTGATTATTTATAGATGAGTTTTATATAGGAGTATTTTTTGATGGGCTATCTATTCACTAGGTCCAATGACCTAGTTTTGTTTTTCTTAGGTGGCATCTTATTAAGTAAGACTCTATCACTATAGAGAATGACTTTTATAGTACCTTTTATTGGAGTGGTCGAAATGGTGTTTACTTGCTCTTTGGTGGTACGTAAAGCTTCTCTCATAGAATCTTTTGAGGATTCAAATTTTATCTCAACAAGTTCACCTTAAAAGTTTAAGATTGGGCTATCAATATTAGAGTTAGAATTATCATTGGGGATGGATTGATTGAAATTATTTTGGAAGCTATCTTGACTCTTATTATTATAAGAGATATTATAATAGTTGTGTTTATTAATAGATTTAATATATAAATCATTAGAGTCATATTTATCATAAATAGACATGACATAAATAGAATTTCTCTTTATTATTTTATTAGTTCCCAAGGGAACAAAATAGAAGTCATAAATGGAAAGTAGAATAAGTGGCTAGATTCACCATCCATAGAAATAAAGTTCCTTCTACTAGTGACCTAACTATAAAACCCTTGGCTTCTACTAAAAGTAAAAAATAATAAAAAGAAAAAAAAATCAAATAACAATTAAATAAAGTTGTAGTCATTCTCCTCCTCCTCTTCTTCTTCCAGCTTTGGTATGGTGCTAACATAGGCTTAAAATGAGGCACCATAAGAACAGACGTCTAACCTAGGCCTGCATGAAAGCCACAGTTCTCAATCATATGAATAAGTGTTGTGTTTAACTCAACCATGTATGAAAATTGATGTTGCTATTGAGCTATATGGTGGTTAGAGTTTCTCCTCGATTTCTATTACTATCAACTGGATTCACCAACCCTTCTCCTTTAATCCAAGACTTGTCCTTTAATTTCTTGGAGTTACTTGTTTAAGATCTTGAATGATTTGGTTCTAGACTAAGGGGTGCATGAGCTTTTTCCCACCTCAGTCCTCGAGCCAAATCCATTAATTACTCTCTTAATCAGAGGAGCCTTTTTCTATAAAGACTTCTTTATTTGACTCTCCTTGTGCACTCGTCATAACACACATAGAATAAATTAAAGAAGGGTGACCATACCCTATAGTACTTCCCATAAGGATATTACAAATAGAATAGTAAGTAATCCTTCCTACATCTATAATAAAGCCTTTTTGAGTCACAAAATTCAAAATGGCTCTATCCCTAATCACCTCACTAATATTGCTAGTGGGCATTAATTAACTTAGCAAAAATTAAATAATGCCAAGCTTTGGCCTCAAAAGTGAGGCCAGTGGCAGAAGAATTAATAATTTTATCCTCCCACTATTTCCACTGGACATTAGAAATTCAAACAGTGAGAAAATTAAGAATTTCTTTAAAATTAGGATGATCATTATAATAGAAGAGATACTGATCGTATACTACATCTACTCATTCATAATGCAAATAATCTATACCATGTAAATTAACCATTCCAAAGTGATGTAAGTCAATCTATGTATTCTCCATGCAAATAATCTATATCCAATGGCCTTCTAAGAAATGTTGGTCTAATCCATATAGCTACAAGATGAACTTCTAATATATAATTGATTTTTAATGGATGTAAGCCCATTTCTATGTTCACCATGTGAACTACCCAATAAATTTGGCTTTGCAATGGATGTAAACACCAGTCCTATGTTCTCCAAACAAACATTACCCTATAAATTTGGCTTTCCAATGGATGTAAGTTTAACCCATGTTTTCACCATGTGAACACCCTAGAGGCATTCAAATGGAAGTAAGCCCTACATATTTCTATAATGTAGACTTCATTGAATTATTGGATAACCTCATAAAATTAAGTTTTACCTTAATTTATTAAACCCCTACACTAAAACTCTAGTCTACTCATGATATTATGACTAGCCCTCTGATGTTGGTAGACTAGAATAATGTAGTCTCGAGATGGAAAAATTATGGGATCTTGAAAGGGACTACTCTCCTATTTCTTTTAGATAGTCATCTACACTATACCATTAAACATTGATTTATATCAAAAATTGATATTATTTCTAACCTTAATTGAGAGTTCTCTCTTATTGTAGTAAGAGGGGTAATTAACTATGAATGCTTGCATTAATAGGAAGTATAAATCCAATCTAAATAAATCCTAACATAACTTTAGGGGAAATTTGGTTAATTCTATATCAATCTTCCTCATGAAGAACATACTCCTACCCATCCCAATAAAGATCATGGAGAGTTTTCAAAATGATTTATTTGAGCGAATAGATTTCTGGCAACTCCATTGGGGATTACTTCTCTCTCCATCTCTGGATAGAAAAATTAAAATATATGGTGTCATCTTAGACTTAAATATTAGGTTTTATTCTTTTAATAATTTAAATTTATGATCATGTTTGAAACCTTCCAATGGAAAGTTTTACAAACATGATGACTGTCAAGTTAGGAGAGGGCTCCACTATTAGATTCCCTCAAGATGTAATCAATATTGGTTATACTCAAACTATTCTCTAGTTCAATATGATTTTTGAGGTCATCCAATTTCTACCTGATGGACTTATAACTGAGCTTATCATTAAGGGCATTAGAATGCCAAAGGCATTCAACAAAGGAAGGAGCCTGAATGTGATTATTCTTAATGAGCTTAAGCCTAAAGCCTCAACCTCAAAGAGAGGTTGTATTTCTGTTAGGCTATTAGGGGTAATTTTGATAATTTTGCTAATAAGAAGATGGTCATTAAGCCCAAGATAAAATCTATCATCCTCAATCCACTTAGTAGTGCATAAAAAAGCCTGCTATCTATGGAGACAATTTTATGACACCACATAGAGTTTAAGAATTTCTTATTTGGATGACTAAATGCATCATTAAAGAATAAACATATTATCTTGGAAGATAAACATGTTTTCCTATAATGGATTTGATCATTAAATAAAAGTCCCCTAAGGCTAATGGGTCTTTCATATGCCAGAGATTTCTCCCCTGAACTACATGTAAGTTAGAATAGGGTTTAATTTAAACTAGGTTCATGATTTCCTATAGTGGTAAGCCCCAATTATTAATTACATCTTGAGAAGATCTCTTCTTTAGAATACTCTTAATTAAAGAAATGAGTTATTATTTTTAAAGATTTCTAAGTTGGTTCTCAAAGGATTGAATTCTAGAATTTCTATTGGGATTGGTTCAAATTAGACAGAGTTATTTTGGAGACCAAATGGGATAAAGTAGGAAATGCCCATTAATACTGGGATGCCTAGTAGGCATTTCAACTATTATGTAATTGGGCTTTAAGTTTTGGAATTTAATTTAGATTATGAGTTGCATTTTCTTAGAAGTCTAAGACTTAGATTCTAGCACAAGATTGAAGAAATGCATAGGGTTGAAGACTTGTTCCTGAAAAGGATGCTTTAAAATCTAGTCTATAGGTGCTTTTAACAAATGTCAGATGCTCAACCTAATTTCATTTTCTAGAATTATTTGTCATTTCTCTCACTTGAGGGAATTAACATATCCTTGACTTTTTTGGACTTATAACCCGTCTAGAGAGGGCTGCTAGCTAATACCACCTAAGCACATTTTAAATTCATGACGCTAAGTCTCATGAATGCAAGATGGTTGGGATGTTGCATTTTTAAGAAAGGAATCTATGAGCCTAGACTCACTCCTTAATCCTTAGAATCATGTAGGGTATGAAATGCATCTAAGTAATGCACATTTTTTATATTTTTAAATGTTTTATTCAAGATTTATTTGAGGTCTTGGGTATGCCTTTTTATCCCTAATGCCATGCAATTAGAAATGGTTATGGGCCAAATCAATAATAGAAGGCGAGCTTCCTCGAGAAGATGGTTAGCATCACAGGTCAGATGCCCCTTATGTGCAATGGGAGAAGTTGTCCAATTCAAGGATTGGAGCAATATGCTTTCATGGTTTCAAAACATGATTATTTCTAATTTATTTTATGTTTTGCCTAAGGCTTTAGTTTATCTGAGGTTTCAAGTTTTCTTTAGTTTTGTTCCAATTGTTTATATTTAAGTTGGTTATAAAATTTAATTTTTCTTATGAGCCTAATAATCTAAGCATTCATTCATAGGAAAGCACAACATAGAAATAAACCTAGAAAAGTAGGTTGATTCTATTGCACACCCAAAATAAATCAAGTCAATTTAAATTTATAAAATAAGCCAATACGGTTGGGTACCACTATACACCCTTGAAAAAAAGGCAATTGGGCAACTGAGCTCTGCCCTTATACAACCGACTTAGAACTAGAAGTATATATCAATGGGTCTTCTTTTTAGGATAGTCTCCTTCCTTAGGGACATCCATTGGGCTTCACAGGGGACCACTGTACCTATCTAGATTCTAATCTAATTTTAAGCTCAAATTTATATTTTGAATTTAAAATTAATTCATAAGCCCTAAAAAATAAATGTTAGCATAATACAAACAACACACAATAGTTATATTTCACAAACATGGGCTTGGCATTAGTTGCTTGCCAAGCCCACTTGTACTATGGCTATGCTTAAGGATTTAAGCATACCACCAATAAATAATATTTTAAATTTTATTTATGATAGCAATCCTTTCTAGCATAGCCCCTTGTAGAAGATAATATTAGATCCAAAAAGAGCATCCTACCATCTAATCTAATGAGCAAATAATTCTAGATATGTAGTCTAAAATAGTACACAACAAAGACATGTGAAACACATCATATCAAAATAAATCACAAGGAATCATAAATAATTAAACAACAACCTAACCAAAGTTTAGGGTCTGTGACCTAATGATCTAGTGTGTGAAGAATATAGGCTTGTGTAGCAAGACTTTGCTAGGCCTTTTTAGTTTAAGTTTCAATTTTCAGTTTGAGTGTGCTTGAATTTTTTCCTTTGGGTGGTTTAAATTGAAATGATTTAGTGATTTATTTTCATTTTAGGTTCACTTTTATTTGTTTAAAGTGATGTTTAGATTTTCAAGAATGAAGAGTAGAATGAATTCCACTTTTGGTTGGAATCTATTCTATTATACATCATAACTCCTAATGAAATGAAACCTTCATCCTAAGATGAAGATCCATCCCAAAGTTCTAACTAAGATCCTTAAGTTTCTTAATTAATCCTTTTGATTTTATTTTGTTTGTTTAAATTTTGATCGATGCTTCATTTCTTTTCTTTAAAATTTTTATATGACTTAATTGAATTATTTCATTTGATTTTAATTTATTTCATTTAATTTGTTTAGTTTTGTTTGATTTGGTGTTTTGACTTTGGTTAGCCTTATTTGATTTGTATTAATGTTTTCTAGTAAGTTATGTTGGTTTCATTTAGTTTGATTCATGTTAACTTAGAGTATTTGGTTAAGGTTTGATTTGATTTGATTTGATTTGATTCAAGTTGTTTAATTATAAATTTATTAACTTAAGGTAATTACTCTTAATATGATTTAGTAATTTCATTAATCCTTATGTATGTAATTGATTAAATTCTTTTACTTAGGTTGTTTGATGAATTACCCTAAGTAGTTATGATGTTTGATTGAAATTAATTCAAGTTATTTTATGATTTAATAGATTAATGAATTTTCTTTATTCATTATTTGATTTATATTGATTTAGGAATTTAGAAATTCAACAATTACCAATCCAAAGGTCAATTGGGTTTGAAATTTTTATGGCAAGTGTGATTACGTGCCAATTTCATGGTTCCAAAGTTTCATCATGATTAGATTCATAATTAGGGTGAAATTAAGGTTTCAATTATCTCATTAAAACCCAAATTAAGCCTAATTTAATGAAGATCATTTCAAGATTTCATTTTTCATTGATTCTCTCTAAAGGATGTTTTCAATGAGGGGTCATTTATAATTTTTGGACATTTGGTTGATTTATTATGATTTAATTAATTTTTGGTTAATTATTTAAATTATTTAATTCAATTAATTGTTTAATTAAGCCAATTTGTGATTTATTAAGTTTGGATGAGTTTCATTAGTGTTTAAATGTTCATTAAGGTTCATTAAGTTGATTTAAGGTTATTTGATTCATTTTCTTTAATTAATTTATTTAATTAAAATGGAGGTTTAAGATTTGAAATTTCATTTCTCATGAATTACATTGCAATAATTCATGAAATGTTTTCCTAAGGTGTTTTTTAACATCAATTTTAGTTCTCCAAAATTTCATTTCAATTGGATTATTGGTTTGAGATTAAGGGTTAATTGATTTCAATTAAACCTAAATTAAGGTTAAATTACCCAAAATTAATTAGGGATTTTAATTTTAATGGATTCCTCTCATCAAGATGAATTTATAGCGCCGAAGTTTTCATTTTTTTGATTTATATTTATTTTCTATGAATTTTTAAGTTTTTTATGATTTTTAATCAATTTTTAATTAATTTTAAATGGAATTATCATTTGGTAATGGTGGGCTAACATGGTAGCTGCCACCACATGGCGCTACATGAGTGGGCCATGCGGATCCCTCGTGGCATCCACATTAATAGTGGTGCCACACAGAATGATCCTCAATTGTCTAATCAAAGATCAGATGATCTAGATTAATTTCATGGTTCTTTATGGGGTTAAATTGATTCGTCCGCCTAAATCAAGGCCGTCCATTCCTAATAGAAGGATCGGACAACGAAGATTCAATCCTGCATTTCACCGGTGAGAGATGGATGTTGTCCATCTTTTTTACCTAATCTCTGATGATTTGCATCACAATTTTGATTGCAAATTGATAGTTATCAATTTACAACCCTTCTATACTATTTGATCCACTTGGGGATCAATTGTTTTTCAAAAAGGACCAAATATTGATGGCTTAGGGAGGTGGTGAGGGAGCGTACCATGATTTCAGTGATCATCGATGATGGGATCAACACCATTAGCTTGTTTTTGACTTAACGAAGGTGTGGATGAAGTTTTATGGCTTTCCTCCACATGGATTGATCCCTAGACCAACACCAACTCAATTTTTTAACTGTCTCGATTGATTTTTGGCTCACCGACGGCGAGGGGCAGGTAATTCATTGAGAACATGTTGGAATGTTCAATTTGATGAAAGAGACTCTCCTTTGGATTTTTCCATTAAAGTGGCTTAATTTTCATCCGTTCATCGGCATGCTGGAGGCTAGAGCCCAAGGGAAGGGTCCCCTCCTTCTTCTTTTGCCTTGGTGAACATTTTAGAATGAAAAGGGTGAGGGAATAGGCTCTCCCTCCCCTCTTTCCATGTTTGGCTGATAGCTTCATTTGTTGAGTTCTAGGTGGCCAGAATCCAGCCACCAGTGGTGGCAAGGTTGACCAAGCGGTGGATTCAATCCCCCTTGGTCTTGTGTGCAAGTTTGGATGGTCACATGGAAGGGAAGAAGGATTTTTTCTTGTTTTCTTCCCTTGTCTAGGCCATCTTCCTCATTTCTTTTTCCTTCTTCTTTTTCTTCTCCTTTCCTTGGCTTCTTCTCTTAGAGAAAGTAAATTGCCTTTTTGCTTGAGGATCTCTCCTTTTGCATTCAACCCTTACATCTATTTTCCTAAGAGGTGGTCAAAGTCCAAGGTTTCTTGGATAAATCCAAGTCATTTTCATGATGGAAAGGGGGAAGAATCTTCCTTTGGTCAAAGATTTCCATTCCTCTTCTTTTGGTTAGATTTGTTCTTTATTTATTTTCCTTTAGGCATCTCCTATTAAGGCTATTTAAGCTAGCAAGTGACTTCCAACATAAAACTCAAATGAATTTGATTTCAAATCTAAACCCAATTTGACTTGGATTGGAAAATTGAATCCAAACCCAAGTGCTTTGATTCAAAGTGTTTGGTTTTAGTTTAATCCTTTTTTTAATTTTGAATTCAATCATCTTTAATTGATGATTTATTTGATTAATACATTTAATTTTGAATTTCATTTCATTTTAACCCATTTGAACCAAAATGGGTTAACTTTGATTCCAATTGGGTTCAAATGACCAATTTTGCTCAATTGGATTGAGTTTGGACTCCATTCATGCTTGATCACATGTGTGAGATGATTTGGAGTGGTTGATTTCAATTAATTTTAATTGGATTTCAATTTGAACCCATTTGACCCAAAGCGGGCTTAATGGTTTAAGCTTGGGTTTCATTTGGGTCAAATGACCAAATTAACCAAATTAGACCTATGGTGGGTTGGATTATAAGTATTATTTCCAAATGATTTTGAATAATCAAATTGAATGAATTTCAATTTTATTTGGGTTTGAACCTAATAAGACCTAATTAGGTTCATTTAGACTAAGTAGTCTAATTAACCCAATTAAGACCTAAATAAATTTGAACTTCCTCAGATTCATGGTCAAACATTTTTATTTGATCATTTGAGACATTTGGAATGATTCAATTTGGTCAAATTCTTGGTGGGTTGACCTTTGACTTAGTGGGACCCACGTGGTCAAACTTATGTCAAATGGGTTGACTGGATTTATCTTTGGATTTGATTTCTTTATTTTAATTTGATTTCAATTTGATTTATTTGGATTTGATTTTATTTAATCAAAATTTGAAATTTGGGTTGATTCCGCCTAAGCCCATTAGGTTAGATCAAACCCAAGGAAGGTGCAATAGGTCACTAGGTATAGTCCTAAACACTGAATTAGAAGATTCCTATTTGAGATTAGAACATTGTAATTATTTATTTTAGAGTTAAAATTAACCTCATCAAAAAATGAGGTTAACACTATCCTACAAAATACTACTTTTACTCCAGGCAGGCATGATCATGAAGCATCTTCCTCGAGCACCAAAATGTTTAGAAGAGCTTGAAAAAGGTGCAATGCTTCTTGCAGAGCTATTGGATTGCCTGTACAAACTGAATAGTGGTATGAACCATTGGTGGAAGTAAACATACCCACCAATAAAAAATTTGACTTACTTCTATGGGTCAAGAGGAGTAGCTCTAAAGAGCTATCAAAAAGTCTTTTTTGGAATGAACATACATATCCTAAATCAATGAATCAACCATAGAAGGAGGAGACTACCTCCTCCAAACCTACAAAGTTCTAAAAGCTATTAAAAATATAAACCTTCAAAGAAGAATTAAAAAGTTGGTGAACAAGGTCACCAACCCAATAAATTTTTACTCTAAGAGGGGTGGAGACATTAAAAAATATTGTGTCCTCCATGAGCGTAACTCAAGGCCAATGAGTTTAATGTTAGGTGAACACCAACAATGAACTCTTAAGTACAAGGATACTAGATGGCCAGTTATCAAAAGGTCCTGACAACTCCCACAAAAATAGAATATCATCTATTTGGTGAACACCATGGTGTGACATCAATGATGCATTCCTAGAGATCCACCACTAGAAGGTCCCAATTCATTTGGGTACCCAAAGAATCACAAATCATCAAGAATGAGAAAACTCAATATGAGCCAACCCTATAAGATGGTAAAGAACTAAATCTTCTATTATCAATGGGAAATGTTGGTCTGAAAAGAGTCAACCAATGGGTGATGAAGCAAATAATAAACTCTTCTAGGAATATGATGATTTCTCAATCAATGAAGAGCAACAATTTTGGAGTTTAAAAATAATCAAGACATTCATTTTATGAAAGTTGAAGTTGTTTGCATAGTCGATATACAATTACAAAATAGAAATGTGTCACTTGAACAATAAAATAAGGACATCAGGGGAACCCAAAATCATCAAGAACCTAGGGTGAAGCTAAAGTAAAGTTGAGGTAATTGAAGAGCTAACTGACATTGTATCAAGATTACAATGGCAAATGGGTTCTCAACTATAATGAAGAGAATAAGAAATCAGCCAGCTCAATAACTGCCTCAATGAAATGAATAGGCTAATGAAAGAGCTATCTAATTAACTTAGCCTCATAACAACTGCAATGCAGTGAGTGCCTTTGAGAAATCCTCTAGAGATAATCAATCCAACAATTGAAACTGGAGGCATGAAAAATGCTACACCCAACTTACTAAAAACTTCATTGCAAAAGCAAGAAGCCCCAAGAGAGGTTACATTAAATTCCCATCAAGAAACTGATGTTATCACCAAATCTCAAGTAGAAGATCTCATCAACCAAAAATATCAAAGTAGTCATCTCCTTAGAAGCTGCTAAATAGCTAGTTGAGAAAGGTCAACCATACCGGCCAAATACAACTAAGTATAGTATCCTAAAGGGTACATTATGCTAAATTTTAACACCTTCTTAGGCATAGAAAATTCATGATAGCATTTAGTCTAGTTCCAAGCTACTTGTGAAAATACTAAAGGGAATGATGCATTACCACTACGATAATTTATTAGTAATCTTACCAATAGAGCCTTCAAATGGTATGCTGAGTTACCCAATGCTCAATAAAAATTCTTATCAAGTCAAAAACACTCTTCATCAAGAGATTTGTAGGTGCAACCAAGAAAGTATTAATAGCAGATCTCGCCTTGAAACAGAGAAGGAAAGATGAAAGTGCTACAAAATAAATTATAAGATGGAGGAATTAAAGCATGAAATGTGATTAGTAGCTCTTAGAAAAGTATGTAGTAGAACTCCTCATGGGGAACATCGATAATCTGATGGCTCCATATCAAGCCATGACTAAGATTAATACATTCCAAGAATTATTGAATCATGTAGCCAAGTTAGAAAGTCTCTCTAAGGAAAAATGATTTAGTGCCAATTATAATAATAATCCAACTAAAATCACATGAAGTGAAGAATGAAGTGAAGACAACATTCATATTCATAATTGTCAGAAAGGATAATAGAGGTACAGTAACCTCACGACCAATGATAACCTTGCGACTAGTAGTAAAACAGATATAAGATAATAAAAAGAGCTAACTCTCCAAGAAAATATGTCTAAATAGTAATCATTCAAAAGAGAATGTACTATTAAGATCTTTATAAATGCCCTAAAATTAGAATTATAAATTCTAAAGCCATGTTAGCCAGACCAAGTAGGGAAAGTTAATGATCACAATTATTGTTTATTCTATAGACTTATAAGTCACCCAATTGAAGATTGTTGTCTTCAAAGTTTGGGTAAAAAAGACCTATCAAAATGGGGAACTCACCTTATCAGACAATCTACTGGTACATCCTAAAAAAAAGGTAAATGTTGTTACAACACACCCAATCTAGAATGCAAAAGATAAAGATGCTAAGCTAGAACTTAAAATATAAATGATGATAAGGGCAAAGTTCCACAAACATAGAAAGAAGAAGAAGGTGGTTAGGAGACCTTCATCTCAAAGAAAACAAAAAAAAAGATAATTAACATTCTTTCAACTAAAGAAGCATTCGGTGGTAGAATTTCTTAGAACCTGAAATAGGTCCAAGCAGGCTCTTCCTCAACATTGGGCAATTTTTATATAATATAAAGATGCAGACAAAAATCAATCTATTTTCTTTATCAAATCCATGCATTTCAAAGAAAAAAATTCTAGAAAACTAAAGTCTGAACATAAAAAATAATTCACTCTTTAGAGGAGTATGAACAACCTCCTCGAAAGCCAATTAGGTTGGAGGAATATATGCATTACTTACAACTTAACTCAAAAATTCCTAAAGAAGAGGTTGCAAAAAAAAAGTGTTAAGTTATAAACATGTATGGAAATTCTAACCTTTAAACTCACATAGAAGCATATTATGTGATTGAAACTTTAACTAACTCTGAGGAAGAACTATGCTTTTCGAGAGAAAAGCTTACTAAATGAAAGGTCAAGTCAGGCTCAAAGAAATTATGCCTTAGATCATGAACAAGGATTTCATTTCATAAAGAAGATCAGACAGAAGAAGTAACTCAATTCTAATTAAAGTGGAAACAAATTTCCACCTGCTCAACAGAAAGCCAAAAATAAAGTTTAAAAAATTCAAATTGATGAAAATGTCTACCCCAATCATCAACTAAACTTTAAAAGTCTACTAAAATAGAAGTAGACTATAATGTTCTGGCACATTTATGCAAGCTCCCTGCATTATTAAGTATCCATGATGCTCTCATATTATCAAAGGACATATGTGAGACATTAATCAAAACCTTACAAACTCTAGAATAATATGAATAATTCTTTGTTGAAGTGAGAATTAAAGAAGACTTAACCACTCAAAAAGTAGCAATCATCACATTCAGAGATGATGACCTACTATTAGGGATAATCAAGCACAACCCTTTATGTCACAACGAAAGTAATTCCACCCACATAAAATGAATATGATCAACTTTGGTGCTTCAGTCAATCTCTTAATAGCAAAGACACTTAGAGCATTAGCTTTAGATGCTCTTTATTTAGACAAAAGTATGGTATTCCTACAAGGATTCAATAAATAAGGATAACAAACCTTAGGATATATTATGCTACCCTTATGATTCAGGGAACTATATATAGAAGCTACATTTTATGTGATTGAATCCAAAGTTGCTTACAAAGTGCTCCTTGGTTGGTCATGGATTTATGAATATGTCATAGTATATTCAACTCTCCATTAATGTATGAAGTATATTCAAAATGGTGAAGGACATCAAATTGATGGTGACATGA
This sequence comes from Cymbidium sinense, assembly GCA_021442155.1. NCBI lineage: Eukaryota > Viridiplantae > Streptophyta > Magnoliopsida > Asparagales > Orchidaceae > Cymbidium > Cymbidium sinense. The sequence goes on along the minus strand of CM038221.1, from coordinate 90,626,689 downwards.
ATCCATTCTTGATACATGAGATCAAGATCAATGAAGATGCCAAGTACTTATGCCAAAGAAAGTTGGGGAAGTCAATTCTCAAAAGCGAGTGACTCAACCTATCAAACTAATACTAAAAAGTGATAAGAAGAGCAAACATATTAATGAATCAAAGTAACCTAAGACAATTCCCTACCTTGGTAGCAATATTGAGGCTAATCAAGAGCACTTGGTACTTTATCAACCTAAAAAAGTCTCAACTAGCCAAAAAAAGAAGAAGCTAGTATTAGTAATGTGGCAATAGAGAAAACTTATGTTTCTCTAATAAGGGTACCCAAATTTCTAATTTTCAATAAGGCTATGAAAATAATTACAATGCCAAAGGCACATATAAAAGCTTAATAGATTTAAGTGAAAAAAAATATAATAGCTAAAAACTTTTATATCCCTCGTAGAAGAGGCTACAATAATTGTCGGGTCTTTTTTTACAAGATAAAAGAGAAAATCTTAAATTCCACACAAATGCTATTTGAAGATAATTATTTTGAGGAAGTAGACATTTCAATAATGATCTCTCAAAACTTCTCATTGACTCTAAAGAAGCTAGTTAAATATAACATTCAACCTATATAATCAAGCATTTTAGCTATATTGTTTAAGAGACTCTGGCAAAGGGATAATACCAAAAGTTCCACAAGATAAGGAAGTTCACCACATGGGGATTAGGATATATTGCTTCGACATCTCCTTCAAGATGCTCAAACTATGTTGTATCTAGAAAGGAAGAAGTTTCTCTAGAAACTACAAATGAACAAAGGGATGCTTTACATGAAATTGTACTTGAAGATGAATTAATAATTGACCTTAAAGAGGCCTTAAAAGTATTCAAAGAAGGAAATCAAGCCATAGTAATGATGTTTAGGAAATTAACTTGGGTACTAAAGAAGAATGTAGGCTGACCTTTATTAGCACTAACCTCACATCAAAAGGATTGGAGGAATTAAAAGCATTATTTTATTAATGTAAAAATTTCTTCACGTGGAATTACAATGAAATGCAGGCCTATTTTTAGATGTAGTTGTACATAAGCTTTCCATTAAATTTAATGTATGCTTGTAAAGGAAGCATCAAGAAAAATGTGATAAGAAATTGAAGAGAAAGTAATCATTGAAATAAAAAAGATCATTGAAGTAGGATTCATATGGAAAGAGAAATATGCTGATTGGATTGCCAATATTTTCCCAATAAACAAAAGTAATGGACTAGTCCATCTTTACATTGACTTCAAGGATTTAAACAAAGCATGCCCAAAAGATGACTTTCCTCTACCCAATACAGAACTCATGGTAGACAACACATCAAACTATGATATGTTCTCACCTTCATGGATGGTTCATTGGGCTATAACCAAAATAAAATAGCTCTAGAAGATTAAAAAAACATGCATTCTTTCACACCAATTGACATATATTGCTACAAAGTGATATCATTTGGCTTGAAAATTTTCATCACTACATACCAAAGGGCAATGATCGAGAATGGGAGCTCTACTTTGATGGGGCTTCATCAATAAAGATAGCTAAATTGCCTAGTTTACATGTAGTACATGTCAGAGTTGGCATAATATTTGTGATACCATAAGGTGGTATTCTCTAATATTCATATAGTTTGATCATACCCTAAACCAAAAATGATGCTAAATATGAAGCATTAATTGTGGGTGTAAAGCTAGCAATTAACATACAAATTAAGAAGCTTCATGTTTACGGAGATTCTCAACTCATAATTTGACAAATAATTAAGACTTTCAAGAGAAACAAACCTAAATTACTGCTTTATCACAAGCATATCTTGGAGCTTCTGAAACAAATTTCTAAAGTAATAATTATAAGGGTGACACATCAAGATAATGGTAAAGCAGACACATTAGCTAAATAGGCTAAAAAAAAGATAGACCCTTAGGGAGGGGTAATTATAATAATTGACTAAAGTAGGCTATCAATGGCACCAACCCTCTTGAAAGCCTTTTATGTTAAATAAAATTAATTAATTTCAACGATAATAGAAGAAGTTGACTAGTGAGAACCATTCATCACCTAACTTTAAGTCGATGAATTGCCAAAGGACAAATAAAAAGCTTATCAAATTTCATAAAGAGAGCTATGATATGGTATTGTGAATGATACAATATATCAGTACTTATTCGACCAGAAATTGGTTGCAATGCCTAGAACTAGTTGAAGCAAAGATGGTGATGGCTGAAATTTATGAAGGGTTATACAGTGCACACTAATCCAGTCCTAAAAAAAATTAAAATCAATTGAATGGGATAATAATGGCCCAGTATGGTTCAAGATTGCATTGAACATGCCAAAAGATATCATCAGTGTTAAATATATGTAGACACATTGCATCGACCACCTAATCACTTACATCTAATAGTAGTGTCATGGCCATTTGAAAATTTGGGAATTGATATAATCAGCCCAATAGATCCTTTGTCATATGGGGGGCATCATTTAATTTTATCTACTACTACTTACTTCTCCAAATGGGTAAAAGTAATTCCATTAAAAGAAGTTGAAGCAAATAATGTAAACAAATTTTTTTGAGACTGTAGTGTCTAATGATTCAGATAATATTGAATAATTATATCTGATAATGGCACTACCTTCAGGAATGTCAAAATATATTGCCTTATTAAGAAATATATGATAGATTGATGATATTTTTCAATATAAAATCCAAAAGTAAATATTCTCATAGAAACATTAAACAAAATGTTGAATAAACTTCTCAAAAAATTCTCTCTTAAAATAAAAAGGAATGGCTAGATAATTAATAAAAGGTTTATGGTTATACCATATTGCATACAAAACTACTACACAATTAGCACCGAACTCCTTAGTCTTCATCAAGTAATATTTCTTACTAAAGTAGAGCTACCTTCACTCTATATGTAGTTCAAAATGATCTTACATTGGAGGAAAGTGTATGAATATGACTTGTAGAGCTTGAAGTTCTAGATGAAACTCAATTACAAGCCCAACAAAATTTTGAAATATATAAAGCAAGGATGACCCAAGCTCATGATCACATGGTTTACCCAAGAAGCTTCAAATTAGGTGAACTAGTATTAGTATGTAGAAGGTCTATCACTCCACACCAATGAGCTATTGGAAAGTTTTACCCAAATTAGGAAGGACCATATATTATTGAAAAAGTATATGAAGGTGGAGCTTATCAGCTCATTGATGTAAAAGGAATAAAGCTTATGCCCCTTATAAATGGACAATCTCTCAAGAGATATTATGCATAACTATTAAAAGAATTATGCATTAGAAATGTAAGAGTCATAATTGACTCTAAATGGATCAATAGAAGGGATACTCTTCACTTAAATATGAGAAGAATATTCTCATCTCAAAGGAAAATTCCCCTATTAATAAGGGCAATTTTATAACCTTACAATGCACAAAAAATTCTTTATAAATGAGAAACCTCTCTAATCAAAGTTATCCTAAACTAAGACCCATCATGCCCAAAAGGGTTGGAATATATCCTTCATGCCCAAAAAGGTCAAATCTAAATTTAAATTAAGATTCATCATGCTCAATGGGGAATCAAATTCATCATGCCCAGAGAGGCCATATCTAAACTTAAACTAAGATCCATCCCAAAGGGGCTAGATCTAAATTTAATTAATATCCATCATACCAAAGAGGTTAGATCAAAATTTAAACTAAGATCCATCATGCCTAAAGGGGCCAAATCATATCCATCATGCTGGAAGGGGCCAGTTCTAAAACTCAAATTTAGATTCAATCATGCTTAAGGAGACTATATTTAAATCCAAATTTAGATTCTAACATGCCAAAATGTATTGGATCTAAATCCAAATTTAGATTCCATCATACCCAAAAGGGACAAGATTTAAACCAAATTTTAGATTCCATCATGTCCAAAAGAGACTAGAACTAAACCCAAATTTAGATTCTATCATGCCCAAAAGTGTCAAATCCAAATCCAAACCTTAGATCCATCATATCCAAAAGGACCAAATCTAATCAAACTTAATTCCAATATGTCCATATGGATAGGATTTAAGTCTAAATATAACCAACATACCCAAAAGGGGCATGTCTAAATATAAATCTGAAATCAATATGTTCAAAGGGGATTAAATCTAAATATAAATTAAACTCTAAAACTTGAGAAGACTTTATAAAAGCCTACAAACACAACTCATTTATAAAATTAGATATCACTACTTTTTATAATGCATATGAAATTTATGTGCTTCTCTTATCTGATTTACTACATATTGGCTATAATATTTACCTATAAAAGGTTAGATGATTTGCCTTCTATTTAGCCCACTGAAGAGTAGATATGGGCCTCTATTGAAGCCCATAATATGCATTGTTCAGTTAAATTATAGGATCAGCTATCATGGAATTAAGGATATGTTGATGGGCAGGGATATTTTTGAGGATTCATTTGCTTGAACATCATGCATTATACCTCTTGATTCATAACTTCTATCAAGTCATGTTCTTACTAATTAGGTGACTAATTTTACTCTAATACATAGTGTGATGTTCATTTAAAGTAGGTGGTAGATTGCAATAGCTTGGGGATCAAGATGTACTTCAGCTAGTTATAAATATTGCTCCTTGTATAAGCACAATCAGGCTTTTGGGTTATCATATTATATCATAAAGCAAAAGATTGGGACTCAAAGTTAATATTTAGCACACCATTTTCTATTGTCAGTGGCTAGGTATACTAATCACACCATCATCTATAGAAACACAGTGACATCCTCAAGAGAGCTAGAATATATCACACAATTTATGCATCACTTTTTGACTACAATCATCTTCCATTTACTTGGACATAACATTGGGACAGGGCCACCAATCCTTCATGAGATGAATGTCACTTTGGTAGACATGCAAGATATAGCAGGCCTCCCTATTTTACGCATTCCCTATGAGGAGTGCATTCCTCCAAATTATGAGCACTTTCATCGTCGGCTAGTTGGCCTATGTAGGAAAGGTAGTTACATATATTCTTTAGGCCTTCATCATGCTCTAACTCACCACTAGAGACTATTAAAGAGCAGTGATCAGGTCATAGGTGATGGGGTACAGTTACTCTAGACACATGGTCTGAGAGTTTCCTCAATTTAATAGTATGTTCACCTTATTTTGCATGATTGTATGATCTATTTGACATGGGATTTCATTCATCTGAGAAGTTCTTTAGTGCCTGATTTATGCCTAAAGGAAAAGCAAGTTCCTAACTTATCCTGGCATAGGACATTAATGACGAACTGTCTTTAGTGGTCTTCATTGCTACTTGGCTATGCTATTTTGTGTTCTTGGGTAACATTAGACTTTTGGTCCCTCCACTCTTTTGATGGCCAATTTACTTGCTCAAGGTGAGAGGATAGCATTAGCACTTGCATTGTTAGCCTAATTATACGATAGATTAGGCAGTGAGTGTTATGATGACTCATGCTCATTGGCACTACTTACATGGATGGATTTATGCACATATTTCAGGAAATTTTAGATACCCTGAGACACCACCCTTCTTCAGAGAATAGCAATTCCCTTTGATTATGTAGTTAAGTAGGGCTACAATCACCTTAGATAAGGATCAGATCTAGAATTTCAAGTTTGTCCATCATGCATGATGGATCATTTTTAGATCATTCATAGATCATCCTTTCATAACCTACTTATTCAGAGTTTGGAATAGAGATTCATAGATTCTCTTATTAATAGGGAAACACCCTCACTAATATCAAAGCTAGGATGCAAATGCATAGTAGAATACCTCATTAGGCTAAGGCCTACTTAGCTTTGTTACTAGTGTCATGAGTCTATGATCTTAGAGGGATATAATTCTAATAGAGTGGCTAGACAGTATGGATTTACTCAGGCTACACCTATTATGGACTAACACAAATATTGGACATAGTAGATACACATTCCTTAGGGATGCTCCCATTATTTGTTTATTTTAGTAGGAACTTTTATAGTATGGGCTTTCCACTTTTTATAAAGACTTGCTTTAGTTTCTCTGTGGATACACATGAGAGTTACATAAGAGAAGCACTTATGGTTATTGTGGATCCTCCATACCTTCTCTTCCTTCTTAGAGCAAGGCTTTTTCATATATAGTTGCAAATAAGAGAGCTAGATCATCATGAACATGGGATCATGATCTTAAGAGATCATCAAATGAGCGGTGAGACAGTAGGAAGTGACAATGAGAGGCTTCATCCATTCAGAAAAGAGATGATAGAAATATTCACAGTTATTTATCAGCTGGCTATGATATAAGTGTAGCAGGGATAGATGACTCTACTTATATTCCTATCCCACTAGTAGAAGTTGAGCCACCAATAGGACAGATAGAGAGTGATAGTGATGTCACTTTGGTATTATCGATGGATACTAGTGTGGCTTCCCCAATGTCTACTTAGCCAATTAACAATCATCATGTATATATTAGAAAGGACCTATATCTGGAAGAATCTAACACATTGATGACTAGGCATGAGCCATTCTTATCAAACTCGATTTGGGTGATAGTGAGTACCACCCAAGATGATTCCTCAAATGTTCAATCTTGTGTAGAAAGCCATGTTATTGCTAGTTCAAATTGTAGAGCTCAAAAGCAATTATTTGGTCAGGAGATCTCTTACTTCATCTCCAAGATACACCCTAGGCCTTCAGATCCACTACATTGCAACTCTTCAAAGAGTCTATGTCCTATAGTGACAGCACTACATCATTGACTTCTCATCATTGACTTAGAAGGTTACTTAAGCTTTTTAGCTTCTATGTAGAAGTGAATTCTTTATTAGTGCAAGTAAAAATTCCTTAATTATTTTTACCTTTATTTGTGCCATTTATGATTTTTGCAAGATCTTTGTAATGAATTCTTCATTAAATGTTCAATGTGATGTCCATGTTAATGAGTCTTACTTACTACATCTATAAATGTAATTTTACCATGGGTAGTTTAAACTTTATTAAAACTCTCTATAGAGTGAGTGATATCCTTGTCAAGCAAGTAGGCTATATTTCCTAACATCTTTGAAGCAAGTCACCTCAATGGCATCTCTATAAAAGGCAATGAGTGTGTTTATGCAATCTAAAGTCAAAGAGGTTCCCAATCTGAATCCCAAGATAGAAACCTTCATATTCCATGGTTACTGCTAGAGTCACCCATTTTATAGTGCGGGTGGTTAGCTTTGATAAGCGGTGCAACTCAACCAGGTTAGTTGAAGTTGTGCATCCCACTCAATCATTTCTAACTCAACTTTCAACTTCTCTTGCCTCACAAGTGCGTAGACACCTTCAAGTACTATGAGGTCAAACCCACATAGATCCTACCAAACTTTGTCATGAGTATTACCACGTTCTTGATTATGTTGTAGGAAGAGCAACGACCATGGAGCTTATCTCTTTTCTACCATGCCTTTATGATGAAGGGGCATAGTGACAGGATTGTTCAATTCATGGCCTATTATATAAGGTGATGAAATGACAATCAAAGTATTTATTCATCAAGAGTTTGTAGCCTTGGCTAATGTCAAACATTCTCACCCGCTTTCCACCGAGCAAGGTGATCACCCCAAGATAAGGAGGACTATTTGAAGAAAGTTACCAATAGGACTCTGAATATTAGTCATTATCTTTATAATAGTTGAGTCGCTAATGTCCAATTTGATAATCACTTTGCATGTAACTTTTTTGAGTGTTGATTTTATTTTTAATTCGTCTACTCTAATATTCTTACTTGCTCATTAGGTGATAAGGATAGTAGGACTACACTCAATCCTTTAGTAATTTGATTACTCAATGAGGATGAAGGTGAACAAGGCAACAACAGGTCAACCTTTATTGAGGATAATGATGAGGCATGGTTGAGTAAGGCTCCACAAAGCCCAAGAAGATGGCCATGAGCTCAACTCATCAGGGCCACTCATTGAATAAAAGCAAGCTTGCAAAGGAGAAGAAGAAATAGAGAGAGGATGAATACATAGAGAATAACTTTACTCTGAATCTTTCCCAGCTGACCAGTTAAGCATTCATGCTTGATCATGACATCTACCTAAAGAAATCAATAATCTTCTTAAGGACCTTTCTAATAATCTACTATCATTTGCTATAATGATTGGTCAAGCAATAGCTTGACAGTCGACTTGGGAAATTTTATAGAAGTTCTTTAGAGGAAGAGTTTGTCCATAGTGAAGGAAAAGCTAATGGGTATGAAGGAACAAGCTGCATTTTACAAGACAATCTTACCAAACTTTTTAAAAAGGCAAAGAGATAAGAGGAGAAAGAGGACCTGGCTATGATTGAACTCACCTTGTTGAGGCAATGAGGGAGTTGGATGAAGAACTTTCTTGCCATAATGAGGAGTTGTATAAAATGATAACTAAGTTCTTAGGCTTCTTTGATTTTGATGACTACAAAGGACTACTATAGTAGAAGTTCAAGGTAGGTGTCGACTTTAATTTCACCAAACGTGTAAAGCATGTCCAATTTATTCCCAAGTTCTTGGACTACTCCAACATAATCGCCCTTTTAAACTCTGATGAACATGAGAGTAGTATGAACTACTCTTTCTTCCTTTCTTCCTTCTCTCCTTTATTTATTACTTGTTGGGAGAGGAGAAGTACTTTATGTAATCCCATACTCGCCCACCTGTAACTTTATTTTTATAAATGCAAAAAGATAGCTTTTTTTCCTTGTTAAGTATATTTTATTTTGTTAGATATCTTTTGATTAGGTGGTTGTAGCATGCTCACCAACTGTTGATAGTTTGTCTGATACATAGAAAAAAATGTGAATGCTAATTATTGGGTGCATTCATTATTCTTTGATTGGTGATTTTAAGAAGTCATTTTCTTAGTATACCATTATGGCGAGTTAGCTCTTTTGTTTTGCAAATTAGAGGAGTTGTTCTTTGTTTGAGTCACTCTTACCTATGAGTTATACGTTGTGGTGAGCTAGTATTCTTTTTCATAAATTTTATTTATAGTTGCCAATTTAGTGAGTTTATCATCCCAACTTCATCTTTTATCAAGTTATCAATCTCATGGGGTGTTGGTCTTATAATTTAGTCACCAACCTCACTAGGTGTTTGTCAATCACACACACACTAAAAGTTGGTCTTCTTTTATCCAACTAGAAGACTTGGTCTTTTATTAAGTTGTCAACCTTACGGGTGTCAGTCTTGCACTTTAATTCTAACCTTACTAGGTGTTGTTCTTACACTTTAGTTTCCAACTAGGAAAGTTGGTCTTTTATCATGTTATCAACCCTATAGAGTGTCGTTCTTACACGTTAGTTGTAAACTAGGAGAGTTGATCTTTTATTGAGTTACTAACCTCACAGGGTGTTAGTCTTACACTTTAGTCGCTGACCTCATTGGGTGTCCATCTTAATCTTTAGTCTTTTTCACCCCATGGTATCAGTCTACTTTAGTTTATAAAATAAGTTTAGGTGAGTATTTAGTGATTTTAACCCAAAATTTTCTTATCAAACTTCAATATTCTTGGGCCAAGATTGGCACATCAAGTATTTAGATATTTTACTTGTAGCTCATCAAGTGGGAACATTTCCTTGAGCCAAAAATGACACATTGATCACTAAAAAAACACCTTTGATGATGCTCTCTGTCATCTTTATTGTAATGGGTAGAAGTATATTTTTTTGTGAGGCATATTGATGTATATTCAACTAGATTTCCCTTAACATTACATTTGAGTTTATTTAGATTTAGGTTCCACTTTCTATGTATGCAAGCCTTCATAGTTAATTACTCCTTTAACATAGTAAGAGAGCACTCTCGATTAAAGTTGGAAAAGAAACATATTTGATATAATATGAATTGGTGACTAGCGGGGTACCATAGCATAAATGATTGTCATACTTAAAGTGTACATGCTCGATCAAGATCTTATGGTTCCATCATCCTAGGCTATCATGGTTCTTAGTTTACTAAACTAGAGGAACTAGTTCCTGACCGAAGAATCTTTGTCAGTAGGCATGGGTTGCATCATCCAAGGTGTTCTTATAGACCTGGGGTGGTATTTATCTAATGTGACAAATTTAAGTTGACCTTAGCTAATAGAAGACTTTTTTCCTATTAAATATATTATATAACTTATAGCTCAAGAAGCTAAACCATTAGGTAACATATGGGCTATTATCTTGTTCAAAATATAGTGGAGCTATATGGATACTAAGCCACCCGGTCAAAGAGTTATGATCATATCTACATTTCATGTGGTGTTATTTGGTGGCAAAATCATGTAGATAGAGGACACTAGACATGTCCTTACTGGCATGATTATTTGAGTATGATCATAGTTATATTTTTAATTTGACATTGGCTCTTTTATGAGTAAGGGTTTTCTTAGCTTATTCTTCTTGGCAAATAAATGATGGATTGGTGGATGATTGTTTACTTTAAGTTATGATGGATTTTAGCCAATTTAAACATATCCCTTCTGAATAAATTTGATAATCAACATGGCCTCATTGGCAAATAATTAGGTTTTGTTAACCTAGACCCAATCATAAGACCCAACTTTGAATATTAACCTGTGAACCATCCTCAGGCAGTAAACTTAAGCAATTATTATTATGTCAGGACCCATGTAGAATATATTCATCATGTATCAAATTTATTATCATTCAGATATTCAAAGAATTAAAATTATAATTAAATTAAATAATAATTTTTAACTCAAGCATTGGTAATGTTAGGAGAATAACATCTCGGTGCTTTTTTATAACTAGAGAAGTTCATGCTGTGGCACTAGATATGCAATGCTATGGTCCTATGAGATACAGAATTTTGTCTTATTGCCTGAGAAGATAGTGATTAGGTGTCTGATAAGCATTATTGTGGTGTTGTATATTAAAAATATTTTATCATCTAACCTAAGAGTGTGGCATAGAAGTGCTCCATGGTTAGTGTTATGGCACATTAATATAGAGACCTTTTGGTTTATCATTCGAGAGGATGGCACTTTGGTGTCTATTTGGCAGCATTGTGATGCTATAAGTTGGAAAATTTTAGGTCTTAACCTGAGAGATTAGCACTGCAGCACCTAATAGCTATTGAGTAGATAGGAGTTAAACTTTAGAATTAAAAAAGTAGTTGTTTTAAGTGCCAAAAATAGGGTTATTAAATTAATGCAGTGCTTCGACACTTCGAGGATAGCATTGTGGCAATATATATGGATGTTTTAACCATACAAAAGTTGAGAAGATAGTGCCTAAGTGCTATGGTTAAAGCACTATGATACCATCTTTAGTGCCTTGGCACCACATAAGGTGTTGTGGTGTTATGACATGGAATGTCATATGTTTAAAATCCTGAGAGCTTAGAACTGCAGTGCTATCACTTGACACTATGTATTGGGAACACTATTTTTGAGAAATAGGTTTCACACTTGTTAGTGCAACGACACTCTTCTCCCTTAATTCAGATTTAAAATCAATGGAGGGAGGGTGTTCTTCTCACACCAGAACTAAGATTAATGGTAGAGTCCTTCAAATTTGAAGTTTCTTTTTGAGATTTAAGTGCCTAAAATATTTTTAATATAATTAGGTTCTTCTCCCTTACTCTAGATCCAAAATTGATGGAGGAAGGACTATCATCTCATAATGGATCCAAGATCAATAATGGAGGTTTAAGTCAGTAGTATTTGCAATGATTATCTCTTGTTTATTTCAATCATTTTGCATGAGAAGAGAGTGGAAAGAGTACAAGGGAGAAAATAGAGGATATACAATGAAGAGAGTGCTGGAAAATGCTCAAGTTGTATTGGAGAGTGAGAGAAAAAAATTTCTTTCCAAAGGGGGAAATTCTCCACTAATTAGGAAATTTTTTGCTCCATAATCATTCCCACCACTCCTCCTTGGGCGGTTATTACTACTAGAGTGGGAAAGTTTTCTTATTTTTTTAAACTGAAGGTCATCATGACAGTGCCTCCACACTGGACTCACAACATCATGACACTATATTATTTAAGTAGGCAACCATCGAGGGCGGTTTGAATTTCTAGATGTCATAAGATGGTGATAGTTCCTAGGAGCCACAATTTTATGGGTCAGAATGCTTTATTTTCTTTCTATTTTTTATGTAACCAATTTTCCCCCAATGAATATGTTATGTCAATTGGACATGATGCATTCATTGCCTTTTTTTTTCTTCTTATATTTATACCCTAGTCTTTTAGGTATGTTAAGTACATTTGATTATTTAAATCTAACCCTTTTGGGTATCTTTAAACTTAAATCCTATGTCAGATTTAAGCCTTAGATTTAGATTCGACCCTTTTGGACATGATGGAATCTAAATTTGGGTTAATATTCATCCTTTTTGGACATGATAGATCTAATCTGACCCCTTTGGAAATGATGGATTCTTTATTTAAATTTAGATCTAACCCCTTTTGGCATGATAAATCTGATATGGCCCCTTTGGGCATAATGAATCTTTTATTTAAATTTTTATCTAGCCCCTTTAGGCATGATGGAGGGAATCATGGATCTTGATTTAAATTTAGCTCAGGCCCATTTAAGCATGATGGATCTTGATTTAAATTTAGATCTAACCCTTTTGGGCATGATGGATCTTTTTTAAATTTAGATCTGACCTTTAGATTTAGCCCCTTTGGGGCATGATGGATTTTGGTTTAAGTTTAAGTTTTAGATCTAGTTCATTTAAGCTATATTGAATTTAAGATTAGATTTTCTTGATCGGATAAAGTTTCTCTTTAATGAAGAGTCTTCCTTACATTACAAGGTATATAAAATTTCTCCTATTAATGAGAAAATTTTTCTTTGAGATGATGATATTCTTCTCGTACTTAAGTATTTTATCATTTTGAGTGATTAATTTGACATTTATGAAACATAGCATCTTCAATAGTTATGCCTAATATCTTCTAAGATACTGTCTATTAATATGGAGCATGGGTCTTATTCCTTTTGCATCAGTGAGTTGATAAGCTCTGCCAACTTTGGGCTTGAAACTTAGAATTTTTACATATGCTTACGATTCAACACATTTTTTTTAAACCTCCTCTTAAGGATTTTTCATGTTAAGCTGTAAATGGGCCATGTTTTCTTAGCTTAACTGGCATTTGAGGATGTTGATCGTACTCCTCTAAAGAGTCAATCATTTTCTTTGTTTCAAATTTTCATTTTTTAGATTATCTCTTTTTCTTTGATTTATGAGGCTTCGATGAAAAAGGCTGATCAATTTTTGCCTATTTTTTCATATTATATAAAAATTACCCCATGTTGGGGAAGAGCATTTTGGATCGAGTTTTGACTCTAAAGAATTCTTCCACTAAATACCTTCTATTGCTAGAAGGATATTGACTATTCTTTTAGTCTTCTATGAGATGAAGGACTCCCAACCACCTTTCTCTTCTTCTTGTGTTTGGTATGCTTTTCTCTTATAATTTTTTATATTCTGAGTTCCAACTAGCTATATACTTTTGGTTTTTGCATCTTGGATTAGATATGTTGTAACAACTCTCACCTTTCTTTTTTAGGATATATCAGTACAATATCTAATAAGGTGAGTTTTCCATTCTGATAACACTTTTCTACCCAATTTTTGAAGATGAAATAATCTTCAATTGGGTGGCTTATGATCCTATGAAATGGGCAATAGTTTGAATCATCAACTTTGTCCACTTGGTCTAACCTTTGTGGCCTAGAAACTATAGTCCCAACTTTAGGGCATGCTTAAAAATTTTAGCAATACATTCCCTTTTGAATGAGTATTGTTTAGTTATTTTATTCTTAGAGGGTAAGCCCATTTTTCTTTTCTCTCTATCAGGTTTGTTATTAGTCATGAGGATGTCACTGGTCTTAAGGATGTCATACCTTCATTTGTCTTCTTGTATACTATGAATGTGAATATTGTATTCACATCATTCCTTTTTGAGTCGCTAGACTTTGGTTGTTTCCTTTTCCAAAGGGGTTGTTATTGTTGTACTTGATATTAAGCCCTTTTTATTTGGGCTACATTTCAAACTTAACTATGTGTTATTGGAACGTGTTAATGGTAACCATAGCAAGATATGGGGTCATTTGATCATCGATATTCCCTATGAGGAGTTCCATTGAATGCTTTTTTGTGAGCTGTTGGTCACATCCCATGCTTAGATTTCTCCATCTAGTATTATATTTGGTAACACTCTCATCTTTCCTTCTCTTTTCTAAGGCAAGATATGTAATTGCTACTCTCTTTATTGCTCTTGCAAATCCCTTGATGAAGAGTGTTTCTAGCTCAGTGGAAATTTTTATTGAATCATTATGTAACTCAGCATACCATTCGAAAGTTATGTGTGTAAGGCTGCTAATGAATTATCATAGCAGTAGGGCTTCATTTTCTCTAGTATTTTGACATGATATTTTAAATTAAGCTAAGTGTTTCTGTGAGTTCTCCATGCTGGAAAAGGTATTAAACTTTGGCATAATGTACCCTTTAGAGTATTGTAGTTTATCATATTTGGCCAGATATGGTCTGCCTTTTCCAATTAATTGCTTTAGTAGTTTTTGAAGCTATCACTACTTTGACTTTTTAACTGATGAGATCCTCCATATAGAATTTAGTGATAACAATAGCTTCTTGGTAAGAGTTCACTATAGCTTCTCTTAAAGGTTCCTACCTTTGTATTGTAGTTGTTAGTATATTAGGCACAACATTTTGTATGCCTTCTGTTCCAATTACTGAATTATTCATTTATGGAGAATTTCTTAGAGGTATTTGTTGTGTTGTAGTTGCTATGAGACTGAGCTAACCAAATAGCTCTTTCAGTAGTCCACTCATCTCATTGAGTCGGTCTTTGAGCTGACTATTTTCTTGATCTCTCTTCCAAAGTTGGGAACCCATTTGCTTTTGTAACCTTATTATAATGTCTATTAACTCTTCAGTCACTTCCTCTTCTACTTGAGCTTCGCTTCTAGGCTCTTGGTGACTTAGGCTCCCTTATTGCTCTTCTTGATTTTGCTGTTAAGATACAACACCTTTGTTCTACATATGTGTGTCAACCATACGAACAACTTTGATCCCCTTGTTATCAATATCTTCATTATTTTAGAGATCAAAATTTTGTTGTTTTTCATTTTCTGGGAGATCTTCATCTTCCCAAAAAAATTGATCTTCCATGTCGTCATACATTGGACAGCTCTTTTTAGATTGACATTTCTAGTTTATGATAGAAGATTATATTCTTTCATCATATTGTGGGGTTAGTTTGTGATCAATGATTTGGGATTTTTTTGGTACCAAAATTGATAAGGACTCTTCAACAGTGGTTCTTTGGGAATATATCCCAAATGTCACACCTGAGAGTTCACCAATTTCTATGGTGGTTGTCTGGACCTTCCAATAATTTACCACTTAGTTTCTTTGTGTCTAAGGGTTCAATATCAATTTTTACAGGCTATAGTGCTTGTAGACTTCAAGTCTCACTATAAATGGGCATGATATTTTTTTGAATATTCCCACCTCTTTTAGGATAGAAATTTGTTAGGTGGGTGACCCGGATCACCAACTTCTTTATTCTTCTTTGAAGGTTTCTATTTATGACAGCCTTCAGAACCTTGTCAAGTTTGGAGGAAACAAATTCCTTCTTTCATGATTGAGGCCATAGACTAGGATGTATATATTTATCCTAGAATGACTTCTTTATAGATCCTTTTGTAATATTTCTTTTGACCTAGTGGAGTAGATCAAAGTTCTTATTCGAGGGTATATTTTCTTCCACTAGTGGGTCATATTATTGTTCGGCATGAACGAGCAACTCAGTAGCTATGTGACTAGCATTATATTATCTAAGAGTCCTCATGGACATTTTATTTCCCAAGGAAGATGCTTCATGGTCATGCTTGCATGAGGTAGCATCATGTAGGATAATATGTTCCCCTGATGCACTATTGATTGGATTGACTATAATGGACTTCAATTTGGGCTTTATAGTCATCTTATTCTCAACAAAAGTAGTTGGCATTGCCTTTGAAAGTCTATCAAAGATTGAAACCCTCTTCAAGTTTGTGACTTTTTGGTTAGGCATGTTTGGAAAGACTATCTTTGGCCTCTTTCCCTTATTGAATGTCTTTGGGACTATAGGATTAGTGATAGGTCTAGTTGGAAAAAATTGGATAACCTTTGATATTATTCTAAACTAGAGAAACCAACATTGGATCCCTCACTGAGCTTGGCAGTCATCATATTCTTGATGTTTGCCTTTTTAAAAACCTGGTTGTAGATCTAAAATTAGGTTCTACAAGAATTTAGGAACCTAAGATTTTTATAAAAGAATATACTCTGATATTACAGTCTATGATGACACTGTATATTTTAAAATTTTAACCAGAGATGGAGAGAGAAGTGATCCCCAGTGAAGTCACTAGAAATCTGATCACTTAGTAAAAACACCTTTGAATATGCTCTCTATCATCTTTATTAAGATGAATATGACTATATTTTTTTGTGAGACAAATTGATATATCTTCAACCAAGTTTCCTTTAACATTACATTAGAGTTTATTTAGATCTGGGTTCCACTTCCTATTAACATAAGCCTTCATAGTTAATTAACTCTTTTACCTCAGTAAGAGAGCACTCTCGATTAAGATTGGAAAATAAACATATCTGATATGATATGAATTAGAGTTTAACATTGTACTATGTCATAAATGACTATCGTTTTAACTTAATGTGTATATTGGGGGAGATGCTGATATGCTCGATCAAGATCCCATGTTCCATCATCCCAGGCTATCATGGTCCATAGTCTACGTAGCTATGGGAACTAGTTTTTGATTGAAGAAACCTTGTCAATAATCACGGGTTGCATCATCCAAGGTACTCTTCTAAACCTAGTGTGGTATTTATCTAATGTGACAAATTTAAGTTAACCTTAGCTAATAGATGTTTTTTGCTTATTAAATATGTTCTATAATTTATATCTCAAAGAGCAAAGCTATTAGGGAACATACGGGCTATTTTCATGATCGAAATATAGTCGAGCTATATGGATGCCAAGCTAGCCGTTCAGAGGGTTCTAGTCATATCTGCATTTCATGTGATGTTGTTTTGTGGAAAAATTAAATAGATAGAGGGCACTGGCCATGTCCTTACTAGCATGGGATTATTTGAGTATGAATATAGTTATATATTTAATTTGACATTGGCTCTTTTGTGAGCAAGGGTTTTCTTAACTTACCATCCTTGATAAATAAATGAGGGATGGGTGGATGATTATTTCTTTAAGTTATGATGAATTTCATTTAATTTAAACATATCCCATCCTGATGAATTTGACAATCAACATGGCCCTCATCGAGGAATAATTAGATTTTGTTAAGCCGAGCTCAATCATAAGACCCAACCTTGAATATTAACTCATGAAGCATCCTGAGGTAGTAAACTTATGCAATTATTATTATAATGTGGCCCATGAGGGATATATTATTCATTTATCAAATTTATTTTCATTCAGATATTTTATAAATTAAAATTATAATTAAATTAAATAAAAATTTTTAACTCAAACATTGGTAATATTAGGAGAATAGAGTCTCGATGCTTTTTTATATAACTCTAGAAGGTCGCACTGCAATACTAGATATGCATTATTGTGGCACTATAAAATAAAGATTTTTGGCTTATTACCTAAGAAGACAACATTGTAGCATTATATATTAAAAATATTTTGTCATCTAACTTAAGAGTGTAGCACTGCAGTGCACCATGGTCAGCATTGCGATGCTCTAATATAAAGACCCTTAGGTTTATCACCTTAGAGGACATCACTTTAGCGCCTATTTGGTAGCACTATGATGCAATAAGTTGGAAAATTTTAGGTCCTAACCTGAGATTTTAGTGTTGTGGCACCCAATAGGCACTAAGTAGATAAGAGTTAGACTTTAGATTTAAGAAGTCGGTATTTAAGTGATAGAATACTTGATGCTTTAAGGATAACATTATGGCGCTATATATGGATGTTATAACCCTACAAAACTCGAGAGAGTAGTGCCTAGGCACGAAGGTTGAAGCATTGCAATACCATGTTTAGCACCTTAGCAACATAAAGCCCTGTGATGATATTGCATGGAACACCACATGTTTAAATTCCCAAGATATTAGTGATACCATGTTCTATGTATTGAGAACACCATTTTTGGACAATTTTCTATGGGGAAAATTCACCAATTTGTCAAAATTTTGACAACATAATAGTTTGCCAGTGCTAGAATTCACACTTGTTAGTACAAAGAAATCTTCTCCCTTATTCTAGATCCAAGACCTATGGAGAGTGTTCTTCTCATGCCAAAACCAAGTTTAATAGTGGAGGCCTATAAAATTGATGTTTCTTGAGATTTGTGTGCCTAAAATGTTATTAACATAATTAGGTTATTCTCCCTTGCTCCGGATCCATAATCGATGGAGGGAGGACTGTTGTCTTATATCAAATCTAAGATCAATAGTAGAGCTCTAAAATTGGTAGTGTTTACAATGATTATCTCCCCATTATTTTAGTCATTTGTGCAAGAAGAGAGTGGAGAGTACAAAAAAGAATTGAGAGGATATTTAGTGAAGAGAGTGCAGAAAAATGCCCAAGATGTAGTGGAAACTGAGAGGAAAAAAGAGACCACTTAAGGGGGAAATTCTTCTTTTTTTATAGAAGATTCTTCAGTAATGAGGCGATTTTCCACTCCATAACTATTCCTGATTGCTCCTCCTTGGGTGGTTATTACTACTGGGGAAAGAAAAAAAAATTTCTTGCTCTTAAAATTGAAGGTCATATAAGCATGGTGATAGTATGTGTACCTAGATTTAAGATATTGCATGACTTTAGCATCATGATGTTCTAGGCCAAAGTGCTTTATTTTCTCATTTTCTATGAAAACATACATCAAGTGTCCTAAGTCATCACATATTTCCCCAAGTGTTTCCCCCATTCAAAAATTTATTTGCTCAACATTAGTATTCTTAGGCCAAGAATGGTGCATCGAGTATTAATATCTCCTACTTGTGCTTTTGTAGCTCATCAGTGGAACTTTTTCATTAGGCCAAAAATGGCACTTTGAGTGTCTTAAGTTATCACAAAGCTACCTAATGATTTTGTTCATACTCGCCAAATATTTCTAACATTAAACTAGAAGATCATGCAAGTAAGAAATTCTAACCTCAATGGATAAATTTTGGATGAACATGAACATATTTTATATAATGAATAAGACATCAATTGCCTTAAGGGTAAAACATTTTGAGATCTTTGGCATTCAAACTAAGTGATATGCCATGCCTTTTCATGGGTTTGAAGTTGGTAATCTCTTGGACTAACTTTCTTCTTGATAATATAGGGTCATCCCATGTATGGGCCAGTTTCCCCAAGACAATCTATCGAGCCACTACATCCACCCTTTGAGAATCAAGTTGTTCCTTATGACGTTGTTTTTCTCTCACATGCCAATCAAAGTATCTTTCCATTCATATTTTCTTTCTAATTGTCTTAATAAAATTTCATTTCTTAATTTTTCTAGCATGTATAGTGTATCCTCCATGGCTTCATAGCTAACCGTTTCCCACTAGCTAGTACTTTCTCCTAGATCTGTAGTTGCTAGAACCCTTTTGGCTGTGGAACTCTTACTTGATTAGTAACATTGCTTTTATTCCATGTGATAGCGAGAAGGGCTTGTGCCTAGTGGTAGTAGTGGGAGTCATCCTGAAGGCCCAGAGCGAGACAGGTAGTGTGTCTTCCTACTTAGCTTTGGCACTTTTTAATTTATTTTTCAATATATTAAGAACCTTTTGTTCACCACTTCAACTTTGCCATTTCTCTAAGCATGGTGTACTGAAGTTAACTTCAATTTTATCTCGTGAGACTCATTAAAGTCTATTAACTCTTAGTTAATGAATTGTGGCCCATTGTTTGTGATAATAGCCATAGGTAGTTCAATCCTGCAAATGATATCAGTATAAAAAAAATTTTAAACTTTCTTAGTTGCTATTTTGGCAAGTTGGTCTATTTCAATCCATTTGCTGAAAAAATCAATTATGATTAGAATGGTCTTTTTTTTTTTTGCCCTTTAGCCATCAATAAGGGACTAATTATGTCCATACCCCAAATGGTGAAGGGCCAATGGCTTATAATAGGTTGTAGAAGTTCTGATGGCTATTCTTGAAGATGGGAAATTTTCTGACATTGCTTGCATCTTCTTGTGAATGTTCTTACATCATTCCTTAGTGTGGGCTAGAAATATCCTTACATTTTTTTTGTGAGTGTTCTTCCTCCTGAGTGGTTGCACACTCACTAGAGTGCATCTCCTCAAGTACTTTTCTTTGCTCTATTTTGCACACACATCTCATGTTGAGTGAAGACATTGATTTTTGAAATAACTCACTCCCAATTAGCACATACTAGGTAGCCTTTATTTTGAATCTCCTCACATCTTTTGTAGTTTTCTCCTCCTCCCCAATTTATAAGTATTTTTTATTAGATCAATCCAACATGGTGAATACTGATTATTTATTTATATTGACTCATCTTCTTTTATAAGTGAGTCGAATAGAGGAGAGCCTCTCAAGCCCACTTGCTCTAGAGAATAAATCAATGAGCTAGTTTTAATCTTTGGGTATCTACTCAATTTTGAAGTACTACAATTACCTAATTTTTATTTTAACATTGAGCAAGTATTTTTGTAAGAGCTCTTCACTAACCTCATATTCTCCATTTACTTATCTCACCACTAATTATGAGTCTGAATAAACCATGATGTGTAATGCCTCGATTCTTGGATAAAATTTGGGTCCAACGAGTAGAATTTCATACTCTAATTGGTATTTGTCAATTTGAATCTAAATTTGACTTATTATATCATGCTAATTTCCATTGTGGTCTTTTGCACATGTTAGTGCAAATGCCTTTGCTAGATGACCCATCTACATATAGTTATCATAATGGCTCTTGATTGGTTAGAACTTCTTGTGAGTCATAATAGTCGACAAGGAAGTTGATAAGTACTTTGAGCATTAATCGCTATTCAAGAAAAGATATATTCTATTCATTCAATTTTACTAACCATTTCAGAAACCTCCTATAATGACCTAATTTGGTGAGTACAGATTTAAGCAAATTATCAGCGATGACTTGGATCAAGTGTGCTTGGAAGTATTGTCAAAGTCATTATGCTGAAATAATGAGGGTGAATGTAAGTTTTTTCATAATCAGATAGTTTATCTTGGCTCCTCTCAATGATTTGGTGATGTAATAGATTGGCCATTACTTTTTGTTTTCTTTCCTAATGAGAATAAACTTGGTGGAATATTCTCCAACTCCAAGGCCATACAACAGGATCTCTCCATCTTTTGGGCTTTATAATAGATGTGGCAAGGCAGGTAGATTCTTTAGGTTGTAGAAAATCTTCTACCACTTCAAGGTCCGTACAAACTTTTGGCTCTCCTATGAACTTTAAGGAATGATGAGCAAATTTCTCTAACCATAGAAATGAATTGATTTAATCTCGTGACACATCCCATGAGTTGCTTTAACTTCTTTACAGCTCTCAGCAAAGGCATCTCGATTATGGATTTCACTTTATATAGATTAACCTTTATTTCTTTAGGTGTGATGAGAAAGCCTAAAATTTTACCTAACCCAACACTGAAAGTGCATTTTAGGGGATTTAGGCATATGTTATATATTTTTCATAGTGGTGAAGGTCTCCTTGAGATCTTTGATATATTATGCGGGTGACTTACTTTTGACCAACAAGTCATCAATGTAGACTTCCACATTCTTTTCTTTTTGCTCTTTGAATACTTAGTCTACCAATATCTAAAAACTCTAGTAAGTCTCCCATGAATTTTTGAGCTTGAAGGGCATTACTCTATAGCAATATGGTCTTTTGCTTTTGGTAAAGGATGTCTTCTTTAAGTCAATTGGATGCATTTGTGTCTAGTTATACCTTGAGAAAACATCTATAAATCACATCATGGAGTATCCCAATGATGAGTTGATGAGCGCATCTATTCAAGGAAGGGGATATCTATCTTTTGGGCATGTCAAGCTTGAGTTGGTGAAGTTAATGAACTTTCTTCATTTCCCATTAGACTTCTACACCATGACCACATTCGATACGAATTCAATGTATTAAACTTATCTATGATGTCGGCTTCAAATAACTTGGTGACTTCTTCTTTGATGGGTTCGTAACATTGTGGTCTTCCTTATTTTTTGCTTTATGGGTATCATTGTGAACATTGAGGCAATGATAAGGGACATTCATGTCGATACCCAACATCTCGACTACAGTTTAAGAGAACATGTTGATGTCTTCTTGGAGGGTTTGGATGAGGGATTCATTCTTAGGGCAAAAAGTTGAGCTAATTCTGAGAACTCACTCATTATTGGAAGAGGTTGGCACTTCATCTATCTCCTCAAGAAATTTTATTCCAATGCATGTAATATCCAATTGGATGGCTTCATCTTCTTTACCAGGAACACCTACTACTCTGAGGTAGTAGGCTTTAGATTGGATTAGATTGCCTATGATAATTATTTATTTACCCCTTTATGGGGAACTTGATAGCTACATAGTAAGTGGACTCCACTACCTTGAATATGTCGAGCAGAGGCTGACCAAAGATGACATTATAGATTGCTGGTGCTTCCACCATGATAAAGTTATCCAATGTTATATATTATTTCTCATTCTATCTCTTAACAATTATGAGGAGAGTGATTACTCTTTCAGTCTCTCTTCTTTTTTCTAAAAAAATCCAAATTGTAGTCTTCTTATAAGAGCAAGTTTGGAACTTTCCAAGTCTAATTTATCAAAAACAAATTTAAAGATAATGTTTACTAACTCCCCATGTCAATTAATATACTTTCAATTTGGTAATTAGTGATTAACACCGTGATGATGATTGCATCATTATAGGGATTGTTCATAGAGGTTTCGTCTCTTTTTTGAGAAAGTTATAGGGACTATGGAGGTGTATGGAACGTTCACCATTACCATCGATTTATATCTTTAGACCATAGTTGTTTAATACTCGCTCTTTGTGAAGATTTTCCATCTTCCTTGAAGATGGTGGTACCTCTTGTTATGTTGATGGTGTGTGCTGGGGCAAATTCATTGCTTATCTTGGCAATTTTTTTATCTTTTCTTTTATTAAACTTTTTATGCTTCCCAACCTTTATCAAGTCCTCAACTAAACATCTTAAATGGTTCCATTTCTCCATGTCATGCCCATGGTCTGTGTGGTAAGTATAATATATAGATGATCATGGCACCATCGACATTCATTTGTGGGGTTCTTTTAAATAAATCTCTATTTTACATGTCTTCCACCAAATTTTCCAACAACACCCTCAATTGAGTTACTATGGTGGGTTGCATGTACTCGTTTCCTTGATAGCAAGTTATGGAGTTTCTAAAGTCTTGTAGACATGAGTGTTTCTAACTGCCTTATCTTATCTAGTATTTGAGCACAAAATTTATCTTTGGACTACCATTCCAAATGTGATGTCTTCAATGAGTCATTAGATGATTCAACAAAGTCAATTGAGCAACTCCTCGATGCTCACATGATTGTTCATCATCTCAAGTAACTTAGCAAGTGTTTGGGGCTATTGGATCCTAAAGTGTACCTGAATGGTCCTTCATTCAAACCTTGAGTGAGTGTGGCTTGTGTCATTATGGGTTCTAGATCTTTAACTTCTAGCATCTTACGCTGAGAGTGAGTGATAAACCATCTTATGGACTCACCATGCTCTTACCTCATTTGAAGAAAAGCTTAGGAACTCATTAATGGCTTTTAAGCGCTGATGAATTGTGTGGTAAACATGTTCTTAAAGTTGAATAATGAGGTTATGACCCATTGTAAGTGGTGAAAAAACCATCTAAAGGCCAATTTTTTAAATTTGGTAAAACAAAGGCAACATGTCATCACGTCGTCTAGCTCCAACAGTGATGTTGTTGACTCGAATAAGGTAATGTTATCTATAGAGTCTGTTCAATCTCAATATAATTCTAAATGCGAGATTTTGAACTTATGCAAAGGTGCAGCTTGAGTGATCTTTGTGGATAAGGTAATAGTAGGATTCGCTTGCTCTTTAAGCGTGTCTTCTTCTTCACTCAAGTGATAAGACACGTCATCTAAGCTAAGAGTTCAAGATAATTCTCCTCTTACTCGGAGTGTTTGGTGCATCTGTGATCATGTTGATTCTTCATTCTCTATGTTCCTTTGCTTGTGATTGGCTGTATTCTATGAGTGCCAAATTGTTGGGTATCTGGCTCCATTTTTATTGGATAGTTTTGGGTTAAATTTCTTATTATACTTCGTATTTGACTCCTAGTTCTTGGTCTTATCTATGTTAACAGCACCTAAAAGGATGTTGGATCCAAATCTATCCATGGATTGAAGTAGAACCTCTAAAGACACCTATGAAGTAGGGTTAGTGAAAAGAGGGATAAGAGGTAATGGAGAGACTATGAGAAGAATGCCAAATTTTATCATCTTTTAAATGGTCTTAATACAAGATGAGAGAATTCCTTTGCTCTAGAGGTTGCTCTAGAGGGAAAGAATGAATAAAGTTTGAGAGGAGATGGACTTATGCTAAAATACCCTTTAATAAGAATTGAACCACCAAAAGAGACCTCTCCCACCATTTTAATAATGTTTGGTGGAAGGAGTAGTATAGAAGATGAGTACAAGTAATGTTGTTCGAGTATAAATAGGGACTGACCTTGACTTACGGCGAGATAAGCTTATAGGCAAGTGGGTTGTGGTTTGATTTATGTGTGGATGTTCTCTCTACTTAAAGTGGGAATTATTGAACTTAAGTTGGTTTGGGATAATTGTTTTTTTTAGACCCTCGTCCTATATGGCCAAGTCTTTATCCATGTGGTCAGTGCCCATGCTCTTTCTTCTGCCTTTCTTCCTTTGTTTACCATGCATGCGACGAATCTTTAGCACTTGAATAGCTAACTTATTTTGTGTAAACACTTATATTTTTAAAAGACATATTTTGTCTAAAAGTAAGATATTTGGCAGTAAGAGAATGCAATAGGCAAACTCATTCAATCATTGAGAAGCATACTTTCATTTCATTTATAAAATATCAATATCAGAATACAAGATATTTAACAAAGTATTAATTATCCAAATATTTAGTACAAAATGCAAGTCAAGTATCATGCTTAGATGAGTGCTTAGATAAGTATCCACTATCTAACATCTACATCATTAAGTGGAAAGTATCCACCATCTTTAACATCAAAACTTTTCTAACCTACTTTATCATTTAAGTATCTAATAATGCCCTCATAGAAGTTGCTTAAACTACATCATGCATGCACAGTTTATTACATTTTGATCTACCAAAACATCTACATAAAATGTTATGTCATCTTAAAATTTAATATTTATTATTTTATCCTTATGCTCAACATTACAGATTATGTCAGAAGACTTTTATATTTGAGGAGTATTATGTTGATCTAAATTTAATTTGTTTATAAATTTATCTAACTTGCCATTCTGTAGTTATAAGAAATATAGATAATGTGTTTTTTTTGGATAATTTCAATTTAAAGAAGGATCTAAAGAATTAATCTTACTCTATAACTTGACATTTTTTTTGCATCAAAATCTTCTATTTGTCATATTTTTCTTCTCTTCCCTTTATGTGTCAATGTCTTAGTAGACTATCATCTTAAAAACATAAATATATTTTTTATCAATCACTTAGCCAAAATTAATTGCTTTATGTTTTTTTTATAAATTTCTCTAACTCACCTCTCTATAAAATATTTTTTTTATATAATGATAACTTTATGCAAATTAGATAAAACAAATATACTAACAAGAAAAATAAAATCAACTTATGATAGATAAGTATATGTCCTTTATGGGCATATTCTCAAGTGACAATAAATATAATTAGAAAAAGTCGTAGGCTAGAGATTAAGAGATACCAAATATAGCTTATTTGTAGGCATTAAAGGATCTACAATCACATCAACTATAACTCATCATTTTTTATTCTAGTTAGTCAACACTTGCACCCCTCATCATTATAACTTTGCTTAAATTTCTTGAGGATTAATATATATCACCTTTATTTATCTAGTCAACATTACACAATTCATTTGGTGGCTTTATAGCAAGAAACTTGCTCACATATAGGTATAATAGGAATAAGATAGTTGCAGTCAAAGCATAAACTAAGACATCTTGGCATGCACTTATCTCTATTATCATTATTTCTTCATTATTATCATTTATATATACTCATTAATTATTTTTTATAATGATAAATCAAAAGGGTTCCTAGGATATCATCCATAAATTTACCCATGTTTGCAACATTTTGACCCATTTTTAACAATTGAGAAATTTTTCCTCAAATTTAAATTCTATATGTGAAAAAGAAAATAAAAGTTCATGAAAAGAACACAATAAAAATAAAAATCAGATAATGATGATGATGATGATGATGATGATGATGATGATGATGATGATGATAATAATAATAATAATAATAATAATAATAATAATAATAATAATAATAATAATAATAATAATAATAATAATATTCACTTACTCACTTTGCTACTTTCTTGTAGACTTCTAGTAGATTAAAAGAGCAACATTAATAAATGCTTTTGATGAGTATTTAATGTAGTCAATTAGATCAAAATATGCTAATTGAGGAACACCAAACCATACTGGTGAGTCTAACAATTAGTAGGAGATGGGGCAAAGAAGGGTAGTACGTAAGTTGAAAGTGTATGAAAATCATAATGATGCATGGAATATAAAAAAAGCTATCATTTTAAGAAATTAATGGAATAGGAACATTGTAAAATTATCAATAATAACTCCAAAAGTCTACTCAAGATTATATGTCTAAATCAGATATAGAAACCCCAAAAATCCCAAGTATGAGAAGAGGTAGATCCAAAATCTAGAAATGGCTCACAAAATCTATAAAAGGACCATAAAAATGTCTTTGATTTTATATTTATATTGTTAGAGGGATACATATATGCCTCTAGAAACTCAAGAAAAAGTTAAAAGGTATAGCCTCCAAGGACTATGGGATGTAGTAACATGTACACGATGTACATGAAATACAACTGCTAAATGATGTGATGTCCCATCTTGAACTTAATCAATAGGGTGAGTATAGCAATGTGGATCCTTGTTGGGTGAGTAGTACTTAATAAATCATCATGTGGTGGCCACATGTATCTTTTTTTGGGCAAGTCTGAGTTGCTTAGGGTGATTATTTGATGGTGGAGAGTATTTTGTTTTAAGATCATAAAGCTAATTATTATCATCAACTATGATCAATGGACTGCTAAACTTCTATTCAATTTGTTGAGTTAGTGATTCATTAGCTAGCTTCTCCATTGTCCAAGTTAGGAGTTCCATTTCTATATTCTAAGGTTGATCCCTTTTGTTTTGGGCTTAGCTTCTTTAGAGAAGTTCACTTTACTAAGGGTGTACCATTAGTATACATTAAGTTCTCCAATTTTCTCACCTTTTTAGAGGAAACTTGTAAAAGAATGAAAAAATTAGATATAAGCATGTGGTTAAGATAGTTAAAGTGATTATCAATAATAAAGAAATTTTGCTTAATTGATTGAAATCTTTGGAGAATCATGTTACACCACTTTTTATTTTATCATTAGTTTGATTATTCGATTAGCCCTAATCAATAAATGAGGCTGCCAATGGTGTTATTGAGCCCAATTATTTCTTCTCCATCTCCCACAACATTCCTTTATGAAGGGATGGTGTCTAAAAGGTTCAAAGTGATGTTGACAATGCCAAACTATGATTATTCCTTCATATGGATGAAAAGAAAAAGGTGGCTACTTAAAGATAGAGCAACATGTCACTAGCCACCCTGGGCAGGAAATTGTTGTTCCCATGGAGGCGATTGCTACTTCCATCTAAGGGAAGCACACCATGATGTATTTTTGGGCCTGACCAATTCATTGCAAGCGGCTATTTTATTTTGGGGGTACTTGGTGAATAAGTGAAGCATCTCTTGCGAGTAGGCACTAGATCATATCCTTAGACATTATTTTTTTTTAATAAATAATATAATGATGAGTGCATAGTCTAATTGGTAACTCTTTCTTTATAACAAAAAAAATAATGATTAGAGCACACCGTCTTAGGTGGTAGGTCATCTTTTGTAATGGGTTGTGATGGCAAGAGTATTTTGTTGTTGTTGTATATTAATAAAATGACTTTCCTATTGTTTTACTTTGAAATACATTAATCTTCTTTTGTATTCTATATATTTCTCCATGACAAGTTAATTATATATATATATATATATATATATATATATATATATATATATATATATATATATATATATATATATATATATGAGTAATTTGATTTTACTTTTATGTTGAGTTAATATTTTATCTATTTTTTCATGAATTTTGATGCTTCAATCTTGTAGGATTTTGTGATGATTGTGTAGTTTTCTTTACATTAATTGTTGATGTCACACTGCTTTATAAATCAAGAAGTTCTTGTTCATCAAGTGTTTGATTGCTAGAGGGTGCGAACTAGGACAGTTTCTTTCATTAAAAATAAAATGGTTGTGGAGGTGACTCTATGAGAAGAGGAGACTCCTAAGAAGTTAAGGGTGAAAACAATCATCATTAGTCATTTCTTAAGAGCTAGCCAAATTTATAAAGTCATTTATCATAAGCAATCGCTACATTTGTTTCATACATTAAAAAGCTGGTAGAATCTACTTTGATTGTCGGAGCAATAAGCAATAGAGTTTGGGCTACTTCTAAGGCCATGGTGCCTTTGACAACAAAGAAGAGACTGATGAGTAACACTATGACAAAAGTTCCTTGAGTCCCAACTAAGAAGAAGAAGGTGTAGGGTAAGGAAATGCAAAGTCGTAGAAGCCAGCCCTTCCAGCAAGGAGATCAAGGATGTGGGCAACTATTATCCTTAGATTGATGATGCTTCTAGTGTTGCTTTTAGGCTTGGCGACTTCATTTTTTTCTCAAGAAATTGATGAGTACCTTGACTCTACCCCTTCGAGGTGACTGCATTATGTGATCATGAATGTTCAAACTTTAAGATGGTAGTCAACTATTAACCTTGAAGAATATATGAGAATTCTAAAGGAGCTGACGACTATGAGAAAAGGATGCAATTCAATATGGAAGATGCTTTATGAACAATTTGATCTTAATAAAATGGTTGATCAAGCTTTGTTGGCATCTAAAGAGAAGTTATCCAAACTATTAGCCATGCTCACCAACCACAATAAGGAGAAAAATTAGCTTATTATTGATTGAGCTTACATGTCAAGATGGAGAACTTCATCAAAAGTAGGTGAAGTTGAAGGAGACAAAGCTGCTCTAGGTCGATTTCTTGGAGATTAAAGAGTACTAAGGACTCTTGAGGTCTAATTTTCTAGACACTGTGAATTTTATGGTTTAAAAGTTTATCAAACAAGCCCAACTTAGCTACCGATTCCTAAACTTTGATAGCATTTTCAATCTATTAGAGTCAAAATATAGAGACAAAACTTGGTGATCTGATCTTTCTTTTATTGTAATTGTAAGCAAGGAGAATTTATTTTATAAATTATTAGTTTTTTGTCAATCATATGTACTCATCAAAAGTAAAAAATTATTTTTTAAATAATGAAAAATATTTTATATTTTTTTACTCTCCTATATTATGATATGAAATTTTATATTATATTTTTTTTCATATCATACTCATGTATAAGTTAGACACATTAGTAATGTAGGCTTTGCAATAAGTTAGCCACAAATATTGGTAATTAACTTATTAGCCATCACCTCATGAACTTGTCACTATGGTATATTAATTAGTAACACTATACTTGCTTGTAGAACTTGTTTGCTAGCTTGAGTCATTATGATTTATGGGTGTGTTGGATGCTTCTCAAACTTATGAGGCATTCTATAGTCACCCATAGATGCACTATGACCTTTGTAATACTTGGATCTTCATGGGGACTACTCATTTAGAATTGTCGATAGAGGTGACTCATACGTGCCACACACTATATAAGCTTATCATTAAGGAGAGAGTCACCTCACTATGGCTTTAGCTATCACCTTGAACTCACTTTCACAATACTCATGGGTCAATGGGCATGAACTAAGACTCGCTAAGCCTTATCTATTGATCCCTTCATTTAACTCATTAATTTTGCAAGAATTTTTCTCTCTCTTTTTTTTTTAGTGTGTAGAGAATTCCATTGAATAGTTGAGGCTGAAATTCATGTTTTGACCCATGGTGATTAAGATGCATTTGGCATGCTGAAGCGAATTTGGCCATAGGTGAAGAAGATCTTATTATGCAAGGGCTTTTTTTTGCCCTGGGGGATTTAGCTCTTTTATAGGTTTTATGCCTGATGGCTTCTGCTTACCTTTAGTGAGTAGTCTTATCTCTTGAGAATTTTATGCCAAAATATAGTTGGCCATTGAGTTAATCACCTCACACTATTATTCAAATGATCTAATTAATTTGGTGGATTCTTAGTTGTCTGGTTACTCATGCTACCCATTATGCTGGCCAGTTTTAGAGGTACTCAAGTGAACCATCATCCTTGATTTCTTGCTTAGTTGTGCAAGTTCCTTAAGTGCAATGGGGCACATGTGAGTACATTTGTAACATGCTAGAGTTATATTAGTTTCATCGACCACTTATGGTAAGTTGCATAGGGACTCAATGAGTGCCATTTTTATATGGGAGTAAAATGAACCACGGAACTCATTGAGTTTCAATAGTATATTAAAACTCATTTTTTAGTTACCCTCCCTTGAAAGGGGTTTCCTATTTGAGTTACAAATATAAAGGATGTTTTAACAAAGGTAAAAAAATAAAGGTACATAAAACTAACACAGTTATCATGGATAATTTTTCTATATATAAAACATTCTAAGTTCTTGGCACATCCTTCACTAAATGACTCTGTACTTGATTATTGCTAAATTGACCTACTTATTAATTAGATAAGACCTATCTCTTAGGTTGAGGTCCATTTAGAGACTATATTTTGGTAAGTTGTCGCACTACTTTATTTAGTACCAATTCATCAAGTCAATAATTTATCTCTCTAACATTACTTTTTAGTTATTGTTACAAAATTGCTTGTGTTCAGACTTCCAATAGCAGGTCTAGTGTTATTTTCATTGCCTCTCCTTTTTCCTCTTCCCCTTGGTGGATTCTTGGTTGAGATCAACTACTAACTTGACTCAGCTATGTAGTTTGTATTTGACTAGAAGTATGGCTTCTACTCCACGAGATAGGATGAATGGTGTTCTCCCAATTACTAATACGTGATTTGTATTGAGAACCCAAATTATAGAGAGCAATGTCTCCACTTAATTAGTCTTCATTCCTTCATTCTTCATCTTTAGCACAGTAAGAATTTTTTTTGTTAGCTACTTCAACCTATTTGTTTGTTTCTGGGTGATGCATGGAGGAAAACTTGAGGTAATTCTTTTGAACTTGCAGAACTCCTTCACAGTCTAATTGGTGGTTTGGGGCCTATTTTGAAATATGATAGCCATCACTAGACTTGACTTGTAAATAATGTCAATTCATATAAATCTATTTATTACTTGGGAAATGGATTTAGTAGGTGCCATCACCTTGATCCATTTAATAAAGTAATCAATCATGACCTTAATGAACTTTTACAAATTATTATTAAGTAAAAAGGATAAATGAGATCCATTCCTTACAATATAAAAGGTCAAGGGCTAGTGATGGGCTTTAGCTGTTGAGAGAGTTATAAATACATTAGAGTGAATTTTTGACACTACTTGAACCTCTTAACAAAATCTTTAATATCTACCCAAAGAGTTCGCCAAAAATAATATTGTCTATGAATTCAGTGGTCAAGTGTTCTTCCTCACATTCACATGAATGCACTTCTTTTAATACATTCCTTACTCGCTTTCTCTAATGCATTCAAATATGGTGAAGTGTCCAACTTTCTAACTTTTTCCCTATTAAGATATATTTGATCATGAATCTCTTAGGATCCTTATTGGTCAACTTGATCTTCCAAGTCTACAAAAACTTTATAAATGGAGCTACCCAACATGGAGAGTGGTCCTCCACAATCTACAATGAATTTATTTTGTTAATGCTTGGAATATCTATTTTAAGGGATGGTTGATTTTCTAATCCACTGGTTTTGGAAAGGAAATCAATGAGCTAGTTCTCCTTTCTAGGTATTTGCTTAATTCTAAAGTACTTAAGCTTTCTGATCTTAATTTTTACCATGAACAAGTTCTTTTGTAGTACTCATCTTGAACATTCAAGTCACCATTAACTTGGTTCACCATAAGCTAGGATTCTAAGTAAATAATTAAGTGTTTAGCACCATGTCATTTGGTGAATCTCAGTATTGTAATTAAAGCTTTACACTCGACATGATTGTTAATCACCCTGAACTTAATTTTCAATAACCAAGTAATAATAATCCCTCTTTAAAGAATACTTACTCCCATTCCTTGATCTCCAAAGGCCCCATCCATGTAGAGGTGCCATAATTGCTCAGTAGTGGTGGTCTTACACTACAAAATCAATGACAGAATGCACCTTGATCACTATATGTGGTGAGTAGGAGATGTTTTCTCTTAGTCTGATCAACAACTATATTAGTTGGCCAAATAGATTGAGTTTAGCAAGTACAACTTTGAGCAAGTAATTTGTGATAACTTATACCATGTGGGCATAAATATAGGAACATAGTCATTATGGTAATATTATAAGGGCTTGTGTAAGCTTATTCATGATCGGGTATGACAACTCAACACCCCTTATTGAAATGTTTACATAATAAATTGGTCATTGCTTCTTTCCTTCTT
Organism: Cymbidium sinense; assembly: GCA_021442155.1. NCBI lineage: Eukaryota > Viridiplantae > Streptophyta > Magnoliopsida > Asparagales > Orchidaceae > Cymbidium > Cymbidium sinense. Next base: position 90,593,711 of record CM038221.1, on the reverse strand, counting down.
ATCTAATCAATATTGAACTTACAACATCTTCCATGACTTCAAATATAATTGTAACATCTCTCTAAGTTTCAAACTTTTCAATATGGTTGGTGAGGTGAGTAGAGGCTTCAATTCTAAAAAAGTAGCTTCAAACTCTAGTGTCCACTCAAACCTTTTGGTACTCCTAAAAATCTTAAAGGATTATAACCATTGGTCTCTTTCTTCGGATTGAAGCAATTTAATCTATCAAGTCACCTACTTAGTCACTACACTTCTTCCATTGAATTTGGTGATTGACTATTAAGTATGGCTTTAAACTTATTAGGGGTCATCATCTTTACTCTATTTGGGGTTAGGAGGTATCCTAAAATTTTATGTGAACACGTGCCAAATGTGAATATCAATGGATTGAGGTGCATGTTATATTTCTTCAAACTGGTGAGGGTCCCCATTAGGTCTAGTATATGTAGCTCTGGGTATACACTTCTCACCAAAAGGTCTTTCATATACACTTCTACATTTCTCCCAGTTCTACTCCTTAAAACCCGAGTGTCCATTTGCATTAAGCCAAATGGCATGGCTTTGTAATAATATAATCCATCTTTGGTGATAAGAGCCATTTTTTAGAGTTGGTTGAGTGCATTTTAATTTTATAGTAAGCATATATACATGTCATTATTTAGTATCCCACTAATCAAGTTAATGAGCTTATCAATTTGGGATAGTAAATGTCCATATTTAAGGCATGCCAAATTTAAAATTTGTAAAAATCCACCATTTTCTGATGCTTTTTGCACTATTACCACATTAAAAATTTCTTTACCACTACTATCTATGCTAATAATCTCAAATCCACTTGTAATGCTCATATCAATGCTTTCTTGGGCTCTCCACTATAAGTGGTGCTAAGTTGTATGGCTTCATCTAGGTCATCTTCCATAGTTAGTACTTCTTCTAGAGAGTTAATGTGTTTTAGTTCCGTTCTTAAGACTTCTAATTACAAAACCTTTATTTTCTTATGGTGGTAGACTACTCTAAGGTAGCAAGTTCAAGTTCTTAATTGATTTCTTAAAGTGAACTTTATCACCATGTGATAAGTGAGAACTACAACTTTAAAGGTATTTAGTAGTGGTCGATAAAATGGTGGTGTTGTACATAGCCAATTCTCTACAATGATAAAATATGCCATAGTGAACTACTTTGATCATTATCCCCAAGTTATAAAGGGAATGATCATTCCTTTGGTCTCTCTGTGTTTTCCAAAGAAGTTGCCTAGTAGTGGGTGCAAGATTTGAGCCTATCACACATTTTCTCAAAAACTAAATTGACAATAATTTTAACCAAACTTCTAATAATTTTCAATAGATTATATATTTGATAATTGGTGAACAATATAATGATTATTGAGTCATTGAATGGGTTGCCAATTATAGGTCTATCCTTCTCTACGAAACTCAAGGGTATTATCTCTATGGAAAATGCTAAAACCATTATAGCCAAGTTTACCTCCCTGACCTTAATCACTTAAGGATTTCTCATCATATGGACTTATTGTCCCCTCTATAGATTATTGACATGACTCTTATTATGTGGGTGGCTCTAGAAAGTTTGAATCATTTCCTTAATCTTTTGTTGGCTACTTTTTAGGTCTTATGAATTCATCCACCCATTTCATATGCTATTATTTTATGTGCATTCAACCACCTCACATGTCATGCTTTAAATCTTTAAATTCAAAGTTACAAACTTAGAGTTTTTAGAAAGAGATTGAAAATTACATAGTAAAAAAAAGATAACAATATAAAATGAGCCTTAGTAGGCTAATGGGCTAAGTATTCTTTTGATTTTTAATTTTTCTTGAATTTTAGCTTGAGATCTAGTAAATGGATCTTAAGTTCTAATTTCTTGATCCATATGATGTTCTATATCAATTCCTCTAGACTCATTTGAACTCTGCATCACAGATTTGAAATCTATGAAATCTTCAACTAATTTTGGGACTAATTGTGGGGATAAAGTCTCCAAATTAGTGTGGGTCAAACATGTGCCTTTAGCTGATGGCTTATTCTTCCAACAAACTAAAAAATGAAATTCATAAGTTAGATTAATAGGTGTTTCCTGAGTGATGATATAGTCAACTTCAAATAAAGAGTGGGCTTATGCAAGTATGGTGTTATATCTCCAACTAAAGAGTTAGATTGAATAAGTGGAGATTTGCTAATTTCTTCATATGATAGAATATCTTTAATATTAATGACTAGATGAATGAGGATATCAGCAAGAAAATCAAGGTGATAAGCATTAGTTTCAATTTTCTTAAGAATTTTAAAAGGACCACATGCTCGTGTATGTAATTTCTTATATTTAGTGGTTTGATAATGCCCAGGGCGAATGCGAATCAAAATAAAATCACCTTCCTTATATTCTTTCATTGAATTATTATGATTACCTCAGAAGTATAGTTTTTATTACTTATAGTAATTTTCTTCCTTATATCTTCAATGAGACTTCAAAGTCTTTAGCAATTGAGAATATTGCATTAGAAAATGAATGAGATGATAGATTTGCTATATCTATTAGTTGTCTTAGGTTTTGATCATAAACTATCTCAAAATGTGTTTTATTTGTAGTTCTAGAAATAATACTATTATAACCAGATTTTGAGGTAGGTAAATATAAAACTCAATTCCCTAAACTTTTACCTACTAAACAGTTGAGCAAGTTTCCCAAGCTGCAGGTTGACCACTTCAATTTGTCCATCAATTTGCGGGTAAAAGGGAGGGGAAAATTTAATATGATGGCCACCTCAATTTTTTTATATATATATATATATATATATATATATATATATATATATATAAATGATTAGCTAACTAACCATTATTTGAGTTTTATATTTTATGTCTTTACATCCAAATGGTTGATTGGTGAAATATTAATTGTGCTTTTCTATTACTTTAATAATACAATTTTTTAATCTGAGCATACGAATAACGGTGTATTTTTATTTTATTTTATTTTTTGATGTAATTTATTTTGACATTATCAATATATGTTGCTTGAGAGAAGAGTTCTATTCTATACGCGCAAATTTTTTTTCTTCTTTTATTGGGAAGCCCACATATTTATGCATCAAATTTAAAAGATTGAGGAGTCAACAGTATTTTTGAAGATATAGTCATGTTGAAATAAAGTAAGTAATTTAAATTTAAACTCATACTTTTTTTTCTTATTAAATAAAAAATTATTTTAAAATATTTTTTACTGTATATTAACTCATTTTAAGTTAAATTTAAGTTGTTTTAAATCTAAGATCCCTCGAAGCCAGTTTGATTTAACCGTATTTTAACTTTTATAAAATAAAATGTATTAATGTACATACATAAATATTTTTATAAAAATATAACCTAAGCTTTAGAATTTGATTGAATAAGTTATAGAATTTGATTAGGAGATTTATAAAAAATCGAAAGTAAATAAATTTGTTGTATATTGACATATAGATTCTTATTTGTTTCACAGAATTTATTTCATCCTATAATTTATTTTTTTATAAATTAATGATAAAAGCAATTTGTTTGCTCATATTGAAAATGTAATTAATTTAATCTATTTTATAATTATAAAAATAGATATAGTTATAAAATATTAATTGGTGCGAAGTAGGATGCAAAATTTATTTAATTTCATCCTTTTTAATTGAATTGTATTTTGAAGTAAAATTATAAATTGTTTAATTTTTATATAAATTTTTTATTTGTTCTTAATTAATAAATATTATAGTTTTTATTAGTGAAATATTTCCTTATTTTAAAAGAGTTGTACATTCGTAATGATATATTAATAGTTATTAAAATTGATATATTGGTAAAAAAACATAAATTATTTCTTGAGAAATATTATACTTTCAAAAAAACAAAAATAAAAACTGAAGTGAAATTATAATTTCATGAGGTAATTTGATAAAAATTCTTTTTAAATGAAAATAGATAACATTTTAATAAATTTATCGATGAGGAGCAATAATATTCTAGTTTCAGTCGTACCGATTAATTTTAAATCCGAAATTCAAAAAATTCTATCCCTAATCAATAGTATAAATCAAACTTATTCAAACTAATTTTTTATTTATTTTAGGTTCAATTTAGAAAAAATTGAAATTTAAAAATATAAATATTTATAATAATATTTTATTAAAAAATTATATCACTGTTGCTAGAAAATCATGAGAGTGAAAGTTTTTCTTTGTTGTGAAATTGACACATATGCTTAAAAGTGAAACAAGAAAACTCCGAATTTTACTGAAAATCTCGAAAAGAGGAAAAATCTAATAAAAATATATATTTGTTTTGAGTACAAGTTTTTCCACAGATTACATAATATATGAGAAGGGCCAAATCGCAACAACAATATGTGTAGTCGCTCAGATTGTAACATTGCTAGTGGTAACAAATGATGATGGTGAAACGTAGAGCGACCAACGGCGATGAAGGTCGTCGTGATGGTGGACGGAGATTCGATGGCAAGGATCGGCGCCATGGTTGACAACCATCGAAAGTGGTACACGATTGTGCTTGAGGATTTTCAAGCTTTAGAGCTCTCTCATCTCTCTTGCTTGGCCCCCCTCATATGAGGAATGAGAGGCTATTTATGGATTGGAGGAGTGGTGTCTCTGTAAATACATGCAAAATCTGAACCACTCCCCTCCATCGGACGGCTCAAAATGATTTCTTTGATCATTTGATGTATTTTAAGCATTTGAATGCTCAGATCAAGTCAGAATTATGAGATCTTGGGCTTGTTAGATCCGGCTCGTCGAGACGCTCGATTTGACTATAAACACTCCATGTTTAAGAGCCATTTAGGGATTTAATTGATATCCCAAAGTTTTCAATGATATTTTAAGTGCTTGATCTCAACCAGTTTCAACTTAGGATCAACTTGCTTTTGACATCAAGATTCGTACTTCGATTAGTGGTATTTTAAGTACCATATCAGTTGCCTCCCTATTTTTGGATGACATTATCTCAATCATCCAAAAATACATATGCCAAATACTTGAGAGTAACAAATTCTTCAATAAAATTTGTGGATCTATTAAAGATATATTTTGAGAAAATAGATCTTCGTGGGAGCACAAGATTATGATCAAAGCGGTGCAGGTGCGGATGTGTAATAAATGCGTAGCAAGATTTGAGGTTATGGACCATCCGAGTGCTTCTGGGCCATGGCTGAGGCAGCCGGAGCCTGTAGCGGCGTCGCAGCGTCTGTGGGCTGAAATGCGGTGGGCTGGGTGAGCCGGGCGAGTCATGACAGCGGCAGCGTCTGAAACGACAACGGTCGAGCGTGGCGCGTGGCCGTCGTGTCAAGCCAGCTGGCGTGTGTTTACATGCATCGCATGCGGATGCGATGTGGTATTTTCTCTGTTTGTCCATTTTTTGCAATTTTCAGCATTTTTTTGCAATTTTCTTTCAAAATTTTACTTTTTTGCCCTTATAAGAGATCTATAAAGGGGAGGAGAAGGCACACTCCTCATGTCGGGTGTCCCTCTTCTTCTTAAGAGGATGTCGTTTGGAGGTGATCAAGGCCTGCGATATATGTCGTTGTTCCGATTTTCCCTCAAGGTCAACCGGCCTCGTCGGACCAACCTGGTTTGGAGGCGATCAAGGCCCGTAGTATACGTCATTGTTCCGATTTTCCCTCGAAAGAGGCATCAACCGGCCTGGTCGGACCGACCGGGTTTGGAGGCGATCGAGGCCCATGGTATACGTCATTATTCCAGTTTTCCCTTGAAAGAGGCATCAACCAGCCTCGTCGGACCGACCGGGTTTGGAGGCGATCCAGGCCCACGGTATACATCATTTTCCCTTGAAAGAGGTGTCAACTGGCCTCATCGGACCAACCGAGTTTGGAGGCGATCAAGGCCCAGTATCGCCATTGTTTCGATTTTCCTCAAAAGACAACCGTCGCCGGACCGACTGGGTTTGGAGGCGATCAAGACCCGTGGTATACGTCGTTGTTTCAGTTTTCCCTCGAAAGAGGCGACAACCGGCCTCGTCGGACTGACCGGGTTTGGAAGCGATCAAGGAGACGATAACTAGAGACGGGGGTTGATGGCGATGTTCGACGATGGTGGCGGCAACATGGTTAGCAGCGATGACCGCGGCGGTGGCGGCGAGGATAACCAGCGATGATGTGGTGTGACCGGCGAGATTACCGGCGATGGTCGGCAGTAACCGGCGGCAAATCCATGGCGGCGCGGCTGACCGTAGCGGTGACCCGGCCGATGGTTGGCGCAAATGGGGGTGGTCGCGGCGCAATGATATCGATGGTGGCGGCGGTGCCGTGAATCGGGCATAATGGCGATGGTGACCAAAAAAATTGCCGGCGATGGTCGTGGTAGTGGCACGGCATTGGCCGACGGGTGGTCGAATGCGGTCGCGATAATGTAGCGGTAGTGGTGCGTCGATAGTCGCGGATAATGACGATGGTGGTGACCGGAAGATTACCGATGGTGACCGCTGATCGTTAGCGACGAAGTTGTCGGAAGCGGCGGAATAGTCGCGCAATAACCGGTAATCGGCGGGGATGACCGCGAGATTGCCCGATGGTCGCAGTGATGACCCGCGAGGCGATGAGGATTTTGACCTATCCAAGGTTGTTTGTCGAGTGTGACTTGATAGCGTGCTGCGATGTTAACCTATGTGGAAGAGGTTTTGAATCCACCGAGATATTTTGACTTATCCGAGATTGTTTGTCGAGTGTTTGCTCAATGATGTTAACGACGCGTTAACGTGTGGAAGAGGTTGAATTGAATCCGCTGAGGATTTTAACCCATCCAAGGTTGTTTGTCAGAGTGTTACACGATGACGTTAACCTGTATGGAAGAGGTCAAATTGAATCCATTGGGATTTTTTACCTATCCGAGGTTGTTTGTCAGGGTGTTACCCGATGACGTTAACCTGTATGGAAGAGGTCGTGGAAAGTCCACCAAGGACCTTTTGACCTATCCTAGGTTGTTTGTCAGAGTGTTTGCTCAATGATGTTAACATATATGGAAGAGGTTGAATTAAATCCGAGGATTTTTGACCCATCCGGTTGTTTGTCGGTAATGACATTAACCTGTGGAAGAGGTTGAATTGAATCCGTAGAGATTTTTGACCCATCCGGGTTGTTTGTCATAATGTTGCGATGCGTTAACTCTGTGGAAGATGAATCCACCGGGATTTTGACCCATCCAAGATTGTTTGTCGAGTATTACCCGATGGCGTTAACGATGGAAGAGGTCGAATTGCATTCGCTGAGGATTTTTGACCTATTCGAGGTTGTTTGTCAGGGTGTTACCCGATGATGTTAACTTGTATGGAAGAGGTCGTGGGAAGTCCACCAAGGACCTTTTGATCTATCCTAGGTTGTTTTTCAGAGTGTTACCGATGACGTTAACCTGTATGGAAGAGGTTGAATTAAAACATCTATTTGTGGTTGTAGCCAAAGTTGCTCTTTAACCCTAGTCTTGTTTTTCCATGAGTATGATTGGAAAATCATAATTTGCAAAGCTATATCTCTTCTCAATATTAAAATATCCTCCAACTTTGACTTATTTCTTGAGATGGTAATCGATTAGATGCTTAACATATTAACATGGGGCGATCTCCTAAGATTAAGAGTTGCCCCCCAGTTTTTGACAAAATCTGAAGGAATAAAGTTTGATGAATCTTCATTCTTCGCTTGCGCTCCTTAAAAGCTTGAAATGCTCCACTTTGATGGTGATTTTGATCTTGTTGGGAGACTTGGTCGTTATACAAGATGAAAATAATGAGAATCAATTTCCCACAAAACCAAGCTGACTGCTAGAAAACCGGTTGATAGAGTGAAAGTTTACTTAGCCTTGTCGTGAAATCCAAAGACACACATAGGTATTTAAAGAGTGAACAAGAAAACTCCATAATTTTACGTGAAAATCTCAAAAGAGGGAAAACACGGTATAAAATCTTCCATTATATATTTATTTTAGAGTACAAATTTTCTCGATAACGGGATTATATAATTGTACATGAGAAGGGCTGACAATGAGAATCCCAAAATCAGACAACAACAAACATGTAGTCACGTTCAGGTTGCAACAGTTGCTAGTTGTAACAAATGATGGTGAACAACGGGGATTAGCGACTGACGATGAAGGTCGTCATGATGGTGATCGATGGAGATTGATGCAAGGATCAGTGGCGGCGGCGGCCGGTTGACCCCGTCAGTGGTGGCATGATTGTACTTGAGGATTTTCAAGCTTTCTCTCATCTCTCTTGCTTATCATATATGAGGAATGATGAACTATTTATAGATTTAAAGAGTGACGTCTCTGTAAATACATGTAAAAAATGAACCACTCCCCTCCATCAGACGGCTCAAAATGATTCCTTTGATCATTTGATGTATTTTAAGCATTTGAATGCTCAGATGAAGTCAGAATTATGAGATCTTGGACTTGTTAGATCCGGCTCGTCGAGACGCTCGATTTGATTATAAACACTTCATGTTTAAGAGCCATTTAGGGAATTAATTGATATCTCAAAGTTACCAATGATATTTTAAGTGTTTAATCTCAACCAATTTCAACTTAGGATCAACTTGCTTTTGACATCAAGATTCGCACTTCGATTAGTGTTATTTTAAGTACCATATCAATCACTTTATTAAATTATTTTATACAAAATTAAGTAAATTTTTAATAGATGAAATTAATAATATATAAATTTATCATTAAAATTATTTTTTTGAGAAGACTTTTTTTTAAATAAAAAATTATATTTTATTTAATCAGTTTAATCGAATTAAGATATATAAAATTGAATCAAAAATTATAAATTGAATATTATTAAATTAAAAATTAAAAATTATAAAATCGATCGGAATTGTTCGATTTTAATAAAAAAATGTACGTCCATACCATCGTTCTGGACGCGCGTGCCCAAAGCAAAACGTACCATTCCCGCCCACAGAAACAGAAACCGCGAAAAAAAAATATAAGCATTAACATGCACCCAACACCCCGCACCTAGCGACTTCACGATGCCTGGAAAGAGGAAGATAACCCGGTCCCACCAAATTTCAGAGCCTGCATACCCGATCGAACTGGTCAAATTTTGGAGTCGGAATCGAACGTCACAATGCCTAGAGCCTACACTGTTACCGACAAAAAAGGTTTAGCTGGACACCTCAAGCCAAAAGGCACCGAACCCCACAGTGGCATTTTACGTAATTAACCTTCTATGTTTTAGGCTGGAATACTCATTTTAAGTAGCCCAATTTAAATTAATTCATTAGACTTTCAAAAAAATCAAACCGAATAAGTTGTAAACATTACTTCGGTCCTAATTTAAGATCTATTTGAACAGTTGTAGTATTTTAAAAAGTGAACCAAAAAATTGATAGCTAATGAAGTTATATTGCTTTTAAGCTATTTTTTGAAAAAAATAAAGCAGTTAAAAAATATCTGAAACACACTCTTATTCAATTTTTTTTAAAAAAAAGAAGTTAAACAGGGTGATCAGATTTTTGTCATCAATTAATATTTGACTAACTATTATTCCTTTACACATTTTAACATACTTTTTAATATTAGGATTTCATCAATCAATCAATAATAAAATTCCAAAGAACATTCCAATCAATTTTGCTTGTGCCATGTTGCATAATAAACAAAAGAACAAATATAACCACTCGTTTTGATGATAATTTTATGTGAGTAGCACAAAAAATATATATCCAAAATCTTGTTCAACAAATGTCAACCCAAAATGAGATGAATCTAGAAGGCTAGAAGGGTTAAGGTAATGAACTCACTAATGATAATAATGTACTAGCCTAAATAATAGTAGACTAATCATGACCATTGGGAACTCTCTAGAAAATAATCAATCTAAGATTTGGCTAAGTTGACTCACCCCATATTAATGGTTACTTAACATCAAGAGGTGCATGTTTGCTTCTAATCAAAATTGATGACTACATCGAGTATCGATTACTTTGTTAAGAGTCAAAATAAGAATACTATAAAAAGTAGATAGCAAAATAATAAAAAAAAAAGATCTAAACATAGAGAATCAAAAGTATGAGACCAACAAATATCTTATAGAAAAGGAGGAGAAGATTATAATAATGATCTAGTGGAATTTGAAGTGTGTTCTTAGAGTTATTCTAAGGGTGACATGCTAGAGGACTCTTTGGATTCAACAATTTGAAGAAATTTCATGCCAACAGTAGATGAATCCAATTATCTTAGCAACAATAAAGAATTTACTACCCCTCCATAATGACCTTAAAAGTTGAAAACTCTGAAAACAAATGTGTTTAATCAAGAAGTGTTGAAAGTTAAAAATTTAGAGCTTATAATCACCCAGGATGCCCTCACTTGAGGTTTATGGGAAGGACCTCTTAGGTCCACTCTCAGTTTATAGCACCCAGAACATTTGTAGAGTTACTTGAACTCATTAAGACATATTAAAACTAAGGATTATAGATGAATGCCTTTCATACTCAAATCACACAAGATAATATTTAGGCAACAAAAACTATTTGTATATTCCTTATAATAATAAAAGTTGTACAAGGATCCAAAGGATAGAGAGATTATACATCTAATAGAATCACTTGTTCTCCCACTAGAGCATCCAATAACCTGATGGATTTGTGAGGATCATAGAGTAATCAAATGCCATGGGTAAAGAGAGGTTGCCTCTTACTTATTATCACTATGGAGAGAAGTAACCTCTTTCTAATCACTACCCAACCATCACTTTGTTAAATATATCATTGGCTAAGTCAATGAAAATCATACAAAATAATGATTTCTTCAAGCAAACCACACCCATGAGTAGGACCCATGCTCCCCTTCCATAATGGCATAAGCTTGATATTGATAATTTTCAGTATTAAGGAACTTGGTGTAGTTAATTAAATAAGAGAAGATGAAAGAATTCATCCTCGCAAACCCTCAGAGAAAATAAGAAAAGAAACTCATGGAAGAATAAAGGAATAAGCAAATCCTAGTCCTAATTATCTACATCATTAGTGTGGTGCTTGCCATCTTGAGAGGGATAGTAGAAGCATCCTATAAGATATGCCTCAAATGACTTTAATTAGAAGAGATGATGTTAGAGAGCATATGTATGGCTCCATAGCCAAAGTCAACTTGATTGCCTTCATAAAAATAAATAGATTAATAATTAGGAACCCCTTAAAAAATGTTATAGTTTCACAATTTTTTTATCCAACTATAAATTGGAAGTATTTTGATTGATATTAAAAGATCAATTAATAGTTTATTTAAATGCATTTTTAAGAAGATGAATTTGAAAATTCTCACTTAACATTAACTACTGGCCCACTCTTTCGTTTCTTTGAAGAGTAATGAAAGATGGAGAGAATGATCACCCTACTTGTCACCTAGAAAAATGAGAATGCCAATACATTGCCATGACCAACTTCGTCATTATGGACACCTCAATGACTTACAATATAATTTTCAATCAACCACTCATAAATACCTATAGAGTTATGGTCTCCAATTATTTTATTGTGATTAACTTTTGTTTGGCAAGAACATAAGAGATCAGTAAAAAAAACTAGTTGCAATTAATGGCTTCTTATTTAAAATCTATAATAAGTGTGTAAAAAAGAAGTTCAATAGTTGGAAATTAAGAGAAGAGCTATCTTAGAGACATTTAAATTAATATACAAAAAATTAGTAGTTGATGGAGTCTGAAAGTTAATGATTCAACACCTTTGAATCAACATTTATTTCATTAATAGGTATAAAGTGTGATTGATCCAACACTTTTGGAAGGATAACAAAGCCATTGTCTAGATGGTTATTAAAAGTTGATGGTGTATGCTAATGTTATTTGTCATAAGTTGAATATAAGTGAAGAACATAAAAACATTAAATAAGACATTTAAAAAATACTACTATCTTAGTTAAGTCTACATAGCTTGTGATTAAAAAGTTCATTGAAGCTTAATTTACAAAAGTATAATATCTCAACTAGATTTCTTTTTTTAGTACTAGTATTCAAATCAAACAATAACTATAGAATGTAAATGAACTTCACTAATTCAAACATTGTTTGCCTAAACGATTGCTACTATCTTTCCCAAATTGATGAATTAGTTGACTTAATATTCAAATTTTTAGTAATAAGTTTCTTAATAATTTTTTGGTTATTATTAGATATAGTTTCATCTAATCAATCATGAGAAGATATATCTCATCACTATAGAAAACATGCATCATTACAAAAAAATATTATTTTCTTGGCTTAAAAATGTTAAAGACAATTATCATTTTTTTCAAATCAATTTTTGTACTTTTTTTTAACAAAAGAGCATCTAATGTTTACATGTTGATAGTTTTAATGTATGGTAATTTGAAATTATCACCATCCAAAAGAAATTTTAGATGTGTGTCCATGGAGTGAGAAATACAAAAATTATGTGTGGAAGATCCCTTCTTGGCTAGTAAATCTATCAAACAATTTCATTCTCTAAATATGTGAGAGATATGTATTTTGAGCTTCTTCATTTCCTCCTTCAGTCTTTTAACTTCATTAATTAAAAACAAAGGTATGTTGCTATCATTGCCATCTTTGTTATTATGGATGAGATGTTTAGAATTAGTTTCCAATAAGTATATAGCCATGGGATGGATAGAAGCAATCTTGATAGCATATATGCAAGCAGCAACTTTAGCTTGAAGTGGAGAGTGTCCTTCCCTTAGCATTAAGAAGTGGAGGATGTGCTTCCCCTTATGGTCCCTAAAAATTTCACCAATTTCAACAAAACCTATTTTGCTATCAAAACTTCCATCTATGTTAATTTTGGTATCCCTTTCTCCCATTGTTGCCATTGTATTAGGTCCTACTTCTTGCTAGTGCATTGATCATTCCCATCAAGAGTGGCCAAGTTTAGTTTGCATGTAATTGATTGAGAGATTTTAATGGTATCATTAATAATGTCTTTTTACAGATAAGATTTTGCATTTTGATGATAGATTCTGGTGAAGTGTTGTTGTTTTCATGCTTTGCCTCATACCTTTTCATCCATATAAACCATATTATAGTCAATGAAGTCACCAACGATATGTTAATTTTCCATAGATTTGAAATATGGAAGTTCTGAAGTAGTTCTAGAATACAACACGGGTTGCAAATGATCTCCTAATTAAGGGTCTGTTTGGGGCAGCTGTAGCTTTTTGAAAAGCTAGTTGTAAAGTTGTTGTAGGAAAAATAGTTTTTTTGAAAAATGCTATGTGTGTTATAAATATTTTTCTTTTTAAAAAAATTCAAAAAATAGCTTTCTGATAGCCACCACACTCTAATAGCTCTTGTTCTTAAAACAACATTTTCACCACAAAATTTTTGGAAGGCAACCAAAAAGATGGTAGCAAAATGAAGCTGCTTTACTTTCTGAAAAAATAAAGCAGCCAGAAAGCTATCCTAAATGCACCCTAAGAGTTGTAGCAATTGCATGCAAAATCCCTTTTCTATATCTGCAATGGCTAAAATAATGTGCTGCACTCTCTTCACCATTCATGCAGAGGAAGAAAACTAAAGGTAATTTTAAACCTTTGAGTTTTAAAATATCATCTATTGGGAGCAGGTTGTGCAATAGTCTCCAATACAAAAAAAAAAGATATGCAACCAGCATTCCAGATCACATTGCCCCATAGAATGGTTCTTGCATTTAGCCACCATTTGTTATATATCACTTTGGAACTTGATGCCAATTGGGTTTTACCTTTGATAACCAATTTGTCTTTTTTGGAGGCAACAATTGGTAAAGAGCATATTTTGTTGCAGATTTATGTAGGGAGGTGATTTTTCAGTATTTCTTCATCCCATTTAAATTCTTTCTAGAAATCAACAACTTTTTATGAGTTATAGGTTTCATTATCAATCCTCCATTTGGAGAGTGCTTCATCACCTATCGAGTGATCAGTCCATAAGTCAATCTCTTCTTCTCCTATATCCCAAAATATGAGGTCTTTAGGTTTTTTTCTAGTGTTTCAAAAAGTCTTCCATAAGGAAGAATCATTTTTTTTGGATTGATGGCCATTAGGTGTGAATGTTGACAATATTTGGTAAACATGGAGTTTGTCCACAGAGGTTTTCCTTTCTAAACCTGATCTATAGTTTAATTGTGTTGCATCTAATATTATCCTCAAGTGATTTGATTCCAAGACCCCCATTTCTAGTAGGTTTGCATACTTTCTTCTAGCTTGTCCAATGGATGGTATTGTGTTTGGGACTCCATAGGAATTTATTCAACATTCTTTCAATCTTTGTTTGGATATACTTGGGAATTTGTTGGACTTGATGGTGTATAGTGGAATTAAATTAACAATTCTTTTAATCAATGTAATTCTCCCTCCAAATGATAAGAATGAGTTTTCCAAAAATTTGATCTTCTTTTGAATTTTGTTAATGAGTGTGTAGAAAATGGATGTATTAAGTTTTCCTTTATATAGTTGGATGCCAAGATAGGAGAAAGGAAATGAAGATTGCAAAAAATTTATCTTCTCTTTGATCCATCTAATTTTGTTATTTTTAATTCCTTTTCCTATAGTAAAAAATGACTTGTTAGTATTAATCTCTATACCTTATTGTGTTGAGAAGTGTTTGATGATGTTAATATGAGATTTTATAGATTTTTTTGTTGCCATTACAGAGTATTAGGAGGTCATCTGCAAAAACCAAATGGTTTATATACATATTCCCATTTGTAAAGTATCCAATTCCTTATTTAGACTCCATTTCTTTATTCAATTTTTTAAGAGGATATCTAGAGCTAAAATGAAGAGAGAAGGGGAGAGGGGATTTTCTTGTTTAACTTCTCTATTAGCCTTGAAAAATCCATGTGATTGGCCATTTATCACCATTTTATAGTGATTGTTGATGAAGCGTCTTTGGATAAAGATGCAAAGATCATCAGAGAAACCTTTTTCTTTGAGAGATCTCAAAATGAAACTCCAATGTATTGTGTGAAATGCTTTTTTAAGATCTATTTTCATGATGATGTTGCCTCCTCTACATTTCTTATCAATATCTTTGCATAGTTCCTAGGCAAGTAGTATGTTGCGTGTGATATTCCTTTTCTTAACAAATGCTGCTTGATTAGGGGAAATCAAGCTAGGAAGTAGGTTTTGAAGTCTGTTGGTAATGATCATGCTAATTATTTTGTTAATAATAAGTGTTAAACATATAGGTTTGAATGAATCCCATGTGCTTGCTTCTTTTTCTTTAGTTATCAGTATAATGGCTGAAGTGGAGAAGAAATTGTGCATGTTTTGCCCTTTGAAGAAGCTTTGGACTGCATTAGTGACATCAAACCCAATGGTATGCCATGATTTCTAGTAGAAAAGTGCACTAAACAAATCAGGACTAGAAGCTTTAAAACCATCCATGGAGTTAATACCTTTTAAAATTTCTTCTTCTAAAGGAACTACAATTAGCTCTTCATTGTTTATCTTTGTGCTATTCAAGTTATGTGGGTACTGATTAGTTTGAGGGGTTAAAGAATTATTAGGACTTTGATTAATCAAATTTGAGAAGTAGTCCTCACAGTTTTGCATTATGTCTTCTTGATTGGTTAACCATATTCCTTCATTTTTTTATGCTAGTGATCCACACTCCTTCTCTTTTCTTCTTTATGCATGCATGAAAATATTTAGAGTTTCTATCTCCTTATAGGAAGTTGTTGGAGGATGCTTGTTGTCTTAAGAAATATTATTCTCTATCTATATATTCTTGAAGTTTGATTTGAAGTTGTTTAAGTTTCAGCTCCAGCTCTTCTTCTTGGTTATTTCCTATTGCAATCAATTCTTTTTTTGTGTTGATAATTTGTTCTTCAATGGATTTAACTAAATGGTGTATGTTGCCAAAAGTTTCTTTATTCCATTTTTTGAGTGCTTGAGAGGTAGTCTTGTGTAAGAAACAAATTTTGATCCATGGATCATTATTTTCCACTCCCCTCCATGCTCTCTTGATGTAGTTGTCATAACCTGGGTGGTTTGAATTGGTGGTGTGATGGTTTGGATATACTTATAAAATTAATCAATAATGGGGAATGGTTGGATGCAATCCGAGCAAAGTGAGTCACTTCTAATTAGCATTGATGGTTCAGCCAGTCTGAATTAAATAATACTCTATCCGGTCTTTCATATGTTCTCCCACTTCTCCAAGTGAAAGGTAAACCAATAAAGCTAGCATAAAAATATTAGCATATTCAATAAAGCCATTAAGTTATGCAAGCACTGATAGATTGGGTCTTTTTCCATCCTTCTTCTCCATTGGGCTAGTAATCATATTAAGATCTCCTCCAACAAGCCAAGGACCATTAGTAATCTTGCTGATGTATTTGATGTCTTGCCAAAGTTCCTTTCTTAGTTAGAGTAAACAACATAGATGAAGGTAGCAGTTGAGCTAATATTTGAATCTAGAATATGAATATGAATGAATTGGATTGAATCCAGTAGGATTTGCACCTCAAATCTGTGCTTTAGAAGTGCCAAATTTTATTGCTAGTGTTCGGGTGGATGGTGAATTGAGTTAAACATCTTCTAATCTTGGGGAGGTTTTGAGTTGCTACCAAAGGTTCAAGTATTGAAAAGAAGTCTGATTTGTGGTGTATCATATGGCTCTTGTGTCTATTAAAGGCATTTTCCTTGTTGATGCCTCTAATATTCCAAATCATTATATTTAACATGAGGGTGGAGGTTTACTCCTTGAAGGTCTTTTGGATGACCCTTCACCAAAATTATCTCTTTTTTCTTTGGCTCTTATTTGCAAGTAAATTCTTTAATTTCTTGATTCCTTTATGATCTTATTTTTTCTATTTGAAAACTTTCCATTCATTTGTTGTAGCATTTATTATGTCATCATAGCATTCCTCATTAGTTCTTTTCTACTGATGGTTGTATTGAACTATCTTCTTGTGTTGTGTTTACTTGGGTAATGATAGTTGCTAATGTGTTGTTATCCATAGAATTTGGGTTTGTTTTTGTTTGTGTAGGGATGTTATTTGGTATTTCCTATTCCGTGTTCTGATGTTCCTTTTAAAATTTTATTATATATATTCTAGTCCATGAGGGGGGTATTTCCTCCATAATCTGATTGGTTTCATGTTGAATAGTTTGTTCTTTTAGCAAGTTGTTGTTTTCTATATCTTCAAGGAAATCTGTTGTGGGTTGATCTCTAGGTCTATGAGGAGGTGGTTGTGTAACTAATTTTCTTTTATCCACTATCGATTCTTTAAGTTTTGGATATGCAATGAAACAATTTTTCAATGAGTGTCTAAGTATTCTGCATTTGTAATAGTAAAGTGGCTTTTATTCAATCTCAATTCTTTGCCAATATCCATTTGATTAGGATCCAATGCAAATTTCTTTAGCATAGATTGCTATTATATCCATCTATACAAGTATTCTCGTAGCTGAGGGTCTTCAAAGGTTAAAGGTTAGTGAATCATGCTTTAAGGTGTCTTCCAAATATGTTACAATGAATTATAGGATTTGTTAATTGAATATATGTAAGTTTAGACTTAAAGTTTAATCCAAATGGGTGTTATTTGGGGTTCTATGCCATAATCAAATGTAGGAGTCCATTTTAGAAATTTGATAGGGATGTTATATATATGGTAAAGCTTCTTGGAGAATAATCTAGCACAATCTTCCTTTTGAGATACTTTTATTATAATATGCTTGCCATCTAATAACCCAACATTCCATTCACCAACTAGTTTTAGATCTTTGAAATGCCTCCTAATGGAGTCCATTTTAGGGTGTATATAAGTAAATTTTCCATCCAAAGTGAACTTGTATTGTTCAGCAAGGTCCCAAGTTTCAGATCTAAAAGAAAGATTGCAGGTTTCCCCCCTTTTCTAGATGCCTTCCATCACTGCTTCCTTATAAGTATCGACCATGGTAGCATTATGGAAAAAAGAAGAACATTCGAGTCTGGAACCCCCAACAATCCCAGGAGCCCTAACAGCCACATTCACGTATGAGGGGGGATCCCTAGATGTTGGAGGAAAGGAAGGGAGAGATGGGAAGGCTCATAATCTAATAGCAGCCAATGGAATAGTAACCATGGAGAGGAGAATATCTGAGGGCATCAAGCTAAGTTTCTGTCTCTGTTAAAGATAATTAGCATGAATGATAATAAGTTTAGATAATAGATGGAGAGGAATATAAAAGTATATATTGGTAATTATTAGTAAAGAGAAAGACCCCTAAGTAGTATATCTTAGACTTGAAGGAGACCATTGCTATATTAAAGTAAGTATAACATATAGCTTAAATCTTAAAAGTATACATTTTGAGTAAAATCAAGGAAATGCTTCAAGTTTTACTTAGCTGAGAAGGTATTAAAGTTAACTCAAATATGGTAAAGGCAATACTTTCCCTAAAAACATATAAAGATTAATAATGACTAATAAGAAAATCATATGGCTGAGTTATTTTATCTTAAAATTTGGAGATAGGGGTCACTTTTCTTTAAAGTCTTGATTAGTACAAAAGTAAAATAAGAAATGTGAAGCTGCCTTTAAAGAAATAAAGTTACTCTCTTTTCATCACCACTATTTTAAAACTTTTAACTTAAGGAGGTCCTACTCTAATATCTTAGAGAGTAGGGGATGATGTTATGAGCTTTATGATTGTTTAAAAACATGTAAGAAAGTAGTAGCCAATTTACTATGTGTGAAAGGTTATCTCGAGAGCCAAGCTAGGTACTCAATTATGAAGAAACCAGCATGGATAATATAATAAAAGGAAAGGCTACTTAAACATTATTTTTAGCTACATTCAATATAGGTTGTTACAAACTAGTCATTAAAAATCATTCTCATCAAGCTGTATTTTAATGATTTTTGAAAGATTACTAAATAGGTGATAGAATTTAATGATTTTCTTGATCAGCTGTATTTTAATGATTGTTATTAATGCATGGACACTCACTAATTTCTTACTTGAATTAACCATTCTAAAGGTTGGAGGGGATATACTAGAAAGCTAGCATTCATTATGGACCATATTCCTTAATAAAGTAATAAGAGAACAAGGTGTTATAATTAAAATAGTCGAAAAGTCTTGTAAACATTATGCTCACACATATTATTATATTTAAATTTGGGTCATCAATAACCAATTCAAATATAAATCTTTGATCACAAGGTTATGCTTTGTAGCAAGAGTTGGAGTGAAGAACCTAACCATATTTTTAGATTCCAAACTTATGGTGAATTAAGTTAATGTGCAATTCAAAGTTGGTGAAGAATTCTTGCAAAGATATATTTTCAAAGTGAAGATAAAGATTGACCATTTGAGTAATTCAAGGTCAAGCGGATCTACAAAAAAATAAAATTGATTTGTTGACCTACTTTTAAAATTGGAAATCTAATAGGTGAATAACCTTTGATTTATATCATTCAAGCAAGAAATAAGTGAAAGTTATGGAAATTAAGGAACTGCTTTGGAGAGTTGGATAAATAGAGTATTTAAAGAAGGGGAAAATCCTACCCTCTATGGATAGAGTATTTAAGATAAAAGTTGCCCAATATTTGCTAATGAGTGGAAAGTTTTTCATGATGTCAGTCACTTAATCAACATGAGGTATGTGAAGTAGCATGAAGTGGAAATAATAATAAAGCAAGTTCATTTTGGGGGTAAGTAGAAGTCACACAAGAGGGAGAAATTTAGCACACAAACTTTTAAGGCAAGTATATTTTTGGCTATTTTTGAAAATGCATATAGTGAATTCTGTAAAATATGTTTATGTTGTTAGGAATTTGCTTCAATGCAAGTATATCAACTTATATGCATAATCAATATATATTATGAAGTTATGGCACCCAAGAGGGGGGTGAATTGGGTTTTTAAGACATTTTCAAATTAATAGTTGATTTAAATTTTTTGTAGAAAAATTAATTATAATTGATTATACTTTATTGAATTGTAATAACAACATGAAACAATAAAGAAAAGTAAAGGTGTAGAAAAAGTATAAAGAGAACATAAAGATTTTTACATGGTTCGGCCAAACTCAAAAATTGGTTTACGTTCATACTTAGCAACCCAAGCTAGGAATTCAGTAAATCAAAGTTGAGATTATAGAAAATCTCCCATACTCTTATTCATGGGAAAGTACAACCCATTACCAAACTTTTCTACATGGTTCAGTACAACCCAACATTGTACTTTCTTACACGGTTAAGTATAACCCAACAAAAAATAAGAATAATGAAGAGACGAGATACAAAGATCTAACTCTCAATTTAAAATTAATTTTGTACTCACAACCCAACTATATCAATATTAAGGCAATTGATAATAGAAAGAGAGAGCTCACTTCTTAATTAACTCTTGAATGAAATACTAAATGCAAGTAAGTCCTTAAAGAAGTTTGATTTATTTTAAAGATATGAAAGCTTGAAAGCAAAAAGATTTGAATTGATAGCTTAAAGTATCACATAATTAAGATATGAATAATAAATCACAATAAATGATGTATAAGAGCTTGTATTATATAATAATCAAATTGATATGAAAGACCAATTCAAACAAGTTCAATTAAAATATTTTTTACAACTACATTATTATATGCAAGCGATGAAATGATTTGCAAATATTATCTTCCAAATCACTTGTATACTATTTGAAATGAAATATAAGATGACCTTCACTAAATTTTTTTTAAACATAATCCTTATTTAACTTAAATAAAATGTTTTGGCCAAAGAAAACTTTCAATCACAACTTAACTTCTTTTCATGCAAACCATGATTAATTGAATCAACCAAGAAGATTAGCAAGGTAGGATGAAAAAGTTGAGCAAAAAATAATTTAGATGAAACCTCTTTAAGCTTTCGGCCAAGGTTGAACTTCACCAATCCTTCAAGTTTCCAATGCAAAGAAGGATATGGAGAGAGGGAGAGAGAAAAAGAGAGATCAAATGGCATAAAATAAGTTTAAAATAAAATACATATTAAGGTGATCGACCTAATCGAGGGAAAATAGTTTAAGAAGAATTTTGAATTTAAAATGGAATTGAAATATAAATAAGAATTAGAATTGAATGAGAGTCTGAGTTTAGATTATTTTCCACAATAGAATAAAATTAAGATAAGAATTAATAACAAGCATTTACCTTAACATGACAATCTTCATAAGAATTTGAAATTTTTGATATGATGGTTGGTTAAGGAGATATTTTAAGTCAGGATTAATATATTATGATATGGTGAATATAATGGAGCAACCATGAATAAGGAAAAAATATGAATTAATTTGAAGAAAATAATTTTTAGAAAATCCAAGGGAATTTCCACCATGTCTAGTTTTTATGATTAGAATAATTTTGATTTCATACAATGAATCAATTTGAATCCAAGCTGATTATTTAATATGATATTTAAATAATAAATAGAATTTAAATTAATTCAAACTTAAATGCATGTGGCCGGCCACAACTTATTTCCAAAAATGGATTTTATAAAAAGGGACGGTTATTAATTTATGGTTAATTTCAATTTAATTTTAAATAACTTAAAATAATTTCATTAAACTATAAATAATTAAATTAAATCATTCTTGGGGCGTTTAAAATATTCTATAAAATATTAGATTTAATTTAGCATGCATATGGCTTGAATTATGCAATTTAAATTCAGAATAATTCAAATTCAAAAATTCAAATTAATGAATTTTTAAAATATAAATAATGAGGGAATTTTTTTTATGAAAATATTCTGAACAAATCTCACATGATTTATTAGCCAAACTTCAATGAAATTTTTTGCCAAATCATTATAAGGATGATAAGGATGATAAGACAATAAAAAAGAATTATAGGATAGAGAAAATAGAATAATAAGATAATTCTAGAATAATTTAATTTTCATTCAATAAATAAATGAATAAAAATTATGATTAAGCATGGAAATAATTTAATGAAGTTTGAACTTAAAATATCTTGCTTGAAGACACATTAAATGAAACTTACCTCATGCACTCGGTTCATAATATCCAAAAAGGATAATTCTAGGAATAATTGTAATTATGAGATGTAGAACAAATCTCACATGATTTATTAGCCAAACTTCAATGAAATTTTTTGCCAAATCATTATAAGGATGATAAGGATGATAAGACAATAAAAAAGAATTATAGGATAGAGAAAATAGAATAATAAGATAATTCTAGAATAATTTAATTTTCATGCAATAAATAAATGAATAAAATTATGATTAAGCATGGAAATAATTTAATGAAGTTTGAACTTAAAATATCTTGCTTGAAGACACATTAAATGAAACTTACCTCATGCACTTAGTTCATAATATCCAAAAAGGATAATTCTAGGAATAATTGTAATTATGAGATGTAGAAAACATGAATAGTTCTTAGATGAATTATTTTGAAATGAATGAATCATTTATTTTATTTTATTGAGCTCTTTATTTATTTTTATATTGTGATTCCTAGAAAAATTTTCAACCATTTCAAGTCCAACAGCTTTAGCTTTCTGAATTGATTGAAGAATTTGGGGTTGACGAGTTTTTCTACAATACTTGAATTTAAATCAATTAGTAACATTTGAACATATTTTTGTAATCATCAAATTCAATCTCAAATAAGTTGAGGCTAGAGTCAATAATATCCAGCTCATGAACATTTGAATTCTAGGTCTTAGACTTAATCAAGCTATTATTCTAGCTAATGGCAAAAGAAGTTTATCTTAGTTATAATTGATTGCTTCTCCAAATAGACTAAGGTGAGACTTTATCGAAGATAATCAATAAGGTGGCTCACAACTTTATATATATTGACATCATTTGCTGATATGTTCTCCAAATGATAATAATGATAGATAATAAGATAAATAGATTCACATCAAATTTTTACTAGTTCAATGTCCAAAAGTTAATGGGTAAGTAGAAGCTATGAATAATCAAGTATTGAATCTCTAAGAGAAAATGTAAAAGGAGTTAAGAAATTGAATGGAACTATTTTCATCTATTTTATGGGCTTTGAGAATACCACTACCCTCAATAACCAATTAAACAACCTTGGTATTATCTTAAGGAATAGAATCCCAAGTTCTATTCAATTGACATAAAAAATGTTGTAGGACTTTAAATCAATTATCTTTTTAATAACCAAGCCTTTTTAACTTTACTACTATGATTAATATGAAATCAATATGTCTATAAGAGGAACTATTATAGGAGGTTCAATTTTACGTACATCTTACATTATAGGTTTAACTCCATCAAGCACTAAGGCAGATGCCTTTAATTACTTGAGCTAGGTCATTGCTTAATGGATATAATAAGTATAATTAAGTAACCAATCTATTAATTAATTTGATTATATAGTTGAACATGTGACTCTGTCAATTAGCTTGACCATTCTCTGAATTAATCAATAAAGCTTGACTCATAGTTGAGTTAAAGGTACTCTACCTATCCTTATTCTATATAAGCCCTCAATCAACTAATTAACTACTTAACTAAACTAGTCAATCACCCTAGATATTCAATACTATGATGCTCCAAGGATGGAGAGAAAACAACTAACCACTAGAATTCACATAAACTTTGTAAAAGATAAAATTATAGTTGACTAAAAGTCAACATATTGCAATATCAATTGACCATATTTACAAATATTTAATGGGTCCATATGACAACACTGGTAAAATTTGACCAAATTAGTCATGACCAAATTAAATTGGTTATATTAAATCTCCTAAATGTATTAAGCATGGTTCAAGCATTTTTAGAGCAAATTATCCTTTGGCCTAAGTTCAATTGGCCAAATGTTCTTATACTCATTAAGGTCAACACCCATCTTTGTGGTTGATTGAACTAAATTAATAATAATATCCAATCAAAAATTTAAGAGTGATTATTTCTAAAGATTTCATTGACAAATGCTTAAATTAATTTACATTTATTTAATCACTCTAGAAAATCAATTTAACCAAATTGCCTAACATGGTCTCTTTTGAGTTCAAATAGGACACCTATAATTATGATTGGATTAGAAATGTTAATTGGTTGAATCACTTCGAACCATTAAAAGTAACTTTAGCCATGGATCATAAGATTAATTTTTGAGTTTAAACTTATCCAATTTGACTACTCTAAGTGGGTCAAATTAGTTAAATGGGGGTCAAAGTATGCTATTTAGACCAACTGAGGTAAAGTGGACTTAACTAAAAAAAATATAAGAGTTTTTAAAAAAAAATTTCATTATTATCCATAGGTGTTAGCCACTCTTTGTTCTCTTAATAAGGTGGTTGACATGGATAACCATGTAGTGTGAGGAATATATTAATAAAATGATATAATCTTAAAATGAAATATTTCACTATAGGAGATGAGAAGAGGATCCAAGTAAGGATTCCATCTTACATATGAACTTATGGTCAATATTCATTTATAGATATGTCGTCAAGTTAATAAAAAAGATTAAATTTGTGGGTAACTTGATCTCCTAAAGTGATTAGGCTCCATTAGGCTCCCTTTAAGTAATTAAACTTAAAGACATTTTCAAGAGAAACTCTCACTAAGTGAAAATATACCTTTATTTTGATTTCATTTTGTTGGATTTACAAAGAGACTCATGCTTTAATAATTATTATCATAATAAAATGATTTATATATTGAATGTCACTACACAAAATAGGGGTGAATCATTGTAACTGAGCTAGATAATGACAAGCCTACATAATAATTATCACTAAACCACCAAAGGCTCAAGGAGTATGATGGGCTTAATAGAATAAGTATCATAGATCCATCATCTTAGGTTGCCACGCCTAATGTCATTTAGCTTGGTAGTTTTTATCACTAGTTAGCTCTATCCTACATCACCTCAAGCAAATATATGAGGGAAAAGTAAATTTAAAATAATTAGCTAGAGATATTATTAATTTAAAATTTAAAAGACTTTCTTAATAAATTTAAGATTATTTATTATTTTATTAATTTTTTTATAAAATATTTTATTAATGAGCATAACTAAAAATTATTTATGGCCTAGATAATCACTATAAAAAAGTAGAAAAAATAGCAACAAACAATCAAGGCTAGAACATAAAAAATAATTGTATTGTGATGATTAAAAATGAAGCAATAGGTCATTATAATTATTTAATCTACTTATACGTACTCAAAATAAAATATAAAAGAGGTAGCCAAGTTCTATCGAATAAGATGGGATAAAATCAAATAATAAAATATAAGTGTATTTCATTTTTATTCATCATCCTTGCTATAAGTTCAAATTATGCATCTATTTATTAAGATTGGATTAATTTTTATTGAATTAAGAAGCTTAACTTATAGTTTATTTCACATATAAAAATTATAAAAAAGAATAAAATGCAATAAAGAATCCTAAACCAAATGGAGTCAACATAATACAAAAGAGATTACATCAAGAGCAAAAAAAATATCATATCATAAATTAATGGTAGCATTTGTGATGTAGAATAACATGTGGATCAAGAAATTACAGCAAAATGTCTAATTAGAAGAGATTAAGTAAGAGCCTAAGAAAGTATCAAAGCAGGAGCCAAAGTAAGGCATGTGACTAGTTCTCAATTAAAATGAATAAACTTGAATTTTAAATTTTATTTTAAAATTTCAACTTTAGCTTCTATAACTTGTAATTTTAACGTTTTGAACATGTATATGGGCTGGTCATTACTCATATAAGAGAATACAAAATGAATTGATGAAGGAGGTTGGGGCCTTCCTCTATTAATAGCCTTCCACACCATTTCCTCTTAAAATTTTCTTCTTCTTTTCTTGAGTTTTGGTAATACAAATTTTTAGCCTTAGAATGATAATATTACATTGGAGAAGTTTTTTTTCCCTTTGAGTTAGTACTTGATTGCCTAGCTTAACCTTTCTTTGGCGGATTGGCCTTTATCTTATAAGCACTTTCTAATCCCCTCATAAAACTTCACCCAAATCATTCTCACATTTCTTTTTTACATCATAATTAATCTTTAAGTTGAGCTATTCATCATCAAAGTTCTCAAACCCTCACTTAAACCTTCTTGAAAGTTTACAATCCCACTAGGTGGATAATTACCTCGACTAGTACTTTCCACCATTTCAACACATTAAACCATACCAAACACCACTAAATACTCTAAACAATAAATTCACATTTTAAATAACCTTCACCCTCATTTCCTTTTATTTATAGTACTTAAGTCTTTTCTCAAAAGAGATATATTAAATTGGCCCAAGGTAGGCCTATTTAGACTAGTTTTAGTTTTATATCTTAGAAACCACTCAAAAGATCCATCTTTCTACTAAAAAATCTATATCATAAGTTAAAATATTAAGTTAGCCATAAACTATAAATTCTATTCTTTTACTCTATTTATAAGTTTTTTTCTTAAGGTTATCTTTCAAATTAGCCTAAACTTGCCTAAGCCTGGTTAGTATTGCAATCCTTTCCACTAAATTAATCTAATCCCATCATCTCTCTATGAAATAAACTCTCAATTCACTCCTTAGGAACATAAATTAAAATCTCACATCCATATTATTTTAATAATTTGCACGAAAAGGTCTCTCATCACCATCATATTTGGTATCAAAGAAAAATCTATGAAGAGCAATTCGATTAGATTATTTTCTCAACAATAGGAGTATTTCAAGTGATGGACTTGTCTTCAAAATTAAAAGGCTTTCTTGAACTTTTGAAAGATTTAACTTTTTTAAATGATACTTTAGATTCATATTAGTAGATTGAAAGTATGTTTATTATTTGCAAGTTTATGGTGATAACATATAATTCCAATTAGTAAGTTTCACTATATAGCCTAGCTTTTCTCCCATGTGTGAACATGCTCATAAATATTTTTGAGAGAACATGATAGTGAGGTAGTGCCCCACTCTAAAAATAACCTTACCCTTAGTTCAAATTAAATTTTAATTTCTTGCCTTATTTTCTTTGCTAATGGTTATTGTTGACCTCATTTTGGATGAAGTTAACATCATCCCTAATCTTAGTAATTAGGATCCCAGATCTTAGATTAGGAGTTCCAAAATTAGGCACTTAAGACACTACACTTAGTGACTAAGTGAATAAACAAAAATAAAATAATACATTGAATTAAATATTAAATTTGAAACTAAAATCAAATTTGAAATCAAAACTAAACATAAAACTAAATCAAAACTCAAATACCCTAACATGAAAGCTCAAGAAATCATAGTAAATTCATCTAGGACTTGACTTAATCTAGAATTAGACGAATACAAATTAAGTTTTAACTAAATAAAATTAAATAAAATCAAAACTAAATATATCTGAACTAAAATCTAAACTCAAATGAGTTTGAATTGAGTTAATTGGGTTTGATTAACTCAATTAGCTCATTTAAGCTCAAAATGACCTAAAATCAAATCAAATCAAATCAAATTAAATCAAATATAAATCAAATTAAATTGAACCAAAAGCACATAATCAATGCATAAATATAAATGAACTCAAAAATAAATCCAAATGAGGTTCAAAGTGGCAAATAGGTCATTTGACCTAGAGTTGATCCATGTGGCCCCCATTAAGTCAAAAGTCAATGAATCAAAATTTGTCCAAATTGAAACACTCTGAAGGCTCAAAATCATCAAATGAACATGTTTAAACATAAAACTAAATAAATATAAATTAAATGAGATCTTGAATGGGTTAATTTGATCATTTAACCCAAATAGACCCAAATGGACCTTATTGAAACTAAATCTAAACTAAATTAGAATTAATTTCAATCAAATGTATAAAATCATTTAAAAATCATAATTAAACATATGTTAGTCAATCATTGGGTTTATATTGACTAATTTGATCATTTAATCTAAATAAACCCATTAAGCTTAATTTGAGTCAAAGTGAATCTAAATTCAAAATAATTTCTAATCAAATAAAATTAATTTCTCAAAATCACCCCAAACACTTAATTAAACATAATCAAACTTAAATCTAAATTCAAAAAAAAGTCCAAATAGATTAAGAAATCCATTTTAACTTATTTTAGTCAAATATATGAAAAGCGTTTAAAAATCATTAAAGCCACATCAAGTCTAAACTATAAATAGATCACTTAATAAATATAAAACACATAATGAACAAACAATAATAATTTAAATCTAAATCTAAACCTAATTATTAAACAAACTCAACACAACTCAATCCAAAGTGAATTCAAACTCAAATAAACAAAACTTAAAAAAAACACCCAACTCAAACTCAACTTATGTGAACTCAACCCAATCGATAGCCCACTTGGGTTTGATTTGGGAAGCCAACCAACTTGTGGAATGGAAACCATGTGAAATGGGGTATCCATGAAAGATGACGTGAGTTAAAGTCAGAGAAATCATGTAAGAAAAATGGGGAAGAAACTGAAACACATGCATGTGAAGTCAAACCATTCCATCTCCCCTCCATACTTCATATAACCATCCACCTAATGATGGGGCTAGACAACGAAGTTAGACTTATTGGAGCAAGCTTCCAAAGCTTTTAATCATCTTGGACAACCACCCATAAACTCATCCATAGAGTTGATTCTCAGCAAAAAAAAAAGAAACAAGAAGAGGGGGGAAAGCTCTTGGAGTGATTCCAACCATCCATACACATTCTAGAGGAAGAGAGGAGGTGAGTTGACCCCTTTTCCCAAGCCTCTCACCAACGTTAGCTGGATTCTGGCTGCTCTAAGCTCCTCCAATAATAAGAGGCTTCGACCAACTTTCAAAACCAAGGAAACCGAGTTTCTTAAGATGATGTGAAGCTTCTAACACTTTCTAGAGGCAAAGAAAAATTCGATCGAACACTTAACCGAGTCGCCCAGCACTGGCAAACTGAAAAATGACCAAAGTAGACTGCAATGGGAAGAGCATTGGTGTCCACGGTGATCAATGGGGAGCCAACTCGATTCCAGTTCATTGGAGGTTCTCCCTGACCTAAGGAAGCTTTTCGAATTTGCAAAACCATTGGACATAGCTCTGATAAGGTATCTCCTTGAACCCTCCACCCATCTCATGTGGTTTGGTGCTTTGTGAAAGAAATTTATATTTCATTTAGATCCAACCATATGGATATGTTGTATCACAAACCTTGATCATTTTGGAATCAAAATCAAGCAAAATTGTGACTATATCGCCAGATTTTATTACCTTTAGGCGGACAGCCCGTGGTTTTCATCGGTGAGAACATGGACCTTTTAGGGCCGTATGTTCCTTCTATTTGGAATGGACGACCATGAGTGAGCTGGTCGAAGCAAATTCAAGACCTATTGAAACTTGTAGATAAAGTTTGGACTATCCGATCTATGATCGGACGCCCTAATTAAAGCTGTGTCCTTGCCGCCACCTGATGTGGGATCCGCGTGTATCCCACGTGGCCCAATACCCATGCAAAACAATGAAAGGACCTGTTGCACCACATTGACTAGTTTAAATAGAAATAATATGATTTTTTGTATTTAAAAAATGCTAAAAAATACCCAAAACTTCAAAAAAATCAAAAAAACTAAAATACTCAACCACAAAATGTAAATGAGGGCTCTATAGATTCATCTCAGTGAGAGAAATCCATTAAACTTAAAATCCTAAAAATATATTGGGTATGTTTGAGTTAATTTAAGTTTAATTGGAAATAATCAAATCTTAATTAAACCAAAAATATTTATCCAATTAATTTGAATTTTTTAAAGATTTAAAATGAGGCTAAAACACACCTACCATAGAAATTTCAAATCAAAATGAAGAATATATTATGAGGTATTGAATTTCAAAGTTCAAATGCCTAATTTCATGAAATAATTAATTAAAAAAATATAGAAAATTATAAGAATCATCAAAATGGTTTAAACCACTATATTTAACATCAAATAACCTTAAGAAAATAATATAATACTTTGATGTAAAAAAAAATTATTTAAAATTAGGGTTTAATAAATCATCAAAATTAACATTTATTGAGTTTATCAAAGCTAAACTATAATGAAATCTAAAATCATAAATACCACACTCTAAATTAAATCATGTTATCATCACAAAATCCTTAATTAAAACTAAACTAAATCTATGCTTAATCAAACATAAATTTGAACTTAATTAAATTGCAATTGAGTATTAATTAAATCCATAATTAAACTATCCTAGTAAACCTTAATCATCAAATCATAAACTACATAATTAATCTAAACAAACATGAAATCAAATTAAAAGCTTAGACAACCAAATAATTTAAATCAAATAAAATTCTAATTAATTTAATAAATGGGGCTAATCATCCTATGATTAATCCTTAATTAAGCTAATTAAATAAATTACATAAATTAAATCAAATTAAATAAAAATAAAATTAAATTAAATAATTAAATTAAATTAAAATAATCAATATATAAATTAAATACACTCTAAATAAATTAAACATAATTGATTAAATCAAATCAAATCAGAATTGATTCAGTTATGCAATCAAATTAAAATTCATTTAAGGAAACTTAATTTAAATAAACTAAGGCAATCAAATGTTTAATCAAATGAAACCTAAGTTATAATGAATCAATCTAGATGAAGTAATCACTAATCAAGTTTCTATTAGCTAATCAAATCAATTATAAGCAAATAATCATATTTAACTAAACCATTAATCAAAGCAAACACTCAATTTGGTTAATCAAAATGATAAAGAATTATAACTAAACTTTAATTTGATCAATCAACTAAACTAAATTTTAAACAAACAAATAAAATAGACAAGCTAATCTTAAACTATCCAATCAACTTAGTTAGCTATACGAAGTGAACTAATCTAATTAAGTCTTAATTAAGTATTGAACTTCAACCATATGAAATCACTTAAATTCAATAAATAACAAACTAAAATGAGTCCTAATTAATCATCAAATCCTAAATCAAATAGTTCACATATCATGATCAAATCAAATCAAATGAAACTAAAATGAACCTTAATCAACTCAATAAATAATTAGATTATGTTCAATTCAATCTATTTGAATTAGATGAATTAATTAATAATTAAACATACAAGTTTAATAATCAAATTGAACATGAAATACCATTCAAAGAAATTAACCAAATTTAATAAATAAATCAAATTAAATTAAACTCTAAATACTGACAATCAAATTTAACTGAACTAAAAATAAATATTTAATTCACTTAACCTAAGCAAATCTATAAACTAATAAAACTTAACAAATCAAATCAAAAGATTAAATCAAATAATCTTCAAACTAAAACCAATATATAAATCAAATCACCAAATTCAATAAACCAAATGATCAAACTCCTAATTAGAATCCAAATAAGAAGTTGCTTTGAACCTTAATCAAATAAGATGTTAATTAAACTAAAATATTTTAACTAAATCAAATCAAACTTAAATGAAAAGATGAAATCATTAAACTTACATAACATAAAAATAATCCAATCAATATTAATCATATAAATTAAAATCTTAAATTGAAACCCAAGAGAAAAGAATTAAACATTAATTCAAAGGAAATTGAACAATCAAAATTTAATTAAATCAAATAGCTAATGAATCCAAAATTAATTAGTAAAAATACATGAAGCTTTGAAACTAAAGAAAGCAAGCACCAATCAAATCAAATGTAATTAAATTAAATCCTTCAAACTAATTCAAATGAGCAAACTAAGAATCTCAAGTTCTTAGTTTGACCCTTAGAATAAATTTTTATTTCAGGGTGAAAGTTTCATTCTATTAGGATTAGGATGTTGAATAAAATGGATTTTGTTCTAAGAAAAATTTATCTTATTCTTCATTCTTTAAAACCTAAATTCAATTTAAACATAAAATTGAACTTAAATTGAAGCTAAATTTTAAAAAAAATCAATTAAATCATTTAAATCAAAACCATCCAATAGTAAATTTGAACAAACTTTGAGTTCAAATTGAACTTAAAATAAAACAAAGCCTAGAACAAACTTGTCACACTAGCCTTCTTTTAACACACTAGAATACTAGGTCACTAACCCTATAATTAGGTTATACCAATGTGTTGATGTGATTTGATATTTTTCTTATTTTTTGGTGTACTATTTTAGATTGAATGGCTAGGATTATTTGCTCGCTAGTCTGGATGTTAGGGTATTATTTTTAGGCTAACGCTATTTTCTACAGAGGGTTGTGCTTAAAGGGAACACCATAATAAAAATAAAATAAATGTTATTTGCTTCAAGGTGCTACTTAAGTCCCTTTGCATAACCCAATAGGACAGGTGGGCTTGGCAATCATTGATGCTAAGCCCGTATGTTTGAAATATAAACTGCTGGTATAGTATATGTTTTTCCTGACATCTATTTTGTAGGGTTTAGGATTTTATTTTGGAATTTTAAAATGTAATTTGAGCTTAGAATTAGGTAAGGATCTATGGGGTTTAGGGTTAGCAGGAGCTAACTACACCCATCTGGTGGTTTCAATGGAGCCTAAGGAGGTACCTGAAGAAGGTGATGATCCTAAAGTTGATGAAAACCCCATAGGTCAAATGTTTAGTTTTAGGTTGGATGGAGGCAAAGCTCACCACCAATTTTTACTTCAGTCGTCTATTTATTTAAATCTAGCTTGATTTATTTTAGGTGTACAAGAAAATCAACCTACTTTTCTAGGTTTCTTTCTGTGTTGTTCTTTCCTATGATTGAATGCCTGGACGATTAAGCTCATAGGGAAAATTAAAATTTCTACCCAATTAAATCTAAATAATTGAAAAAAAGTTAAAACCTCACATAATTTAAAGCCCCAGGGAATAATTTAAAATCAATTAAAAACAAATTAGCTCTTAAAAATCATGAAATCATATTGATTCAATCCTTGAATTGGGTAATTTTCCCCATTGCACATAAGAGGCATCTAACTTATGAGGATGATCGCCTTCTTGGGAAAGCTTGCCTTCTATCATTCATTTGGCCCATAACACATTCTAATTACATGGCATTAGGCATAAATGTATACCAATGGCCTTTAAATAAATCTTGAGGCAAAATGAACAAAAATCAAAAATGTAAATTAGTTAGATACATTTCATACCCTACATAACTCTAAGGATTAAGGAGTGAGTTTAGGTTCATAGATTCCTTTATTAAAAATGTAACAGCCCAACTATCTTGCATTCATAAGACTTGGCATCATGAATTTAAAATGTTCTTAGGTGGTGTTAGTTGGCAGCTCTCTTCAGGCAGGTTGTGAGCCCAAAAAAGTCAATGATAGGTCAGTTCTCTCAAGTGAGAAAAATAATAGATAATTCCCAAATGAAATTAGATTGAGCATCTGTCATGTGTTAGAAGCACCTATAAACTAGGTTCTGAAGCATCTTTTTTAGGTATAAGTCTTCAACCTTAGGCATTTATGCAATATTGTGCTGCTAGAATCTAAATCTTAAATTTTTAATAAAATGCCAACTTAAAATTCTAAATAATTCCAATTTAAAATATATAAAGCTCAATAATAAGATAGTTGCAATGCTTACTAGGTTTCTTAGTATCTAAAAGCATTTCCTACTCAATCCCATTTGACTTCCAAAAAGAACTCTTCCCTCCTTAGAACGTTCACTTTTGAATTTCTAAATTAATTATCATTTTAAGATAATCTTTGAAATTTGTAAAGATGAAAGTCAATTTCTTTAATCAAGAGTATTTTTAGGAGAAATTCTTTTCCTTCTAAGATGTAATTAACTATAGGGACTTGCCCTTATAGGGAACTATGAACCATATAGTAAAGTAAACCCTGTTCTACCTTTCCATGTAATTCAGGGGAAGAATCTCTAATACATTGAAGACCCATCTATCTTAGGAGTCTTTATTAAATAATCAAATCCATTATATAGTAATATGTTTATCTTTTGAGATAATATATTTATTCCTTAATGATGTATTTGATTACTTAAATAAGTACCCTCGAGATCTGCGTGGTGTTCCAAATAAAATTCCCACATATTTTTTTGGCGACTTCGCTGGGGAGTAGTTTCTCTCTCCATATTTAGAAATTGACTTTTATCTATATTTATCAGTAGTGTACTTATGCCACTCACAAGTCAGGACTGCCTTTCTTTCTGTTAGGTGCTTCTGCATTTCATCCTTAGTAGTGCTCGCCTAACATCCTTAACTTGGGTTTTAGAACTCCTCGTTTATCATAATCAAATGAGTGGGTCTTAGAACATGTCCCCATAAAATGTTTAATAAAATACAAATAATTTAAAGTTCAAAATAAAGTCATTGTGTTAGATTCAACTTTGGTCAAAATAGATTTGACATCATTTTGAAATGAAAATAAAAATAAAATCATCTTTAAAAGTTGAAATCATCTTTGAGTGAAATTATGAATTTTGAAAATTAAATTTTGAATCCCACCTTATCCTTGATTTTATCTTTAGCTTTAAAAAAGCCAAAGAGAGTTATGATAGGGTCATCCAATTGATATTGCTTTATTTTGACACATACCAAGTGTTTAATATCTTTGAATGTATATAGAAATAAAGGAATTCTTTTAAATAAATAAAAAATCCTTCAAATTTCAAAAGCCTTAAAACTATTGGAAGTGCTTGTGGGTTTAACTATTTCTCCTACCAGCAAGTGAGGTGATACATGATTAAAGATTATTTCATATTCAAAAATTAATTTGAGAAGAACCTTAAGGAAGGGATAATTATGATCTAAAAAGGATATCATGTTAACTCAAGGCAGGGGTCAATCGTAGAAATCAAAGAAGAACTTTCTATCCCCACTAAGGATGCTTCTCGTGATGATGAATGTAATTTAGCTTTGATTTTGTTAAAAAAAAATTATTAAACCATCTCTGTATGTCCACCAAGAAACTCAAAAGTTAGCTGCTTTAGTTGATTAACTAGTTTCAGGGAGAGACTCAAAGATGATTCCCTCTTAGACCCTCTAAAACCTTAAATTATTAGAAGTTTTAGACAGAGTTAGGAAGGGAAAAGAAGCTATATATGTTGGTAAGGATGGTAGAGCTAGACTCCATGTCTTCTTCATTCTTATCTCTAAACAAAAAATTAAAATGGAATAGAGATAATGAAAAAAAATTTAGCTGACTTCTCCTGATAATAAAAATGATAATAAGAAACTCTAAAAATATAATGAAAATTTTGATCCCTCTAAAATTAATTCTCAAAATCTCATGACTATAAGATATTATATGAACTGGGTCCTGATAGTGATGCTTCTATGGAAAATATTAGAGGGAGACTTCAAACATTAAGTTAAAGTCTTCTAATTCTAATGGTTTAATTAGAAAACACAAGGACATCATTGAAGACAGAGTTATTCCTACTCTCATTCCCTTCAATTTAGAAAGGATTACCAAAATTAAACCTTGAAATTGTAGTCTTATTGCCTCAAATAATAACAAAAAAGAGAATAACAAATAAGTCATCAATAATAACTAAACTTTGGGGCTCCTGTAAGTGAATCTTTCTCTTAATAGAAAAATTTATTCTTTTAAGAATTGCTAATAGTGGTTTAGCCCATCTAAAGAAATTTCTTACAAAATAAAATAGTTGTGACACCTTTATTTTCTTAAAGAAAATAAAGGAATCACTAATTAAGGCATTACTCAATTCAAAGAATTGTCTTGCTTAGCTACTAGAAAATTTCTCTAATGAGGAATTTCCACTATAAAAAAGTTCCTAGGGTTATCTTCTTTAACAAAGGTCTACTATTGGGAATTGCTAAATAAAATTGGCTTCTCTATATAATGGTCAACATGGATAACTCTAAAATCTTCAGAATGTTTATTGACTCAGGTGCATTAATCAACATTACAAATTTTAAATATCTTACTTAAGAATGAATTAACATAGGATCAGCTCCAAAGAGATGATATTATGTGAATCCAATAAAAAAAGGAAGAATGTTTCAAATTCAATCCACTTTTTGTCTAAAAGTAATGACTTACAAACTAAAGTTAAAATTCATAGATTCAAAAATATCTTTTGTGCCTTTTTAAACCTTGAAGTCATGAATGTAGAATGGCGTTCTTTTTCATTTACTAATCTATGAATTTAAACATGATGGATTTGACTATATCATGAAAAGAGATGAATAACTATACTTGATTGATGAAGTCAGGATTTATGAGGATGCTGCTTCTTATTTATCCAACTAGCAAATTAGTGATTCTATTGAATTTAATAATAGTAAGGCCAAAAATTAAAAAAAAAAGAACAATAAAAAAAAAGAAGAAAAGAAAAGAAAGAAAAAATATAGAAAAAAAAAGAAGAAAAAAAGGAAGGGGAGAGAAACAAATCTCCTGTGATTTATAGTGACTTGAAGTCTTGTTAAGATGAAGATTCAAATATATTTAAGGCCTTATTAAAGTTGAAATCTCATTAGAATCTCACCAAAAAGACAAGCGGTTCCAAAAGCTAAAAAGGATGAGTATGACCTCTCTTTGTATGTAAATATTAATGAATATGAGGGTACTTTAGCTCTAACTCCCCTGCATTAAAAATATACAATAGAGTTAGATGTCAGAATAGACTCTAACTGAAGAAGTTGAAAAGAATCCAAATCCTGGAAAGAAAGTAGATGAGTCTTACCTCTCTTTGTATGAAAAAAATAATGAATATGTGGGCACTTTAGCTCTAACTCCCCTACATTAACGCTAAGTGATAGAGTTGGAAGTCAGAGTTGGAAAAAATAATGAATATGTGGACACTTTAACTCTAACTCCCCTACATTAATGCTAAGTGATAGAGTTAGAAGTCAGAGTAGCCCCTAATTGAAGAAGTTGAAGAGAAATCAAATTCTAAAAAAGAAGTAGAAAATTCAAATATGAAAAATTTAAGATTATTTATCATAAGATAATTATTTGCAATCAGAAACTTATCCTTCCCTTTACATACTAATCTAATTCCTTGGATAAGTATTGTTTAAGAGAAGACTGAAGATTAAAATAGTCTTCAAGTTCGGGATACACCCCTAGAATTTAAGGAAAAAGTTAAAACCACAATTAATGAGTTAAGAGAAAAATAAATTTAGGAACCAAAAAAAAAAAAAAATTGATTTATAAGCTCATTCTTTAGTGAAATGAATATTGATGACTTAGTCAAGTTATTTCTAGAGTTCAAAACTACTTAATCAAGTTATTTCTAGATATAACAGTCTATAAGCTCCAGATTGGGCTTAATGTTGTTCTAATAAAATAAATCTCTTGACGCATGCGATTAGACTTCAAATGGAAAAATATTATTAAAAAAAACTGGCCAATGATGGTCTTACATGAGAAGAAAATATTTTTCTTGGTTGGCTAACATTGTCTTAGTAAAGAAATAGTTGAATCGGCATATGTCTCAATTCTAGAGACTTAAATAAAGATTTGCCTTAATGATGGTTCTTGTTATTCATACTTGAACTCAAAATGGATAAAACTTCTATCCATATAAAATATTCTAGTTTGGTGATCACTTATCTGAATCCGATCAAATCAAGATGATCGCTAAG
Source organism: Cymbidium sinense (assembly GCA_021442155.1). Lineage (NCBI taxonomy): Eukaryota > Viridiplantae > Streptophyta > Magnoliopsida > Asparagales > Orchidaceae > Cymbidium > Cymbidium sinense. The sequence continues at coordinate 90,556,145 of CM038221.1, read as the reverse complement.
AATAAAAAGTATATGGCATTCATAATTCCTTTAAGGAGATTATGTTACAAGTTAAGCTGTTTGGTCTCAGGAATGTTAGAAAAATTTATCAAAAGGTCATGAATAAGATTTTCGATAGCCTCACTCATAATCAGGTGACATCGATGATCAAATAAAAAAAACAAAATAAAAGAAAAGAAAAGAAAATTATCCTTACAACTTGAGAATTATTGCCCTACACCAATTTAAAGGGATTTTCCTAGAATGTGCCTTTGAGGTGGCTTTAAGGGATTTCCTAAAACCCGTAGTGGAATCTAGAGAGATCAAAATTAATTAAAACTATCTTTTAAATAATACTTGATGATGATATCATTCAAAGTTTTCTTTTCAAGAGAAGCTACTTTATGTTAGAAAGATTTGTTTAAGAATTATCAGGAGAATGCCAACTTTTTATTGTCTTAAATTAAATAATTCAAAAGTTTAAGGATGAGAAATGTCAAGGTACATTTGGAAGAATTTAAGAGTCTACTTGTCCTTATTACTCACATTCCTAGAAAACTATAAAGCTTGTATATTGTAGCTTTCAAAGCATCTCTTAAGAAGACAAGGAGATTATCTTGAAGGCAATAAAAAGAAAGAATATATATATATATATATATATATATATATATATATATATATATATATATATATATATATATATATATATATATATATATATATATATATCAATTATCTTTAATCTCTTAATGTTTCATTGACTCAAATCAATGAAGAAAACTAAGAGAATGTCATGGAAGCTACATATTTACACAAACAAAAAAAATATCATTAATTGAGAAGCATTGTTTGACTTAGTTTTTCCTACCTAAGAACTAAAATGTTACATGCAAGCTCAAAAATAAATCTCTCAGGTTGATGCTAGATGATGTCTGGTATGAAATTGATTAAACATCTAACACGCCATATAAAACTTTGAGATGATTGAACATAATAAAATCTTATTCTTTTACCATTGGCATATCATACACAGCGCCCAACCCTTCTTATGATTATCTTGGGTTTAGAGAAATCCTTTGTGCACCATTCATACAGGTTTGGAGCAAGCCTTCATGGCACCATTACTAATTTTCATAGGTTGGGAGCAAGCCTTCGGTGGCACCCTTCCTATAAACTGGGTTTGGATTAAACTTTAATTCACCATTCCCATAGGTTTGAAGTAAGCCCTTCATGGCACCATTCTTACTTTCCATAGGTTAGGAGTAAGCCCTTCGTGGCACCCTTCTATAAATCTCTTGGGTTTGGATTAAGCCTTTGAGCACCATTTCCATAGATTTGGAGTAAGCCCTTCGTGGCACCATACATGCTTTCCATAGGATGGGAGTAAGCCCTTCATGTCACCCTTCCTATAAATCTCTTGGGTTTGGAGTAAGCCTTTGTGCACCATTACTATAAGTTTGGAGTAAGCCCTTCATGACACCATTCCTATTGTCCATAGGGTAGGACGAAGTCATCATGGCACAATTCCTATATTTAAAATCTCCTAGATAGGAGTAAGTATCCACACTGGCATCTTGTCTAGAAATCAAAAACAAAATCCTTCAGTACTAGGGTAGGAGTAAGTATCCATAGTGCATCCAATCTCTCTAGTATGGCTAGATTAGATGTAAGAATCCCAAGATGCATCCTTCTTTGGTTGAAATCAGTGTAGTTTGGTGAGGAGTAAGTATCCATTATGGTGTCCCCCCCCTCCCCAACTACCATCTTAGACAGAAGTAAGTATCCATAGTGGCATCCTTTCTACAAAACAAAATATAGGATATAGTCTATCTTAGTAAAAACATCTATAGATCCTCCCCTTAGGTTGGTTAGTCATTAGGGATATCCCCTTGACTAGTTCCACCTAGGAGATGTGAGTCCTTATGCTTTCTTCCTTTGTTAGTCATTGAAAATTGATGGAAACCCCTTAGGTTGGTTAGTCATCAGGGCTATCCCCTTGACTAGTTCCATCTAAGAAGATGTGAGTCTCTGTGCTTTCTTCTTAGGTTAATCATTGAAAATTGACAAGAAAATAAAACAAATCATAGGATCTAGTCTATCTTGGTATAGGCATCTATAGATCCTCCTCTTAGGTTGGTTAGTCATTAGGATTATCCCCTTTAATAGTTCCACCTAGTAAGATGTGAGTCCCAGTGCTTTCTTCCTTAGTTAGTTATCAAAAATTGATGGGAACCCCTTGGCCTCATGGCCATTTGAGTATTGGGGTGCTGACATTGTAGGTCTGATCGATCCTCCTTCTTTCAAGGGGCATCATTCATCTTAGCTGCCATCGACTACTTTTCCAAATGGGCGGAAGCCATCCCACTCAGAGAGGTCACAACTCAACATGTGCTTCAATTTTTTAGGAACCATATCGTATATAGTCTTGGGGTGTCTCAACGAATTATATCCAATAATGGTACTGCATTCAAAAGCATGAAGATTAACAGCTTCGCCAGAAGGCATGATATAGATTGGAGATATTCCACCATTTACTACCCCATAGCAAATGGCTTAGCGGATGCATTCAAAAAAACTCTCATCCAGATACTGAAGAAGACCCTTGATGATAACAAATGATAGTGGAATGAGCAATTGGTTAAAGCCTTGTGGGGCTACCACACCACATACCAAACTCCAACTTAGTCTACCCCATTCTGCTTAGTGTTTGGGTCCGAAGCTATTCTACCTTTAAAAGTTCAACTCCATCACTAAGGATAGCATTGGGTTATAAGATCACTATAATGTAGAATAAAAAGTTGCGGTTAGAAGAGCTCAAAGGTTTGGAGGAGAGTCACCTACGGGCGTGTTAGAACCTCGAGTTGTACAAGGACAAAATGATTCAAGCTCATAATAAGCTGGTCTGCCCTAGGTCTTTTAGAGTAGGAGAACTTGTGTTAGTCCTAAGGAGACCAATTATTGCCCGTCAAAAGATGGGAGGTAAGTTTGAACCCACTTGGGAAGGCCCTTATGTCATAGAGAAGGCCTACCAAGAAGAATCTTATCAGCTTATTGATTGTAAAGGGGAACACCCGATGCTTCCAATTAATGGGCTCTATCTAAAGAAACATTACCCATGATACAAATCATGTTTGAAGATAATTATTAAGAAAAAGAATAAAAATTTGATTCCATTCATCAAATCTTCTCTTCTTTCAAAGCGTATTTGCTTATTTTGCGAATTCACTGTGACGTGTTTAAGGTAGGTGTAAGAGTCCCCTAGTGGCATCCTATCCCTCTTTCACAATACAAACATAATCTGTCGATGCTATGGGTAGGTGTAAGAGTCCCCCATAGGCATCCTATTTCATTTAGCACAATTAAGATAGGTGTGAGAGAACCTAAGTGGCATCTTTTCTTAGTTGGAATCCTTTTTTCCATCCATGGCATCATTTCATCAAAACCACTAGTGTGTTTAAGGTAGGTGTAAGAGTCCCCCAGAGGCATCCTATTCCTTTTGACACATGCATAAAAATAAACACAAATCTTTTATTTTGAACTATTTTGATGTGAGAGCAAGCCCTCTGTGGCACTCACTCATTAGCTGCTCTAGGTCGGGTCTACATACTACCTCGCTAGTATGTCACCCCAGTGGTCACTTGTTTGGAAGATGTGAGCCCCCGAGCTTTCTCTCTAACTTGATCATTATAAACCAATGAGCCTTGTTAGTATGGTAGGCTTGACTGCCTAGATAGTAAGCTACCTTCTTTTGACTTTGCTTAAGAAGATGTTAGTCCCCGTGCTTTCTTCTTGAACTAGCCATCATGATCTAACTAGGTCGAGTATATTTGAGGTTTAGGATAAGTCCCCCAGAGGCTCCTTTCCTCTTGACTATCTTTTGAGTCAATGTAAGTTCCCAATGGAATTCACTTAGTAGTTGCCCTAGGTCGGATATGCTATGCCAAAGATGCAATTTCTCCCATAGGAGGATGTGAGTCCCCGAGCTTTCTTCCAAGGTTGATTGTTGCAAACTAACTGGCAACTTAGGTTGGTTGATGTTTTCTATGCTGACAACAACTCACCCAGTGGATACACCACCCTTGGAAAATATGAGTCATCGAGCTTTCTCCTTGAGTTGGACACCGAATACCTATTGGATATATGACTAGCCATGTCATCTTTTCTAGGGTTGGATTAAGCCCTTAGTAACCCCATCCCCTGCACTCTATTTGGATCACGTCCTTTGCAACCCCATTTAGACATTACTCGGGTTACTTTTGGAATGGATAGTTCCCCTTTCCTAGTAACCACCCCTATGGTTATAGAATTTGTTTAGTTTATGCGTAGATTCTCACTTGGTTGAATAAATCTGAGATATGTCTAGGCTGATATAAGCTCCTTCTCAGTTTGATCCCTCACAAACTAATAGGGTCCATGATAAAAAAATAAATAAACAAAATAAATAAAATAATTAACTTGTGGATTAAGAATTCAAGCCCCCAAAGGGCCCCTTTTCCCATCCCATCCCAAGGGTGTCAGAACTCATAGAATTGCCTTACTACCTGAGTTGAGATAAGTCCTCGGTCGACACTCATTCCGTAGTTGCTCTTAGGTCAGGTTCAATCTATTTTGTTAAAAGTAGGTTAACTCAGCAGTCATTCCGCTTTAGAAGATATAAGACTATGATGCATTCTTTCTAGCATGATTATCACAAACTGATGGGAAGCCCTAAGTCGGGTTTGATTTGTTGCCTAAAGCAACTGATCATCCCAATGGTCTTTTCTAGTGGATGATGTGAGTCCCCGAGCTTTCTTCTCTTGAATTGATCATTGCAAATTAAGGCACTCCTTTAGTCAGATAAGTTCTCCCATCATCCGGAAGCTACTCCCTTTAGTTTAGTAAATATTCGATAGGTCTAGGCTTGTATGAGCTCCTTCTAAGTGTGATCCATCACAAACTAATGGAATCCATCAAAATAAATAAATCTAAAAAAAATGAAATTAATCTTCTTGACAATCTTTGAGTTGATCTAAGTCCTCTAGCAACATATCACCAATAGTCAACCCTAGGTCGGGTTCAATCTATTGCCTTGCCAATAGATTACCCTAACAACTGCCCCTACTTTAGAGGAAGTCTACTATGCTTTCTTCTTAGTATAGTTGCTGCATACCCAAAGGCACTCCTTTGGTTGGATTGCTCTATCAATTGGGAAGCTACTCCCTTTGGATCAATCGAGATTGGTTTAGGCTGATATGAGCTCCTTCTCAATTTGATCCATCGCAAACCAACGGAATCCATCAAAATAAACAAACTAAAAACAAAATTAATCTTGACCATCTTTGAACTGATTTAAGTCCCCCAGCAACATTCACTCAATAGTCAGCCCTAGGTTGGGTTCAATCTGTTGTCTTGCCAATAGATTACCCCAGCAACTAGTCCCTACTTTGGAGGATGTAAGTCTACTATGCTTTCTTCCTAGTGTAGTTGCTACATACCGAAAGGCATCCCTTTGGTTGGCTAGTCCTACTATGTGTTTAGTAGACTACTCAATTGATAAATCTGAATTAGGTATTGTCCTCAATGGCTCCTACTCAGTGTAGTCTATTGCAAACCAATAAGGTCCATCTCAAAAATTCAAACTTAACAAAATTAAACAAATTCAATTCTCTTCCCCAATGGAAATTTCTCTTTAGTGAGACCTAAATCAAATAAAGCTGCTCATTCCCTTGTGGATGACTTGAACTTGCTTCCCTAGTGGAAGGTTCACACTTAGTCCCTTAGTGGATTCTTCCCTCTCCCTTATGTCTTGAACATAAGTAGAGACATTGCATTAAGCTCTGGATTCTTTCTACACCTTGGGTTAGGGATAGATTATTTCTATTAGTGCTTGTGATATTTCGGTGTTGTTGATCATTTCAATCAACAATATATGTGTTCCTTGTCAACACCACTCCCTTTGTTGACCTCATTTTTAGGATGAGCTCTAAACCCCTTCATCTTAGACATATGATTCCTCTTAGACTTTAGGAATTCCTTAGTCTTAAGACACATTTAGTGATTAGGTGGACACTCAACTAGCCCTAGAGACTTAGAAGAGTTAGCCATAGGAAAAGGTCATGCCTTAGGGGTGTTAGGAAAATTTGCCTACCCTTAGCTTGAACCATTCCTCACCTTCTTTCCTTCAAGTCAAACTCCAAATCAATCTTATTTGATTTTCTCCAAACTCAAATTAACTCCATGATTGAAATCCATGATTGAAATTCATGATTGAAATTCATGATTGAAATGCATGATTGACATATGTGATTGAAACCCATGAATGAAATTTCAAACTCAAAATTCAAAATCAACTCATAAATTTTTCCTAAGTCCTTAATTACCCTCTTAAGGAAAGCCTAAATCATGATCTAAATCAATTCAAATTCATGGAATTTTCTCATAAATCATTTATATTCTCATTTATATTCACATATATAAATGAAATATAATACAAATCAATCAAATCAAACCTCTCATCCCCTTCATGGATGATTCGACCTGGAAGGTTCCCACACTCTATCCCTTAGTGGATTTTTTCCTCTCTCTTATGTCTTGGACATAAGGAGAGCCACATTGCACTAAGCTTTTGATTCTTTCTACACCTTGGGTTAGGGATGGATTGTTCCTATTAGTGCTTGTGATCTTTCAGTGTTGTTTATCATTTTGGTCAACACCGATACGTGCGGTGTTCCTTGTTAGTCACACCACACCTATTGGGCGCCCTTTGTTGACCTCATTTTTAGAATGATGTCTCAACCCCCTCTATCTTAGACATAGGACTTCTCTTATACTTTAAGACTTCCTTAGTCTTAAAACACATAAAGTGATTAGGTGTACACTCAACCTAGCCCTAGAGACTTAGAAGAGTTAGCCATAAAAATAGGTCATGCCTTAGGGGTGTTAGGAAAATTTGCCTAACCTTAGATTGAACCATTCCTTGCCTTCCTTCCTTCAAGTCAAACTCCAAATCAATCTTATTTGATTTTCTCCAAGCTCAAATGAAATCCATGATTGAAATCCATAATTGAAATCCATGATTGAAACCCATGAATAAATTCCTAAGCCCTTTAAATTTTCCTTAAAAGACTTACCTTAGATCATGATCAAACTAAATCAAATCCTTGAGATTTTCTCATAACTCATTTATATACTCATTTATATTCATGCATATAAATGAAATATAAATACAAACCAATCAACCTAAACTCAAAATTCAAAACTAATTCACAAATTTTTTCTAAGTCCTTTAAGTTTTCCTTCATGGACTTAGCTAAAATCATGGTCAAATCAATTCAAACTCATCATATTTTTCATAACTCATTTATATTCTCATTTTTATTCACATATATAAATGAAATATAAATATAAATCAATTAAATCAAATCCAAAAATTAAATTCCAAATTACAAATCCTTCTTAAGTCCTTAATTCCCCTCTTAAGGACTTATCCTAAATCATGATCAAATCAACTCAAATTCATGGGATTTTCTCATAACTCATTTATATTCTCATTTATATTAACATATATAAATGAAATATAAATATAAATTAATCAAATCTAAATAAAAAATTCAAATCCCTACTCCAAAATTTCCAAGTCCTTTAAATTCCATTTAATGGACTTAGCCTTAATCATGATCAAACGAATTCAAACTCATGAGATTTTCTCATAATTAAATTATTTTCTCATTTATATTCACATATATAAATGAAATATAAATTCAAACCAATCAAACTAAGCTCAAAATTCAAATCCCTACTCTAAAATTTCTAAGCCCTTTAAATTCTTTTCAATGGACTTAGCCTAAATGATGATAAAATCAATTCAAATTCATGGGAATTTCTCATAACTCATTTATAATCTCATTTATATTCACATATATAAATGAAATATAAATACAAACCAATCAAATCAAATCCAAAAATTAAATTCCAAATTTAAAAATCCTTCTTAAGTGCTTAATTTCCCTCTTAAGGACTTAGCCTAAATCATGATCAAATCAATTCAAATTCAAGGGATTTCTCATAATTCATTTATATTCTCATTTATATTCACATATATAAATGAAATATAAATATAAATCAATCAACCCAAATTCAAAAATTCAAGCTTCAAACTCCAAAAATTTCTTAAGTCCTTTAAATTCCCTTTTAATGGACTTAGCCTAAATCCTGATTAAATTACTTCAAATTGTTAAAATTTTCTCATGAATTATTTATATTCTCATTTATATTCACATATATAAATGGAAATATAAATCCAAACAACCAAAATAAATTCCAAAACTCAAACTCAAATCCACTCAAAATCCAACCTAAGCCTTTCAAGTCAAAATCTTGAACTTAGCTAAATCAACTTCAAATCAAGCCAACCTCTCGATTTTTCTTCATGATTCAATCAACCCTACAATCATGAATCCATATATAAATACAAACTTCAATCACTAAATCAAAATGCAATTCAAAAAATAAACCCCAAATCATTTCAAATTCTTCCTTTGAATATGAAATTGTCAAATGAATCAAAACCCATTTGACTTCAAACCACTTGCAAATGATTTCTATTTCAATCATAAGTCCTTATACAAGTTCAATCAAACTCAAATCAAGCTTTGACCAAGCCATTTGACCCACTTAGGCTCACTTGACCCGAAGTGACCAAAAGTACCCTTATGAGCTAATTCTAATCCTAACCAAATTGGATTGAATCAAACTCACCAATGCCTCTCATCATGATCAACAATCATTGTGGGATCATCAATCAATCAAATTGGGTCAAACCAAGTCAAACCTAAGGGTTGACCAAGTCAACACTTAGCCAAAATGAAACCTAATATAGCCAAAATCCACCATAGGCCAAATTGATTGAAACAATTGATCTAAGTTCATTCATGAACTATGTTTGAACTTGACCAAGTCAACATTTGAGCCTAACCTAACCGAATTGGCCACTTGACCCAAGTTGACCCAACTTGACCTAAAAAGTCAAAATGTGTCAAAACTTGATCTAAGCCAAATTGATTGAAACAAATGGGTCAAGTTCATTCCAAATCACTTGTTGATTGAACCTGACCAAAGCCTCAATTGGCCAACTAGACCTAACCTAGCCCAATTGACCTTGAACCAAACTTGACCTAAAGGGGTCATGTTGAGCCAAATTCAAACTTAACCAAAATTTATTGGAAACAAAGATACCAATCCAATTTATATGACTAACCAAACCTAAACCTACCCATGAACTAGCTCAAATAGGTCAAATGGGTCAAATTGGTCAACTTGACCCATTTGACCTAAATGAATTCATATGTGCCAAACTCAAAACTAAACCAAATTAAATCAAACCAAAGCTATCAAAACATTTCAAATGGTCATATGAACTTGACCTAACCCTTAGTTTGATTAATTTGACAAATTGACTCTAAGTTGACCCATTTTGACCTAAATGGTTCAACATGAGCCAAACTATATCAAATGAACTCCAAATCCAATAATGAAACTTGGCCAAACCTTTTTTCTCAACATACCCAACATATTGAAATTCAAAAATCAGCCAAATAACCCTTCTACCCCTAGGCCATAGAACAAATTTTGGTCAAATCCATGGGGAATTTGGTTAAGTGCTCTTCATATCAACTTGATACCTTCCTAATATGTCAAGTGAATCTTATGGAGGGTGGGCACCCAACCCAATGGGTTTGGATCAGACCAAATGGACCCAAGGACAAAACTGACCAAATGGCTCAATTAGCCATGTGTGAAACCTCCCTCCACCCAATTTGAAGCACATGGAAGGTTACCAATCCACTCCTTGGATCAAACCAACCATGTGCCAACTCTAAATAGCTCAAACAACCCTTTCCATATTGGCAATTAGATCAAAATGACAAACCATGCTTCGACCATCCGATTTCCATAAGGGGAGATATACCCCTAATTCAATTCAATTCACACATGCCCATTATCGATTGAGTGTTAGAGGGTGTTAGGAGCCATCTGAGAGTGTTCCTAAGTTCTCCAAGAGGGATTTAAAATGAACCATTCTCATTTACTTCAAGAGAAAATAAGGGAGCTCCATAGAATTCCTAACTTCCTCCACACTACAATTCAACTCAATTGCCTTTATACACTCCCTCAGGGGACCAAATCAAGCTTTCCTAAGCTTTCCCTAAAGTTACTAAGGCAAGGAAAGTTCAATTTGATAAATGATGCAAAAAAGAGCAAGGGGAGTTGGTCCATAGAGCAAACCACCCAACCTTAGGGGTTAATTTTTTCACCACAACTTCCTCTCAACTAGACGAAGCTCCTCCAAGGGAATCGAGTGCCGGTGATCACCTTTGGCGAGGTATGCCACTTTTCAACCACTAGACATAAGGTGTGTTGGTCCTTTGTGATAGAAAGTGTCATGGCATGAGATTTTGACCATTGGATAGGCTTGTAATTAGGGTTAGTCTATGTGTGGAAGTTTTCATTCAAATCTGAGCTCGATCGAGCTTGAATCTTCCCTTTGAAAGTAGACAACCACCATTAATCCTCGGAAGAACAAGGATGATCCTGAAGTCCATCCATGCATTTTGGATGATGGATGAGATTAAACACATTTTATAATCCATTTATCCTTTTAAAACCATGGGGTGATTCGTGGCCATTTGACCCTTAATCGAACGACGGGTATCAAATTATGTCCGACTGCTGCCACATGCACGGATGGATGTTTAAGTGATGGCTCCCCGCATAATGCATGGAAAGCACACTGACTGCCACATGTCGTGTTGAGGTTAAAGGGATTTAATAGGTTTTAATTAACACTAATTAATTCTCTATGCTTTAAAAATTCATATCTCCCTAAATAAAAATCAGAAAAATATGAGGTAAATTTCTACTAAAAGATAATTCAATCTAAAATATTCTAAAAATGGGTTTAATAGATTTTGAATTATATATTTCTCTGATTTTCCTTTTAATAGAAATCTTAATTTGCTAATTACTCTCTAATTAATCTACTAATTATTCTCAAACTTCTTGGGTATATTTTAAGGGATGACCTCTGTTTCCCCTAATTTTCTTGGGATTAATTGATAGCTTAGTTGGGGGAATTGCAAATTCATTTCCTAATTACCCTCTTTTTGTAACTAAGGATAATTAAGGGTTTGATTAGTGTTTTAATCATTATTGAAGTTGATTAAGGTATGCCATTTTCTGACCACTAAACATGTTCCCTAACTACCCTCTTTATTTTCCATTCATTTCTTTTTTACACATGTTTGTATTTAAGGAAAGTGGTATTTTAGTCTAGACAACTACGAGGTTGTGAGGCTTTAAGTAACCCTAAGTAGGTATTGTACCTTACACCTCTGGTTAATACTGGAACTATACTCACTTATGCTTTTCTTACCTTCATGTGTGCATATGAAAATTGGATAAGAAATCTCTTTTCTTCTTAATAAAAATAATGCATCATAAACTTTCAAATTTCCTTACATGAATTACTTAGCATGCATCATAAAGTGTGTTAAACATTCTCATTTGTGTGTATAAATATGCTTATGACTCATTCATATGCATGTTATACATGTTGGGAAAGAAATGAAGTGATGTATATTTTGTGAATTTGGTTCATTTTATTTAATCTTAAAATGCCTTTCTTTTTGAATGGGTTTATTTAGAGTTCAACTAAACTTATGATTAATTAAAATACTTAATCAAAACATTCACTAAGCAAAACCAAAACATGAATCTACTATAGAAATTACTTAGGTTAGGGAAGGAAAGAGAAGTTCTCTTCTATTTCCCTCTCTTTATAACTTAATAATTAATTGTAGGATTCACTTGAACCTAATTAAAACATGAAATAAAATCAATCCAAAAAAATTAAATCACTTAAATGAAACCCTCCACTAAGTTGAACATGCTTCACTCTTAGAAAATTCTAACTTAAAGCTATAGCTAAGCATATAACACAAACCTCCAAAACACACACATTAGGCTAAGTCACCACTTCTAACTTTAGGTTAGGGCGGTGCATGGTTTGATTCTTGCTTTTATTTTGTAATATATGTTTTAAACTAGATGTTAGGGTACATGTGCATAGAATGAATGGTAGAGCAATCTTAGTCTAACCATTATCTTCTACAGTGGATTGTGCTTAAAGGGCACTACAATAAATAAAAATATAAATGCTTGTGCTGTGTAGGTGCTTATACCCCTAAGCATAATCTAATAGGCCAGGTAGACTTAGTAACCCATGTGCGGGGTGATAAGTCTAATATACATGCTTGAGATTTGGTGGTTTGTTTAGTTAACCTTTATTTTATAGGTGTTAGCTAGATTTCCTTTTCCTTTTCATGTAAATTTTACAATTAGGATTTTGGAATGATTGTTATAGAATTATGATGAACATTGGTCATAAGATTTCATCTTATGTACCATGTGAAGCCTTTGGAGCATCCACCTTCCAACCATCCAAAAGATGGAACCAAAGAAGAAAGAAGAAAAGAAGAAGAAAGAAGAAAAGAAAAATGAAGAAATGAAGCTTGAAGACCCCCATAACAATGAATTCCTTGCTTAATTATATTTAGTTCATTTGTAATCTGGGTTGTATAAGGATAGAGCTTGACTACCCAATTTGTTTTCAAGTTTGTACGGTGGTACCTGACCACAACGACCTCTTATTCTTTTGCGATTAGCTTTATAAATTGATTGATGATTTGTTTAGCTTGTGCATTAAGTGGCATCTTTTTTCTAGTTTCTTCCTTGCTTTATGTATGGCTTGGATGTGGATTAGGTTCTTAGGAAAAAATACATTTTTTTACCAAACTTAATAACTCAAAACTAAAAATAAAGATTTCATAACCTCACCTAAAGCTTAGGTTTAAAATCAAGATAAAAGAATTAGCAATCCCTTAGCTGGATGAGCACTTCTTTATAACATCATGCACAAATGCATATTGTTTCACTCTTGATTGGAGGACTTCCACCTTGCTAGAGAAACTTCACTTGACCTTTGAGAGTCATGGTGGAAACACACCTCCTCCCTTCTCACAAATTTTAGCCAATAATCTTATTTCTCATGCATTAGGCATATGAATCCTATTAGCCTGAGTCAAAATAATTGTCCAAAAATGAAAATAAAATGAAATATGAATTGTATTAGATTTAGGTCATTTGAAGCATATCCTTACATGATCTAGTCTTTTTAGTGAGTGAGTTTAAGGACTTAGTCTCTTTTTAAACAAATAATAGCCTAGCTATCTTGCATAAAGCATAAGACTTGCCTACATGAATTTAAAATTGTAGGAGGAGTTAGTTGGTGGCCACCCCAAGGCAGTTGTAAGTCTAAGCAATTGGGTGGTTTGTTCTCTTATGGAGGTAAACCAAATACCCATTTTGTCTTAAATTTAGGTTTGCTTTCAGCCCTTGCCGAAGCTCCCTAGATTTAGGTTCTAAGGTTGCTTCTCCCTTAGTGGGCTATAAGCATAAGTCCTCACCTCTTAGGCATTTCAATAACCTTGTATTATGGAATTATAAGCCCTAGCATTCTAATGAAAATACTACTCAAACAAATTAAATCAATTTAAAAAATATAAAGCCCAACCATAGGATAGTTTTGAGATGCTCTCTAGGTTTCCTAGCATCATGGGCATCTCCTACTTATCATTATTTTGGATTTGATAATAACTCCCTCTCTTTGATCAATCCCATTTAATTTTCAAAAAATGAACCAATCGATTTATAGTCCTTTCCTATTGAAATCTTTGAAGACAATGATCATTTACCTTAATCGACAGTATTCGTAAGGGATCCCATCCCTTTGGATGTAATTAACTATGGGGGCTTGCCCCTGCAGGGAACTTAACGAACCCAGTTTAAAATAAACCTCGCTTTACTTTTTCATATAAAGTAGGAGAAGAATCTTTGGTACATATGAGACCCATTATCCTTAGGAGTCCTTATTGAGGTGATTAGGTCCATTAAAGGGTAGTGACTTCTATCTCCTGAGATTGTACACTATTCCTTGATCATGTACCTGATCACCTGAATAAGCACATCTGAGGATCTGTGTGACATCCCAAAAAGATGAATTTTTATATTCTTACCTTTCACCCACAGATTGAAGGTGACCATACAAATTTTTCTTAACCAATAGTTAGTCATTGAAAATTAGTGGGAATCCCTTACATTGGTTAGTCATTAGGGCTGCCCCCTTGGCTAGTTCCACCTAATAAGATGTGAGTCCCTGCTTTCTTGCTATGTTAGCCATTAAAATTGATGAGAAACAAAATAAATCATAGGATCTAGTCTATCCCAGTGTAGGAATTTATAAATTATGCCCTTATGTTGGTTAGTTGTTAGGGCTATCCCCTTGACTAGTTCCACCTAAGAAGATGTGAGTCCTTGTGCTTTCTTCTAGCCTAGTCATTGAAAACTATTGGGAAACACTTAGATTGGTTAGTCATTAGGGCTACCCACTTGGGTAGTTCCACCTAGTATGATGTGAGTACCTGTGCTTTCTTTCTAGGTTAGCCAGTGAAAATTGAATTATACAAAATAAATCATAAGATCTAGTTAATACAGTATAGGCATTTACAGATCCTCCCCTCAGGTTAGTTAGTCATTAGAGCTATCCACTTGACTAATTATACCTAAGATTATGTGAGTCCTCATGCTTTATTTCTAAGTTAGTCATTGAAAACTGATGGGAACCCCATAGGTTGGTTAGACATTAGGGCTATCCCCTTGGCTAGTTCCACCATGTAAGATGTAAGTCCCTGTGCTTTCTTGCTAGGTTAACCATTGGAAAATATCAACAAATAAAACAAATCATAAGATCTAGTCTATCTCAGTATAAACATTTATAGATCCTCCCCTTAGGTTGGTTATGCGTTAGGGCTGTCCCCTTGACTAGTTCCACCTATGAAGATGTGAGTCCCCGTAATTTCTTCCTAGGTTAGTCATTAAAATTGATGGGAACTCCTTATGTTTGTTAGTCATTAGGGCCACCCATTGGCTAGTTCCACTTAGTAAGATGTGTGTCCCTATGCTTTCTTGTTAGGTTTGCCATTGAAATCTCATAGGAAATAAAACAAACCATTGGATTTAGTCTATCCTAGTATATGTATTTAAAGATCCTCCCCTTAGGTTGGTTAGTCATTAGGGCTATTCCCTTGACTAGTTTCACCTAGGAAGATATGAGTCCCCATGTTTTCTTCCTAGGTTAGTCTTTGAAAACTGATGGGAACCCCTTAGGTTGGTTAGTCATTAGGTCTACCCCCTTGGCTAGTTCCACCTAATAAGATGTGAGTCCCTATGCTTTCTTGCTAGGTTAGCCATTGAAAACTTTTCGAAAAAAGAAACAAAACAAATCATATGATCTAGTCTATCATAGTATAAGCATTTATAGATCCTTCCCTTAGGTTGGTTAGTCGTTAGGGCTATCCCTTTGACTAGTTCCACCTATGAAGATGTGAGTCCCCGTGCTTTCTCCCTAGGTTAATCATTGGAAATCGATGGGAACAAGTTAGGTTGGCTAGTCATTAAATCTATTCCCTTGGCTAATTTCATCTAGAAAGATATATGAGACCCTATGCTTTCTTCTTAGATAAGCCATTGAAAACTAAAGAGAACCAAACTTTGTGATAGTCAAGATATGAAGAAGCCCCTCAGAGGCACCTTTTTTGGATATCATCATCATGTTAATACTAGATTCCTTATCGAATCTCTTCCTAATAACATATTTGTTCTTCTTAGAAACTAGTGAATCTAGGCTTCCTTAAGAATGAATTAAGATTATCTAAGACATGTTTATGCCTATCTTTTACAATCAAATTCAAAATAAAACTCAAAACATAATAAAAACTAAATCAAAATCCAACATTCAAATGAAATTCAAAATAATTTAAAATTACATTCAAAATTCAAATTTTAACTCAAATTCAAAATAAAATATGAAATCAAAATCCAAACTAAGTTTAAAATAAAATTCCAAATCAAAATAAAAAAAATAAATTCAAAATGTGAATTTCAAATCAAAATAAAATTTCAAATCAAAATCATAACTAAACTCAAAATCCAAATTCTAAATCAAATTCAAAATGAAATATCAAATCAAAATTAAAATTAAATTCATGATAAATTATATGATCAAACTCAAAGCTAAATTCAAAATCTCAATTTTAAACCAAAATTAAAACTTTTACAAGCAATGTTGCTCGTAACCTCTGTTGGATCTATTGGCTAGTTCGATCAATGCCAATATGTGCGGTGTACTCTTTCTAGTCCACAACAGATATTGGGGGTCCATTTGTTGACCTCATTTTGAATGAGGTTAACATCATCTGTAATCCTAGTAGGTCCCATAACTTCAGATTAGGAGTTCCCTAATTAGGCACTTAGAACACTATGCTTAATGTCTAGGTGAACAAACCAAAATAAAATAATAAATCAAATCAAACCTGATACTAAAATTAAATTTGAAATCAAATCAAACTCAATATGCTAAAGTAAAAGGCTAGGTAATCTTGATAGATCCTTTTAGGACCTGTCCTAACCCAATCATATCAAATTAACTTAGATTAAACACAAATTTAACAAAACTCAATAGAAATCTAAATTAAACATATTTGAATTAAATCTAAATTCAATTGAGCTTGGGTTAAGGTAATTAGATTGATTAACTCAATTAACCTATTTAAGCTCAAAATCACTTAAGTCTAAATAAAATCAAATTAAATCAAAATTAAACCAAATTAAATCAAATCAAAAGATTAGAATCAATGTATAAATATAAATGAACTAAAAAAATAAATCCAAATGAGGTTCAAAGTGGAAAATAGGTCATTTGACCTAGAGTTGATCCATGTGGGCCCCACTAAGTCAAAGTCAATCAACTAAAATTTGGCCAAATTGAATCACTCTGAAGGCTCAAAATTATCAAATGAACATGCTTAAAGATAAAACTAAATAAATCTAAATCTAAGATCTCAAATGAGTTAATTGGATCATTTAACACAAATGGTCCCAAATTGACATTATCGAAACTAAATCTAAACTAAATTGGAATTAATTTCACTCAAATGTCTAAATCATTTAAAAATCATAATTAAACATATTTTAGTCAATCATAGGTTTATATTTACTAATTTGATCATTTAATCCAAATAAATCCATTAAGTCAAAGTGAGTCTAAATTCAAATTAATTTTAAATCAAATTAAATTAATTGCTAAAAATCACCCCAAACACTTAATTAAACATAACCAAACTTAAATCTAAATTCAAAATAAAAAAATCCAAATAGATCAAGAAATCCAATTTAACTTATTTGAGTCAAATATATCAAAAGGGTTTAAAAATCATTAAAGCCACATCAAATCTAAACTAATAATAGATAAATTAATTCATATATAACACACAATGAACAAACATCAATAATATAAATCTAAATCTAAACCCAATTGATTAAAAAAACTCAAGATAACTCAATCTAAACTCAATTCAAACTTAAATAAACTAAGCTAAATAAACACCTAACTCCAACTCAACTTAACTGAACTCAACCCAACCAGTAGCTTACTTGGGTTTGGTTTGGGTAGCCAACCATCATGTGGAATGGAAGCCATGTGAGGTGGGGTATCCATGAAGATGAAGTATAGTTAAAATCAAAGAAATGAGGTAAGAGAAATGTGGTAGAAACTAAAACACATGCATATGAAGTCAAACCATTCCATCTATCCATCGATCTAATGGATGATGGGGTTAGACAACAGAGTTGGACTTGTGGGAGCAAGCCTCCAAAGCTTTCAATTAGCTTGGACAGCCACCCATAAACTCCTCCATGGAATTGATTCTCAAAATAAAAAGGAAGGAAGAAGAGGGGAAAAAGCTCTTGGAGTGATTCCAAACATCCAAACACATTCTAGAGGAAGAGATGAGGTGAGTCGACCCCTTTTCCCGAGCCTCTTGCCTCCGTCGGCCAGATTCTGACTGCTCTAAGCTCCTCCAATAACAAAAGGCTCTCAACCAATTTTCAAAACCAAGGAAACCAAGTTCCTCAAGATGATGTGAAGCTTCCTACACATTTTAGAGGCAAAGGCGAATTCGATCGAACCCTTACCCGAGTCTCCCACCATGGCGAACCAGAAAATGACCAAAGTCGATGGCAATGGGAGGAACATTGGTGTGCATGGTGATTAGTGGAGAGACAACTCGATTCAAGTTCACTGGTGATTCTCCCTGACCTGAGGAAGCAATTCAAATTAGTAAAATTGCCAGACATAGCTTCGGCGAGGTATCTCCTTGAACCCACCACCCATCTCATGTGGTTTGGTGCTTTGTGAAAGAAATTTATAGTTCATTTTGATCCAACCATATGGATACATTGTATCATAAGCATTGATCATTTTGGATTCAAAATCACATGAAACAGCCTAGATTGCCAGATTTTATCACATTTAGGTGGATGACCCATGGTTCTTGCCGGCGAGAACAGGGATCTAATCAGGGTCATCCATTCCTTCTATTTGGAATGGATGGCCATGAGCGAGCTGGACGAAGCTAATTCAAGACCTATTGAGACCCGAAGATCAAGTTTAGATTGTCTGATTTATGATCGGATGGTCCAAATTAAAGCCGCATCCTCGCCACCACGTGATGTGGGATCCACATGTATCCCACGTGGCCCAATACCTGTGCAAAACATGGAAAGGACATGCCACGTTTGCCACACATGGCTCTGACTCGTTTTAATAGAAAAGTTCAATTTGTTGTATTTAAAAAATGTTGAAAACTACCCAAAACTTCAAAAAATCATAAAAACTAAAATACTTTTAAAAAATGTTGAAAACTACCCAAAACTTCAAAAATCATAAAAACTAAAATAGTCAACTAGAAAATGCAAATGAGGACTCTTTGGATTCATCTCAGTTAGAGGAATACATGAAACTCAACATCCCCAAAATATATTGGGTGTGTTTGAGTTAATTTAAGTTAATTAAAAATAATCAAATTTAATTAAACCAAAAATATTATTAAAATTAATTTGAAATATTTAGGGATTTAAATTGAGGTTAGAATACACCTACCATAAAACTTTCAAACAAATTGAAGATTATATTAGAAGGTACTGAATTTCAAAGTTAAAATGCCTAATTTCATAAAATAATTTATTTAAAAATCTAAAAAATTAGAAAAAAGACATTAAAATGGTTTAAACCACTCAAATTAAAATCAAATAACCTTATGAAAATAATATAGTACTTTGAAGTTAAAAAAATCATTTAAAATTAGGGTTTAATAAATCATCAAAATTAACATTAATTGAGTTTATTGAAGCTAAACTATAATGAAAGAAAAAATCATAAATACCACACTCTAAATTAAATCAAGTAAACATCATACAACCTTCAATTAAAACAAAACTAAACCTAAGCTTAATCAAACATAAAATATAACTTAATTAAATTACAATTGTGTATCAATTAAATCTTAAATTAAACCTAACCTAGTAAACCTTAATCATCAAATCATTAACTACATCATTAATCTAAACAAACATAAAATCAAATTAAAATCTTAGACAAACAAATAATCTAAATCAATAAAATTTTAATTAATTTAATAAAAAAGACTAATCATCCTATGATTAAACCTTATGCCAATCAAACAAATTAAATCAGTCAAATTAATTAAATAAAGATCAAATTAAATTAAATATTTGAATCAAATTCAATTAAATACACTCTAAACAAATTAAACATAATTGATCAAATCATATCAAATCATAATTGATTCAATTATGCAATCAAATAAAATTTTTTTGTAAGGAAACTTAATCTAAATAAACTAAGATAATCAAATGCTTAATCTAATGAAACCTAAGTTACAATGAATCAATCTAGATGAAGTAAGCATTAATCAAGTTTCTATTAGCTAATCAAATCAATTATAAGCATCCAATCATATTTAACTAAACCATTAATCAAATAAATCACTAATTAACTTCAATGAACTTAATGAACATAAAAAAACTAATGAAATGCATTGGAACTTGATAAATCAAAAAATGGATTACTTTAGTAATAAATTGAATTAAATAATTCAAATAATTAACCAAAAATTAATTTAATCATAATAAATCAACCAAATGTCCAAAAATTTTAAATAAACCCTCTTTCGAAATATCTTTTAGAGAGGAATCAATGAAAAATAGAATCATTATATAATTTGCATTAAATTAGGCTTAATTTAGGTTTTAATAAAATAGTCAAAACCTTAATTGCACCCTAATTATGGATGTAATCAAAGTGAAACTTTGGAAAAGTGAAACTTTGGAAAAGTGAAACTTTGGAAAAGTGAAACTTTGGAAACATGACATGGAACCCCACTTGCCATAAAATTTTCAAAGCCAATTGACTTTTGGATTGGGATTACTTGAATTTAAAATTCCCAAGTCAATATGAATCAAATAATTAATAAAGAATATTCATAAATTCATCAAATCATGAAATAAGTTGAACTAATCTTAATCAAGGATCAAAAAGATTTAGGATAGTTTTCCAACATCCTAAATCAAATAATTTAATCAATTTCATAGTTAAGGACTAATGAAATTAATAATTCATTTTAAGAGTAATTAAACCTTAAGTTAATAAATTCACAATCAAACAAACATTTAATGAAACTTAAATATACAATCAATTTAACCTAAAAATGAATTTCAAACATTAACCTAACTGCCTTAGGTTAACATAAATCAAACTAAATGAATGAACATATGTTAAACCAACCTCAACATAACTTAAACCAAAATCAATTCAAATTAAGTCAAATGAACTAATTCAAATCAAATCAAAAGAAATAATGCAAACTGAATTAAATTAAAACAACAAACTAAACCAATAATGAAAATCTAATGAATAAAAAGAAATGAAATGGAAAATCAATTTCCAAAGAAAATTAATCTAAAATCCAAAATGAATTCAAATTCAAACCATCTAAATGAAATTAAAAGGATTAATTAAGATACTTAAGGATTTTAGTTAGACCTTTGGGATGGATCTTCATCTTAGGATGAATGTTTCATTCCATTTAGAGTTAGGTTTAATATTGAATAGATTCCACCCAAAAGTGGATCCATTCTACTCTTCATTCTTAAGAACCTAAACTTCACTTTAACAAAATATCATTTGAATTGAAACCATCCAAAGGTAAAATTCAAACAAATTCAAATTCTGAATTGAAACTTGAACTAAAGAGGTCTAGCAAAGTCTTGCTACACAAGCCTATTTCCTTCACACACTATATCATTAGGTCAAATACCCTAGACTTAAGATTAGGCCATTCTATGATTTCTTGTATGAATATCTGTGTTGTGATATGATGTGCTTCACATGTCTTGGTGGTGTACTATTTTAGACTGCATATCTAGGATTGTTTGTGAGTTAGACTGGATGATAGGACATTCTATTTTAGATCTAACATCATCTTCTGAGGGATATATTATAAAAGACTGTGGTTATAAATAAAAATAAAAATTATTATTTTCTTGCAAGTATACTTAACTTCTTAAGAATAGCCCATTGGCCAGGTGGGCTTAGCACATAGCTAATGTTAAGCCTATATTTTCGTGAAATATAAATGTTGTATGCTATTTGTATTTTGGAAGGTTTAGGAATTAATTTTGAAATCAAAATATAAAATTGAGTTTAAAATTAGGTTAGGATCTATGGGGTCTAGAATTAGGTGCAGTGGTCCCTTATGAAGCCTAATGGATGTCCCTGAAGAAAGAGATTATCCTTGAAAGAAGACCCATATATCAAGACTTATAGTTCTAGGCTGGGCTGTATAAGGGCAGAGCTTGACTGCCTGTTTGCTCTTTCTTCTGAGGTGTATAAGGGTACTCAACATTAGCCTTTCTTTAAATTAAATTAGCTTGCTTTATTTTGAGTGCACAATAGAATCAACCTACTTTTCTAGGTTTATTTCTATGCCATGCATTTCTATGATTGAATGCTTGAACGATTAGGTTCATAGGAAAAATTAAATTTTATACCCAACTTAAATAAAAAAAACTGAAACAAAAATAAAAGAAAATTTGAAACTTCACATAAATTAAAGCCTTAAGCAAAATATAAAATTAATTATAAACTAATTAGGTTTTGAAATCATGAAATTATATTGCTCCAATCCTTGAATTGGGCAACTTCACCCATTGCACATATGGGGCATCTAACCTATGAGGATGACCACCTCCTTGGGGAAGCATGCCATCTATTATATATTTGGCCTATAATCATTTTTAATTGCATGGATTTAGGCATAAAAATGTATATCCATAACCTTAAATGAATCTTGAATCAAAACATTTAAAATCTAAAAATGTGCATTAGTCAAATGCATTTCATACCTTACATAATCTTAAGGATTAGGCAGTGAATCTAGGTTCATAGATTCATTTCATAAAAATATAATGGCTCAACCTTCTTGCATTCATGAGACTTTGCATCATGAATTTAAAATGCACTTAGGATGTGTTGGCTGGCAGCCTTCTCCATGCGGGTTGTAAGTCCATAAGAGTCTTTAAGATGAAGAATTGGTATCTGATAAAAATAAAATCAAATTATTGTCCTAGAATTAAATGGGGGAACTTAAAAGAACACTAACAAAAATATTTTTAAGATCAAGCTACATGAGCATAGAATTTTGGATGTTCATAAGGAAGCTAAAGTTATATGGGAAAAGTAGTAGATGAAATTAAGCAAGTTGTAAAAAATATGCTTAGAGAATCAAAAGAAAAAGCTTCTTTTAATAAAAATAATTAGGGTGGAGTCAAAATGTGTAGAAAAAAATTTAAAATAAGAAGCATTATTGTAAAACTTGGTTTAGATGTAAAAACTCAGAGAATTGAGAAAGATATAAAGTGGCCTGTAGAGATTCTAAGAATGCCATATATGATGCAGAAATTTAGCTTTTATTGATTTATACAATAGATTGGATATCAAAGAAGGTGAAAGATGTATGTATAAGTTAGCCAAGCAAAGAGATAGGAGAAGTAAAGATCTAGTTCAAGTGAGGTGTTTTAAGGATGAAAATCATAAAGTGCTTTTCTTAGAAAATAATATTAAAAATATGTGGATGAGTTATTTTCATAAACTTTTTAATGAAAGCTCTGAGTATACAATTAATTTTAGCAACCTTAATATCCTAAACAAAAATAAATAAATTTATTTTTATCAACATATTAGTAAATTTAAAGTTGGAGAAACTTTAAAGAAAATTAAGTATGGAAAAATAGTAGGACCTAATGATATTCGAATAGAAGTGTAAAAATATTTAAGATATCAAGGAATATCTTAGCTTACAAATCTTTTTAATATTTTTTTTAAAGATTGAAAAGATACCAGATGAGTGGAGAATGATTTTGATGGTTCTTATTTTAAGAATAAAGGTGACACAAAAGCGTGGAAGTTAAAGAGGAATTAAGTTAATGTGTCATATATTAAAATTATCGGAGAGAGTAATTGAGTATAGGTTACAATGTCATACAAATGTTTCTTAAAATTAGTTTGATTTCATGATAAGTAGATCTACTATGACTGCTATACTTTGTTAAGTTATTTGATGGAGAAGTATAGAGAAAGTAAGGAGGATCTTCATATGATATTTATTGATTTATAGAAAGTTTATGATAAAGTTTCAAGAGAAGTCCTTTGGAGAGTTCTAGAAATGAAAAGAGTTAATATCAGCTATATTCAAGTCATTAAGGATATGTATACTAGAGCTGTTACTTGTGTTAAAACATAAGAAGGATTGGAAAAAAATTTCCTATTTAAGTTAGATTACATCAAGGACAGGCTTTAAGTCCATATCTTTTTTACTTTAATTATGGATGTTCTTACTAAACATTTATAGAAAGATGTACCTTGGTCTATTCTTTTTTATGACATTCTTCTTATTAATAAGACTAGAGAGGGAGTCTAAAAGAAACATGAAATATGGAGGTCAACCTTTTAGTCTAAATTATTTTCATTTAAGTAGGTCTAAAATTAAATATCTAGAGATCTAGAAGTTCTAGTGGTTGTGTTGTGACATTGGGTGATTAAGTTATTAAAAAGAGTGAGCATCTCAGATATCTAAGTTCTATTATCCAAAATGATGGTGAAATAGATGGAGATGCTATTAGTTGAATTTAAGTTGGATGGTTGAAGTGGATTAATGCATTTGTCCTGTTGTGTGATAAAAAAGTACTGCTTAGACTTAAGAGAAAATCTTATAAGATGGTAGTAAGACTTGCAATGATTTATTGTGTAGAATGCTTGCCAGTAAAATAGAAGCATATGACTAAGTTAAGTGTTGAAGAGATGAGAATGCTTAGTGGATGTGTAACTTTACTCGTAAAGATAAAATGCAAGATGAGTATGTTCAAGAAGGGTTGGAGTATCTCTAGTGGTAGATAAGATTAGAAAGAGCCTCCTTTGATGGTTTGGCCACATAAAGCATCGGCTGTCCGATGACCCAATTAGGAGGGTAGATGCATTAAATTTGCCTTACATTAAGAAAGGTAGAGGTAGACCTAAATGACTTGGTTGGGATGTATAAAAATGATAGTTTATTAGAATTAAATAAGAATTTGACACATAATAAGACACAATGGAGAAGAAGGATTCATGTAGTTAACCCCACATAGTGGGATAAAGGCTCATTGTTATTGTTGTTGTTGTTGTATACTTAACTGATGGAGATTGGATTTATTTCTTTGCTGAGTATTTTTTGATAAATGTTATATTATTGAGCTAATACTCATTAGTTAATGTGTAAAGAGTTATTTATAACTTAGAATATTTGAATCACAAACTAATAGAAACTTCTATAGGTAGTTGCTTTAGTATAGTTAGCTCGTGTATACTCACTAGATTATTTCTCATTCATTGGCACATGAGCAACTATGCTTATGATACTGACCATTTAAGAGAATCTTCCTTAGATAATCATTGTATAATCACTAGAATGATGCTCACTTATTTTAATGAATTGTCCCATGACTTGGAATATTAGAGCCAATAACCAATATAAAGCACTTCCTTGAATGGTCACTTTGGTATTGCAAGTTTTTGTATACTCTTTAGATTGGTACTCATTTGTTGATTTGTGAATAAATATGCTTTAGGATTCTTTATGTAGTTGCATTCTACATTAGTCATCCTTTTTAAGTGTTAGTCTTGATTGCTAATTAGGATAATTGGTCTTTTCTTAATCACTGACTTCACAGGATGTCGGTCCTACATGATAAACCCCAACCGCATGGAGGGTTAGTCTTTTTTAGTTCCTATGTAGGAGAATCAGTACTTTTTTGCATTTAGTTATCGACCTTACGGGGTGTATGTCTTACACCATAGTTGCCAACTACATGGAGTATTGGTCTTTTTTAGTTTAGTTATCGACATCACATGGTGTTAGGCTTACACTATAGTTGCTAGCTTTACGGAGCATTGGTGTTTTTGAGTTTAGTGATCAACCTCATGGGGTGTTGATCTTATACTGTAGTTACTAACCTCATGGGCTCTTAGTCTTACACTATAGTTGGTCTTTATTTTTTGAGTTTAGTTGTCAACCTCATGCAGTGTCTGTTTTACACTATAGTTACCAAATCATGGAGTGTTGTTCTTTTTTGAGTTTAATTTTGACCTCACAGGGTGTCAGCTTTACACTATGTCTTGAGTATAGATTGTTAGACTAGTTTTTTGGTCCAAGAATGGCACGTAAAGTATTCGAGTCTCCTACTTGAACTTTTACTAGTTGTTGAATGGGATTTTTCTTTGGGTCTAAAATGATGCACTAACTATCCCAAGTCAACATGCATATCCTCGAGTATTTTGGTGTTAAAGGTTTGCTTCACTCAACATTAGTTTTTCTTAGGCTGATAGTGGCTCTCCAAGTACTCAAATCTTTTACACGAGCTTTCACCACTCGTCGAGTGGTTCCTTTCCTATGGCTAAAAATGGTGCACTGAGTATTTTGAATGTTCACACTGCTCCCCAAGTATAAGTTCCACTTTTTTGTGTTCAAGTAGGCTCCCTTAGAATTTATCATAATCATACCAACAAACTTATTTAAGGAGGAAAATACATAAAACATCATTATTGAAAATACGAAGATACATGATACTCAAAATTAGGAAAATGAATACAAATGATGAGAATTTTTTCTTAAGAATAAAACTTCTTGAAATCTTTGGTGTTCCATGTCCTTGGTATGTCTTCACCTAAATGAGATTGTAATCAATATGTGCTAAAACATACTTGCTCATTAATTATAAAAGGTCCATCTAAATTATGAGTGAGTTTCCTAGAATTTTTTGTCAAGTTGTTGTTGGCTTCATGAGGCCCACCTCATAGGAGATTGATTTTGATGATAACAAACATATGTTCAAATACTACTAATCACTTTAAATTCAAGTGTATAAGAAAATTCTTCAATTTTAGGTTCTTTAGTCAATTCAGAATGCCAAAGCTATTGGACTTGAACTGGTTAGGAATTTCTTTATGAATTACTATATTAAGGCAAATGTAAAGTTCACTAAGATAAAATAAATGATTCATTCAATTTTAAATTCATCATTTTAAAATCATTTATATTTTCTATATCTTAAAATTACAATTATTCATTAAATTATCCATTTTCGATAATATGAACTAAGTACATAAGATAAGTTCCATTAAATGTGTGTTCAAGCAAGATAAATTATGTTTAAACTTTATTAAATTATTTCCATGCTAATCATAGTTTTTATTCATATTTTTGTTGCATGAAAATTGAATTATCCTAAAATTATTTTTCTATTCTTATTCTCTCCCCTATATTCTTTCTTCTCTATCCTATTATAATATTAATCTTCACATTATTATGGCTAAATTATTTCATGAATTATATGAAATAAAATATGTGAATTTTATTTAAAATATTTCTAGATAGTATTCCCACAAATTTTATATTTAAATATTTATTAATTTGAATTTTTCAATTTGAATTATTTTGAAATATTTTTTAATTCAAATCTCTTCATTCATGACATATTTTGGCCAAATTAAATCAAATCTTATATGGAACTGAAAATCCCAAGCATAATTTATTCTAATTATTTTATTATAAGTAAATTTAAATTTAAATTCAAATCAACCCTCATTAAAAACAATTCATTTTTAATTAAAATCCATTTTAGAAAATTATCTTTAGGGGCCGACAACTTATATTCAGAATTAAATTAATTTTGATTAATTTAATATTCAAATAATACATAATCAAATCATATTATATTCAATTTGATTCATTTAATTAATTTGAGGATTTTTAATTTTAGGAAACTCCCTTGGCTATAATTCTTAAATTTTTTCCATGGGTTTATTTTGTTTTCAAAACTCCATCATTCATATCATATTCATAGACCCCCCTTGGACAAATTTTCCTTAGGATTTATCCTATCATTCTAGCGGTGAATCACATTAAAATTATTTTATATTGGCTTGTTTCAAATTTGCAAAGAGCATCTTACATAACTCCCTGGTCGATCCAATACTCTTTGGATTTTAAATTCAAATAGTTGCTTATTCTATTTCCCTCTCATTGTCTCATGTCTTGGTAGATCTTAGAATTTTCAATCTTCTATTTAAGAGGCTTGTTTCAACTTGAGAAAGGTTCCAAAAAGCTAATATTTTCTCTTTCTCTCTTGCTCACCTTCTCCACCTTGGCCGATTTTAGCTAAAGCAAATATATTGGAGATCTTTAAGTGATTCAAGTACAAACATTCCCCATCTATTTTCTCTTTCCCTTAGACTAATAGTTAGCTTGATGATTGATTAGAAAAAGTGAAGGATTTGTGTGTTTCTCTCTTGGCCGATAGCTTCAAGGATTGGATCAATATTTAAGGTGCTAAGTTTCTTATGTTAGCTTGATCTCTTTTTGTCTTTGACTTATAAGGTTATTTCAGTTTATTGTGTGCTTAATCATTTCATATTCCATTATTTCTTTGTTTGGTCAAAAGCCAATACAAGCATTTCAATTTAATTTATGCTTAATCATTTCTTTATTCATTATTTACTTGTTTAGTCCAAAAGCTTTTACAAAGATTTAAAATTTTCTAGCATCTAATCATTTGAGTATCTCTTATTTATTACATTGTCAAAAAGTTTCATATAGGTTGCTTAAGTTTTATTGCGCTTAACATTACATCTCATTTATTTTACTTGGCTGGCCACTTCATAACCCATTTGATTTATTGTGTGTTTGTTGTTTACTTACTTTCATTGATTTCACATAAAGTTTATGTGATAGCCTTCTTGTGATTATTATTCAAGTGATTATTAAGTTATTCAAATTGCAAATCCATCTTTTATTTAAATATAAGTTACCTTATGTGAAAATGGATTCAAGTTAAAGTCTTGTGATTTAACATTGCAGATTAAATTGTTTCATATTACATTTTAGTTTACATTTCAAAGTTATATAAGAAAATATTTTCAAACATTTTAAAGTTTATTCAAAACAATATTTACTTACTTACTTGCAATAAAATTTTTACTTGAAGATCTTGTTTCAATTTCAATTTCAATTTTAAATTAAAGTGAGCTCTCTTTCATTAATATTCACTTACCTTAATATTGGTATAATATGGGTTATGAGTGCAAAAATTATTTAAAATCAAGAGCTAGATATTTATATCTTTCTTTTTGGCTTATCTTGATTTGTGTTGGGGTTGTACTTGCCCATTGTACAAAGTATGCATTGAGTTATACTTGCCCGTATAAGAAAGTATGGTGTTGGGCTATACTTGCCCATGTAGGAAAGTATGCTATTGGGTTGTACTTTCTTGTCAAATATGGTACGAGAGATTTGTTGTAATCTCATTTTGATTTAGTGAATTCTAGCCTGGGTTGCTAGGTGTGCACGTAGGCCAATTTTTGGGATTTGGCTGAACCACATAAAAATCTTTATGTTATGTTTTTACTTTTCATGATGTTTTACTTTTCTTTATTATTTCTTATAAATATTATAAGGTTATTTCAAATTATTGTGTGCTTAATCATTTCATATTCCATTATTTTCTTGTTTGGTTGAAAGCTAACACAAGGATTTCGATTTAATTTATGCTTTATCATTTCACCATTCATTGTTTACTTGTTTGGTTGAAAGCTCTTACAAAGATTTAAAATTTTCTAGTGCTTAATCATTTGTAAAACTCTTATTTATCAGGTTGGCTAAAGTTCCATATTTGTTGCTTAAGTTTGATTGTGCTTAACATTACATCTCACTTATTTCTTTACTTGGCTAACCACTTCATAACCCATTTGATTTATTGTGTGTTTATTGTTAACTTACTTTCATTGGTTTTACATAAAGTTTATGTGATGGCCTTCTTGTGATTATTAATCAAGTAATTATCAGGTTATTCAAATTGCAAATCCATTTATCATTTGAATATAAATTACCTTATGTGAAAAAGGATTCAAGTTAAAGTCTTGTGATTTTACATTACATATTAAATTATTTCATATTACATTTTAGTTTGCAATTCAAAGTTATATATGAAAATCTTTTAAAACATTTTAAAGTTCATTTAAAGCAACATTTATAATTTAATTGAAGATCATATTTAATTGAAGTCTATTTATCATTTACTTGCATTATAATAAATAATTGAAGATGACATTTCAAGTTAAAGTGATCTCTTTCATTAATATTCACTTGCTTTAATATTGATATAGTTTGGGTTGTGAGTGCAAAAATCTTTTAAAATTGAGAGTTAGATATTTGTATCTTTCTTTTTACCTTGTCTTGATTTGTGTTGGGATTGTACTTGCCCAAGATAAGAAAATATGTGTTGGGTTGTACTTTCCCATGTAGGAAAGTACAATGTTGGGTTGTACTTGCCCATGAAGGAGAGTACGTGAGATTTATTATAATCTCATTTTGATTTAGTGAATTCCTAGCATAGGTTGCTAGGTGTGGAAGTAGGCAAATTTTTGGGGTTTGACCAAATCACGTAATAAACTATGTGTTCTCTTTTTACTTTTTCTACACCTTTACTTTTTTTGTTGCTTATAATTGCTATGGATAATTAAAGAAATTTATTTGCAATTAATTTTTTATACAGAGCAACCAAATTAAGTTTTAATATAAAATTTTTTAAATACCCAATTCACCCCCCTCTTGGGTGCCATAACTACATTACAGTAGTCGCATCTACTTTCTTTGGCATGAGATTGCCAATTTTCAAATGCTTTTCTTTCACATAGTGGTTGTAATACTTGACATCCAACTTTTTATTTCTTCTTGTCTTAGTGATGCTTCAATTCTAAGTTTTTGAGCATATCAAGTGTGTCATCTGTAGCTTTTAGTTTGTTTGAATCCAATTGCCATCTCCATCTCCCATTCATTCCATTATTAGGACTCTCTGACTTTAGAATTCTTACTCAACCAGTAGGATAACTTTTGTGCCATTCAATAATGTAAAGGGCAAGTGTCCTGAGCGCCTAGGGTACTGTGGTTAATATGTCTCGGCACTAAGCCTTTGCACCTTCAAACTTTTCTTGAACAAGTTGAGTATCTTCTTGTTAGTGGCCTCCACTTGTATAGTGCTCTACCAATGATGTATTGATGTAAATTTTAGTCTGATTCCATTAGACTCGTAGAATTTCCTTAGGAATCTCTTAGTGAATTGAAGACTTGCAAATATTGCAAATAATGTAAGTTCAAATAAAATTTTTTATTATTTGAGAGATGAGTTTTTGAGTGGCTTTGCTTTGATCCACTTTCCAAAATAGTCGATCATAACTGAGATGAGCTTTCTTTATTTTCTCATAACTAGCAATGGATCTATCATCTATTCTTCAAATAGTGAATGACCAAGAACTAGTGATGGGTTGCAAAGGTTATGATGGCTAATGTTAGAGTGTGAATTTTTGGCATTATATATATCTTCTTACAAACTCTTCATCAACCTTTCTTAGTGTATGCAAAAAGTACCGTTACCTTGAAATTCTATTGGGGAGTGTCCTGATTGACTTTGCATGACTGATTTTCTCTAAGAATTTTTTATTGTTCCATCACAGATCTAAGGTTGAGCATGATCATCGACCTTTAGAGTAGCTAACCTATTATCAATATAAATTGGGCTACTCTGATATTGAACCTCTTTTAGTCCTTAGTCATTTGTCCAATTTCACCAGTTTATAAATAGTTTTTTACAAGGTCGACCCAGCTTTCGGTGTATTCATGATATATTTACATCAGCTCTTTTCCTTAGATACTATGTTGGGCAAGTTGGATGGCTGTGAGTCCAATAGCCTTGAATGATAGAACAGAGAATTGGTTTTCTTCTCTGAAAATTTGCTTGATCTTAAAATATTATATTTACATAATCTCTATTTTTTACTTTAAACAAATATTTCATTTGTGAGACATATTGAACTTCATATTCTCCATTCACTTGTCTTACCAAAACCTATGAGTCTGAATAGGCTGCCACATGTGTGGCTCCATGTCCTGTAGAAAATCTTAAACTAGTGAATAAGCTTAATATTCAGCTTGCTTATTTATCCCCTTGAAGCTAAATTGAACTGATTATGTGATGGTGATCCCCACTAGAGTCTTTAATATTATACCTACTCTCAGAGTTTGTTCATTAGAAGAGTCATTGACTTATAATTGCCATAAAGGTTCTAGGTTGATGAGAATATCTTGCGAGCTACTGAAGTCAATAAGAAAATTCATGAGTGTTTGACCTTTTATCGTAGTCTGAGCTGAGTATGATATGTCAAACTCACTCAGTTCTATGAGTCACTTAAGCAATTTTATTAAGTGATCAAATTTAGCAAACATAGATTTAAGTGGGTTATTAGTGACAACTTATATGGAGTGCTCCTAGAAATAAGGTCACAACTACTTAGTAGTGATTAATGTGAGTGCGAGTTTCTCCATGAGTGGGTAGTTCAACTTGGTACCTTACAGAGATTTATTGACATAGTAGATGGGCCATTATTTCCCATCTTCTTTGATTAAGACTGAATTGATCGAGTCTTTTCCTACTCCTACATACAGTAATAAAACATCTTCCTCTTTTGGACTTTATAATAAATAAGGAGATGTGAGTAGAGTCTTCAAATCATTAAAGGCTTTTTGATATTTTAGGGTCCACTCAAACTTCTTTGCGCCCTAGAGAACTTTAAAAAAATGGCAAGCATTATTCTCCAACTTTCAAGATGAACCTCTCTGCCTTGTTACTCATCCAATAAGTCACTATACTTCTTTCATATTTAGAGGTGAGGGCATATCGATTATCTCCTTCACCTTATATGGATTTACTTTTATTTCTTCAGGGGTAATGAAAAGCCCCAAAAACTTTCCTACACCTACACCAAAGACACATTTTAGAGGATTAAGATGCATCTTGTACCTTTTAAGTGTGGAGAATATCTCTTTGAGGTCTCGGACTTATGTTACATCTCACTTGGTCCACAAGTCTTTGGTAGGTCACCTCTGCATTCTTAAACTCAAATGGCATGACTCTACAACAATATAATACTTCCATAGTAATGTAAATCATTTTCTTAGAATCAATAGGGTCCATTTGAATTTGATGATATCCCAAAAATGTGCATAGGAAACTCATCAAGTGCATGAGCTCATCTATTCACAAAAATGGGTACCTATCCTTCAACATGGTGAGTTTAAGTTTGTGAAGTTGACTCCTCCATTTGCCACCCAATTTTTGGACTATCACTATCCATAATACTGAACTTCTTTAATGAAATTAGCTTCGGGTAGTATAGGTACTTTTCCTTTAATAGGTCGGCTAGTATAGCTATTATTTTTCTCATTTTATAATTGACGGGTTGTGCATCCATGCAAACATTCAAGCAATGTTGATATTATGCTGGCATCTTTGTTGTTGTCCAGGTGAACACATCCTTATGCTTGGGGTAGAAAGCTGAGTTGTCCCATAATGCTCTCCCATTACCTCACGAGATCATGATTTTATCTATCTCCTTATGGATTTCAATTTTTGGTCACACATTTCTAGCTGTAACACTTTGTCTTCTCTACTTGACCCACCAACAGCTTTCAAGTAGCACATACGGGATTGGTCAAAGTTCCCTCTCATAATAATCTCTTCTTCTCTAGTAAGGATTTTGATAGCAACATGGAACATCAACACAATTAAGATAACATTGTAAGTTGCGAAGGGCTTTATGATGATGAAGTTAGCCTGATCGTGAACTATTTCTTAACTTTTCCCCTCAATTTCTCAATGCTCTTTGATAAATTGTACAGTGGTCCTCTAGTGGGTGCAAGCTTGGAATCCTCTAGAGGGTTTGTTAAAGAATGATTTAAAGTTAATATTGACCAAGCTCCTGTATCAATCAAAATTCTCCATACAAGATAGTTGTAATCAAGGCTTTCACCACAACTGTTCACTAGGGATTCCAAATAGTAGGTCTATCTCTTTCTAAAAAACTCACTAGCATGATGATAGTAGAGGGTGCGTGCATCATGGTTGCTAAGTTTACTTCTCTAGATGATAACCTTCTTATACTTGTCTTCTTATAAGACTCACCATCGCCCCCAAAGGTAGCAAGTATGACTTTTGTAATGTGAACATTATGTGCAGCTACAAGCTCATTACCAACTTTGATAACTTCTTTATCTTTCCTCATGATGAATTTATTGAGTTTTCCTACTTTTATCAACTCATCCACTAGACTTTTCAAATGGTGACACTCTTTAGTGTCATGGCTGTGATCATAGTGATACACACCTCAATAAAGCACTCCTAGCCTTCATGGGTGGCGTTCTTTTGAAGCAATCTTTATTTTGGATCACCTGTACAAGCTCTACTAGAGACACTCTTAGAGGAGTTGCTAAAGTGGGTTGTATATAGTTGGCTCTTGGAAAAGTGAGTAGTAAAATCTCGCTCTAGTACTTCTAATTTCATCATTTTATTTATTTTTTGCCAATGATATCCTTCTTCAGGTAGTTGTTTTGAAGGCCTCTTTAGCAAGTATTTTATCCTGGCCAGTGATATTAGTTGAACTACTTAATTATACTCTTCAGCATTAACATGATTGATCACCAACTACAATAGTTTAATGAGTTTCTTTCATTCTTGGAGCCCCAAGGCATGCCTGAAGAGCCCCATCTTGAAATTCTAAGCGTGTACTGCTTGATCGATCATAGGCTCCAGATCTTTGACTTCTAATGCTTCTCATTGGAAAAGAGTAATGAACTTCCTTAGGGACTCACTA
The DNA here is from genome assembly GCA_021442155.1 of Cymbidium sinense. Lineage (NCBI taxonomy): Eukaryota > Viridiplantae > Streptophyta > Magnoliopsida > Asparagales > Orchidaceae > Cymbidium > Cymbidium sinense. The sequence continues at coordinate 90,521,860 of CM038221.1, read as the reverse complement.
GGCTCTTGCCTCATATGTAGGAGAGCTTGAGAACTCTTTTGCAACTCTTGAGCACTCTTAAATTATGTGGTGATCTTCCACTTAAAGTTGGTGAAAGATGTAATAACTTCTAAAGGAAGATACAAGAACCACCTGAGGGCTAACTCATTGAAAGTGGTGAAGAAGAGTGGGCACTTCATTGCATTGTCAAGTCTAGTAGCAATGTGATTGACTCAAAGTACATTATATGGTTGGTGAGATCTATCTGACGTTTACATTATTCAAGATGTAGAATCTTGAACCTATGAAGTCGATGAGCTTCTACAATCTTCATGGAAAAAATAATGGTTGGCTATGGTTGCTTCTTTGACATGCCTTCTTCTTTACTAGTGTCAGGATTCATCCTCGGAATTAGCAATTTGGGTGGATGGTAACTTGGAACCCTAGATGGGTGTCTTTTGTCACCAAGCTTAGCAAGTAGCTGATCCCATGGATCCTTCCTTCTCTTTTGGTTTGGGCTTTTTGTGGTGTGGTTTCTTGATGGAAAACTACCGAAAGTAAGTGATCCTGTACTCCATGTCTCATAAATCCTATTGAGTTGCAAATTGTTGTATGTTTTGCTCTATGTTTACAAATATAACTCACGTCAAGATCCTATTTCACTTTGTATCCGACTTCTAGTTCTCAGCTTTATCCGCATGCACCACAACTAAAATGATATTAATTCCAAATTTATTCATGGATGGAGAAAGAACCTTCTGAGATACTTAAAATATAGAGTTAGACAAAAAGATTACTAACAAAAAGGTTGAAAAAAAAGGTGTAAGATAAATAATAATCTTTATTACTCAGATTGCTCATAATGCAAGTATAAAATGTGGGTGTCTAGAGTGTGAACCTAAAGGTTCTCCCATAAAAAGAAGTCTCCCTCTTATAATATCAATGTGTGGCCATACATAGAAAGATCATATAAGGTAAATTTAATATAAATAAAATTTGTCTAAGCTAATGGCGGTGAGGGAGTATAGGTCCATCAACTGATGGGGGTGAGTTGCCCATTATCTAGCAGTGTACAACTGAGATTGGGAAGAGGAGAGTAATCGCATTGTTCTACCATATAGTTGCCAGAAACTTCTGAGTTGGATTATGCTTTGCCATTGGGTTAGTATTCTCTAATTCCTTTAGGTCATTAGGTTAAATCTATCTTCCTTTATGAAATGCTACTTCTAGTGAGTATATTTATTCTGGGTCATCGAGAAAACTTCATATGAGTACACTTCTCTTAACATATATATGCTTGTTTGGGACCAGTCACTTTGGGTATACATTGCCATTATAGTTTCTTTCTTTTAAACATCTATTTTGGCTCCATCAATTTTAATCCCAATTTTAGGGCATGTTTAAAGATCTTAGCTGTGCATTCTCTTTTGAATGAGTACTATGTAGTCATCATTTCTTAGAGGGTGGCTCTTTTTTCTTATCCTCAGTTGGCTTTACTGCTAGTCGTGAGGTTCATGCTCCTTTGTTTTGTTTGTCAACTATGAATGGGTTGTTGTATTCATATCATTATTCTTTAAATCATGCAACTTAGATTGCTTTCCTTTCCCAAAAGGATTTCTATTATAGTTGGTATTAAGGCCTTTCCGCTTGGGAGCCTTTCAAACTTGGCTACATGATTCTTTTGAACTTGGCTACACGATCCAATAAGTCTTGGAATGAATTAATCAAAGCCATAGCTAGATATGTGGCCATTTGATCATCAATGTTCAAAATGTTACGTTCTACTACATTCTTTTCTATGAGCTGATGATTCCATTTCATGCTTAGATTCATCCATCTTGTAATGTATTTTGTAACACATTTTTCTTTTATTTTTGTTGGTATTTTCTCTGGAATAGAGAAAAGAAATGACACCACATATAGTTTAGGAATATTTTATTTAGATGACCAAATATGACATTAAGGCCTAAACATATTATCTCAAAAGATAAACATGTTCTCCTATAATGGATTCGATCATTTCAATAAAAGACTCCTAAGGCTAATGGGTCTTTCGTGTACTTGAGTATTTTCCTATGAACTACATGAAAAAGTAGAACAAGGTTTATTTTATCTTGGGATCATGGTTCCCTATAAAGGAAAGCCTCTATAGTCATTACATCTTAGGAAGGGTCTCTTCCTAAGAATACTCTCGATTAAAGAAATAAATGGTTATTCCTTAAGACTGCTAAGGTAGCTTTCAAAGGACTAATTTTTGGAAATTCAATTGGGAGAGGTCCAAATTGGAGAGACTTATTTTCAAGAATCAAATGGAAAAAAAGTAGGAAATGCCTATTGATACTGGGAAACCTAGTAGAAATTTCAACTATTTTATGATTGGGATTCCAATTTGGGATTTAATTTTAGATTTTAAGTTATCATTTTCTTAGAAATCAGGCTTAGATTCTAGCAGTAAAAGACTGCAAAAATGGCTAGGGTTGAAGACTTATTTTTGAAAAAAATGCCTCAAAACCTAGTCTATAGGCGCTTCTGATACATGTCAGATGTTCGACCTAGTTCTATCCTTGGGAATCATTGGTCATTCTCCTCACTTGAAGGAACTATCCTACCCCTGACTCTTCTACTTACAACCTGTCTAGAGAAGGCTGCCAGCTAACACCACCTATACATATTTTAAATTCATGAAGTTAAGTCACATAAATGCAAGATGGCTGGGCTGTTGCATTTTTAGGAAAGAAATCTATGAACCTAGACTCACTCCCTAATCCCTAAGATTATGTATAGTATGAAGATGCATCTAACTAATGCATATTTTTAAATTTTTATTATTTTTCACTCAGGATTCATTCTTAGGCCATAGGTACCTAATTTATGCCTAATGCATGTAATTAGAAAAAGATTATGGGCCAAATTAGAAGATAAGAAGGTGTTTTTTTATCACAGACTCTCAAAGGTTAAGCCCAAGTTCTCTAAAAGATGGAAGCCCTTCTTTAATTAAGAGTGAAATAATTTAATTTATGCATGATGTTAAAACATCCAACTAAGGAGTTGCTACATATTTTATCTTGCTTTAATTCCTAGGCTTTCATATGAAAATTATGAGTTGTATTTATTTCTATATTTTGATTGATTTAATTGAGTAGAAAATTTAGTTTATCCTATGAGCCTACGTCCAGACATACATCACAGCATAAACATAACATAGAAAGAAACCTAGAAAAAGCATGCTATTTCTATTGTGCACCCAAAATAAATAAAGCCAAATTAAATTAATAAAAATAGTAATTCAGCCGGGTACCCCTGTACACCCCGAAAAAAAGAAAAATGGCCGAGTTGTGCCCTTATACAACCCGGCATAGAACTATAAGTTTTAAATCTATGGGTCTTCTTTCCAGGAAAATCTTCTTCTTCAGAGACATCCATCGGGCTCCACAGGAGACCACCACACCATCTCCTGGTTGGGTCAGCTCTTACTTATCCTTGACCCCATAGATCCTAACCTAATTCTAAGCTCAAATTTACATTTAAAATTCAAAAGAAATTTTAAGCCCTACAAAATAGATGTTAGGAAATACACACAACACACAAAGAAGTTTATATTTCATAAACATTTGGCTTAGCATTAGTTACTTGCCAAGCCCACCTATCCTATGGAGTATGTTAAGGGATTTTCAGCACCTGTAAGCAAATAACAATTTTATGAATTATTTATTATAACGATCCCTTTAACACAGTCTCCTCCAGAAAATAGTGTTAAATCTAAAAAGAATACCCTACCATCCAGTGTAACGAGCAAACAAGCCTAGGCATCCAGTCTAAACTAATACACTACATAAACATGTGAAGCACAGCATAACATATCACAGGAGATTATAAGAAAATCATAGAATGATCTAACCTAGATCTATAGTCCATGACCTAACCTAGTGTGTGTAGAAGTGGGGTTTGTGTGGTAAGGCTTTGTTAGGTTCCTTTAAATTCAAGTTTAAGTTTGAAGTTTGAATTTATTTAATTTTTACCTTTAGAGGTTTCAATTCAAATGGTTTAATGATTTAATTCCCATTTTTATTCCATTTTATTTAGTTAAAGTAATATTTAAGTTTTCAAGAATGAGAAATAGAATGAATTTCATTTTTAGGTGAAACTCACTTTATTCCACATCCTAAATCCTAATGAAATTTCCAAAAGTCTAACTAAGATCCTTAAGTATCTTAATTAATTCTTTTGATGTTGTTTATGTTTGGATTGGTTCTATGCTTCTTTTCTTTTTAGATTTGATTTGAATTATTTCATTTGTTTGAATTAATTTGTTTTATTTGTTTCATTTTAATTTAAGCTATATGGGTTTCATTTAATTTGTCTTATGTTAATTTAAAGAGTTTGATTTTATTCAATATAACTTATGTTATAAAATTATTGATTTGTATGCATAAGGTTTAAGTTCATTAATATGAATCAGTACCTTATGTTTGTTCATGGATTATACTTAACCTAAAGTACTTAAGTTAATTATTTGATCTGATTAAATTAATCTAAGTTTTAGATTCATTCTTAAATTCATTAGAGATGAATTATTTTATTAAAATTTATTGATTCAAAGGTTAAGGTTTAAGTTAATTAATAATTTTGTTAACCTAAGGTTTTATTTCATTATCCTAAGATTTAATTTGATCATTTTAATTGACTTAGGATATTTAGATAATTTCGTTAATAGTTTTCTAATGTTTGATTAAGATTGATTTGAATTACCATTTAATTTAATGGATTAATTAATTTCCTTAACCTAATATTTGATTAACATTGACCTAAGGATTTAAAATTTAATAACTCCTAATCTAGAGATCAGTTAGGATTGAAAAATTTTTGGCAAGTGGGGTTACATGCCAATTTCAAATGTTCAAAGTTTCATCTTGATTAGATTTGTAATTAGGGAGTAATTCTGATATTTTAATTATTTCATTAAAACTTAAATTAAGCCTAATTTATTGAGACCCAGTTAAGAATTTTATTTTTCTTAAATTCTTCACTAAATACCTTTCCAATGAGGGTTTGTTCATAATTTTTGGATTATTGGTTGATTTATTATGATTTAATTAAGTTTAGGTTATTTAATTAAATTATTTAATTCATTTAATTGCTTAATTAGATCAATTTAGGGATTTTTAGGCTTAATTGAATTTAAATGATGTTTTAATGTTCATTAAGGTTCATTAAGGTGATTTAAGGTTGTTAGATTAAAATTCCTTAATTATTTCATTAAGGATTAATTAATTAAATTAATTTAAGGGTTAAGCATATGAAATTTCAATTTTCTTTGAATTCAGAGAATTAAATTGCTAAAAAATCATCTAAGGTGTGTTTTATGCTTAATTTTATTTCTCCAAAGTTTCAAATTAATTGGATTATTAATTTGAGAGTAATTAGGATTTACTGTTTTTCAATTAAACACAAATTAAGGCTAAAATACCCAACAAAAATTGGGGATTTTAATTTTCATGGATTCTCATCAAGACAAATCCATAAAGCCTTTATTTCTATTTCTTATTTGTATTTATTTTTCTATGAATTTTTGAAATTTCTATGATTTCTAAATAATTTTAAAACCATTATTTAACTAATTTTAACGGAATTTAAGTGACGGGAACAACACAGGATCCACGCGGCCGTGTGCACTTACCGGGTACACCTGGTCCACATGAGTGACATGGCGCTCATCAACCTCATGGGATGATCCTAGATCGTCCGATCAAAGATCGAACGGTCCAGATCTATCCAGTAGTTCCTTAAAGGTGAAAATCGATTTGGTCAGCCTAGATCTGGACCGTCTAATCCAAATACATGGATCAAATGGTGGAGAGCTCATCTCTTTCATTTCAAGAGCCGAGTGCCGTCCATCTTATTTTTCTAATGTCTTTTGCTCTAAGCAACAAAATCACATGATTTCAAGTGCTACATGATCATTGAAGGATATCCTATGATTCTATATAGTTTGATCTTATTGAAGATCAAGTTTCCTATGAAATTGATTACAACCAAAACTTAAAGGAAAGAGCTCCACATCATTAATGGCATACCTCAATTCATTGGACGATTGGACTTGGAATTGATCCTAGAGCTTCAGAACCTTGACTCAACTTGCTTGCTAAAGGAATTGGTTTAATTTCTTATGGATTGTTCCAGACCAACCCTTGGCTTGAAAATTTTGGCTTTGGTGGTTTGCAATGGTTAAGCACTTGGGAGGGGAAGAACTTTGTTTGGCTTTGGGTGTAAGGAAAGTGAAGTTCAATTCTCCTTGGGAAAGTGTGTATATATGGTGAGAGATGGTGTCTTTAGATCCCCTCTACCTTACAGGTGTCTAGGTTGAAGACATGGGGAGATAGGGAAGGGAAAATGGATTTTACCTTCCCTTAGTGAATTTTTTAGTTCATTTTTTGGTTTTATCATTTAGTTTCTTGAATGACTTAGTTTGGGAGGATGATTAGCACTTAATTCCCTCATTAGCAAGGATTAAGAGGATTAGTCTTCATCCCATATGCATTGGTTGAAAGTGTTTTGAATTTTCCTTGGGTTTGAGTTCAATGTAGCCTATTTAGATCATTTTGATTTAAGTGATTTAATTTACCTAATCTAGGCCTCAATGGACTCAAATTTCTTTTCATTATGATTAAACATGTTTATTTTATCATTTGAAATATTTTTGACAATTTGATTTGGTCAAATTTTAGTGGGTTGACTTTTTTACCAAGTGGGCCCACTTAAGTCAATCCTAGGTTGACTAGAGTTGACTTTAGGTTTGACTTTGAGTTTCTATTTTATTTTCATTGATTTACTTGATTTAATTTATGTTAGATATTTGACTTGTTTTGCATCAAACCAAGTAGATTGGATTTAGCTCAAAATGCATTTCCCCTAAGTCACTAAGCATAATGACTTGAATTTTGAATTAGGAAATCCCTATTTGAACATGGGCTATTCTCATTGCTAAAATGATCTCTTCCAAAAATGAGGTCAACAAATGGACCCCAAATATGTGTAGTGGATTAGTCAAAATACACTGCACATATTGGTGTTGACCAGTTTGATCAACATACAAGCATAAACTGGGGGTTCTAATTCAAAATTTTGATTTTTGATTTAAATTTTTGTTTTAATTTTGATTATGAAAGATAGGTATATGTATACCTATCTTTGCTTTGAAGGTGTGATTCATTCCTAGAAACTTAACTTCATTAAGTTCTAGGATGAAGAGGAATGCTATTAGGAGTGGACCCAAAGAATGGTCTAACCCTGATGCAATCACTATGCTCAAGGAAGATGCCTTCAGGGGACTTACTCTTACTTGAAAATAGTGGTGATCAATGTGATTAGCTAATAAAATGGGGCCATTGAAGGCATGATCCATCCTAGTTAGCTAAAGAGAGGAGATGGATCTTTAAAGACATGATCCAATCCTCAAAAGTTATGCTGGGAGAAGAGGCTTGAAATGCTTGCTTCTAATCTGCAACACTTTGACTACTAAATAGGGGTCACATGGAATTAATCCTATTTGAGTAGTCCAAAGAAATGGGCCTTCAATGGCTTGATTCCATTTCGTAGTTCTTTGAATAGGAAGCCAACTAGGGGATTTACTCCTATTTGATTAGCTAATAAGATGGGGCAGTTAAGGGCATGATCCATCCTAAGTAGCTGAAAAGAGGAGAGGGGTCCTTAAAGACATGATCCAATCCTTAAAATAGGATGCCAACTATGGGACTTACACCTATGTAGTATGCCGACTGGGGGACTTACTTCTATGTGATTAGAAAGAATGTCGACTAGCGAACTTACTTCTTGCTGATTAGAAAGAATGCTGATTGGGGACTTACTTCTTTCTGATTAGCTAATAAGATGTGGCTGTTAAGGGCATGATACATCCTAATTAGCTAAAAAGAGGAGAGGGGTCCTCAAAGACATGATCCAATCCTCAAAATAGGATGCCAACTGGGACTTCCACCTATGTGATTAGCTAATAAGATGGGGTCATTAAGGGCATGATCCATCCTAATTAGCTGAAGAGAGGAAAGGGGCACTTAAAGACATGATCCAATCCTCAAAATAGGATGCCAACTGGGGACTTAACACCTATGTGATTAGCTAATAAGATGGAGGTTAAGGCATGATCCATCCTAATTAGTTGAAAAGAAGAAAGGGGTCCTTAAAGACATGATCCAATCCTCAAAATAAGATGCCAACTAGGGACTTACGCCTATATGATTAGCTAATAAGATAGGGTTGTTAAGGGTATAATGCATCCTAATTAGTTGAAAAGAGGAGATCCAATCCTCAAAATAGGATGCCAACTGGGGACTTACACCTATGTGATTAGCTAATAAGATTAAGGATGATGATCCATCCTAATTAGCTAAAAAGAGGAAAGAGGTCCTTAAAGACATGATCTAATTCTCAAAATAGGATGCCAACTAGGGGACTTACTCCTAACCCATGGGAATGGTGCACAAAGGCTTATCTCCAATCCCAAAAGACATGAGAAAGGTGCCACAAAAGCTTTGCTCCTCACTCAAGATATGTATAAGAAAGGTGCCACAAAGGGCTTGCTCCCAACCTCTAAGTGATATGGATGAGGAAAAGGGGTTAAAGTGACTTATTCCTAATCCCCAAAAGTTTTAACTAATAAGCAAGAGTTTCATGAACTTGATATTTACTTGATTAGTCTAACTTGATGAAGGGCAATGGAAGGTTGACTTCCATTTTCAATTACATTTACAAATGAGTTCCCAACATTCTAGATAAATGATACAAGTTGATGCAAAAGTAATAAAGAGAAAGAAGCTTTTATTTTATTGATCTTTATTTATCAACAAGTTAGAAGTTGCACATAATATTTAGGTAACATCCATTGATAGGTGGTATTGGATGTTCACCATCACAGGTAATAAGTTGGTAAGAACCTCCTTCATAGGCTTTTTCCACTATAAATGGTCCTTCCTATGTTGGCTCAAATTTGTTGTTGATTCTTTGATGTGCTAGGATTGGTTGTCTAAGAACCAAGACCAAGTCTCCTACTTGGAAAGTTCTAGGATGAACCAATCTATCATGTGAACCATAATGTGAGGCAGTTCAAGGTCTTGTTGAGCTTTCAATCATTTTCCTTCAAGATTATCAAGTTCTTCTAAGCGAATCTTATGATTTTTATCTACCATAACATTATTATTAACAACTATTCTTAATGAAGATAGTTGCACTTCTAATGGAAGAACCACTTCAGACCCAAAAACTAAAGCATATGGTGAAGACTGAGTTGGTGTCCTATATGTGGTCCGATAGGCCCATAAGGCTTCAACTAACTTTTCATGCCATTGATGCTTGTTATCATCAAGTATCTTTTTTAGAATTCTTTCCAATGTTTTATTAAATGCCTCAGCCAATCCATTCGCCATAGGGAAATAGATGGTCGAGTATGTCCAATAAATTTTATGCCTAACCACAAAGTGATTTACTTTTGTTGATCTTAAGGATGGACCATTATCGATATGATTCAGTGAGGGATGCCAAATTGATATAAGATATTTTCTTGAAAGAACTTTAGCACATGATATGCCTTTACTCTTTAATGGTACTGCTTCAGCCCATTTGGAAAAATAATCCATTGCAGCTAAAATAAAATGATGCCCTTTTGTAGGAGGATCAATAGGCCCTATGATGTCGGTACCCCAACTCTCAAAAGGCCAGGAGGAAACTATAGGGTGTAATACATTGGGTGGTTGATGTAATATCACACCATGTACTTATGACAATGACGTGCAACCCCCATACAGTCATTTAGTATCAATGGCCAATAATACCTAAGTCTCTTGATCTTTAATTTCATTTTGGGCTCAGATTGGTGTGCTCCACACAATCCAAAGTGTATCTCAGTCACAACCTTATGGGCTCCTGATTTGTCTAAATAATGGAGTCATATTTGGTCGAATGACCTATGATATAAATCATTATTAATTAATGCCTAAGATAAAGAATGTTTCTTTATTTGATTTGCTAATGATTTATTTTCAGGAAGCCTCCCCTTACTTAAATAACCAATAAATGGTTGCCTCCAATCACATTCTATTTGACCTTTAGTCAGAGTGGCTATTATTTGCATTTCTTCTTACTGATTAATGTAGTCTAAATCTATAAGAGACAAAACCAGTTGATTTTGAACTTCTATAGAAATTGATTCTTTTTCTAGGCATGTGATTTCTTTGGCTAGTTTAGCCAAAGCATCTACTATTGAATTCTCTTGGTGATATATTCTACACAAAGTTACATATGTAATCTTTTCAAGTAATTTTATTGTATATTGATGATAATTGTTGAGCTTTGGATGCAAAACCTTATAGATTCTACTTACTTGGTTTATAACCAGTTGGGAAACCCTAAATATTTTTATATTTTTAATTTTCATAAGGATTGCCAACTCTAAACCAGTCATAAGAGCTTCATATTCAGCTTCATTGTTTGTACTAGGCTCAACCAAATGATATGAATATCTCATCATTTCTTTTTTTAGGTTATAAAGATTAACCCTATTCTTGCCTTCCCTGAGATAGATGAGTTTGATTCTTTATGTCATCTTGATGATGATGCACCATCAAGGTATAATTATCTGGTGGCATTACATTCACCTTCCAATACTATGATCTATTCATCGGAGATCATCATTTCAAGGAGACCCTTCAAGCATTGGGCGTGCTGCTAAGAAATCTACCACTATTTGTCCATTTTCAGCACGAAGAGGAATATAAGTGCTATCAAATTGTAATAAAATCATTGACCATCATGCTAAATGCCCAAACATCGTTGGATAGGTCATGAGATATTACAAAGGATTCACCCTTGAAATTAGGTTGACCTTATGAGAAAGTATATAATGCCTCAGTTTCTGAGTGACAAAAACTAATGCTAAGCAATGTTTCTCAATAGAAGGATAATTCATTTCCGTTGGGATAAGCATGACTTAGATAATAAAGGGAATTTTCCTTCCCTTCTTCATTTGTTTGAGCTAATAAAGCTCTGAGAGATTCATCCATAGCCGCAATATAGAGAATTAAAGTCTTTCCTGGAATCAGGGAAGCCAAAATAAGAGGATTCATTAAATATTGCTTTAGGTTTTCGAAGGCACCCTAGCATTTTTCATCCCAATAAATTTGGAATCTTTCTTCAGTAATGCTACAAAGGGTTGACATCTTCCAGATAAATTCAATATGAATCTTCGTAGGCATGCAAGCCTTCCCTAGAATGATCTTAGTTGTGTTAGACTTCTAGGTGGTAGCATTTTTATAAAGTCTTTTATCTTTTCTAGATCAATTTCTATTCCACGATGCCACAGTACGAACCCTAAGAATTCCCCTGAAGTCACTCCAAAGGCACACTTCAAAGGAATCATCTTTAAGTTATAGTGGCACAATCATTGAAAAATGACTCGTAAATCATAGAAATGATCTTATTTTATCTTACTTTTAATGACTAGATCATCAATATAGCATTCAACTTGATTATGAATCAAGTCATCAAATATTCTAGTCTTGCTCTTTGATAAGTAGCTCCAACATTTTGAGACCAAATGGTATGATGTAATAAAATCCCTATTGGAGTTACGTCGTAAGCTTTTCATCTTCTAGGGACATCTTAATTTGATTATAATCAGATGATCCATCCATAAATAAAAAGATCTCATGGCAGGAGGCTATGTCGACCATGAGTTCTGGTATATGCAAAGGGAACTCATCTTCGAGACAAGTCTTCTTTAGGCCTCTAAAATCAATGCAGATGCGTATTTGACCATTCTTCTTTTTTACCGGAATTATGCTGGCTACCCAATTAGGGTATTATTCCTCTCATATAAATCCAACTTCAATTAGTTTCTTTATTTCAATGATCACTTATTGTTCTACTTTTAGGCACATTCGCCTAGGAGCCTACTTCACTGGGATGACATCAGGTTTAATTCCTAGTTTATGCACAGCCACATCCTGGGATAAACCTAGAATTTTATCATAACTCTAGGAAAAGCAATCTTTATACTCAATGAGTAAAGTGATTAACTCTTCAGAATCTTCTGACCCAGCAAAGAGCTAATAAAAGTCAATTTTGGGTATCAAAAGTTCCTAGGTTAACCTCTTTTAATTCATTTATAGATTTTATTTCTTCCTCATACTCAAGAGGTGCATTCTGAAGTGAATCATCTTTGGATTACTTCAATTTTTATGAATGAGTCTTCTAGGAAAGTAGAAGAGACTTCAAAGAGTTGATCTATTTGATGATTACTTATCATTAAACAATGCTCTGTATCATCAAATGATTCAATAATACCAAACCCAATGCCAACTTTGGAATGGAAATTTCTATGTTTTTCATTCCATAACTCTCCATGGGTTAGGCTTTATCTTTGGGCCAAACATTTGTGATAAAATGATGTTTCACAGAATTCTTTATACAAGTCGAATACCAACCAAAAGGAAGTTCTATTATTTCATTAAAAGTTAGTTCTTTAAGCTTTAAATCTCCTTCTAAGCTTAAAGAATCAGGTACAGAATAAAATTTTGCTGACCTCCCCACTTCTCCTGATAGGTAGGGGATACTTTGACCTCTAATTGAGATATTTTATTTTGATTTAGATGAGTCAAAGTTAAAGTATCCACATAATTTTTTAATTTTTAATATGCGGATAGCTCAGACTCTTCCTTTGATGTTTTGATTTCTTCCTCATCTGTGTCTGATTCTAAGGAAATCTCAAACTTTATTGAAACATTTCTTCGATGGGATTCTTCATCTGAGCTGATTCCAAATAAATATGGATTATTGGAGGTTCTTTTTCTTTTTCTTTTCCTCCTTTTTTTCTCTTTATCTTTCTTGATTATTATACTTTGTACTTCAATAATGATGGATTTCATAGAATCAAATCTAGGTTTCTTAGACATGTAATAAATAGCATTTTCATAGAGCTCAATCTCATGAATAGAGAATGGTTGTATATCTCCTTTCATAACATATTCCACTCCATCCCTAGTGTACTTAATACACTAGTGGAGTGAAGATGGAACCATTCTATACACATGGATTCAAGGTCCACCTAATAGAGCATTAAAGGAAGTTTCTGAATCTATAATGTGAAATTTAGCTTCAGTTTTCAATCCTTCTATTTTTAATAATAGAGTGATTGAACTTAAAGCTTTATCACATGTTTTGTTAAAGCCCCTTAACATCTTATCAAAGCTAAGTCTTGTACTATCAATTTTTAAGAATGCCTATGTTTTGGAGTTCATGATGTTAACAGATGTGCCAGAATCTACTAAAACTATGGACAATCTTGTATTTTCAATTTTTATAGCAATATAGAGAGGACGGTTATGGTCATTGGTTCCCAAAAGTAGATCCTCATTAGAGAAAGTAACCCATGGGATCCCCTTAAAGTAACAAGCCTCTTCTAAGGAAGTAGCTGCTAGTTGAGTCAGGCATACCTCTAGATCAAGTAATGCATGTACTAATGACTCTTTCATTTCTTTTGAAAGAATGAGAGCATCATAAATGCTTAATCTAATAGGGAGCTTCCTAAGATGTGCTAGAACATTATAATCTACTTTGGGAACCTTTATTTCTATTTATATTTCTTTAAGTAAGGAATCTGAACTTATGTTTTCATCCATGATTTGCTTCCTCTTTTCTTGAGGAGTAGGAGGTAAACGAGGCAGTAAGACTCTTCCACTATGGATATTTATCTCAGTAATATCTTCAAGGTTTGAATCAACATGTTCCTCATTTTAACCATCCTTTTCCAATGATTGATCAGAGTCTGACACTTCTATATCTATGATAAGTGGGTCACCATTTAAATCTTCCATGTAAGTTTCTAACCCTGAGTCATGTAAAACATCATGAGATTCTTCATTATTGATATTTAATTTTTCAATATTTTCATTCTCATTTTCATTGGAAATAGCATGACTGTAAGAAATGTCATCAGCGATAGATTTTATATTCATTCTTTTGAAATAAGTACATAAAGATAAAGGCTTATATGGTACCACATTTCCATCTTTATCATACAAAGTTCTATCACTAGATACAGATGTCCCTCCCTCACCACACTTTTTGATCTTCTCTGTAGTTGAAAATGCTGAACTAGGATGAGGTTGAACTCATACTCAAGACTCCAATGGATCAACCTGGGTGATCACCTTCTGGGTCTGACTCTGATCCTGCATGGCAAGTTTTAAATTTTCCATCATATGTTTCTTTGTAGAATGAGATAAAGCTATATCCCATTCATTTTGAAATTAAGAACTGGAAGAAGAACTACCTGTTATAACCTTAATGGACCATTGTCCATGGTCCATAAGGTACTCCTTTGGAATAGTCACCAATCCCTTCTTAAAATTTTTTTCAAGCTAGTCTTTGAAAGAAATGTAATCTTCAATGGTATTCCCCAAAATTTGATGATATGGTCAATAATTGAGATTATTTACCATTCCCACCTCCTCTAGCTTTCTCAGGTCAAGGAGTTTGAAGTCTGGCTTTTTTATCAGATTTTTGAAAATTTTCCTCACTGCTTCTCTCTTAAAGGAATAAGTCTGGTTCAACCTTTATGAGAAAGAGCTAGTTGGAAAATTCCTAAGGAATGATGACTTCTATTGCTACGGTGGTTCATAAGATGAAGCTCGCTCTAGTTGTACTTGCATAAGAGCTTTCCCTCTATCCACTATAGAGACATTGCCTGCTCTTTTTCCTAATGGCTTCCTAGGCTTGGATGACTCATATTGGTCTCTTAAGAAAGACATCCTAGGAGCTTCCTCTTGTAAACTAGAGGATTTATTCAAAAGTTTTTTGAAGGTTTTAATAGTAAAGCCTTTGAGCAGGAAGGCTATAGGGCCATGTATGTTCTTGAGGAGGATCTCTACAACATGCTGCTCTTATAATTAAGGCTCACATTTTAAGCTGAGGATTCTCCATCTTAGGATATAATCTACTAGAGACTCTCCATCCTTCTAATGTGCTATGACTAGGTCTCCTATAGTAACATGATGCTGAACACTTGTGAATCTCTTCACAAACATTTCTTCTAATTTGGTGAAAGTGCGCACCGATTCATTTGACAAATCAGCATACCAGTCGAAAGAAACTCTGCTCAAGCTGCTAACTAACTATCTAAATAAAAGAGCATCGCTCTCTCCGGCATTACAATAACTTGCACGAAAGTGAGTCAAATGCTGCTTGGGATTTCCAGTCCCATCAAATACTTTGAAATATGGGGACACAAACCCTTTAGCATAAGGAATGGAATCAAACTCCCTAGAGTATGGTATACCCTTTGGAGTTAGGGTTGTGCCCCGAGTCCATGCAAATGCTTCTTTCACTTATTGTTCTACCTAGTCTTTAGTTTAGTGTTGGAAGGTACTAGAAATGTAGGTTTTGACTCTTGCCAGAACTCTTCCAAACCGGACCTCAAATTATCAGTAGGATGCAGTGAATTTGAATGCTCCATCTAATGGGGTTGGGAAGAGGATGGAATCATACTTTGGAGTGATTTCATGGTAGCAATCATCTCTTCCATCTTCTTACTCATAATATAATTTGGTCATCCTTCTTTTGAAGGTGAAGGATAAGCTACTGGGTTAAAGCTAAAGTAAGGTTTTCTTATGTCTCTTCCTGCTCTTTTTTAGATGATCTGGTGTCAACCATGTAGATATGTGCTACTGGCAACCCTAAATCATCATCCACTAGGTCATCTTGCTCATGATCAAAATATTCAGAACTTATTTTCAATTTTTCCTTTTCTTCATATTCTTTATTAATTTTTTCATCTCTTCTTTGGATAAAGAGAGTGGAACACTATTACTATCTAAGATGACATCCGTTGGATCACCAATTTCCATTGGCCTTAATTCGGATGATTCATTCACATTCTCCTGAGATGTAGGGATACTCTCGACGAAGGCTCCCAGGCCTAAGTGACTATCATCAATAATTTCCCTAACATAAGGAGATGGATGAGAATAATCAATTCCCTTACTAGGAATATCTAATGAATGTACCTCAACTTGAGGCCTTGGTGATAAAAATAGAGGTACATTTGAACTAGGCCTAACACAAGATCTCTAAAGGTGAAGAAGGTAAGGGTGGTGATGGAATCCTATGCTCAGAAGTAGAAGGGACTTTCCTAACATAAACCCTTTTATTCTTTTCTTAGGAAAGTCCTATCATTTTCTAACCTAGTAGATTAATCTCTATGCCAAGTAAGTGAGTGCATGGGAAGAGGATATTGCCTTGATATTATAGGCACAGGGTAAGAAGGTTTCCTCCTATCAGACATTATCGCCTTCCCTTCCATTTGATGATGGAAGGTGGCAGGTCTTCTTGAAAGTTCTCTAGCTAGATTTTGAGAAGCCTGATGCTTCATGGCTCTCAATAGATCTTCTTTAGTGTAGAAAGAAGATCTAGGAATCCTGTGTAAGGTTTGGTGAAGTTAACCTTGGGATTTTCCCAATTTACTTGCTTAAAGCTTTTCTTTTTAGGATGGATGAAAGGATGGGGTGGAGAACTAGCAATCCTCATCACATCCTCCTCTTTTAGGGAAGTAAACAAGGGTAGAATATACTTCCACCTAAGAGTGGGGAAGTATCAGGGAGAGTATATCCATCCCTCTTCATAGTTAGCTCCATGTCTAGCATATCTCTATACTTTCTCTCCCTAAGAGCTATCCTGCAGAGTCTTCTCCCTCTATTTTTCTTCTAACTTTTGGTCATTTCAGATGTTTTAGAGGTGGAACCTACTTCAAAGGTGCTAAAGGGAACTAGAGTAGGAAATGCCTCTGAGGTGGGCAGCTTTAATTTCTTTTGAACAGGTCCTCGCTGGACCCTCTCAATAGTCTGGCTAGTAAGCATCCTATCCTCAACAGAAAGAAACACTAGAAAACTCCAGAATAGGTTGCTTAGTTTTTAGAGTTGCCTCAGCAATAGGAGCAAGAGTTTCTCCATTGGCATTAATTTTAAGGTTTTCAAATCCAGCCCTAAATTTGATGATGAAGCCATCAGTTAAGCGGCTACTGTCAATTGAAAAGCTAATGCCAGAAGTGGCAGCAAAGATCAACTGGCCAACCATTTTCTTATTTTTAGAAACAAAATTATTTTTTGTAAAAATGTAAAATAACAAAATATGGTCAAATAAGTTTTTGACCTATCAAGAATATTTTAGCCAATAATATGGCCAAGATTTTTCTCTCTCTCTCTCTCTATCTCTTATTTCCTTTCGATTTTGATTTCTAGATGTTGGATAAATTCAACCAAGGATGGAATGGAGAAGTATCCAACAGAAAGAAAGGCAGTCATGACTGGTGACTCACACTAGTATGCAACCTATATATAGAAATAACCTTTTAATGTTGGTTTTTTCTCTGAAATAAAGAAAAAAAATGACACCAAATAGAGTTTAGGAATATTTTATTTAGATGACCAAATACAACATTAAGGAATAAACATATTATCTAGAAAGATAAACATGATCTCACAGATGGATTGATCATTTTAATAAAAAGACTCCTAAAGGCTAATAGATTCTTTCATGTACCCGAGGAAGTACGAACTACATGGGAAAGTAGAACAAGGTTTATTTTATCCTAGGATCATGGTTCCCTGTAAAGGCAAGCCTCCAGAGTTAATTACATCTTAGGAAGGGTCTCTTCCTAAGAATACTCTCGATTAAAGAAATAAATGGTTATTCCTAAAGACTGCTAAGGTAGCTTTCAAAGGATTGATTTTTAGAAATTCAGTTGGGAGAGGTCCAAATTAGAGAGAGTTATTTTCAAGAGTCAAATGGGAAAATGTAGGAAATGCCTATTGATATTGGGATACCCAGTAAACATTTCAACTATTCTATGATTGGACTTCAAATTTGAGATTTAATTTTAGATTTCAAGTTATCATTTTCTTAGAAATCTAGGGCTTAGATTCTAGTAGCACAAGACTGCATAAATGCCTAGGGTTGAAGACATATTCCTAAAAAAGATACTTTAGAACCTAGTCTATATGCGCTTCTAACCCATGTCAGATGCTCGACCTAGTTTTATCCTTGGGAATCATCAGCCATTCTCCTCACTTGAGGAAACTAACTTATCCCTTACTCTTCTGGACTTACAACCTACTAAGAGAAGGCTGCCAGCTAACACCACATATGCACATTTTAAATTCATGAAGTCAAGTCACATGAATGAAAGATATTTTTTTTTTTTTTTTTTTTATTATTTTTTTTTTTTTTTTTTTTTTTTGATTTCATTTAGGTCATAGGTACATAATTTATGCCTGATGCATGCAATTAGAAAAAGATTATGGGCCAAATCAAAAAAGAAGGTGTTCTTCCATCATAGGCTCTCAAAGGTCATGCTTAGTTCTCTGACAAAGATGGAAGCCCTTCTTTAATCAAGAGTGAAATAATTTAATTTATGCATGATGTTAAAACATCCAGCTAAGGGGTTGCTACATATTTTATCTTTCTTTAATGTCTAGACTTTTATATGAAGATTATGAGTTATATTTATTTTTATGTTTCAATTTATTTAATTTGGTAGAAAATTTAGTTTATCCTATGTGCCTACGTCCAGGCATACATCACAACATAAACATAACATAAAAAGAAACCTAGAAAAAGTATGTTGTTTCTATTGCACACCCAAAATAAATCAAGACAAATAAAATTAATCGAAATAGGCTAATGCAGCTAGGTACCGCTGTACACCCCAGAAGAAGAAAAATGGACAGCTGAGTTTACCCTTATACAACGCGGCCTAGAACAACAAGTTTTAGATTTATGGGTCTTCTTTCCAGGAAAGTCTCCTTCTTTAGGGACATCCATCGGGCTCCACAGGGGACCACCGCACCATCTCCTAGTTAGGTTAGTGCTTTCCAAGTAAGTCTCCTTATTAAATCTAGAAAGAACACCCTACTATTTAGTCTAATGAGAAAACAAGCCTAGGCATCTAGTCTAAAGAAATACACCACACACACATGTGAAGCATAACATAACATATCACAGGAGATTAAAAGAAAATCATAGAGTGATCTAACCAAGATCTAGTGTCTGACCTAAAACTAAAATAGGTAAGTGGAATTGTGTGGTGAAGCTTTTAAGTTCAAGTTTAAGTTTGAAGTTTGAATTTGTTTAATTTTTACCTTTGGATGGTTTCAATTCAAATGGTTTAGTGATTTAATTCCCATTTTTATTCCATTTTATTTAGTTAAAGTAATATTTAAGTTTTCAAGAATGAGAAATAGAATGAATTTCATTTTTAGGTGAAACTCACTTTATTCCACATCATAAATCATAATGAAATTTCTAAAAGTCTAACTAAGATCCTTAAGTATCTTAATTAATCCTTTTGATGTTGTTTATGCCTGGATTGGTTTTATGTTTCTTTTTTTTTTAGATTTGATTTTAATTATTTCATTTATTTGAATTACTTTATTTGATTTATTTCATTTTAATTTAAGCTATGTGGGTTTCATTTGATTTTGCTTATGATAATTTAAAGAGTTTGATTTTATTCAATTTAGCTTAAGTTATTAAATTATGGATTTGTAAGCTTAAGGTTTAAGTTCATTAATATGAATTAGTACCTTAGGTTTGTTCATGGATTATGCTTAACCTAAAGTACTTAAGTTAATTATTTGATCTGATTTAATTGACCTAAGTTTTAGATTCATTCCTAAATTCATTAGAGATGAATGATTTTATTAAATTTTATTGATTCAAAGGTTAATGTCTAAGTTAATTAATAATTTTGTTAACCAAAGGTTTTATTTCATTATCCTAAGAATGAATTTGATCACTTTAATTGACTTAGGATATTTAGATAAGTTCCTTAATAGTTTTTATATGATCGATTAAGATTTATTTGAACTACATTTAATGGATTAGAAATTTTTTAATAAACATTGACTGGCATGCCAATTTCAAATGTTCAAAGTTTCATCTCGATTAGATTTATAATTAGAGAGTAATTAGGATTTTAATTATTTATTAAAACTTACATTAAGCCTAATTTATTGAGATTCCATTAAGGGTTTTATTTTTCATAAATTCTTCACTGAAATGCCTTTCTAATGAGGGTTTATTCATAGTTTTTGGATTATTGGTTGATTTATTATTATTTAATTAAGTTTAGGTTATTTAATTGAATTATTTAATTCATTTAATTTCTTAATTAGGTCAATCTAGGGATTTTTAGGTTTAATTGAATTTAAATAATGTTTTAATGTTCACTGAACATTAGGGTGATTTAAGGTTGTTAGATTAAAATTCCCAAATTATTTCATTAAGGATTAATTAATTTAATTAATTCAAGGGTTAAGCACATGAAATTTCAATTTCCATTGAATTTAGAGAATTAAATCCCCAAAAAATTATCTAAGGTGTGTTTTATGCTTAATTTCATTTTCTCAAAGTTTCAAATTAATTGGATTATTAATTTGAGAGTAATTAGGGTTTAATATTTTTCATATAAACACAAATTAAGGCTAAAATACCCAATAAAAGTTGGGGTTTTAATTTTCCTGGATTTCTCTCATCACGATGAATCCATAGAGGTTTTATTTGTATTTATTTTTCTATGAATTTTTGAAGTTTCTATGATTTTAAATAATTTAAAAACTATTATTTAACTAATTTTAATGGAATTTAAGTGATGGGACCTACCTGAGATCATGTGCCATGTGGCATATCCCATCGCATGGCATGCGCGGGTTGGTCCATGCGGAGCCCACATGGTGCCACGTTAGCAGATTACGCAGATGATCCGACCATCCGATTGAAGATCGACGGGGATCTGCAGTTCTTAAGGGAGAAAATCAGGCAGTGCTAGATCTAGACTGTCTGATCCAAATATGTGGATCGAATGGCCAAGAGCTCGTCTCCTTCGATTCCTACAGGATCTTAGAGCCGTCCATCTTATTTTTCTATTATCATTTGATCTAGGCATTGAAATCAAACGATTTTAAGTGCTACATGATCATTGAAGGATATCCTATAATTCTATATGGTTTGATCTTATTGAAGATCACATTTACTATGAAAATGAACACAACCAAAACTTCAAGGAAGAAGCTCAAAGTCGTTAATGGCATACCTCAATTCATTGGACGATTGGCCTTGGAATTGATCTTAGAGCTTTAGAACCTTAACTCAAACTTGCTTACCAAAGGAATTGGGTTAAATCCTTATAGATTGTACCCTAGACCAACCCTTGGCTTGAAAATTTTAGCTTTGGTGGTTTACAATGGTTAAGGACACTTGGGAGGGGTAAGAACTTTTGTTTGGATTCAGTTTGGATTTATGAAGGTGAAGGAAAGTTTAATTATCCTTAGGGAAGTGTGTTTGTGTGGTTTGCTATATGGTAGAGAGCTTTAAAGTTATTTTTTGGCTATTCCTTGGTTAGCATGAAGAGAGCTTGGAAGCTTGCTACGATCCCCCTCTCTACCTTACAGGTGTCTTAGCTGAAGAGGTGGAGAGATAGGGAAGAGAAAATGGATTTTACCTTCCCTTAGTGAATTTTTTAATTCATTTTTAGGTTTTATCATTTAGTTCCTTGAATGGCTTAGTTAGAGAAGATGATTAGCACTTAATTCCCTCATTAGCAAGGCTTAAGAGCATTAGTCTTCATCCCATATGCATTGGTTGAAAGTGTTTTGAATTTTCCTTGGATTTGAGTTCGAAGTAGCTTATTTAGGTCATTTTGATTTAAGGGATTTAATTTACCTAATCTAGGCCTCAATGGACTTAAATTTCTTTGTCATTATGATTAAACATGTTTATTTGATCATTTAAAATGTTTTTGACAATTTGATTTGGTCAAATTTTAGTGGGTTGACTTTTAACCAAGTGAGCCCACTTAAGTCAATCCTAGGTTGACTAGAGTTGACTTCAGGTTTGAGTTTGAATTTCCATTTATTTTCATTGATTTACCTATTTAATTTATGTTGGATATTTGACTTGATTTTGCCTCAAACCAAGTAGATTGGATTTAGCTCAAAATGCATTTCCTAAGTCACTAAGCATAGTGACTTGAATATTGAATTAGGAAATCCCTATTTGAACTTGAGCTCTTCTCATTGCTAAAATGACCTCTTCAAAAAATGAGGTCAACAAATGGCTTTTTTTCAAGGCAAGGTCTGCTATCATTACTTTCTTGGTTGCACCTATAAATCTCTAGGCTAAAAGTGTTTCCAACTTGGCAAAGGTTTTTATTGAGTTGTTAGCTAACTCAACATACCACTCGAAGGCTATGTTGGTAAAACTACTAACAAATTATCATAGTAGTAATGAGTTATTCCCTTGGGTATTTCTACAAGTACATTTAAATTGGTCCAATTATTGTCATAAATTTTTCTGTTAAAAAAGATTTTAAATTTTGGCATAATGTACCCTTTTGGATGCTGTACTTGGTCATATTCAATCAAATGATCGGCCTTTTCTAGCTAGCTGTTCAGTAGTTTTTGCTATAGTGACTGCTTTAACTTTTTGGCTAATGAGATCTTCCATTTGGGATTTTGTAATAATATTAGGTTCTTGGTGAGCACTTAATGTAACTTCTTCTAGGGGTTCTTTCCTTCATGTTGAAGTTCTTGGCAAGTTGGGTGTAGCATTTTGCATTCCTTTAGTTTTAGCTATTGGATTGATTATCTCTGGAGGCATCCTTTGAGGTATTTGTTGCAATGTAGTTGGTATGAGGTTAAGTTGACCAAATAGATCTTTTAATAGCTCATTCATTTCATTGAAATGGTTATCAAACTGGCTGATTTCTTAGTCTTATCTTTGGAGTTGAGAACCCATTTATCATTGTAACATTGTTGCAACATCGGTTAGCTCTTTAGTTACTTCAACTTCTACTTAAGCCTCATCTCTTAGTTTTTGATGATTTGGGTTCTTCCTCATTTTGTTACTTGGGTGCCACATCTCTATTCCATAAATGACCATTGACTTTCATATAATTAATATCTTCATTATTTTGGAAGTCAAGAATTTGTTTCTCTTCATTGATTGGGAAGTCCTCATCTTTTTAGAAGAGTTGATTATCTGTGTCATCATTCACTTGATAAGTTTTTTTAGACTAACATTTCCAGTTGATGATAGCAAATTTAATTTCTTTATCATATGGTGAGTTGGTTTACATTGAGTTTTCTTATCTTTGAAAACTTGGGACTCTTTAGGTGCCCAAATAGATCGGGACCTTCCAGTGGTAGATCTTTGAGAATGCGTCCTAAATGTCACACCGTGGTGTTTACCAAATGAATTATATTACTTTTTTCATTGGATCTTGGGACCTTCCAACAACTGGCTACTTAGTACCCTTGTACTTAAGGGCTCATTGTTAGTGTTCACCAATTATTAGACTCTTGGATTTTGAGCTCTGCACAAGGTGGGCATGATATTTTCATTATTCCCACCTCTCTTAGAGTAAGAATTTGTTGAATTAGTGACCTGGCTCACCAACTTCATAATTTTTCTTTGAAGGCTTCTATTTTTAACAACCTTCAGAATTTTATAGATTTTGGAGAAGATAGTCTTCTCCTTCCATGGTCGATCTGTGAAATGGGATGAATGTGGTTATCCCAGAAAGACTTCTTGATAGTTCCCTTTGAACTAGATCTTTTGACCCACCTGAGTAGTTCAAAATTTATGTTGATGGGTATATTCACTTCCACCAATGGTTCATGATGTTGTTCAATTTGTATAAGCAATCCAATAGTTTTATGATTAGCATTATACTTTCTTCTATCTCTTCTAGACATCTTAGTACTTGAGGAAGATGTTTCATGATCCTGCTTGCTTGAAATAAAAGCAATATTTTATGGGATAGTAGACTTCTCTGATGCACTACTAAATAGATTGATGATGATAGATTCAACTTAGGCTTGACAACCATATTATCCTTGACAGGCACTATTGGTAGTACCTTTGACAGTCTATCAAAAATAGAACCCCTCTTTAAGGCCAAGGCTTTAGGCTTAGGCTCGATAGGAATGATCACACTAGGCCTCTTTCCTTTATTTAATGACTTTGACATTTTGATGCCCTTAGTGGTAAGCTCCATTATAGGTCCAATAGTTAAAAATTGGATGAACTCAAAAATTAATCCAAATTGGAGAGTAGCTCCAGCAAAACCAGCTTTGATTACATCCTGAGGTAATTTAATGGTGGACCAGTCTCCTAGGTTGACAGTCATCATGTTTGACAAATTTGTCATGGAAAGTTTTAAACTTGATCTAAACTTTTAAAAGAATATATCTTAATTTTTAAGTCTATGATGACATCGTATATCTTAATTTTGTTTCAACCAGAGATGGAGAGAGAAGCAATCCCTAGTAGAGTCGCCAGAAATCTAATTTCTCAAGAAAAACATCTTTTTGGAAACTCTCTGCCATCTTTATTGGGATGTATAGGAGTATGTTCTTCATAAGGCAAATTGATATATATTCAACTAGATTTCCCCTAATATTATATTAGGGTTTATTTAGATCTGGGTTCTACTTCCTATGAATACAAGCATTCATAATTAATTACCCCTCTTATAGTACTAAGAGAGCACTCTCAATTAAGGTTGAAAATAAATATATCTTTGATATACATTAATGTCTAATGATGTGTGTGGCATGGCATAGATAACTATCTAAAGGAAGTAGGAGGGCAGTCCCGCTTAAGGTCCCATAATTCCATCATCTTGGAACCATCATTATTCTAATCTATAATGTCAAAGGGCTATTAGCCATAATGTCTAAGGAGTCTAATAAGTAGCCATGGGTTGCCTCGTCTTAAATATCTTGAGTAGACTAGAGTTTTAATATAGGGGTTGTGGTGAGGGATGTTTGCATGGTGAACTGGTAAATAGATTGGACTTACATTTATAGGATAGCCACACTATATGGGCGTTTGCATGATGAACAAGTAGATTGGACTTACATTCTTTGGGAAATGCCAAGTAGGGATGTTTCCATGACAAACATATAGATTGGGCTTACATCCCTTTGGAATGTCATATGGATATAAATTGTTTGTATGATGAATGTATAGATTGGACTTACATCCCTTTAGAATGCTAATAGGGTGTTTGCATGGAAAACAAGTAGATTGGACTTACATCCCTTAGAAGGCCAATAAATTTTATAGGAGTGTCTGCATGGTGAACATAAAAGTGCTTGATTTTTTTATTATATATATTTTTAGGGTACAATGCCTCAACAATATAGAAGAAGCACCACAATGTTTAAGGTAGAACACCATGGCACCAAGAAATTGGTGCCTTAGCGCTTGAAGTTAGCACCTCAGCCCAAGAAAGACAATGCCTCAATGCCATCTGGTTGGAACATGAGTCTCAAAACCAAAGAGGGTAGCACTCTGACACTATAAACCCATTGCCATAACACTAAGGTGCCATAAGAATAAGACAGATGGATTAAGTAGAGCTGAAGTGTTGTAAAAGTGGCACAACGGTGCTCTTAAAAATTTATTCAAAGGCCGACAGGTTGAAGGCACATTCAATAAAAAAGATAGAACTTTGACCAATACCGTGATGAGTCATCGAGTCATGACGTTCCATCAATGTCTGACATGCTTTATAGTTTCTGTCAGTTACAAAACTAATGATAATAAATAGTAACAAGTGCTCTTTCTTACTAGCATAGTAACCATTTTGACTGGGTGACCAACATCTAGGTGTCGCATGTGAAGCGTGATGGTGCTGGGCCTAAATCTTTGAAACTAAGAGGCCATCACCTCGATGCTATCAAAGTAGTGCTGCGATGCTAAGTCAAATCTATAAACAGAACCTCTAGGCTGTAAAATTTCAATCTAAAGCTTTAGTTCCTTTCTAAAATTCTCTTGCCCTTTTCCAATTTAGCTTTCAATCTACTCTAAGGAAGTCAATATGCCAATTAAATACTTTAATAAGAGAAAGGAGGACAACCGTATATGACTCTAACAAGTTCATTAGTGAGGAAGCAAAGGAGTGATACTGCACACTCTTTTCCACAAACATCTCATCTCAGAGAGGAGTTTCTTCAACCTGGGTGGGTGCTTGAAGAGGATCTTCAATGAGTGAGATTGGGAGAAGTTGGCCTACGACAATAACTCCTGCGGTGTGAAAGTTCATCGTAAACGTGATGGAGCACTAGAATAATAGGGTTTTTGTGTTGGGAAAACTAGTAAGTTTAGATAATTATACTATTAATGCATATTATAATTTACAAGTTGTTTTATATGATCAATATCTCTTTTATTATAATGATCATGACAATTCTGATGAAATTATTAGTTTTCTCATTAGAATTCCAATGTTCAGTGGAAAAGTAGGGAAAAAATAATTATCATTTTTCCTTTCACTGCCTTCACTGTTGAAGCTAAATCTTGGCACTATTTTATTTTTGTCAAGTTGATGCCCACTATAATATTAGTGAGGTGACTAGGGATAGGGGCGTTTTGAATTATGCAAAACAAAAGGGCTTTATTATGTGTGTAGGGATGATCATTTCTAATTTTATTTATAGCAGGCTTAAGGGTAGTACTTCTGTAGGTTATGGTTATTTTTTAATTATTCTTTATGTGTTGTGGTAGGTGTGCAAGGGGAATTTGATGAAGAAGTTTTTATTTAGAAGCTCCTCTTACAAAAAGAGTAATTGAAGGATTTAACTCGAGGACTAAGGTGGGAGAAAGCTAACACACTCCTCGATCCTGACCTAAATCCTCCAAGATCTTAAATGAGAAACTCCAAGAAATTAGAGGACAAGTTTTAGATTTAAGGAAATCGGTTGGTGAAACCAGTTGGCAGCAATAAGAACTAGAGAGAAAATTTGACCATATGGGTCAGCAACAACAATAGTTTTCATACATAACTGAGTTTAACTCAACAGTTATTTATTTGTTTGAAAACTGTGGCTTTCATGTGGGCTTGGGTCAGCTTCTTTTCTTGCAATTCCTCAATATCACTCATATGTAAGCACACTGCTAGAGCCAAAACAAGAAGAGAGGAGGAGGAGGAAAATGATGACTATGGCTATTAGTTTTCCCCTTCCTTTTTATTAATTATATTTTTTTCTTTCTTCTTCTCTTATATTTATTTATTTATTAGGAAATGTTATGTAATAAATTTTGGTGTTAATAAAAATGTCTTCATTTCTAGGCTTTGTATTTGTCTCTATTATATGGATGGCTCCATGATTTAAATGCTTAACAATAAAATTTTTTGTTCAAAATAAATAGTATTGAGGGCTCAGTGTCGCGGTGCTTCAAAACCAGTGCCTTGGCACTGTTAGTTGAAAGATATAAGTTTAAAACCAAAAAATACAATGCTCGGTGTTACATGGATAGCACTATAGCAACAGAGATGTGACTTGGGCTTAATATTAGAGAGATTAATATCTCAGGGCTATAATATGAGCACCTTGGCATTATTAGTTGGGTGCCTAAAGTTTAAATTTTTGAGAGCGTAGCACCTCGATGCTGAGATATCAACACCATGACACTATTAGATGAGAGTCTAAAGTTTAATTTCTTTGAGGATTCAGTGCCTTAGTGCTAAAACATCAATGCCTTGGTGCTATTGGATGCATGTCTAAGGTTCAAGATTCTTGAAGACTTAGTGCCATGGTGCTAGAACCTTAGCTTCCTGGCACTATTTCATCAATGCCTAAGATTCTATACTTTTGAGAAAAATTAAAATTTTGACAGCATAACACCTTAGTAATGGTAGGTTTCATGATCTTTAGTGCAAAGCTCCCTTCTCCATTGTCCTAGATCTAAGATCAATGGAGGGAGCATTTTGTTTCACACTAGAACCAAGTTCGATAGTGGAATGGAATTCAAAATTTAGCATCTTTCAGTTAGAAAAATTTCACTAAGGCATTGTTCTAAATAGGTTTCTTGATTTTGTAAATAGAGAGGGTAAAGTTGTGAAACTGAAATATGGCACTGCAGCATTGAAATATAATGCTACCGTGCTAAAATATAGTCTTGCGGTGCTGCAAGTAAGACACTAACCTGAGAACTTAGCACCACAACACAAAGTATTGGCACTTCGATGCTATGAAGAAGAGAAACAAATACATCATTCTAATAGGCTAAGCACCTCAATGTCAGGACTTGGTGCCTTAGCTTTGAGCAGGAACCCTATTCTTGAACTAGTTTATTGGAAAATTTAATAAGTATTTTTTAAAAATTCAATGGAATAACACTTTAGCATTGTTAGATTTTATGATGATTTAGTGCATGAAGCACTCTCTTCTTTGTTTTGGATCCAGGATCAACGGAGGTGTGTTTTCATCTCTATCAAAATCAAGTTCAATGATGAAAGAAACATGCCATGGTGAAAATTTTTCACTTTGAGGGATACTTTTCATTTCTCACTTTATCCAAGATCAATGGTGAAAAATTTTTGAATTCCCTTTTAAGGGTGGGTGGGGAAGGCTGTGAATCATATAAAAGAATAATTTCAATAAACTTTACCTAGAGTTAATCAGAGCTAGCTTTGGTCTTGTCCCATGCAAGAGAAAGACACCCTTGTCAGCTATAAGAAACATGCTATGGAGAAAAGAGAGTGTTTGAGATACTTGGAGTTGAGATAGTGAGTAAGGAAGGGAGTAGTGGAAGAGAGAAAAGAAAAGAATACATAGTGGGCAGTCTCCCCTCTTTTTGTAAAGATTTTGGATAATCATTCCCACTCTTTCTTGGGAAATTTTCTAACCTCTAACTATTCCCCATATTCCCTTCTAGAAATTTGTCATTGCCGGGGAATTAGTTGATGAGAAGGGCTAGTTTTTTTTCTTTTAAAATTGAAGGCCATCATGAAAGTGCTTTGGCACTATGATTGCAACACCATAGTGTTATATTGCTTAAATATACAACTGGCGGGGGTGGTTATCCTTCTTGAAAGCCATAATAATGCCTAGGCACTAGAATTATATCACCGTAGTGCTCTAGGTCATATTTTTATTTTATTTTATTATTATTTTTTAGATGCAAACAATGATATCTTCAAATCCTCATTTACTCTTTCTTCTTTATGCTTTAAAAATTTATTATCTAAATATTTTTTGGAATCTTTATGGGAAAGGTGGTTGTGGTCTATATTTTATTTTTCTAAAGGCCTCTCTTTCAGCTTTCTTATTTTAAGAAATTTTTTTTCTTTTATCTCTTCCTGAATAATATCTTCTAAGCCCCCAAATTTTACTTCTAGTTTATCCTCATCAATCTTCACCTCTCCTTGGTATTTTTCACTTATATATATATATATATATATATATATATATATATATATATATATATATATATATATATATATATCTTATATATATATATATATATATATATATATATATATATATTCTATCTTCTCTTTATCTATTGATTAATTTTGTGTCATAAGATAGACTATCATGGGGTCTATTTGCAAGATTGTTAGTTAATTGTCCTAGGTGAATTTCTAAATTTTTAATAGAAGTAGATTGACTTTGTAATTGGAGTACAATCTGTAACAATAAGTCTTCAAATAAATTCTTCTTTTCTATAAGTTCATTTTGAGGAGGTTACTCTAATGGAATTGTAGGTGTATAGCTTTGATTATTATTAAACTTCCTATTATTCTAATTTTTTATATTCTCAATTTGATTAAAATTTGAATCATTATTATTCCATGAAAAATTAGGATAATTCATCCAACTTAGATTATATGTGTTTGAGAATGGATCATTGAATTTATTGGCTAAATAATTAAGAATTTCTACACTTAGATCACTAGGCTCTTTTGTTTTTATAATTTTCCTACAATGTTATTTGATTTTTAAGTTCAATGATAATAATTCTATAGTTTTGTCTCTATGCATGTAAATTTAGAAATCATAACTTTGGGTTAAAACTAAAACATCAATACACTAAACAAGTTCAAAGAAATTTCACACTTAATACATAACACAGATACAAATAATAGAGATGTTGAATTAAAAAAAAGTTTAGCAATACTAATATTAACTTAATACAAATTACTATTTTATTTCCAATCCCTAGCAATGATGCCAACAATTTGATTGATATTTTTTTTACCTTATACATAAGTGCACGTGCCACATCAAGTAATATAGAATGAGTGGAGTATTGTTCCCATAAGGATTGGAGCAAATTTTTATATTAATTTTATAGTAAGTTAAGTATTAATCATTTAAAACTTAATTTTTATCTAATAAAATCTAAAAGGCTTAATTAAAATGACTAGCTAGTATTTTGCAAGATATTAAAGACAAATAGTTTATATTTTTATTGATTTTGTGTTTTTCTTAATTTTAAAAGTACTATTATAAATTTATGGAGTTTCGAATTTTGTATTATATTAAACTAAGAAGTGAACTTAATTTTAAGCTTGTAGTGTCAACCATAAGTAAAAATGATATATTATCTATGTCTAGACAAGTATATCCAAACTAATCCTTTATCTAATTTTCTACCTAGTGCCAAGTAAATTTTGATTTGTTGCCTTACCCATATTTTTCTTTAAATGATTGCAAATCCTAAAAATAGTCATATGTTTAAAGGCTATCTAGCACTTCTAGAATATATAGCACATTAATGCCTATTTAGTACATTAGTTTACCTTTTCTTAATTATGCTTCTAGTACTCGATCAAGATCTCTAAACACACTTGATTTTAACTTTGTAATTGTAAGATCATAAGTAAATAAAACACGAGAAAAGTAAAACACCATATTCATTAAAAGCACAAATAATTTTTTTATATTAATCTATAAACAAAGTTTAATACAACATAAACATCCAAAAGCTCACATAAATTTAGAGCACTTTATAGATTGGAACTTCATAGTTAAGAAAAAGAAAATCTCATTTAATATTTTAAAATAAGACATAGGATAATCAAATAAGAAAGAAAAGAGCAAACCAAGTATGCCTTCTAAGTCCACCCTTTGCGGTCCTCCACTACTTCCTTGTGGAAATAACATCATCCCTTGTTGAAAATCCTTGCTTTTAATCTCTTTCTTCACCATTTGATTAAGAAAAATACTCTTTCACAGTGTACTCACAACACTCTCATAGCACTTGAAGTGTCACTCTCCAAGTGCTTCACAAAGAACTCACATATACTTACACACACTCACCCTCTTGCTAAGAAAAATGAAAAATGGAAAAAAGTATAGAAAAGTCCTTTTCACCAAGACCTAAAGCATGGCCTGAGAGCTTTGAGATCCAATCAAAGAGAACTATCTAGAGCACAGATTGTGCTCCTCAACATATCCATTGAATTGAAGGAATTACATATGAGGAGGTAATATCTATTAGAAAGAAGAACTATGCTCAGGTAGGCTATCACAGCTATAAAAGAAGAATACTCATAGATAGATGCCCAATTAACTAAACTTGAGTGGGGCCTTTTGTTGTTGGTCCATGACCAAGAGGTTGCCATTCAGCATCTTCATGAAGCTAGAGAGCGACAATCTATTATGGCTTATAGATGTCATACAACCTTTGTCTATATTAGAGAAATTCAACCAATCACCTATAGTTGTAACCTCTATGATGTCATTGTCTTACATGATAAATGAAAGTGATTAATGATTTTATTTTCTCTCTATTTATTATGCTGCATAAAATCAAAAATAAATAATTAAAGAAACAACAAATGCATCATGTCCAATAGACATGACACATTCATTGGGGGAAATTTTGTTTACATATAAAAAATAAGGGAGCAAAAAATGATGAAATGAATTAAAAATGATAAAAATTTACAGATCCTGACCTTGGGGTGCCGCGATTCTACAATCGCAGTGCCTAAGCATTGTTGCCACTTTAAAGAATCTAGAAGCTCAAACCACCTTAGGTGGTTACTCGATTAAATGGCATAGCACCGCACCACTGTGATACTAGCATCGAGGTGTTATGACAAATCCTCAGTTTTTTTTTTTAAACAAGAAAGTCGAACCCTTTGGAGGGAATTATCTATATAAAAGGGGAGAGCAACCCCCCTAAAGACTTCTCTCCTTCTTACACTCACTCTATCTAGTCTTCTTGCCATATTTTTGCTCTCGATGATCTGTACCATTCTACATGCATGCTTTCCACCACTTCAAAGGCATTCTCCTATTTATTTCAAGTAAAATATTTCTAAAATAATGTCTCTTTTATGTAATTTTGTTTATAAACTACAAAGGCAATCTCTTATCTATTTCAAGTAAAAGATTTCTAAAATAATTTTTCTCTTACATAGTTTTCTCTTTAAAAATTATGTTTAATCAAAAATTCCACTGTTAATCTTGGATCCGATAAGAAATAGAAGAGCTCTTCTCCATCGATCTTAGATCTATAGTAGGAAGAATGCTCCAAGATTTAAAAATTATATAATTTTGAATATTGAAGACATCTGCCATTGAACTTTGGTTCGATGCAAGAAAAGCACCCTCCCTCTATTGATCTTGGATCCTGGAGAAGAGTGTGTTCACACTAAAAAAGTTAAAATCTAAAATTGCTAAGGCAGCATGCTATTAAATTTTCATAAAAAATATGTTAAATTCTTCAAGAATTGGGTTCAAAACAAGAGTTTTTTCTCATAGTGCCAAGGCCCAGTGTCAAGGCATTGCACTCTCCACAATGAAATCTAAAATACTTTGACTTATAACACTAGGCTAGAATTCTAGCATCATAATGCCAAGCTCTCAGGTATTGATATTATCTTTGCTACACTGTGGTGCTGCATTTGAGCATTATAGATCTAAACTTAGTTTTTATATTTTAAAACCAGTGTCATAATGCTATTTACATAGCATTGAGGCTCTTAATCTTGAAATACCCCTTTTGGCTGTTGAACTTAGTTTCAGTGTGAAATAATAACCTCACTACATCGATCTGGGATTCAAAATAAGGGAGATGAATGCAAATGCATTAAGAAAATTATGAAAACTAGCAATACGAAAGCATTTTTTCACCAAAATTTTTAACTTTAGACATTAGTGAAATAGCATCGTGACATAGTAGGTCTAGTGCCAAGGTGTTGCATACTCAAGAAGAATAAGTTTAAGCAGGCATCTTTTAGGGCCATGGTGTTGACATCCTAGCACTGAGGTGCTGTGTTCTCAAAATTATAACCTAAGTGATAATATTAAGGCATTTATAGCATACCCATAACATCATGGAGCTACATGTATAGCGCCAAGGCACTAAGTACTCGGGAAAACTAAGCTTAGGTAGGCATCTTATAGCGCCATGTCACTAGTATCCCAATGCTTAGGTGCTATGTTTTCACACTAAAAT
Organism: Cymbidium sinense; assembly: GCA_021442155.1. Taxonomy (NCBI): domain Eukaryota; kingdom Viridiplantae; phylum Streptophyta; class Magnoliopsida; order Asparagales; family Orchidaceae; genus Cymbidium; species Cymbidium sinense. The sequence goes on along the minus strand of CM038221.1, from coordinate 90,488,557 downwards.
AATAATATTATGACATTCACAACATACTCCAAATTATAACCAACAACATCATAACGCTATAAATATATCACCGAGGCATTGAGCTCTCAAGTTGTTGAATCAATTATTTAAGCTTAAGAACGCCGAGGGATTAGTTTACCAATGTCGAGGTGTTGAACCCTTCATGTTGAGAAAATATTTTAAAATCCTTTTTTAATCCTAGAGCATTACATAGTAACAAACACAAGGGAGTAGAAAAGAAGAAAACACATCTTTAATAAATAGAGAAAAAATTTATTACAATGAAAAAGAGAAAATACAAAAAGTATAAAACAAAAGGAAAAAGAGGAGAAAACTCATAGGCATAATCATCTACCTTCTCCTCTATTTATAGGTTCACAAGATAGCTACATAATGGGAACTGGGATCCCCGAGACCACAATTTTCAACATATGGACCAGTGCCATATTGAACTGGGCTAAATAAGAAAATTACTTTTGTTGATGATCTATGTAAAATTAAACTTTTTTTCTAAAGCCTGTTGCCTATAGGTTCTCTCACACCTCACTCCTTAAATAAGATATTTGCTCATTTAAGGGTTTAGAGGGTCAAAGTTGTTAGGCGTGTGAGCTCTCCCCCACTTTATACCTTGAACCAAACCTCTCAATAAACCTTTTTGTTAAAGGATGACTTTTGAATAAGAACTTCTTCATCAGGCTCCCCTAATGCACCCACCATAGTGCAAAACCATGGATAAGAGAGGGATGACCATACCATATAGTAGTACTACCCATAAGCATATTATAAATAGAGTTATAAATTATCTTCCCTATATAAGTTATAAAGCCCTTTTGAGTTATAAAATTCACAACAACTCTATCCATGGTTACCTCAATGATATTACTAGTGGGCATTAGCTTGGCAGAAATGAAATAGTGCCAAGTCTTAGATTCTGCCATTAGGTTGGTGGTATGAAAGTTAATATTCTTTCTTCCCATCATTTTTACTAGATGTTGGCATTTCTACTAGTAAGAAAACCAAGAATTTCACCAGAAATCTAGGTGCTCATTATAATAGGAATTATATTGATCACATGCCACATTTGATAATTTGTAATATGAATTTATGGTGGTGCTATCAAAACTTACTAGTTTCCCCAAATGAAAATATTATTATTCTGGTGCTTCTTCGCATTGGTGAAGAGCTCTTGCACCATGGGGATGACGTAAGAGCTATTTTCATAAGCCAATTTCACTCAACCACATTCATTGATCACTCCATCTACTCTACCACCCAGGTTATAAAAGCCCCTTTCTGGGATGAGATACTTATGGGTGAGGGTATGTTGATACCTCTCTTTAGCTTCTATGCTAACGAACCTATTAGCCTAACTTGAAGTCACCCTCCTCTTGTTAACGAATCTCTTGAGTAGCATGTTTACTTTCTTAGTATGGGAAGAAAGTTGAGAGAATGAGAGAGAGTGAGCTCTAAGGAATAAAAAATACAAAATGAAAATCCTGCTAGCCTAAGAGGTTATTTATAAACTAGGCATAGTGTCACGATGCCTCACATCTAGGCACTAAGGCTCTAAGCTCTCAAGTTTTGAAATAAGGAACTAACACTACAATGTTCACATGCAGCACTGAGGTGCTAGTCAGTGGGTCAAGTCAGTTACTGTGCCACTCAAAAAGAGTATTCATTATCATTAATTTCATAACTAAAAACATGTTAGAATTGATATAGAATCACATTGCTCTGACGCATCACTGTAGTGCTGGTCAAAAAGTTTGATCTTTCTAAGTTAAAGCACCTATCCATCTTTAAGATTTTTTAAACTGACCATCGACTAGCACTGTAGTGCCATATGATCCGCACCAAGGTGCTAGTCAATTGGTCAACATGAATACTTTACCTAAAATGCTATAATACAAATCACTCGACACCAAGGCTCTAATTTGATAGTGTTATAGTGCTATCAAGTGCCTAAGAACTAGATTAATAAATACTTAGGTGCCATATTTTAGCTCTGATGCACTTAATAAAAAATATAGGTTACCCGCATAAGCTTTGGCATAGTAACAATTTTCTAAGTTTTTTGTCTGAGGATGCTTCACTGGTTAACATAAAATAAATTTGAATTATCTGCATGTGTATAAACTTAAAAATATAGAATATAGTCCTAATGTCTGAATAGGTTATGTAGGATAAATTTAATAAAATAAATAAATACAATGAGAAATCAATCTTCCAATTTAATAGAAAATTATAAAAATAATATTTGCATGTGCCCCGACCCAATGTATTAAAATTTAAATTAAATGTCTGAGGATGTTGCATAGGTTAATTTCCCAGTTGGGTCTTATGACTTGGTTTGGGTTAAAAATAACCTAATCATTCCCTAATGATCAACATGTTGATTGTAAAATTTATTCAAAGGTGATATGTTCAAATTGAATTTTGGACATCCACCATTATTTATCAAGGTTGATAAGCTAAGAAATTTTTTCTCAAAATAGTTGATGTCAAACTAAATGATATTTATATTTATACTCAAATAATCCCATGTTAATAAGGATGTTGCATGTGTCCTCTATCTACATGATTTTATCATCAAATGATACCACATGAACTGTAGATATGACTAGAACCCTTTGACTAGGTGACTTTTATATAGCTCCACTATATTTCAGTCATAGAAATAGCCTGTATATTCTCTAATGGCTTCACTCCTTGAGCCTTAAATTATGAAATATATTTAATAGATAAAAAGCCTTATGTTAGCTAAGATTGACTTAAATTTATCACCTTAGAATAATATCACTCTAAGTCTATGAGAACACCTTGGACAACACAACCCATGGGTGTTGACAAGGATTCTTTAGTTAGGAAATATTTCTCTTGGCTAAGTAGACTACGAACCATGATAGCCTGAGATGATGGAACCATGGAATCTTTAAATCAAATGATAATAATTTATGCCATACTATGCACACCACTAGACATCAATACATATTAGAAAGATATGTTTGTTTCCATTCTTAATCAAAGTGCTCTCTTACTGTGGCAAGAGGGGTAATTAACTATGAAGGCTTTTATTCATAGAAAGTGGAACCTATATCTAAATAAACCCTAACATAATGTTAGGAAAAATCTAGTTAAATTTATATCAATCTGCCGCATGAGAAAATATACGCCTAACCATCTAATTAAAGATGATGGAGAGCATCCTCAAAGGTGTTTTTTAGTAATTAGAGTTAGCGGGATGCATTTATATTTTATGGTACTCTGAAAATACATCCAAGGGACTCATCATCGAATAGTTAGCTTTGAGTTGATGAGTGCATCTATCCAAAGTAGAGGGTAGCCATCTTTTGGATATGATGAATTTAAATTAGTGAAGTTAATGCATGTTCTCCACTTACCGCTAGATTTTTGCACCATTACCACATTAGACACCCATTAGCTTCGAGTAGCTTGGTGACTTCCACTTTAATGAGCTTGAAAAAGTAGTGTTATAGTCTTTCTAATTTTTTGCTTTATTGGTCAAGCATCTTTGTCAACATTGAGGAGATGACAAATGACATTGATGTTAATACCTAACATATTACAAACCAAGAAAATACATCAAGATTATCTAAGGGAGTTTTGATAAATATATTTTTTATGCTTGAGCCAGAAAGTTGAGCTAACTCTGAAGACTTTCCAATGGTTTTGTGTGGCGACAATCTCTTCTAATTCCTCATGAACTTTGTCTATGATTTGTTTGATATCTAATTGAAAACTTCATCTTCTCACTCAACCTACCTACAACTCTCAGGAAGAAAGTTGTGGATTGATTAAAAGTTTCTTTGATAGTGATTTCCTCACTACCTATGGGAATTTAATGAATACATGGTTGTTGACATCATTTTTGGATGAGGTTAATATCACTTCTGAAATCAATAATTAGGATGTCCAAATCTTAAATAAGAATCTCCTAATTCAATGCTTAGGACACTATACCTAGTAACCTAGGGAACCTTCTTGGGTTTGATCAAACTTAATGAGCATATGTAGACTAAAACCAAAATTCCAAATTTGGATTAAATCAAATAAAATCCAAATAAATCAGAATATATCAAATTAAAATAAAGGAACAAATCTATAACTAAATCAAAGTCAAATCTAGTCAACCCATTTGACATAGGTTTGACTTAGGTTAACCCACCAAGTCAAAGGTTAACCCTCCAAGAATTTGACCAAATTAAATTATTCCAAATGTTTCAAATGATCAAATAAACATGTTTCATCATGAATCTAAATAAATTTAAATTCATTTAGGCCTCAATTGGGTTAATTAGACTACTTAGTTTAAATGAACGTAAATGGGTCATATTTGGTTCAAACCCAAAACAAATTGAAATCAACTAAATTTGATTGCTCAAAATCATTTGAAATGATAATTAAACACAATCCAACCCATTATTGGGTTTAATTTGGTCAAATTGGTCATTTATCCCAAATGAAACGCAAACTTAATCGATTTAGACCACTTTGGGTCAAATGGGTTCAAATTGAAATCCAATTGAAATTAAATGAAATCAATCACTCCAAATCATCTCACACATGTGATCAAGGATGATTGGAGTCTAAACCCAATGCAATTGAGTCAAATTGATAATTTTAACCCAATTAGAATCAAACTTAACCCATTTAGGTTTAAATGGGTTGAAATGAAATGAAACCCAAAATTAATTCAATTATTAATGAATTAATTAAATCAAAACCCAATTAATCATCAATCAAAGTTGATGAAATTCAAAATAAAAAGAATTAAATTAAAACCAAACACTTTGAATCCACATGCTTGGTTTGGATTCAAATTTCTAATCCAAGTCAAATGGGTTTAAATTTGATCTCAAACCCACATCGAGTTTGAGTTAGGTAGCCATGTATTAGCCTAAGTGTTTTAATAGTGATGTCAAAAGTAGAAAAAAAAAGAAACTAAAGAAAAGGAGTGGAGATCTTTAGCCAAGAGAAGATTCTTCCCCCTTTTCATCATGAAAATGACTTGGATTTCTCCAATTAGCCTTGGATCCTTGACCACCTCTTAGGAGAATGGTTCCAAGGGTTGAAACCAAGAGGATAAGCCCTCAAGAAAAAAAAAAGGCTTTTCCAAGGGAGAAACCAAGGAGAAACCAAGGAAGAAGAAAAGAGCTAATGGCTTGGCCAAGCAAAAGGAAGAGGAATTGGCTTCCTCCCTTCACAATCCTCATCTAAATATGTTCATAAGGCCAAAGAGGATTGAATCCATCCCTTGGATGGCATTGCCACTACCGGTTGCTAGATTTTTGGCCACCTGGAAATCCATAAGCAAGCCCCTTGGCCAAGTATGGAAAGAGGGGAGGGAGAGCCAATTCCCTCCCTCTTTTCATCTCAAATCATTCATCAAGGGTAGAGATGAAGGAGGAGAACATTCCCTTTACTCCTCACCATTGATATGCTAGAAAACAAATAGAATCAACAACCACCAAGCTCCATTAATGGTGAAATCCAAGGGAGAGATTCTTTCATCAAATTGAACATTCCAACATGTTCTAGAGGTTGAGGCGACCTCAAATAAATCATCACCTCATCCCCTCACCACCAGGAAGTTGGAGAACGTCCAATGCTGCCGGATTTCAATTTCTTATTGGTTTAGGGAGCAATCCACAAGGAGGCAAGCCATCAAACTGTATACATGCCTTCATCTGATCAAAGCAAAGATAATGGAGTCGATCCCACAACCTGTGATAACTATAATTGAGGTACGCTTTACCACCATCTTCTTAAGCTATCAATTTTGGTACTTTTCAAAATAAAATTGATCCCACGTGGATCAAATTGCATGGATGGGTTGAAAAATGATCCTTGATTATTTTGCAAACGAAAATGAATCAAAGATCACCGGCGTTCGCCAAAATTTTGACAAAAATGATGAACATACTTCTCTCGCCAGATAGTTGTAGGCTCTAATCTCTGCTATCTGATTCTTCTCTTTGGAATGAGCAGCCATGATTTATTTGGATGATCGAATTTATCCCTTAAGCAAACTGTAGAATGAATCGACACTAGCTAATATTCGATCGGATGGTCGATATTCATCCCACGTGGCCAAATCCTACTTTGCCATGTGGCGACGGTGCCACACAGGCTTCCACATCAGCTCATAGTTGTAAAATGGGTAAATTACCTTAAAATAAATTAAAAAATTAATTACAAATTACAAAAAAATTAAAAATTTATATAAAATAAATACAAATCCAAACAATGCAAACTTGTACTTTATGGATTCATTTGATGAGAGGAATCCATTAAAATTAAAATCCCCAATTAATTTATGATATTTTAACCTTAATTTGACTTTGATTAATTAAATTTAAATGAAACTTTGGAGAAAAAAATTGATGTTAAAACACACCTTAGAAAAAATTTCATGAATTAATTCAATATAATTCACGAAAAATGAAAATTTAAATTCTAAACCTCAATTTTAATTAAATAAATTAATAAAAAAATAACTCATGAAAGTGAATTAAATAACCTTTAATCAACTTAATGAACTCTAATGAACATAAAAGCACTATTAAAACTCATTCAAACTAAATAAATCAAAAAATTACTTAATTAGGTAATTAATTAAATTAAATAATTCAAATACTTAACCAAAATTAAGTAAATCACAATAAATCAACCAACCTTCTAAAAATAATGAATGAACCCTATTTGGAAACATCTTTCAGAGAGGAATTAATGAAAAATGAAATTCTTAAATGACCTTCATCAAATTAGGCCTAATTTAGGTTTTAATTAAATAATTAAACGCTTAATTATGCCCTAATTATGAATATAATCAAGCTAAAACATTGGAAACATGAAATTGGCATGGAACCCCACTTGTCATAAAAATTTCATACCCAATTGACCATTAGATTGGAATACTTGAATTTCCAAATTACTAAGTCCATATAAATCAAATAATTAATAATGAAATCTCATGAATTCATCATGTCATGAAATAATTTGAACTAATCTCAATCAAACATCCTAAGTCAAAGAACTTAATCATTTTTATGTTTAAGGATTAATGGAATCAATAATGCATGTTAAGCTTAATTAAACCTTAAGCTAATAAAATCATAATCACAAACACTTAATGAAACTTAAATATACAATCAATATAACCTAAAGATAAATTTCAAACATTGACCTATGTGTCTTAGGTTAACATAAATTAAACTAAATGAAATGAACATAACTTATAACCTAGATATAACTCTAGCCAAAACCAATTCAAACTAAATCAAATGAACCAATTCAAATAAAATAAAATAAAATAATTCAAACCAAATTAAATTAAAAAGAGCAAACTAAATCAAGAATGAAAATAAAATAAAATCAAAATAAATGAAATGGAAAATCAAATTTCTAAATGAAAAGAGTTAATCCAAAAATCCAAACTAAATTCAAACCCAAACCATCTAAATGAAATCAAAAGGATTAACTAAGATACTTAAGGATCTTAATTAGACCTTTGGGATAGATCTTCATCATAGGATGAAGGTTTCAGTCCATTGAGGGTTAGGATGTTGAATAGAATAGAGTCCACCCAAAAGTGTGATCCATTCTACCCTTCATTCTTAAAGCCTAAACTTCACTTTAACTAAATAAAAGTGAAATGAAAAAAAAAACTAAATCATTTGAATTGAAACCATCCAAAAGTAAAATTTAAACTAATTCAAATTCAAATCCAAATTGAAACTTGAACTAAAAATGGATAGCAAAGTTTTGCTACACGTGCCTATTTACTTCACACACTAGATCATTAGGCCATGGAACCTAGATTTAGGTTAGGCAATTTTGTAATTATTTTTATGATTCTCTATGTTGTGATATGATGTGCTTCACAAATCTTTGTGGTGTACTATTTTAGACTGTATGTTTAGGATTATTTGCCTGTTAGATTTAATGGTAGGACATTCTTTCTAGATCTAACATTGTCTTCTACAGAGGGAAATGCTAGAGAGGACTAATATCATAAATAAAATTAAAAATATTATTTTCTTGTAGGTATGCTTAAGTGCTTAAGTATAGCCCATAGGACAGTTAGGCTTGGAAAGCAACTAATGTTAAGCCCATATGTTTGTGAAATATAACTATTACATGCTATTTGTATTTTGTTGACATTTGTTTTGCTGGATTTTGGAATTAATTTTGAAATTGAAATGTAAATTTGAGCTTAGATTTAGGTTAGGATCTATGGGGTCTAGGATTAACAAAAGCTGACCCTACTAGAAGATAGGTGTAGTGGGCCCCTATGAAGCCCAATGGATATCCCTGAAGAAAGAGACAATCCTGGAAAGAAGACCCATAGATCTAAACTTGTTGTTGTAGGCCGGGCTATATAAGGGTAGAGCTCGGCTACCCATTTCCTCTTTCTTTGAGGGTGTTTAGTACTCGCATTGGCCTTACTTTTTAAATTGAATTGGCTTGATTTATTTTAGGTGCACAATAAAACCAACCTACTTTTCTAGGTTTCTTTCTATGTTATGCTTTTCTATGATTGAATGCCTGGATGATTAGGCACAGAAAAATTAAAGTTAATACCAAACTTAAATCTAAACAACTGAAATAAAAGTAAAAAAAAACTTGAAACTTCACATAAATTAAAGCCTTAGGAAAAACTTACAATAAATTAGAAACTAATTAGATTTTGAAACTATGAAATCATATTGCTCTAAACCTTGAATTGGGCAAGTTCTCCCATTGCACATAAGGGGCATCTGACTTGGGAAGATGTCTACCTTCTTGGGAAGCTTGATTTCTATTATTGATTTGGCCCATAATCATTTTTAATTGCATGGTATTAGACATAAAAGAAATCCATACCCAAAACCTCAAATAAATCTTGAATCAAAATGCTTAATTTTTTTTTTATAAAAAATATGCATTAATTAGATGCATTTCATACCCTACATTATCTTAGGGATTAAGGAGTGACTCTAGGATCATAGATTCCTTTCTTAAAAATACAATAGCCCAGCCATCTTGCATTCATAAGACTTGACATCATGAGTTTTAAAATGCACTTAGGTGGTGTTAGATGGTAGCTCTCCAGGAGGTTATAAGTTTAGAAGAGTTAGGGATAGGTTAGTTCCCTCAAGTGGAAGGAATGGATGATAATTCCCAAAATAAAATTGGGTCATGCATCTGACATGTGTCAGAAGCACTTGTAGATTAGGTTCTAAAGCATCCCCTAGAGTAAGTCTTCAACCCTAGGCATTTTTATATTCTTGTGTTGTTATAATCTAAGTCCTAGATTTCTAGGAAAATATCAACTTAAAGTTTAAAATAAATTCAAAAGTTTAAAGCTCAATTATAAGATAGTTGAAATGCTATTGGGAATCCCAGTATCAATGGAAATTTCTTACTTCATCCCGTTTGAATTCCAAAAATAACTATCTCCACTTTGGATTAATCCCAATTGAAATTTCAAAATCAATCCTTTGAAAATCAACTTAGAAACTATTCAAAATAATAACTTGTTTCTTCAATTGAGCATATTCTTAGGATGCGATGCTTCTTGAGATGTAATAAACTATAGGGGGGCTTGCCTCTCTAGGGAACCTTGAACCTAATTTAAAATAAACTCTGTTCTACTTCTCCATGTAGTTCAGGGAAAAAAATCTGTAGTTCACGAAAGAACCATTAGCCTTAGGAATCTTTTATTAAATGAAAAAATGTTTATCTTCCAAGCTAATATGTTTAATCCATACTAACAAAATTGATCATCCAAATAATAAATTCCTAAACTCTACAGTCATGTCACAAAATTTTCCACAATGGTATGCCAAGACCACTACCATGAACATGTTGAGTAATGGTTAGACAAAGATGGCATTATAGGCGATGGGAGCCTCCATTATCATAAAGTTAGCTATTATTATGAATTGGATTTTGTCTTCCCCTTAGTCTTAGGGAGAGTAATTGACCCTTTTGTTTCTTTCTTTTTTTATGAGAAGCCGTACATTAGTCCTTTAAATGGGGTGAGTTGAGAACTCACTGTTTATCAGAGATGGACTTGAAAGTGATGTTAATTGAGCTCTCATGTTGGCTAGTATAATCTTGATTTGATAATTGATGATTAATGTTATTATGAAGACCGCATCATTGTAAGTATTACCAATTGTGGGTTTATCTTTCTAAAAAACTTATAAGAACTATGGTGCAACCCAAGTGTCATGGTTGTTTAATTAACATCCCTAGATTTTAGCCATTTGAGGTTCAAGTTCCTTGAGAATTCTCCACCACTATTGAAAATAGTGGGTATGATCCCTATGATATGGATTGCTTGTGCTGGAGAACGTTTATTGCCCATTTCAACAACTTCTTTATCCTTCCACAAATTAAATTATTTGAGTTATCCAACTTTGATTAACCCATCAACTAAGGTATTAAGATGATAACACTCTTAAGTGTCATGCCTATGGATGTAGTGGTATAGTACTTGGAGTGATTGCAGACCTTGTAGACCTTCATCAGTGGTGGCCATTAAAAGTATTCTTTATTCTAGAAGGCTTTTACAAACTTGGCCATCAACACCCTTGAAGAGCTGCCAAGGTGGATTATGAGTATTAAATCCTTTGATAACAACTTATGGGGTTTCTAAAATCTTACCTAAGTGTAGTAGCTTTAGGTCCCCTTTTCTTATCTAACTTTCATGCTCAAAACCTATCTATAAGTGACTAATCTAAAGATGTCCTCTTCATCAAATCTTTTGCATGAGTCATTGAAATTTGATGGATGACCTTGTTATACTCTTCATTGTTCACATGGTTATTCATTAGTTGAAGTAATTCAGCTAGTGTTTTAAGCTATTCAAATCACAGGGTGTATCTGAAGGGGCCTCCCTCAAGGCATGAGCAAGTGCAACATAGGTTACCATGGGTTCTAAATCTTTTATCTTCAACATTTTTTGTTAAAAGCAAGTGATAGACTTCCTAAAAGATTCTTTATTTTCTTGTCTTATTTATGGAAGAGACTTGGAACTATTCTTTAGAGGTTTCTGAGCACTCATAAATTATGTGGCGAACAATATTTTAAAATCAATGAATAAGGTTATGATCCCTATGGGGAGATGTGAGAACCATCTAAGGTTTGACTCTTTAAATGTTGGAAAGAAAAGATGGCGCTTCATTGCACCATTTAAATCCAATGGTGATGTTGTTGACCTAAAGTATGTTATATGATTAGTCAGGTCCATTTTATTTTTGTATAATTCCAAGTGTCAAATTTTGTACATGTATAGGGGTGAGCCCCTTTGTTCTTTATTGAGAAAACATTGGTCAGATTCACTAAACTTCTTCTACACATCTTCTTCTTTGCTAGTGTTGTATGACTTATCATTTAGGGTAGGGGTTTTAGATAGTTCTCTTCTCGGTTGGCCAACCTGGCTAGTTGTCAATCTTAATGAGCCCTCATTCTCTTTGTCCTTTGGTTATTTGTGGTTAGTTTTCTCCATGGCCGCCTGCATTAGGTGAGTGGTTTTATCTTCCATATCTCTCAAGTCCTATTGCATGATGAATTGTTGGGCATTTTGTTCCATGCCCATTGAATGATGTTATGTTGAGTGGTCCATTTCACTTTGTATTTAACTTTTAGTTCTCAACCTCATCTACACTCACTGTACATAAAAGGATGTTCAATCTAAATCTATCCATGGAGCGAGGCAGAACCCTCTAAGATACTTAAAAAATAAAAAAAATAACATCATTCAATGGGCATGGAGAAATAAAAAAATAAAAAAAATAAAAAAAATAAAAAAATGTCTCTAATTTTATTATTCCATCAAGTCAAGTACAAGTGGGGACTAGGTTCAACATGAGGCAAGTGTTCTTCAACCAGCAGTAAACTCTATAGCATGTGGCCGGGGTGACCTACTGCCAATTTTTAATGTGGCGAATTGATGGTCGCGGTAAGGTCACTGTACTTTGGTTGTTTGTATTGTATGGTTTTCCATGGTCACTCACTAGCCCAAGCAAGTCTACTTATGTAGCACATTTTTATATTTCATTTTTTGAGCTTCCTATTTTTGACCCACCCTATGAGTGATGAGTCCTTTTTATTGAATATGTCTTTTCTATAGTTTCTATCTCATTTTAGTGATGACTTATTGTAAAAGTAATTTGGGAATCTTGGTAGGTTTTGTGATATAAGACAAATAAGAGCTCACTAACATATAAATAAATGCTAAAACATACTTTATTTATTATAATTTTTACAAATTTTTCCATATTTTATTTGCATGAATTTTTTAATATTTTTGAAATTTGGATAATTTAGCTACTTGCATTGATTTAAGCCTCATCGATTATATCTTAAAGTGTGTTGAGTTTATTTTCCACCACATTAATAAGTTCCCATGCTTAGAAAATCTTTATCTAATTAGTTTATCTTGAAAATTAATTTATTCTCTCACTTATCTAAATTATTCCTTTTCTCTCTCTGATCTTTTTATGTCTCTCTAATCAATAATTTCATTTGAATTTTATTTTCTTTAATGCAAAGCTGAATTTTTTTTTATGAATTTGGTCAGTGGAATTTTTTGGGAATTATTTAATTTAATGTCATATTATTTTTCTTCTTTTAATGGACATTTAATAACTAATTTATTTGAATTTTTAATTTGAATTTTTTTCAATTTCAAAGTGCAATTTTCCTTAAATTGATTCTATATGTATTTATTTGTTTATGGCATGATTTGGTCGGCCACCAATGTGTTTTAATTAATTATATTCGATTTAATTTGAATTTATTTATGTTAGTTAAAATTACCCTTACTTTAATATAATTTCCATCTTTGCATTTCCTATTTGGAAAAGGGCTTGGACGACCCCCCCCCTCAAATTGATTTTAATTCAATTAAATTATGTTTATGATTCAAATATCTTTTTAATTAATCTCCCATGATTTAAAATTGATTAATTTCATTAATTAAAGAATAGGTTATCTATGGAATAGTCTTGACCAAAATTCCCATGCATTTTTTCCATGATTTATTTTAATTGGATTTATTTCTTTTGGCTTATTTTATTTATTCCCATCTAATGATTTAATATTTCATATCTAATACATTAATTCAAGTGGAACATGTAATCAAAAGCCTTGGCCATCCCATACATGTTGATTTATTGAGCTTATTTAATTCAATTTAATACAAAATCTTTCTTTATTAAATCCCAACTTAATTAGCAAGTGTATTAATCAACTTTCGTCATCTTTCATTAATAGCTTCATTGAATTTGAAATCACTTGAATTCAAATGTTAAAGCATATGTTCAATTATTCAAAGTTCAAATACTTTCCTTAATGATTTTTTCTCTCTTATTTTATTGATGGCTTAGTTTATTCATGAGGTCCCTTAATTATGTTAAGTAATCTTCCTCTCTCTCTCTCTCTCTCTCTCTCTCTCTCTCTCTCTCTCTCTCTCTCTCTCTCTCTCTCTCTCTCTCTCTCTCTCTCTCTCTCTCTCTCTTGACTAGCCACTAATATTTCTGATTTGAATTTATTCTAATTCAAATTAAGTAATTTGAATTTCAATTCTTGAATTGTTTCCTAAAGTAACTTCTCTTATCTTACATAATTTGAATTTGAATTCTTGAATTTTTTTCTAAAGTAATTTATTTTATCTTTTCTCTTGCATTGGTCGAACCTTAATGGTTCTTATTATATTTAAAGAGGTGTACTCTTAGCTAAAACACTCGTAGAAAAACTCACCATGGCCAAACCCTTGCAAGAAGTGTTCTTGGGGACTTAAGTGCTAAAACTCTTCGCTCTTGATCATCCTTTCAACAACTTTCAAAGAGAAGATCTTCTTTAACTTCTCAAAGTTTTCTTGAGGATTGGAGAGACGTTCATTAAGTTTTGTGCTCAGATTCTCACACATTCAAAGAAATTGAGTAAGGGTGTTTGATTTTCTTATATGACTTAGTATTCTTGATTTTGATGGTTTGATTGAATTGAAAATATTTGTGGTTTTCATTGAAATTTTTTTCCCAAGTTCTTTTCTCTTTTAGTTCAAGAAGTTTGAAAGTTTTAATATATTTTGTTTCTTGAAATTATTCTCTCAAAGTTATTTTTAAAACTATTATTTTGCATAAGCACTCATCTTCAAAATATTTTCATTTCACTTTATCAAAGTATTTTAAAGTTTGATTCTTGCATTTGTCTTTTTAAATTTGATTTAAGTTGAGCTCATCCTTTAAGGCTATCATAGTTTTTATTTATAATTCATTGATTTACTACTTTGTGAAAATGATTTTAAAGTCAAAATAATTTAAGCATATTGTAGTAAAGCAATTTTAAGTTAACATTTTCAAATCATTAATTCACTTTGTTGTAATATTTTTTAAAGATATATATTTTTTCAATCTCTTTACATTAAGTTCTTAGCATTGCATGCTTTGACATAAGAAGAACAAATGAACTTTTTGTTCTCTATCTTATTTTTCTTACTATTGCTTAATGGGTTTGAGGGAAAATCAATTTAAAATTGAGAGTTAGATATTCTTTTATATTTTCTCTAAAGACTGAAGAAAGTTGGAATATCTCTTTATCCAAACCTCTCAATAAATCATTTCTAAATCCAGGAAGCACTCTCTGCAAGCACTTAAATACGATCATACCTTCTTCTAGTAATAGGTCTACAAATTTTGAAGGTTAACTTAGAGAAGGTGAATCTGAGTAAGAGCTACCAGTGTAGACCCAAGATATAACAACTATACCATCTACTACTAAGGTGTTTTTTTTGTGAATGGAGGGGGGGGGTCAAGTCACTCATGCCGCTCACCTTGAATGATTTCTATATTTGTGCTATGGGGACTGACAAATTAATGAATAAGGATTCCAATTATACTATATCTCTTCATGATGGACTAACTCTAATTTCTTGAATAATCACACTATAAATAAAGATAATCCTAATAATAAAAACTCTTTATATCTTAATGATCCAAATCATTTTTGAAATGATTCAAATCTATTTTTTTTATGATTTTGACTCTAATAGTGACATCCCTACATTAAATCTTTAAGGTGCTCTCATGGAGGTAGAGTTAGGGCACATTTTGGGTTGATTTCTAGCTGCTTTGCTTTGCAAAAAGCAACAAGAACAACATTTGGCTACCAGCTTTTTGGCTAGTTTTCAAAAAGTTTTGTGGTAAAAAGCTCCTTTTGAGAACCAAAGCTATTAGAGTGTGGTGGCTATCAGAAAGCTACTATTTGAATTTTTAAAAAGAAAAATATTTGTAACACACATAATAGCTATTCAAAAAGCTACTTTCTCCATAGTAGCTTTACAATTAGCTTTTAGAAAGCTATAGCTACCCCAAATAGACTTTTAGATTTCTTTAACTTATAAGATACTTTACAAGAAGATCTAGGTGCCTCTGACAAGTAGGTGGACACTACTATGACCCTTCCATTAGAAGAAATCATAGAAGTCAACCTACATAGTTATAGATTTTTACTTTTTGGATGTCACATAAGGACAAAAGTAAACATGTCATTGGTTATAGTGAACAAACAGGCCCTCCACAAGATGCTCATTTATAGGATGCTTGTAAATAGTTCACTTAGGGTCTATTTTAATGTGCTAGCTCATCTTAGGAAGTTGTTAGCTTGGTTAAGCATATTTGATGCCCTTGATTTATCCAAAGAGATGAGGGATTCCTTAATCAAAGCCTTGCTTAATCTAGAGATATGCTGAGCTCAATTAGAAACAACATCTATAGCTAAAGAAGAACTTGATACTTTAAATAAGTTCTATGAGTTATCTTACCAAATGTGGATTTGAACATAGAAACTATAGATCACAACCATCTACTTTACAACTTTATGAATGTGCACAACTTTAAGCTTTTAAAAGTGCTTGTTGACTTGGTGCATCGGTCAACATTATGAGACTAACAACCTTTGCCTATTTAAAGATCAACATCACTAGACCCAATTCAAATAAGATGACATTAAAGTATTCAATAAATATGATGATAGAACCTTAGGTTTAATCACCTTATTATTATAGATTGATGATGTTGAGATCGAGGAAAAGATTCAAATCTTGAATTCAAACACATTCTGTAACACTTAACTAGAAAGACCCTAACTCTATGAGAGCAAAATGGTACCATCCTCAGCTCCATTAGTGTATCAACTTCATATGTAGTGGGTTGGAGTATTATAGTAAAGGCGACTTGAACCCATTCTTTGTGCAAGATATTGGTGTTTATAAGGATATATCCTACTACCTCCCCAAAAGAGAAGTAATTTATTCTAGATATATGCAAATAACATTAAAAAATAGAGAGAGAAAGAGAGAAGAAAAATAAAAAAACATAAAGAGAAAGAAAAAACAAAAGGAGAAAGAAAAAGAGAGATAGGGGAAGGTCAATATTGGAGAAGGAGGTAGGCCCATACATCATTATCTAATCACTTCTTAACTCCTTTCCAATGACTAAGTAAGATATCTCGACCTCCTAGGGGATGAGAATGAGGAAGACATTATGAAGATATGAGAGATAGAAGGTTAGCATTCTTATCATCAACTTGGGGTCCTCTCGTAATATACACAGACTTAAAATCTATTTTAGAAGATGTACATAGACTTAAAATCTAGTTTAGATGATGAATTATATGTAATTAGTACACTGGTCCTCCCACCTAAGTTTAGACCAAATTAAAGGTGGAATTAGTGCTAGATTATAATGAAGACAGGGTCCCCAACAAAAAAATTAATGTGTTTAAGCTATCTTTATTTGAGAGGATCAACCAGTATGTGAGCACTTTAACTCTAACCACACTTTCCATAAGGACTATTGATGGCTCGATAGCTAAATCTACACCATAATTGAATGAAGACTCTAAGCCTTAGATGTTTATCTAGAAGCATCATCCTTTGGTTGAAGAGTGGATGTTGATCTTGAAGGTGAACCATTTAAAGAACTAATAGAATTGCCATTTAATTGATACTCTCCTTTTGTTAAAAAATTAGCAAAGTAGGGGTTAATACCATATATATTATGTAAACATAAATCTAACTATTGTTTGAGAGACTATAGAAGAATAAAAATACTAAAAAGCTCAATAAAGACAAGGACTATGATTTTGCACAATTAATATAATAGAAGCTAACGAGCACTGTTTAGTCATCACTAATAATTTAGTCTCTAATTTGGTTTTTTTAGATGGTACTACTTCTTTAAAATACTTAATTTAGAAACTTTAGGTGATCTTGATGACTTCTTTATTAGAGATGCACCTTCAAAATTTGAGGAAGAAATAAAGTTAGTCATGGATGACCTAAAGGAAATTAACTTGGCCACTGATGGTAACTTACACTCGACATTCTTTGTCAATAAAAAAATTTATGACACCACATAGAGTTTAGGAATTTCTTATATGGATGATCAAATGCATCATTAAGGAATAAAAATATTATCTCGAAAGATAAATATACTATCCTATTATAGATCTGATCATTTAATAAAAGACTCCTTTGGCTAATGGGTCTTTCGTGTACCAAAAAATTTCTCCTAAACTGCATGAAAAAGTAGAACATGGTTTAATTTAAACTAGGTTCATGGTTCCCTATTGAGGCAATCTCCTATAGTTAATTAAATCTTAAGAAAGGTCTATTCTTAAAAATACTCTCGATTAATGAAATAAGTTGTTTTTTTCTAAAGATTTCTAACTTAGTTTTCAAAGGATTGATTTTTTGGAGTTTTCAATTAGGATTTATTCAAATTGAAGAGAGTTCTTTTGGAGGCCAAATGGGATGACGTAGGAAATATCTATTAATTCTGGGATGCCTAGTAAGAATTTCAACTATCCTATAATTGAACTTTGAAATTTGGAATTTAATTTAGAATTAGAGTTGATATTTTTCTTAGAAATCTAGTGCTTAGATTCTAGCAGCACAAGACTATAGAAATGCCTAGGGTAGAAGACTTACTTCAAGAAGGATGTTTCAGAACTTAGGTCTATAAGTGCTTTTGACAAATGTCACATGCTAGACCTAGTTTTATTTCAGGAATTATTAGCCATTCCTCTCACTTGAGGGAACTAACCTATCCCTCACTCTTTTGAACTTATAACCTTTTTGGAGAGGCTGCTGGCTAACACCAGCTAAGCAAATTTTAAAATTCATGATACCAAGTTTAATGAATGTAAGATGGCTAAGCTGTTGTATTTTTAAGAAAGGAATCTATGAACCTAGACTCACTCCCTAATCCTTAAGATCATATACGGTATGAAATGCATTTAACTAATGCTCATTTTTCATTTTTTTATAAATTTTGACTCGATAATCATTTTAGGCCATGGGTATGCAATTTATGCCTAATGTCATATAATTAGAAATGGTTATGAGCTAAATTAATAATATAAGATAAGCTCCCCCAAGAATGTGGCCATCCTCACAAATTTCCCATTCAAGGATTTAGAGCAATATGATTTCATGGTTTCAAGACCTAATTGGTCTCTAATTGATTTTAAGTTTTGCCCAAGGCATTATTTTATGTGAAGTTTAATTTTTTTCTTTTATTTTTTATTTTTGATGTATAGATTTAAGTTGTGTATAAACTTTAATTTTTTCTATCAACCTAATCTTCCAAGAATTCAATCATAGTAAAACACAATACAAAAAGAAACCTAGAAATGTAGGGTGATTCTATTGCTCACCCAAAATAAATCAAACAAATTTAATTTACTAAAAATGTCAATGTGGTTGTATACCACTATACACGTCGAAAGAAAGAGAAAATAGGTAGCTGAGCTCTACCCTTATATAGCTTGGCCTAGATCTACAAGTTTATATCTATGGGTCTTTTTTCTAGGATAGTCTCCTTCTTCAGGAACATCCATTGGGCTTCAGAGGGTACCATTGCACCTATTTTTTGGTAGGGTCAGCTCCTACTAATCTTAGACCCCATAGATCTAACTTAATTCTAAGCTCAAATTTACATTTCGATCACAAAATTAATCCTAAGCCTTGTAAAATAAATGTTAGCAAAATACAAACAACACACAATATTTATAAATGTTAGCATTTGCTGCTTGCCAAGCCTTCTTGTTCCGTGGGATATAATTAAGGACATAAACATGCCTAGAAGATAATAACATTTTTAATTTATATATGTATGATAGTCCTTTCTAGCATAGCCCCCTATAAAAGATAATGTTAGATATAAAAAGAACATCCTATCATCCAATCTAATAAGAAAACAATCCTAGACATGCAATCTAAAATAGTACACCACAAAGATATGTGAAGAACATCATATCATAACTCATCATAGGAATCATAAAGAATCACAGAATTACCTAACCTAAGTCTGGGGTCCATGACATAATGATCTAGTGTGTGAAGTAAAGAGGCTTTATAGTAGACTTTGCTAGGCCTCTTTAGTTTATGTTTAAATTTGTAGTTTGAATGTGTTTGAATTCTACCTTTGGGTGGTTTCAATTCAAATGATTTAATGATTTATTTTCATTTTCATTTCACTTTTATTTGTTAAAGTATAGTTTAGGTTCTCAAGAATGAAGAGTAGAATGAATCCCACTTTTGGGTGGATTCTATTCTATTCATCATCCTAACTCCTAATGGACTGAAACCTTCATCCTAAGATGAAGATTTATTTTGAAGGTCTAACTAAGATCCTTAAGCATCTTAATTAATCCTTGTAGTTTCATTTATATGGTTTGAGTTTAAATTTAGTTTAGATTTTTAGATTAACTCTTTCCTTTGGAATTTGATTTTTCATTTCATTCTTTTGAATTGATTTAATTTTCATTCTTGGTTTAGTTTATAATATGATTTAATTTGAATTATTTCATTTGATTTTTGTTTGAATTATTTCATTTGGTTTAATTTAATGCTTTGGGTTTAAGTTATGTTTAGGTTTATTGAAATATGTTCATTTCATTTAGTTTAATTTATGTTAACCTAAGGCACTTAGGTTAATGTTTGAATTTATACTTAGGTTAGTTTCATTATGGCTTTTCGGTTTCATTAAGTGTTTTTGATTTCATTAACTAAAGTTTAATTACTTTTAATATGCATTATTAATTTCCTTGACACTTAAATATGAAATTAATTAAGTTATTTGATTTAGGATGTTAGAAAACCATTCTAAATATTTTTATGTTTGATTAAGGTTAGTTCAAATTATTTCATGATTTATTGAATTTATGGATTTTTTATTAATTATTTGATTCATATTGACTTAGGAATTTGGAAATTCAATAATTCCCAATCAAAAGGTCAATTGGGTTTGAAAATTTTATGGAAAGTGGGGATCCATGCCAATTTTATATTTCCAAAGTTTTACTTTGATCAGATTCATAATTATGGTGTAATTAAAGTTTTAATTATTTCATAAAAACTTAAATTAGGCCTAAGTTGTTGCAAATAATTTAGGAGTTTTATTTTTCATTGCTTGCTCTCTGAAAGATGTTTTTAAAGAGGGTTCATTCATAATATTTGGACATTTGGTTGACTTATTTTGATTTATTTAATTTTTGATTAATTATTTGAGTTATTTAATTTAATTAATTAAATAATTAAGTAAATTTAAGATTTATTAAGTTTGAATGAGTTTCTTTAGTATTTTATGTTCATTAAGGTTCATTGAGTTAACTTAAGGTTATCTATTAATTTCATTTCATGATTTTATTTGAAATTTTAGTTCTCCTAAATAACATTGCAATAATTCATGAAATGTTTTCCAAGAGTGTATTTTAACATCAATTTTAGTTCCTAAAGGTTCATTTGAATTTAATTAATGGTTAGTGATTAATTAAAGTTTAATGGATTTTATTCAAAGTCAAATTAAGGTTAAATTACCCAAAATTAATTAGGGATTTTAATTTTAATGGATTCCTATCATCAAGATGAATCCATAAAACCCAAGTTTGCATTATTTTGGATTTATTTTTTTACTTTACTATAAAATTTTGAATTTTTTGTAATTTTTAAATAATTTCATAGTGGATTTACTCATTTTATAAAGGCTATCTAGCGTCATTAGTCTTGGTGCGTGAGGCATGATTTGGCCACGTAGAACTCGTGTGGCATCGACGTCAAAAGTGGTGCCACATGGGACAAATCTCAACCAACCAATTGAATATTGGATGGTCCATTCATTTTGTTGTTTCCTTAAGGGATAAATCAGATCATTTGAGTAAATCATGATCGTCCGTTCCTAATATAAGGGTTGGACGGTAGAGATTAGATCCCATAGATCTTCCGGTGAAAGACAAACAATGTCCATCATTTTTACCTAAATTCTGGCAATTGTTGGCTATTTTTGATTCATTTTGATTGCTAAGTGATCAAGGATCATTTTTCAATCCATCTATTTAGTTTGATCTATTTAGGGATCAATTTTATCAGAAAGTGCCAAAATTGATTGCTTACTGAGATGGTGGGGGAGCGTACCTCTATTTCGGTGATCACTGGTGGTGGGATTGACTTCATTAGCTTCATTTTGATGCGATGAAGGTTTGTATGTAATTTGTTAGTTTGCCTCTCTGTGGATTACTCCCTTGACCAACATCAAATCAAAATCCAGTGGCGTTAGACGTTCTCTGCCACCCGGTAGTGAGGGGATGTGATGTGGTAGCGATTTGTCTGAGGTTACCTTGACCTTCTGAACATTTTGGAATGTTCAATTTGATGAGGGATGTTCTTCCTTGCATTTCACCATTAAAAGAGCTCCAAAAGTCGGTTCTTTTTCGGCATCTTGGTGAGAGTCGGGAAGGGTCTCCTCCTTCATCTCTTGCTTTGGTGAATGACTTGAGAAGAAAAATGGGGAGGGAATCGGCTCACCCTCCCCTCTTTCCATGCTTGGTTGAGGGCTACTTCTAATCCAATCACCAGTGGAGGTAAGGTTATCCAAGGGGTGGATTCACTCCCCCTTGACCTTGTGAACATGAATGAGTCAATGAATGTAAGAGAGGAAGGTAATTACTCTTCCCTTTTTTTCTTGGTCAAGCCATATGCTTCTTTTTTCTTTTTCTTCATCCTTTTTCTTAGCTTCTCCCTTGGAGAAAGCCAATTTCTTTTTTGGCTTGAGGCTTGGTTTGGTGGCCTTCAATTGATGACAGCTATATCCCATGTCTTTCAACCATGAGATAGAATTTAAATGGGATAAGGGATTAAGGAAATTAAAGTGAACTTTGCTTCTTATAATCCCTATTTGACATTAGATAAGTTTATCATTTTGGCTTAATTTAAATTTGTTTAATTTAATTAAGAATAGCTAGTAATCTTTTTTAATCTATTCATGGAAGAATTTAAATAGGTACCAAAGGTTTCATTTCAGTTTGAATCCTTTAACCTTGACATTGGAGTTAATTTAAGTTACAAATGCTTTAGCCACCATTAATTAGTTATAAATTTTGATTTGGATCATCCTTGATTGTCGATTGGATGATTAGGAATTGACTTAACCCAGGCCACATGAAGGTTTAGCCCAACTCAAACTCAACTTGACCAATTTTTCTTTAAATGGATTAAGTTGGATTTGGTCAAGTCAAAAGACCAAATTTGACTCAATTAAATTATGTTCACACTCCAATTATGTTTAATCACATGTGTGAAATGATTTGGAGTGATTTATTTCATTTAATTTCAAGCAGATTTTAATTTGAACCCATTTGACCCAGAGTGGGATTAATGGTTTAAGCTTAGGTTTCATTTAGGTCAAATGACCAATTGACCAAATTATACCCAATGATGAGTTGAATTGTTTTTTATTATTTTTCAAAATGATTTTGAGCAATCAAATAGAGTTGATTTCAATTTTATTTGGGTTTCAACCCAATAAGACCCATTTAGGTTCATTTAGACTAAGTGGTTTAATTAAACAAATTAAAACTAAATAAATTTAAACTTCTCTAGATTCATGATTAAAATTGTTTGTTTAAATATTTAAAAATATTTGGAATGATTTAATTTGGTCAAATTTTTGGTGAGTTGACCTTTGACTTGGTTGGACCCACCTAAGTCAAACTTATGTCAAATGGGTTGACTAGATTTGACTTTGATTTAGTTTTGGATTCATTTATTTGTTTTAATTTGATTTATTTTGATTTATTTGGATTTGATTTGATTTAATTCAAATTTGGAATTTGGAGTTACACAGTTAGGTTAGATCAAAACCAAAGAAGATGCCCTTGGTCACTAAGTATTGTGTCCTAAGAATTGAATTAGGAGATTCCTATTTAAGATTAGGACATCCTAATTATTGATTTCAGAAGTGATGTTAACCTCATTAAAAAAAGAGGTCAACATTCTTAAATTTACTTTTGAATGAATTTGAAGCTAATAACCTAGTTAAGCAACTTTTTGAGTTTAAGGATTGCATTACTTGGTGTTATGAATAAATGCTTAGATTAGCTCCTACTTTTATAATCCAAAATCTAGAAATTCAGCTTGATTAAATCCTAGTTGAAGCAAGTTCTTTGACACATGATGAATAACAAGTCATCATTGAAGTCAAGAAATTGATCAATACTAGTTTTATCTGATAAGAAAAGTATGATACTTGGTTAGTCAGTGTCTTCCTTGTTAAAAAAATGGCAAAATTTTTTTTTTTATGTTGTCTTTAGAGATTTGAATAAGGCATGTCCTAAGGAAGAGTACTTACTACTCATACTAAAGTTAATCTTCTTATTCATGGATTACTGATATAGATATAACTAAATTAGTATTAGCATGTGAGGATAAGAAGAACACTGAGTTTCAAACTCTAATCAAAATCTATTACTATATAGTTATGCCTTTTCCCTTAAAAGTACTAGCACCACATACTAGGGAGCTATGACTCAAATTTTTAATGAAATCATCACCAAGTAGAATGTTATGCCAATAATCTCATGGTTAAGTGTAAAGTAAATAAATACCATATATATGATTTGAGAATTATCTTTAAGGGATTGAGATGCTATAACCTCAAGTTGAACCCTTTGAAATGTGCTTTTAAGGTGGCTACTGAAAAGTTTCTAGGGTTTGTAGCATGACATCATGGGATAAAAATAAATCCAAAAATATTATGGTGATCTTAGGGATGTAACACCTAAAGAGCCTAACCTAAATCAGATCGTTCCAAGGGAGGTTGGTATATCTAAAATGTTTTATATCAAATCTCGCCAATGCTAACCTTTTACTGTACTTATAAAGAAAGATTCTAAATTTTAATGGAATGATAAGTATCACCATGCTTTTAAAAGTATCAAAAAAAAATCTCATGACACATATAGTTGTAGCTACTCCTATCTCAGGTAGACCACACATCCTCTATACTACAATTTTAGGCGATTCCATATGTTACTTAATATTAAATTCCTTAAGGGAAAAATCTTATAGTTGATACTTTAGGAAAACTCGTTGAGAAGATGACCTATTTGGTGATGATACCATATCAATAGAAGTATCTAACCACGATGTTTTGGTAACTATTAATATGAAACTCACTAACAAGAAAATCTGTGAAGGGGAATGCCCTTGCCAAAGATGATGAAGAGGTTGAATGGGGATAGTCCATCATTTACTATTTGTGTAAAGGCAAAATACCTTAGGAGAAATTGCAAGCTGACCAAGTCAAGCAAAGAGCACTATCTTACACTCTCATTAATGGCACTCAATACCATTAGTCTTTTTATCACATATGGTTATGCTATTTAGAAAAACATAAAGACCAAAATAATTATAACTAAGAAATGTGTGCCACATGTCAATCAAGTCCAAAAAAGAAAGAAAAAAAATCAAAATACTTAGATATTCTGGCCCCTAATGATTTCATATAACATTGATGTTGCTCATTACTACCAGCAATGTTAGGTGCATGGAGTTATTTTGCATCATCCACCTAATATCTTTCATATGATAATAATCTTATGGACATTTGAATCTAAAGCACTGACATCATTTACCTAATTTACCCCTCCCCCCCCTCTTTTAAAGGCCATCAATTTATTTTAATACCTATAGACTACTTTCAAACTGTGCTAAAGTAATCACATTAATAGTAGTTAATATCCACCTCATTCTGTAGTTCTTTAAGAATTCTATCATACATTAATTGATCATCATACCTTGATGGATCATAACCAATACTGGTACTTCTTTCTAAAGCACCAAGATTAACAATTTCATTAGGCTACATAATATATTAAAGGTATTTGACCATTTACTATTCTCAGTCTAATGAGTTAGCCAAAGAATTAAACAAAACCCTTATATAGAGCCAAAACAAATACTTGCTAAAATAATGAGAGTGGCATGAGAAGTTAGTTGACCCCTTGTGAGCTTACTACACCACACATAGGACTCTTAACATAGTCCACTTCATTCTCTCTAGTCTATGGGTCTAAGGTTTTCTACCTCAAGAGGTATAACTTTCTTCATTGAATGTAACTATAAGCAACAAAATCATAATCAATCAGAATGATAGGTTGTAGTTAAATGAACTTGAAGGTCTTAAAGTGAAGTGTCTCCAAGCTAATCAAAATCTTAAGTTATACAAATCATGGATGGTTCAACCTTATAATAGATTTATCAGTCCAAGAACTTATGAGTTGGAGAGTTAGTCTTAGTTTAAAATACATAAACTATTTCCCATCACAAGATGGGAAATAAGTTTAAACCATTGGAAGGACCTATTAATATAGAAAAGGTATATTAAGGAGGCTCATACCAACTAATCAATCATAAAGGTGAACAATCAATGCTTACTATTGTTGGGCATTATTAAAAAAATATTATGCATGATTAAATTTGACAACAAATTTTATCGATAAAATCATGTTTTCATATCATATTTCTACTTATACTAATTAGGTCTAAGTTCTTGAGGAAACCATTAATTGTCTAACTTCCGCCAAAATCTTTTTCAGATTCAAAATAAAAATTTAAAACCATTCTTAATGATTATATTTTCTTCACCCAGGTGCTTCAAATAAGCTTTGGTAGGGATTGGTCTTTTGTTCTTCATTTCTTATTACGATCAAGGTTAAATGGATATTGAACAGTCCCTCTTCATGCTTTTGAGGGAGGTTAAGTAGAGAGTAGATTCTTTTCATACTTTCATCTTGCTATTTCAAATTTTTTATGTAAATGATTATATCTCCCTTTATCCTGCTATTTTTAACAAGGTTAAGTAGACATTGATCATTTATTCTTTATTCACTATTTTGGATAAAGCCTAGCTACTTAGAATGAGGTCAGGTAGATAACTATATCTTCTTTTACCCTACTATTTTGAATAAGGTCAGGTAGGCACTAGCCTTTTATTTTTTATTCAGTGTGTTAAACCAAGTCAAACAAATCTTGAATATCCCTCTCTACAGATTGGAGTGAGGACAGGTAGGAGTGGATTCTTTTTATACTTTCATCTTGTTATTTTGAATGAGGTCAGAAAGATGATTGTATCTCCCTTAATAAAAAAGGTCAAGCATGCATTTGTCTTTTAATCTTCATTTACTATTTTAAAAAAGGTTAGGAAAATGTTAAACCACTCTTCTCTACTATTTCAAGAGATTTTAATTAGAGAGTGAATTATTTTCATATTTTTATCATGCTATTTTGAATGAGCTTAAGCTAATGACTGGATCTCCCTTACCATGCTATTTCAGACAAGGTTAGGCAAGCATTTTTCTATTGTTCTTCATTTTCTATTTCAAACAAGGTTAGGCGAATGTTGCACAATCTCTCTCTACTATTTCAAGTGATGTCATGTTCAGAGTAGATTTTTTCATACTTTAATCTTGCTATTTTAAATGAGGCTAGATAGCTAATTTTATCTTTCTTTGACCTACTATTTTTGTCAAGATTGTACAAGCATTTTTCTTTTACTCTTTATTTGTTGTTTTGAATAAGGTCAAGTGAATGTTGAACAGTCTCTCACTACTATTTTGAGTGATGTAAGGTATAGAGTGGATTGCTCTTATACAAACCTTTAGGATTGGATAATGCCATTGTGACCTCTTCTCCAATAGGCATCTTATATATATAACTTTCTTGCAATCCCACTTAGGTATGACATAGACTACCTTAAGCTAGTATAATGCCCTTGTGGACCCTCCTTAGTAGTCACCCTTAAGTCAAGTAGTCACTATGTCATGGCTAATTCATAAGACTATCCCTTTGAATAATAAATATAAGTCAAGTCAAAGTTGTCTATCCTCTTATCATCACACACTAATAGAGTCCATATTACATTTGCATATATCTTAGGTATGGATCTCATCCTTTGATCATCTCCCTATCACACTTACATCACATCAATTCAAAGGCCTAAGTAAGACCAAGTCATTCAGATCCCCTTTTCATAATTTCTTCTCAAAATAAAAATCAAATATTTTTTGATTCCAATAGTTTAGGCTATAGGAGATTCAAGTCACAAATTTTCAAGCCTACAATTTACATCTAATTTGTATATCTATTTTGAAATCTTTAGTGTTTGTAAGTCAATCTAACACTTCCAAAACAAAACATCAATCAGCCTTCTCTAGAAAAAATTCCTCTGAACTTCAAAGGTGGGGTGAACATTCTTTCCTATCATCCCTTAGATTTTGGTTGGCTAATTCAGTCAACACCATTGCATGTAGTGTGCTCTATGTAATTCACCACACCTATTGGCAGACCATTTATTGATCTTATTTTTTCTGAGGTTGACACTCATTCCTTTAGCCTATGGATTTTCATCTTGTTGCCAGAAGAGAGAGTAGTCTCCCACTTTTCTCTTAGGTTAAACACTCTTTCTTAAGCATCTTTTAGGATTTTCCATGTTCAATCTACTAATCAGGCTTCTCACTAGGGATATATCTAGGGAGAGAGTAGAATAAAAAGTGAAAAAATAGTTTTAAAATAATTAATACAATCATAATAATTTGACATTATACTATATGATCAATTCATTTATTTAGGGTTAGAAAATTTAAATGATGTGATCATCCCATTAGCCATCACTATTCATATTGTATGATCAAGGTTCATATTTCATGAAAGGTACAAAACTAAAAATTCAACTACCCTTTTGTTTATCTTGTATGATCATATCATATATGAATATATTAAGAAAAATTCCTCAAAAATTGAATCCCTCAAATTTTGGATTAAAATTAGTTAACTAATATACAATTGACATCATATTGTATGTTCAATCAAATTAAGCATAATATGTAATTAATCAAGTTAATCCTGACAAATAATATAATTAACAAAAGTGGATAATCATATGGTATGATTATATTCATCTTATATAATTAGTTCAATTTTCGTAAATGTTAGAGAACTGGCATAGTTATAATGAATGAAATTAATTAATAAATATGAACAATCATCTAATACAATGTGGATTGCATAGTAAAAATTCCATAGAAAAAATTAATTTTATAAATTTATTTAATATACTCTTACATGTGTGGGCTCCATTATTTTACATCATTCACATGGTAAAAACATGAAGACAAAAATAAAAAAAATATTAGACATCCTACACAACATTTGAACCTAACTTAAGTCTTCTAGTATCAACTATTCTACATTTTTAATCCTTATTTGCTCTTTCTAGATCAGACTTTTGACAATCATCTATTGTTCATGCTCTTAGAGTGAATCTTTATTAGGCTGCTTAATTGTACTTTTTACATTGAAAAGCTTAACACAACTTGCACAAATAACTGAATATTGAAAATAGTTGTTTAACCAAAAATGTCATGATCATCAAAACTTAGAATTTTATGTGAAGGCTTATGGGATTGACAAAATAATTCAACAACTAGAAAAGAATTTTCCCATGAAAAGGGATGGACCATCTATAGAACCTAGTACATCTCATGTATCACCCAATAAACCACTTAGCACCTTGATTGGTAAATCACTTATCACTAGGCCCTAAACAAAAAGTCCTTCATCACCACCTTGAGCAGTTGAGAGAAAGTCAGTTTATATAAGTCAATCTCCTTGCTCTTGTAAAGTGATTGATGGTAAATGACTTGGATAGGTGCCACTCCTAAACAAAAACTTTAGTCAATAGTTTAGCAAGAAGAAATAAGTAAGAGAGAAGTAGTTGAAGAAATAGTGATGATGTTAAAGGAAGCCAATAGCAAAGAAGTGGCACATAACATGATTTTAGATGATGAAGAATATGCACCTTATACTCTAGTGGATCTAAATTATATATCTGATAAGACTGTAGAACAACTCTTAAAAGAGATAAAAGTAAATAATAGAGAGGAAGAAGAGAAAGAAGTAAGAATAGATGTGGAGAGGGGTTTTGACATTAGTCAAGATGACCTCTTAGAGGATGATTTATGAATAGTAAAGGCTTATAATTTCATGGTTGATATTAGATCATCTTAGAGTGAGTTTGAAGAAGTTTAAGATGTTGTGGCAAAGGAATGTGTTACACTAGACCTAACTAAGGTGTTAAAATGAGAGTTGATGACATGACACAGATCTAAGAGGTTACTTATTGAAATGATTAAGTATGACATCAAGAAAAAATATACTACTCCAAAGGTAGAGATATTACCCTATAATAGACTCAATCAACTAATAATGACTCCAAAGGCCAATGTATTTATGCAAACAAGATATATTCCTCAACCATACATGGATAAAGAATGATAGGTTCATTTTAAGTCAATTTCTTAAGTTTCCTATATGGGAACCCCC
Source organism: Cymbidium sinense (assembly GCA_021442155.1). NCBI lineage: Eukaryota > Viridiplantae > Streptophyta > Magnoliopsida > Asparagales > Orchidaceae > Cymbidium > Cymbidium sinense. The sequence goes on along the minus strand of CM038221.1, from coordinate 90,458,823 downwards.
ATAATTAATTGCTTCTTAGAAGATATAAATCTCTTAAGAAAACTCTTGATTAAAGTGGTCAGCTAACATCCCTATGGATTTCAAATTTTAGAGCATAGATTGATAGTTTTTGGAAATAAATAAGAAAACTCGATTAGAAAGAGTTCTTAATAGAGTCTAAAGGATGATAAGCAGGAAGTTCTCATGATATTAGGAAGCCTACTGAGTACTATAGTTTATCCTATGGTAAGATTTCTATTTTTAAAATAAAGAATTATTCTTATTTAAATTGACATTTTATTAGAATGTTAAGACTTATATCCTAACAATACAAAATTATGAAAGTGCCTAAGAGGTGAGTAGGTGACCTCAGAACTCAAAACTATGGTTCTCTAGCACAAGCCAAGAGCTTGGCTTAATCTAGTGGGAGTGAAATTGAACATGATGGTTCACTTCTACTAGAGAGACTAAACTTATCTCAACTCTTCTAGACTTTATAACTATGAGAAGTGTTGCTAGCTAGCACTTCCTACAAGTCAAAACCATGTGGCCAAGTGTCATGAATGAAAGATAGCTAGGCTAGTTTTTATTCAGACTAGAAACTTAAGTGCCTAAACTACTCCTTAAGATTCTAAGATGATTGGAATAAATAATGTTTTAGGCTAATGTAGTAATAATTTTATATTTTTATTGATTATAAACTTTTAAATTTGACTCAAGCTTAGTGGGCAAGTATGCCAATATGCAAGATAAAATTAAGTTATGGGCAAATCTACAAGGGAAGTGTTCTTCACTCAAAGGGGTTATTATTAGTGGTCTTACACTCTCCCTTATCATGCAATGTGTGAAGATCCTCCATACTTAAGGAGAGGAATACAAGATGATTAATAGATGATCTTATTTCTATCACATACCAATAGTTTTGAATTCTTTTAGTTGATTAATTCATAGGCATTAAGATATGGTAATGAGTTGTATTAATTATTAGTTTGATTATTAAGTGAGGGTAGAAAATTCAAATCTTAAAGAGCCCATAAAAATCCATGCCATATAATAATCATCACACTTTAAAAAATCTAAGAAAAGTATGCAATCTCTAGTGTGCAACTAGAGTAAACACGCTAAAAAAATATAAAACTGAATGAATAATTAAGAAAGGCTAGTGGGGTTCCACTATACACCTTAGAAAAGAAAAAAAAGGATGGGCAACTGATCTCTTCCCATATATAACCCAATTTATAATGCATATTGTAATATAATGAATTATGATAATGGGGGTCATCTATATTTTCAAGTGTTAGGCACTTCATGCTTCATATGGCCTCCAAAGTCAAATTCTTCAATCCAATGCTCATCCTAACACCTTATGACTTTAATCCTAATTTAGCATAAATTTATATTTAAAATTTTAAAATTAATTCTTAACTAAACTTGCAAAATAGAGGTTAGTTACAACACACACACACACACACACACACACACACACACACACACAAGTTGCTATAAGTCATATAATTGGACTTAACATTAATAAGTTCCAAGCCCACGTATCTTAATGGCGGTTCTTAGGGAAAATAGCACCTACAAACAAATTCATTATATTTAATTATTATTATAGTAGCCCCTTTATATTAAGCACAATCCTCTACAAAAATATCATTAGTCTAATTTTTGCACTCGCATCCAAATATGTACAAAAAAAAATCATAATATCTAGTCTAAACATTACATCACAAAACAAAAATAATCAATCTACACCAAAGCACTAGCCTAACGTATGACAAAATTGGACTCCAAATGTTTAGGTCTTAGATTGAACGAAAGATTTAATTTTTTTAGCTTGGAGATGATTTTAATTCACGTGATTAATGGCTTAACCATGTATTTTGTGTTATGCTTTTGGGCTTTCAACTCAAGTCAGGTTTAATATATTAATAGCATGAAATGTTATGGATTCTCCTTTAAGTAGAGCCAATTCCTTTTCAATACCAAACTCCTTGTAAAGTTTGAAAAGATACAATTTATGACTTTTAATTTAGTTAGTGAATTGTTAAGATTTTAATTATGTCCTAAATTTAAATTGGGTTAAAATGAGCTTAAAATCATATGAAATACCACTTAAAATCAATGGACATAAGCTATAATTCACCACATGATGATTTGATCTTTTCCATCACTTTAATATTTTCATTTCAGATATCATTTTCGCCTTTTCATTGGAAAATAATTAATATCATTTATATCATTTTTAGGATATTTCACTTGTTCATACATGAACCTATATATGTGTTTTATATTGATTTTTAATTAAAAATTTTTATAAACAACAAAAATATAACTACCAGAATGCATATGTATTTTGTAGAAAAGAATATAATATTTTTACATACATGAGTATGCATACAAATACACTAAATCTATATGAGTATGTACCATTAATAAACTAGGAAGTCGAGGAATCTAAGACATCCTTTTGATCAATAGCCCTGTGTTCTTGGGTGTCCATACTATATTTGTTGATTATGTAAATGTATTTATAAGCATATATGAATGATGATTGCATTAATATGAAGATCATCATTTATAGATTAAAAGTAATTTGATTTACATACATACTTCTTTTTGCATTATTTTAGGTATGTGCCATTGTTAAACTAGCGAGTTGAGGATACCAAAGACTTCCTTCAGACTAGTAGCACTACACCCATGGTTATCCAAACTATATATTGATGGTGTATGTTACTAATGCATTTTAGCTAACTTTGCTAATTTAAGGTATATATATATATATATATGAAAAAAGAAAATTTTTTTGATTTACTTGGGATAATAACATTAATGAGCATAATTGACATGTCATGAATTTGGATTTAACATTTTAAACATGAATGCAAATGATCTTGAATCAAATATACATTTACAAGTTAATGGACAAAGATAAATAAATTCCATAAAGCAATCGACTTAAGCCATTAATTTTAAGGCAAATCATGTGAGCATAGGACCAATTAAATCAAATTAAACTTTTTAATTAATGTATTAATATTAAGGTTGATTAGACTTATTTGATGAGGTTAAATATTCTAAAATTATCTCCTATTCCTCTTTAGTTCATTAAGTGATTTAAAAGTTAATCAAGTAATTTTTATAATTTAATTAGGGTTTAATAATTATTTAAGCTACTTAAGCCCCAAAATTTTAATTTGACATTAAATAAAAGCTCAAACATTATGGAAAATTTACAGAACATGCATTAAGATAAAAGAAATACATCCTAATTGTTCTAATGTCATCACACTTTATATTTTATACTTAATTAAATTAATGGGGAAAGCACCATATCATCAATTAATTCTCAAATACCCCAAACAAATTGGGGCTTTTAATTTCATTTAAAACCTCTCTATTAGTTAAGCATAAAGAGGGGTTGATCATAATTTTTGAAGACCTTAGTTATAAATTGTCTAAGTCCTAGGGCCATTATTCAATTATTTAATTAGTAAATGCCCCTTAATGATGATTTTGAGAATTAAGAGTAGAGGTCCTGATTTTTTTCTCTAACCATCATCGGGTTAAACTAGCATATCTAGACATGCAAGATCAGTTCTTAAAAAATTCATGATTTATAAATTTAATAAAAATCCAAAATCATTAAATAGGTTTTGAAAATAAACATCTCTCAATGCACTCACCCAATTGACTTGAAATAATTATGGAAGGAAAAGGTCATCTCATAGAACATTCACAAAAAATTTCAAGTTATTTAGACAAGAAATTATGGTTTAATATCAATATTAATGAAAATTTTCAGTCTAATAAACCTTTATATACTTATTAAAAATTAGGGTTTTAATTTTTTCAAGATATTGCTATATCTAAACTTTTCCAATGAAACCTACTTCCTTTTTTTAGATTTTTAAATAATTAGTTATAAAATTTTGAGATTTTGGCTAATTAAACTTATTTAAAATTTTAACTAATCCATTTAGATAGTCAACTGAGGTTTACATGCAACGCCATGAGATTGGTTATTTAAATCATTCCTTGTGGCTACCAACTTAGCGGCAGCAGACGCATTTGTCTTGGGCCATTTGACCAAATATCAAATGGATTTAATTAAACCCATGATATTAAGTTAATAAAATCAGAGAATCTAATCATAATTAATCATTATCATCCGTTATAATCATGCAGAACGGATGGCCTGTTATTCATCTCCTTCCTACGGTAAGAGATGAACATCATTTTCCTTTCACAGCTTGATTCAAGTGAACCATTGCTCAAATCTTATGAGAAACCATTTCAAATTGATCTAGAAATGTGAATCTAGAGATCCTATGTATTTTGTCATGTGATTTTAACATTTCTTTCAGAAAAGATCAACACTTAAATGGCCATTTTATAGTTTAAGAGGGATTACCCTGCGTTAGCTAAAAACCAATAGTCCAATAATTGAGGTAGCTTCACCTTGAATAGGTGAAACCTTATTGAGAAAATGGTTAGTTGCCTCCCCTCCAATTTCCCTTAAGACCACTCTCTTCCACTGCCCATTAGAGTTTGATAGAATCCTATGCTCTAGTATTTAAATAAGTGGCTCTTGATTCATTTGTGTTCGCCTGAGAATGGAGATGGTGTGAAAGATTTAATTGTAGTTTGGTGAGGATTTGGTGTGGTCAAGTTTGATAGGTGTGTGGGTTTGAAGGGTGGTTGGTCTCATTGGCAATGGTGTGCAACAGGATGTTTCAGGAAACTCAAGGGCTATCCACTACTACTCAAGTTGTGTTTTTGTTCAATTGAGAGATAGAAGGGTTGTTTTATTTCATGGAATTGGCCAACCCTACCACCACTAATGAAGGCATAGGTTGCTGCCCAGATGGGAGGGGGGCTTGGAAAAAGTAAAAAAAAATGGTGGTTTCTTACTATTGAGCATGCTAGAGGTTAGTTAAGTGGTAAGATGGGTTGGCTGTGAGTGGGTTTGGACTTTGGAATGTTTCTCTTAACTCTCCCCCCTCCCATGGCCTCTATAATTGAATTTAAGCCTCACCACATGGGCTAAGGTGTTAGCCTCCATGTGATAGAGATGTTTTGATTAGTTAATTGCAATCAATTTAGGTTGATTTTGGATATTTCCCAAAAAGGGTGTGATTAACCATTTTTGGGTTAACTAGTTTCAGTCAGATTATGTCACTTAATTAGCCAACTTAAACCCGAATTGAATTTAGACTATATTTGGTTGAGTTGGTGTGTTATTTTGAGCCATTAGGTTATTTAGTTTGGCTTGGTTTTGATAGAATTTGATTTAGGCTTTATAGGGCCCACATGAACCACCTTATGTTAAATTGCTTAATTAGTTGAGTTGGGTTCAAACTAGATATAGTTTGTGCTTAATTATGTTAGGATAATAATGTTAAGCTTATAGATTGGCCTAATTTGAGTTAATTTGATTCAAATTAATTTGATTAAACTTATTTTTGGTTTAATTAGGACCCTAAGAGGGCGAACTTGAGTTAAGTGGACTAATTGGCCTTAATAAGGGTCAATTAAATGTAGACTTTTGTCCAAATACACCTTGTCTTGAATCTAGTTGTAGTATATTAAGTTTAAAAGTGTTTAAATTTGCTTAAAATAGTTTAATTAAGTTTAGTTTTAGTGGGGTTTCTTGACCTCATTTTTGTATAAGGTTAACATCATCTATAAACTATTAAATAAGACATCTAATCCTAGATTAAGAGCCTCTTACTTAGGCATTTAAGACACTATACTTATTGAACTAGTGAATCCCTTTAGGATTTAACCTAACCTAATAAGATTAGGTAGAACCAAACTAAACTTAAAACTAAACAAATGATTGAATCAAACACAGTCTAATTAAAATCTAAATTCAATTAAGTTTAGATCAAGGTAATTAAGGTAGTTAACTCAATTATCCTACGTAAGCTCAAAGTTAACTAAACTGAAAGAAATTTAAATAAAATAAAAATAAATTAAAATCAAATCAAATAAAAAGCATGAAGTCACTACATGAACATGATTGGATTTAAAACTAAATTCAAATGAGGGTCAAAGATGGTCAACCATTTGACATAGGGTTGACTTATGTGGATCCTACACAATCAAAGGTCAACCCATGAAAAGTTGCCCAACTTATATCATTCCAAAGATTCAAAATCATCAAATGAACATGTTTAAATATTAATCTCAATTGATCTATGGAAGCAAAACTTAAATTAAATCAAAACAAATTCAAATTGAATGTCCAAAATCATTTATAAACCATCATTAAATATAATTCAACCAATTATAAGGCTTAATTTGATAAATTTTATCATTTGACCCAATTAACCATGTTGACTCATTAATCTCAAATTGGGTCAAAGTGGGTTCGAACTCAAAATTAACCTCAAATGAAATAAAATTAATTAATCTAAATCATCTCAAACACTTAATTAAATAGAATTGAAAGTAACATATATTTTAATTAAGTCAATTGGTCATTTGACTCAATTGAATTAAACTTAACTCATTTGAGTCAAGGGTTAGATTAGCTTAAATCAAATCAAAACAACATGTAAAATGAATCAATTGAACTTCAAAACATTCAAAGGACAATCAATAATAAATGCAATCATAATCTAATATCAATCAATTAAGTAAATTTAAAATAATTCAATCTAGGTTAAATCAATTAAGACACCTAAGCCCAAACCCAAATCAAATGAGCTTGTTTGACTCGTGGCTCACTTTGAGCTTGAGTTAAACAATCAACCAACAATCTAAGAAGAATTAAGGTGGTTCCAAAAAGCTAATCAATTACAAAGATAAGGGAATATGCCATAATAAGAAAGAAAACTAAGATCCATTCATAAGAAGCCAAACCTAAGATACATCCTCCATTCCTCCTCCAGTCCTCATTTTACCTGATATTGCCTCATCCCAATCAGTTAACCACCTCTTATAGCTAGCCTCCAAGGGTGGCAATCACCATGGCCAAATCAATTTTGAATTCCCCATGCATATAGCTCACGAACATACATGGAAAAGAGGAGAGAAATTTTGCATGGTAATCTAAGCACTCACACAAATTCCTCAGGGGAAACAAAGGAGAGCTGACCCCTTCCCCGATCCCCACACCACTAGATAGATGGAGTTCGACTAAACCTGTTGGCCAAAGAGTGGAGCTCAACCTCCATAATGTCTGGTGAAGAGGCAACTCAATTCCTTCTTCTAAGAGACTCACCACAATCCAACGAACATGTTTGAAATGTCCTCACTGGCAAGGTATGCCTCAAACACGACCTCCTTTTTAGCTTTATTTGGTACTTTAAGAAGCATATTTGATCTCAAATGAGATCAAACCATTATATTGATTCTAAATCGATCCATGATTAATTTGTAATCGAAAGCATGCATCCTCACTGCTTAGATGGCTAAAAATCAATTATGGAGAGCCAACAACTCTCAAATTTCTAGTTGAACAAAAAGGATGAATCCCCCTAATATGTTCCTTCTATTTAGATTGAACGGCTAAGATCTAACCACACCATTTGATTTGAATCCCTTAATGATAGGTAGATTAAATCTTGATTGTAGATGATCCCATGGTCCCTGTCGCTTTTGAGTTGGATCCATGTAGACCCAACTGACCCAATGGTGTCGCACTACGTGTAAAATGGCACTGCATTAGTGCCACGTGGCGCCAACGAGGTTAAATTGGAAATTTAAGATTTTTTTAGCTTAAAAATTACAAAAAATTCTAGAAACTTTAAATTTTCATAAAAAATAAAATATCCAACCATGAAATGTAAATAAGGGCTCTATGGATTCATCATAGTGAGAGGAATCTATTAAACTAAAAATCCCAATTTTGTTGGATATTTTTTGGGTTAATTTGGGTTCGATTGAAAAAAACTCATACATAATTAAAGTAAAATCATTTATCCAATTATTTTGAAACTTTAGGAGATTGAAATTAAGGTTGATATACACCTTTGATAGAAAATTGGGGATTTATTGGCAATTAACATGAAAATATAAAATTTTAAGCGATAAACCTTAATTTAATGAAAATAATTAATATTAATCCATTAAAATTATGGAAAAATATAGAATCAACTTAAATCATTAGAATGAACCTTAATGAATGTAAAAACATCATTAGAACTCTTTGGAACTTAATAAACCTCAAAATGACCTTAGTAAAGCATTAATTGAATTAATTAACTCAATTAATTTCTCTGAACAATAAAAAATGATAATATATCAACCAAAACTTCTATAATTTTAAAAGAACTTTCTATGGATGCCTTTTCCAAAGAGGAATCAAGGAAAATTCAAACCCTAATTAATTCTTTGTAATTAAAGCTTAATTTATGTTATATTAAAATAATTAAAACCTTAATTACTATTAAAATATATATATTAGATCAAGATAAAATTTATGGAGATTAAATTGGCAAGGAACCCCAATTATCATGAAAATTTTCAATCCAAATGATCTCTTGATTAGGAGTTGTAGATTTTCAAATCTCTAGGTCAATTTAAATCAAATAATAAATAAGAAAATTATAAAAATTATAAAACTTTATGAAACCAATTTAAAGAATCTTCATCAATATCATAATAATAAAGAAATACCCCTTAACACTTTGAAGTTAAGGAATTCAATTAATCATGCATTTAAGGATTACAGAATAATTAAGAATATAAGAAATTATCTAAATTTTGAATTATGAAATGAATAAGATCAAAATAAACCAATTATTTAATTGAAAATCAAAGTTAATCAACTTCTGAATTTCATACCCAAATAAAAAAATTCATTAATATTGAAATTCCTTGAATCCATTTAATATTAATGAATAACATAAGTTCAAATACAAATAAAATGGTGATGATTAACCAAACTAACTAAATTTACATAATATGGAAATTTATAATGACCAAAGTTAGGTTTGGTGCCCACTATAAGATTATGATTACCAAATAAACTTTACTTTAAAGATTCAATTAAATAATAAAACTTTAATGTATAATAGTCCATTGAAACCAAATTAAATGATAAAGTAAAAATTCTAAGGTTGATGAATGCTCTTAAGTTCTGAAATTGAAATATAATTAATCATTCAAATGATAAATCCAAAACCTTTAAATTAACTTTGAATTAAAGATCAATTTAAGTGAATTAAGGTAACTCATTCAAGCTAATAAACATAAACACTAATAAACATAAACATTAATGAATCAAATGAATAAGATCAATTCAAAGGAAATAGATTAACTAATCATAATATATGAAACAAAATTAATATTTAATAAAAAAAACCTAAGCTATGAAACTATACACATTCTACATAACTTAAAAGGTAAATGGCATAAAATAAGAAAATATAATAACTTGAAACCGAAAAGAACTTAAAAGTAAACATCAAATTAAATTTAATCATGATATATGATAAAATAAATAAATAAAATAATATATAAATGAATTAAATAATTTGATATCAAATTAAAGTAAATTAAAAATTAAATAAAATTATGATAACATAAACTTTTAATTAATATTTAAAGAAACATTTTGAATTTTAATGAGAGATAATAGATTAAACTAAAAAAACTTTAATCAAAATAGAAGAAATGTAATAAGAATGAACTCTTTAAATCTTAATAACATTACATTACATAAAGAGAAAATTATAATATTAATCAAATCAAATCCAACATAGAATAAATCATTCAAAAGAATTCAAAAGAGGTTATTTAATATACTTTAGATCTTAGTTTGACCCTTAGATTAGATGAAAATCTCATTCTACTAGGATTTTGGATGTTGAATAGAATGGGTTCAGCCGAAAGAAGAATTTTTTTTATTCTTCATTCTTTAAAACCTACATTTCAATGTTGACACAAAAGTAAATAGAAATAAACTCATAAATCATTAAACCATTTTAAATTGAAATTCCCAAATGGTAAATTGAACAAATCTTAAAAATATAATAAAAGAAACCTAATGAAAATAAAACTTTTTATAACTAATTATCATATGGTATATAGTTTGGACACCTGAGGTTATAGGGTTATTTGCTTGAAGGAGGTCTTAATACCTCGAACCTCTTGTTTAAAAATGACATATGCCTATGAAATAAGATTATGAGAAGGAAAAGATTAATTTTTAAACTAAATCAAACTTTAACTTGAACTTAAACAAAAGCCTAGTACATACATACCACACAAACCCCTCTATTCACACACTAGAAAACTAGGTTAATGACCCTAAATTTAGGTCAGATCGATGATATATAATGTTCTCGATGTAAAATAATGTGATGTTTTTCCTTGTTTTGTGGTGTAATAGTTTAGATTGGATGGTTAAGATTATTTGCCCCTAGTCTGGATATTAGGTTATTTTTTTCTAGGCTAACACTATTTTTTATAGGGGGGCTATGCTTAAAGTGATCATTGTAATAAATATTAAATAAATGATATCTGACATGCAAGTGCTGCTTAAGTTCCTAAGTATAGCCCAATAGATAGGTGGGCATGGAAAGCAACTAATGCTATGCATGCATGTTTGAAATATAACTGCTAGTGTGTTGTGTGTATTCACTAACATCTATTTTGTAGGGTTTAGAATTTCATTTTTAAAATTTAAAATATAATTTGAGTTTAAATTTAGGTTTGGATCTATGAGATCTAGGAATAGCAGGAGATGACTTTACCAGTTGGTGGTCCTTTATGAAGCCCATGGAGGTCCTTGAAGAAGGTGATGATCGTGAAGGAAGATCACAACTATTAGTTCTAGGCTGAGTTGTATAAGGGTAGAGCTCAACTGCCCATCATTATGTTTCTTTAGGGGTGTATAGGAACTCCATTGGCCTAATTTATTAATTTGAATTGGCTTTATTTATTTTAGTGTGCGTAATAAAATTGCATGATTTTTCTATGTTTTTTTTATGTTATGATCTGTGATGAATTGCAGAACATTAGACTCTTAAGAAAACAAAATTTTCTACTGCACCTAAACTAAATAACTTAAACATAAAATAAAATTCATAACCTCATTTAAATAAAAGGCCAAGGAATAACTTAAAAGCAACTAGAAATAATTATCTTTTTCTAACCATGAGAGCATATTGTCCATTCTCCTTAAATTGGATGCTTCACCTATTACACATAAGGGGGCATCTAACCTTTGAAGATGACTAGCCTTATTAGAGAAAGTGTACAATCTCTTTTTGATTTGGCACATGACCACTTCAAATTGCGTATCATTGTAGGAATAAATTGCATACCCAAGGCTTCTAAAATAAATTTTATGCTAAAAAATATAAAAGATGAATTTATTGCATTAGTTAGGTGAATAACATGTCAAACATTATCTTAGGGTTAGAAGTGAGTTACATTCTTAGCTTCCTTCTTAAATGCAACCTCCCAATCATCCCACATACATAAGGCCAGACTCATGATTTTCAAAAATCACTTATGGTGTTAGTTGGTAACCCTTCCGTGTGGGTTATATGTCTTGAAGAGTTAGGGATATTTTCATTTTTCTCTGGTAGGAAATGAACTGATAATTCCAAAAATAATTTATATTAGGTTTAACCTTCAATTTATGTTAAAAGTATTAGTAGACTTATGGTCTTAAGCATCCTACTGGGATAAGTCTTCAACCACTTGGCATTTCTATAGTCATGTGCTACTAGAATCCAAGTCCTATATTTCTAATAAATTGTCAATTCAAAATCTTATTAAATTTAATCTCAAAAATGTAAAGTCCAATGGTAGAATAGTTGAAATGCTTACTAGGTAACCCGATATCCATAAGCATTTTCCCCTTTGAAGCATTCCCTATTAAATTTCAAATTAATTATTCTTTTAAGAAAAGCTTTGAAATCCATAGAAATAATAATCTATTTTATTAATCGAGAGTGTTTTCAGGAATAATTCCTTTCTTCCTAAGATGTTATTAACTATAGGGGTTTGCCCTTATTAGAAACTATGAACCTAGCACAAAATAAATCTTGTCTTACTTTTCCATGTAGTTCAAGAAAAATCTCTACAATATCAAAGACCCATTAACCTATAGGAGTCCGTGTTAAGTAATTGAATCCATTATAGAATAACATGTTTATCTTTTAAGATAATATGTTCATTCTTTAATGATGTATTCAATTACCTAAATAAAAAATTCTTAAAATCTATGTGGTGTCCATAAATTTTTTTATATAGAGACATTTTTTGGTGACCCCATTGGGGACTAGTTCCTCTCTCCATCTTTAAAAATAGGATGTTATTTCTATAAATCAATCAATGTATTTGTGTTTTGACGATTCAGGATTATCTTCATTTCCATTGAGTATCTCTCCATTTCATTCTTGGTAGAGCATACCCATCATTCACAAAATGTATTGTAAACTTTCCTTATTTATTGATATAAAATATGAGGGTTCTATAATTCTAACATTTTCAAAAATAAAATTCTTCTTTTAAAAACTCTAGCTATAATAAAAAAGGACAAATTTTTCCTAATGGGTCAACAAATTTTCTTTTTCCTACATTATATTAAATAAAGCATGTTATAGATTGTTTAATTTTATTTAAAAAATAAAAAATGGTTGGACAATATAATTTTACTGCTACATCTAGGATTAGCTTTTTCATTGATAGCAGCAGACTACCTAATGGCTCTATCATCAAATTTAGAGCCAACTTTAATGATTTGGACATCATCACCAATGGAGTGACTTTGGCTTCTATTGTTGATTTAGCTACTATAGATAGAAAGCCCATTCTAGAGTTTTCTAGTGCACCACATAGTACCTTTGCCATTCATTGGGAAGTTCTTATTATGGTCACTAAATAGATCTAGATTGGCCCCATGCCAAAAAAACTACTAGTTGAAAAGGCACCTGTCTAATTTTTTTCTGCACTTTTGAGGTAGGGTCTACTTTTGACCCTTCCCTAATGAGCAAGAGTCAGAATAAGAACAAAGAGAGAGACTTAGAAGACAAGCATTAAATAAGAGGAAAAAATGAGATGTTAAAAGTAGAGTAAGCTAGGGTGAGGGAAGGTTATACCCTTCTGGATACTTCTCCTCTCCTAAGAGATGGCAGATTCTATCCTCTTTTGAGCCTTCCCTAATGAGTAAGAGTCAGAATAAGAACAAAGAGAGAGACTTAGAAGACAAGATTTAAATAAGAGGAAAAAAATGAGATGTTAAAAGTAGAGTAAGCTAGGGTGAGGGAAGGTTATACCCTTCTGGATACTTCTCCTCTCCTAAGAGATGGCAGATTCTATCCTCTTTTTTGCAGCCTAGGGAGAGGAAGATGTATCTAGAATTATGCATTCTTTACCTTGCCCCTTTTCTTATGAAAGTAGAAAGAGATTTAAATTGGAGAATAGGGAAACTTGTGGTAGATTGTAGCAGATCTTTCATAAAACCCCTTGGTCCTCTTCCCAATCTATAGGAGAGTTACTTAAGGTCATGAAGGGTCAAATCTCTAGAGAGCTTGAGAGAGAGATCTTAGGGGGACCTTTGACTACCCAAAACATAGGGAAGAAAAAGTCATCTTCTTGGATAAAAGAAGAGCTTATCGGCTTGTACCTATTATACTAAGTTGATACCATCACTTAGGGAGGTCACTAACCTGGCATAAGGATGAGTCAGGTAACTTAAGGAGAGATATAGTTATCCTTAAGAAGGAAACTAGAAGAGTTTATGTCAAGAAAGCCCCATTCACCCCAAGCTAAAGATTCACTCACCATCATAACTAGAAAAGGCAGCTATCATCTAGCCTACTAGAGAAAGGCTACATTATTTTTGTTTAAGCCTTGAATAGAAGGGCCATCCTCATCTCATTACATCCAGTATAGGGATGGAATCACTTCACCTATCTCCTTATAATAGAGAGATTTCAGATAAGGGACACCTTAGTTTGGGAGCCACTCTAATGATAGAAAAGTCCCCACTATTTCAGAGAAAGCATGAGAGAGAGAGACATCTGAGATAAAACCTATGGATATAAAAGAAGAATCTGATGCCATCCTTGACAGCAATGGTATCCCTCTTATTTTGATAAAAGAAGAAGTGTAACCCATTATAAGAGGACTTGGAAAAAGAAAAAAAATGAGTATGATTCAAGAATATTTTGACTTAGATCAGGATGATCAATTAGATGATGACCTTAAGCTTCTCATAGAACATTCCTTCATTGTAAATATGAGAGCATCTAAAAACCCTTGGTCCTCTTCCCACTCTATGGAAGAGTTACTTAAGGTCATGAAGGGTCAAATCTCTAGAGAGATTGAGAGAGAGAGATCTTAGAGGGACCTTTGACTACCCAAAAAATAGGGAAGAAAAAGTCATCTTCTTGGATAGAAGATGAGCTAATCGCTTGTACTTGTTCTACTAAGTTGATACCATCACTCAGGGAGGTCACTAACCTAGCATTGGGATGAGTCAGCTAACTTGAGAGATAGGGTTATCCTTATGAAGGAAACTAGAAGGGTTTATGTCAGGAAAGCCCCATTTGACCCTAAGCTAAAGATTCACTCACCATCATAATTGGAAAGGGCACCTATCATCTAGCCTACTAGAGAAAGGACTTCAACATTTTTGCTTAAGCCTAATGGAAGGGTCTTCCTCATCTCATTACTTCTAGTATAGGGATAGAGTCATTTCACCTATCTCCTTATAATAGAGAGATTTCAGATGGGGACACTTTAGTTTGGGAGCCACTTAAGTGATAGAGGAAGTCCTTACTATCTAGAGAAAGCATGAGAGAGAGACATCTGAGATAAAACTTATGGATGAAGAAGAAGAATCTGATGCCATCCTTGATAGTAATGGTATCCATATTCTTTTGATAAAAGAAAAAGTGTAAACCATTGTAAGAGAGGATGAGGAAAAAGAAAAAAAATGAGCAAGATTTAAGAATATTTTGACTTAGATCAGGATGATCTATTAGATGATGATGCTAAGCTGTCCATAGCACATGCCTTCAAGGTAAATATGAGAGCAACTAAGAAAGAATAAAAGAAATGCATTAGGGTCCTATACTTGATCCTACTTAGTAGTTAATCCTTCAATTATAGAAGAAGGATGACTAGATTTTGAGGATGGAGAAGAAGATGGAGGAGATGATTTCCTCTATGCAATCACTCAAAGTCTAGTTCCCACTTCTTTTAAGCCACAATTTTTATAAAGACCAGAAGAGTCCCTTCCCACCGATGAGATGGAGTTTGGTTTAGAAAAAGTGGCACTAAGAACCTAAACTATGGATGATATATCTTCCAAAACTAACTTGAAGTCATTAGTGGAATAATAGGTGAAGGAAGCTTTGACCCAATCCATGGTATGGCTCTTATTCGAAAGGGTAAACCCTACCCTGAGGCCCTAAGGAATATGATTATGATTTTGTATCTTATCGAAAGGGATTTATGCCTCGTTCTTTCAAAGTTTTTGATAGGATAGGAAATTTCAAACAACATTTGGCACATTTCTAGGCATGTTACTGTAATGACTAATGAGTGATGCCTTGTTGTTTAGGCATTTGTTAGTAGTTTAACTAGGGTTTCTTTTGATTGGTATATAGAGATACCAAATGGTTTAGTGTGCACTTTTACTAAACTAAAAAATATTTTTGCAAATTGATTCACTGGCACACAACACCACATCATTCTAGGTGATCTAGTCATTGAAAAATTAAAGCCAAGTGAATCCCTTGTAAATTATATCCTAAGATGGAGGATTCTCAGTCTCAAGTGTGAGCCTCAGCTAAAAGAGTAGCACACTATAGAAACACTCCTTTGAAATATCCAGGGTATTGTTGTCTTCTTATTGAAAGGCTTTACTATCAAAACTTTTGAAAAACTATTAAGTAAAGCCTCTAGCCTATAGGAGGAAGGTACTAAAATTTCATTCCATAGAGATCAGTCCTCTATGGATCCCTCAAAACCTAGGAAATCCTAGAAAAGTAGGCTGGCAAGGTCTTTGCAGTGGAAAAAAAAAGCTCTAATTCAAGTCCAAGTAGAGTGGCCTCCACATTATAGGCCATCTTAGCAACAATTATAACCACCTACCAAGAAACCTCCCTACTTCAACTAGCTATTTTAATAAAAGAATGAACCAGACTTATTCTTTCAAGATAGAGGTAATGAGGAAGATCTTTAAAAAATTTGAAAATAAAACCCAAATTTCAAGTTGTTTGATCCAATAATGCCAGAAGAAATCAATAAGGTTCATAACCCAAATTATTTACCATATCACTATATGTTAAGTCATACCATTGAAGACTACTTCACTTTGATGGATTGGCTTGAAAGAAATTATAAGAGAAGGTTGGTGATAATTACTAATGAATACTTTATGGACCCTGGATAAGGGTCCATTAAGATGATCATTGGTAAATATTTCACCTCTCCTAGTTCTTCTCCTTCAAATGATTGGGATATAGTTTTATCCTATTTTTATAAAAAATATTTGATGAAAATTCTAAAAATTCCATGCAAGATCGAATGAAGACCTCGAAGAAGATCATTTAGATTGATCCACTAGCGTTAGAAGATTTAGTTCCTCCTTGAGCCCATTCAACATTATCAGATGTCTAGATTTCTCAAGAGAGTGGTGAAAGAGGAATGTCTATTGTACCGTATATGATTTTGTATGATAAGGATGGAAAGGCTAGGCCTTATACTCCTATATCTTTTTATATTCATTTTGAAAATATGAATAAAAAGCCTGTCCCTAGAAGCATTTCTTATGTTCTTACTATTTCTAATAATTAGACTATGAATGAAGAAAAATAAGAAGATAAACAAGAAACTTCTCATACTGAATGTGATGTATTTTGTGAATCAAGGAGGCAATCCAATGAATATAGAGGTAGAACTTTTTAGTTCTCATTAGTCTTTGGATAAAGACATCAATGTGATGAAGGATAGGCTGACATGACTGTTGACCTCATTTTTAGATGAGGTTAATATCATTTTTGAAATCAGTAACTAAAAACCTCTTAATTAAGTGCTCAAGACACTATACTTAGTGACCCAATGGACCCTCCTTGGGTTTGATCTAACCTAATGGGCTTATGTGAACTAAATCCAAATTCAAAATTTAGATTAGATCAAGTCAAATCCAAAATAATTAAATTGAAATGAAATCAAAATAAATGAATGAATCCAAAACTAAGATAAAGTGAAATCAAGTCAACCTGTTTAACATAAGTTTGACTTAGGTGGGTCCCACCTAGTCAAAGGTTAACCCACCAAAAATGTGACCAAATTAAATCTTTTCAAATGATCTGAAAAAATAAACATGTTTTAATCAAGAATAAAAAAAATTTAAATTTATTTTGGTCTTAATTAGGTTAATTAAATCACATAGTCTAAATGAACCTAAATGAGTCCTATTGGGTTCAAACCCAAATCAAATTGAAATCAATTCAATTTAATTGCTCAAAATCATTTGGAAATGATAATCAAACACAATCCAACTCATCATTGGGTCTAATTTCATTAAATTGGTCATTTGACTAAAATGAAACCTAGGCTTAACCCATTAAGTCCATTTTGGGTCAAATGGGTTCAAGTTGAAATCAACTTGAAATTAAATAAAATCAATCACTCCAAATCATCTCACACATGTGATCAAGCATGATTGGAGTCCTAACCAAATCTAGTTGAGTCAAATTGGTCATTTGAACCCAATTGGAATCATGTTTAACCCATTTAGGCCTAAATGGGTTGAAATAAAGTTAAATCAAAATTAATTCAAATCTAAATGAATTACTTAACTCAAAATATAATAAATTAAACATAATTGAATCCAAAATTTAAAAAAGTAAATCAAAATCAAATACTTTGAATCCAAATGCTTGGATTACATTTAAATTTCCAATCCCTTTTAAATAGATTTGGACTTGGCTTCAAACTCATATTGAGTTTGATTTGGATAGCCCACACATTAGCCTAAAGGTTGTGGTTGTGTTGCCAAAAGCCAAAAAATGAAACCAAAAGGGAAATGTGTTAAGGTTTAGACCAAGTGATGGTGCTTAGTAGATTCCTCCCCTTTCCATCATCAAAATTCCTTGGATTTTATTCAAGTGATTTTTGACCTTTCACCACCTCTTATGAGAGTGATTCCAAGGTTAAAAATTCAAAGGATTAGACATGAAGAAAAATAGAACTTGACTTCCTCCATGAAAAAGAAGAATAGAACAAGGAAGAAAGTCCAAGGGAGCTAAGTGCTTGGCCAAGGAAGGGAAAGGTAGGAGATGCCCTCCTCCCCTCCAATCCCTCATCCAATCATACTCATAGGGCCAAGGGGGATCAAATCCATCCCTTGGCCGCCCTCCATTGCCGGTGACTGGAATCTGGCCACCTAGAAGTCCACATACATGGCTTTCATCCATGTACAGAAAGAGGGAAGGGAGGGCCTTCCACCTATTTTCATTCCAAATTACTAACCAAGAGAGGAGAATAAGATTTGGCTAATTTCCTTGAGACCTTGCCATCACCACACCAAAAAATGATTGAATCTAGCGACCACTTAGCGGCTTTTAATGGAAAATTGCTTGGGAGACTTTACCACGTCCACTTGAATGTTCCAACACATTATAGAGGTCAAGGCAACCTCGAATGAATCTCCATTATAACCCTTCACCGACGATAGGCTAGAGATCAATCAAACTTGATAAAAATGGCCTTGAGTTGGTCTCCAAGGAATTTGGTTAGGAGGCAAGCAACTAAATCACGTCCATGACTTTGTCACATTGAGGTGAAGGTGTTCGAGTTAATCCCACCATGAGAGAATGTAGTAATTGAGGTACACTCTGCCACCGACCTCCAAAGCATTCAGATTTGGTCCTTGTAAAATAAATTTGATCCCCCTAAAAATCAAACCATATAGATTGATTGCAAATTGATCCTTGATCATTTTGTAATTGAAATCAAGTAAAAAATTGCCAGAGATAACAAGAAATTTATCAAAATTGATGGATGATGTTTATCTCTCAACGGAGACATTTGGGAAATGATCTCCATCATCCATTCCTTCTATTTAGAATGGATGGCCAAGATACACTATCAAATTAATTCCCTTAAGAAAATTGTGCAACGAATCAAGGTCGTGATCTATCACGCATGGCACCGCTTTTGACACAACCTCCACATGGGATATGCATGACCCAATGATGTCGCACCACATGCCAAAGGTGCCACGTCGCCCGCCACATAGGTACCATCATTTTAAAAGGTAAATCCCCTTTAAAATTAATTAAAAAATTATTAAAATACCAAAAAATTTAAAAAATTATAGAAAATTAAATATAAATCCAAAAAAGCGAACTTGGGCTCCATGGATTCTTCTTGAAGAGATGAATCTATTAAAATTAAAATTTGTAATTAATTTTATTGTAGATTTGGCTTAATTTGACATTGAATGACATCAATTAACCTTAATTAGTCACAAACCATTAATCCAATTGAAATGAAACTTTGGGGGACTGAAATTAAGGTTAAAACACACCTTAGAAAAAAATTGTATGAATTATTTTAAAGTAATTCAAAAAATAATAAATTTCAAACTTTAAACCTCAATTTTAATTAAATAAATAAATAAAATGAATCAAATAACTTTAAATCAACTTTATAAACCCTAATGAACTTTAATACACTAAAGAAACTTATTAGAACTTGATAAATCATAAAATGACTTAATTTGTTACTTAAGTTAATTAAAAAATTCAAATAATTAGAAAAACTTAATTAAATCATAATAAATCAACTAAATTATAAAATTATGAATGAACCCTATATGGAAGCATCTTCTAGACTAGAATCAAAGAAAAATAGAACCCCCAACTAATCCTCATAAAATTAGGCTTAATTTAGGATTTAATGAAATAATTAATAACTTAATTACACCCTAATTATACATCTAATCAAAATGGAACTTAAATATGAAATTGGCAGGAAACACCACTTGCCATAAAGATTTCAAAGCCAATTGTCCTTTGGATTGGGAATTATTGAATTTCTAAATCTCTAGGTCAATATAAATCAAATAATGAATAAAAAAATTCACAAAATCATAAGGCAATTTGAAGTAATCTTCACCAAGATTAGAACATTCAAACGTAACTTTTCCAACATCCTAAATCAAAGAAAGTTAATCACTTACATACTTAAGGATTAATGAAACTAATAATGAAATATTAAGTTTAATTAAATATTAAGTATAATGAATTCATAATTAAACACTTAATGAAATCCTAATCCACAATCAATGTAACTTGAGAATGGGTTAAACAATAAGCTATGTGCCTTTGGTTAGAATAAATTCAACCAAACAAAATAAACATAGTTCGAAAAACCTAAACATAACTCAAACTAAAACATTAATTTAAACCAGATCCAATGAAATAATTCAAACCAAATCAAATTAAAAGAATAATTTAAATCAAGAATGAAAGTAAAATCAAATCAAATCAAATAAAATCAAGAATTAAATTCCAAAAGAATTGAAACATTAAATCACATTAAATTCAAACCCAAATTATCTAAATGAAATTAAAGGGATCAATTAAGATACTTAAGGATCTTAATTAGACTTTTAGGATGAATCTTCATCTTATGATGAAGGTTTCATTCCACTAGGAGTCAAGATGTTGAATAGAATGGGTTCCAACTAAAAGTGAAATCTATTCTACTCTTCATTCTTGTAAACTTAAACTTTACTTTCAAAAAATAAAAGTGAAAATGAAAATGAAAAAAAAATCATTAAATCATTTGAATTGAAACCATCTAAAGGTAAAATTCAAACAAACTCAAAACTTCTAATTGAAACATGAACTAAAGAGGCCTAACAAAGTCTTGCTACACATCCCTATTTTCTTCACACACTAGATCATTAAGACACATAACCCTAGACTTAGTTTATGTCATTGTGTTATTCTTTTTTATGATACTCTATGTTATGATGTGGTGTGATTTACATGTCTTTGTGGTGTACTATTTTAAACTACATGTTTATGATTGTTTGCCCATTAGACTAGAAGATATGATGTTCTTTTTAGAACTAACTTTATCTTCTCAAGGGGGGCTATGCTAGAAAGGATTGCTATCATAAATAAGTAAAATTGTTATTTTCTTGCATGTGCTAAATTGTTCCTTAGCATAGCCCATAGGAGAAGTGGGCTTGGCAAGCAACTAATGTTAAGCCCGTATGTTTGTAAAATATAATTATTGCATGCAATTTGTATTTTCTTAACATTTAATTTGTAGGGCTTAGGTTTTATCTTTGAATTTAAAATGTAAATTTGAGCTTAAAATTAGGTTAGGATCTATGGGGACTAGGATTAGCAGGAGCTAACACTATTAGAAGATAGGTGTATTAGTCTCCTGTGAATCCTAATGGATGTCCCTAAAGAAGGAGATGATCTTAGAAATAAGACCCATAGATTTAGACTCATAGTTCTAAGTCAAGTTGTATAAGGGTAGAGCTCAACTGCCCATTTGCTCTTTCTTTTATGATGTACAGTGGTACCTGACCACATTGGCTTGATTTATTTTTGGTGTGCAACAGAATCAACCTGCTTTTCTAGGTTTCTTTCTATGTTGTGCATTCTTGTGATGAATGCCTGGATGATTAGGCTCATAAGAAAAAATAAATTTTTGCTAAATATAAATCTAAACAACTGAATTAAATTAATTTAAACTTGAAACTTCACATAAATTAAAGCCTTAGGCAAAACTTAAAATGAATTAGAAATAATTACATCTTGAAAATCATGCAATCATATTTCTCTAAATTCTTGAATTGGGCAACTTCTCCCATTGCACATAAAGGGTGACTAACCTGTGAGGATGACCACCTTCTTAAGGAAGTCTACCTTCCATTATTGATTTGATTCATGAATTTCTTCTAATTGCAATGTAGGCATAGATTGTATACCCATGGCCTAAAATGATCATTGAGTAAAAATGCTTAAAATCTAAAAAATGTGCATTAGTTGGTGCATTTAATACTCTACATTATCTTAGGGATTAGGAAGTGAGTCTAGGGTTCTTACATTCCCTTCTTAAAAATTCAATAGCTGAGCCATTTTGCATAGATAAGACTTAGTGCATGAATTTATAAGGAATTTAGGTGGTGTTAGCTAGCAACCCCTCTAGGCAGGTTGTAAGTCCATAAGAGTAAGGGATATGTTAGTTCCATTAAGTGAGAAAAATGGTAGATAATTCCCAAAATGAAATTAGGTCGAGCATCTAATTTGTGTTAGAAGCACTTGTAGATAAGGTTTTGAAGCATCCTCCTTGGAGTAAATCTTCAAACCCTATGCATTTTCTAGTCTTGTGCTGCTAGAATCTAAGTCTTAGATTTCTAAGAAAATATCAATTCAAAATCTAAATTAACTTCCAAAATTCAAAGCCCAATGATAGGATAGTTGAAGTTCTTACTAAGCATCTTAATATCAATGAGCATTTCCTACTTCATTCTTTGTGCCTTCTAATAATAACTCTTTCCACATTGGATATTACCTGATTGAAAATTCCAAATATCATTCATTTGAAAACCAACTTAGAATTCCTTAAAAATAATATCTTATTTCTTTTGAGAGTATTCTTAGGTGACCCTTCTTAAGATGTCTTTAACTATAGGGGCTTGCCTTTATAAGGAACAATAAACCTATTTTAAAATAACCATGTTCTACCTTTCCATATAGTTCATGGAAAAAATCTCTGGTACATGAAAGACCCATTAGCTTTATGAGTCTTTTATTAAATGATCAAATCCATTATAAGAAAATATGTTTATCTTCTGAGATAATATGTTTATTCTTAATGATGTATTTGATCATCCAAATAAGAAATTTCTAAACTCTATGTGGTGTCCCAAAATGTTTTACCAAGAATGACCCCTACTTCTGGCATAGGAGATATATTAATCTCTATAGTTAGAAGGTCTTACCACTTCCCTTACCACCTCCTAAAGATGAAGGCAAACAAATTGTTGACTAATGTTCTAAACCGCCATAAAAAGATCTAGTAGTTGAATTAACTATCCCCAAAGTTGACTATAATGTTTTAGCCCATCTTAATAAGCTTCTTGCTAGACTAAACACTTATGATGCCCTTATTGTATCTAAAGAAATAATGGAAATATTAGTTTAGGTATTACTCAACTTAGAGATATGCTTACTACTAGTAACAACTTCCTTAGATGAGGCTTGTTATTTCAAGGAGATCTCGACGACAACCCATTTTTTATGAAGATTTACTTTTAGGAACTATAGATCATAATCAACCATTTTACATTTTAGTCAAGGTGGAGAATATCAGACTATCAAAAGTTTTTGTTGTTCTTGGTGCTTCAATGAACATCATAAATTCTAAGACATTATTATTTTTGAGGACTGATATAAGAAGGCTTAATTTTGATAAAATGTTATTAAGGGGGTTCGATAAAATGGGAGAGAAAGCTTTAGGTTCAATTACTCTATTTTTATAAATTGAATGGATGAAAATTGAAACAAAATTCCATATCATTGATTCAGAGACATCTTTAATGTTTTTTTAGGTAGGCCATGGATAGATGAGTATAGATTGGTTTCTTCATCACTCTATCAATGTATTAAGTACATAAGAGATGGAGTAGAATATACTATAAAAGGAGATATACAACTATTCTCTATTCATGAGATTGAGCTTTATAAACATGTTGCTTATTATATGTGTAAAAGGAAAATACCTAATTCTATGAAATCCAGTAGTATTAAGGAACCAAAGAAAATGAAAGAAGATATCATAACAAATAAAAAAATAAGAAAGAAAAAGGAGGGAAAAGAAAAAGGAAAAAAATATCTCTAATAATTCAAATTAATTAAGAATCTGGTTTGATGAAGATTCCTATTAAAAGGATACCTCAATAAAGTGTGAGATTTCATTAAAATTAGATAATGATGAAGAACAAATACATACATCAAATGATGAACCCGAACTATCGACATACAAAAAACTAAAAAGGTATATGGACACTATACTTTGACTCATTTATCCTGAAATATAATTTCACAATTAGAACTCAAAGTTGCCCCTAACCTTTCAGAGTGGTTGGAAAGTTATCAAATTTATATTTTGTACTCAAATCTTCTAGTTTAGAAGTAGATATAAAACTTGATGATCCATCTTCTTATGAAATAATAGAACTTCCATTTGACTGGTATCCTAATTATGTTAAGAATGCTATAAAACATGGCTTGATTCATTACGTTTGGCCTAAGGATACAGCTCAAATAATGGAAAGCTTATGGAATACTAAAAACAAAAATTTTAAATCCAAAGTTGGCATTGGGTTTAGTACCATTGGACTTTAGATAATAATGTTCATTGTTTAATTCAAAACGTACCCCAAGAATTTGAAGAAGAAATAAAATCCACTACTGATGAATTAAATGAGATCAATTAAGAACTCAAGAAAATCCAAGGCCAACTTTTATTAATTCACTATTAGGTTTAAAAGATTCTGAAGATTTAATTAATTTAATTTCTAAATATAAATATTATGTTGCATGAAATTATGATGAAATGCTAGGTTTATCTCTGAATATTGCATTTCATAAACTAAAAATTAAGTTTGATGCAATTCGAGTAAAGTAAGCTCCTAAATGCATACATCTAGAAATTAAACAATAAGTTACTACTGAAGTGAGAAAATTAATTTAGGATGGTTTTGTATGAGAAGTGTAATGCCGTTCTTGGTTATGGCTTTATCAAGATGAAGAAAAGAATGGCCAAATACGCATTTGCATTGACTTTAGAGAATTGAATAAGGTTTATCCCGATGAGTTCCCATTGATGATACCAGAACTTATAGTGGATATAGCTTCATCACATTATCATTCATTGATGGATCATCATAATAAAACCAAATATAGATGGCCTAAAATGATGAAAAGCGTACGGTGTTCAAAACTATTATTGGGATATTCTATTACACAGTCATGCCATTCGATCTTAAAAATTCTAGTTCTATTGACTTCATGAGCCCCAACTCATTTGAGATTGATTTTTATGATAATAAACATATGTTCAAATGCTATTAATTGGTTTAATTTGAAGTGTTAAAGAAAAATACTTCAACTCAAGATTCTTCAGTCAATTTGGAAAGCTAAAGCTGTTGGACTTAAATGGTTTGGAAATTTTCTATGAATCACAATATTAAAGCAAATAAAGATATTAATAAAATAAAAAATGATTTATTCATTTCAAAATAATTCATTTTAAAATTATTCATATTTCCAACATATCAAAATGGCAATTATTCCTTCAATTGTCCATTTTGGATAATATGAACTAAGTGCATAAGTTAAGTTCCATTCAATGTGTTTTAAAGTAAGATAAATTAAGTTAATACTTCATTAAATAATTTTTATGCTTAATCATAATTTTTATTCATATATTTATTGCATGAAAATTTAATTAATGAATTATCCAATTATTATATTTTCTCTCTCATTTTATTCTTTTTTCTCTCTCCCATCACCTCATCATCCTTATAATGACTTGGAATTTTTCATAGAATTTTGGCTAATAATTCATGTGAGATTTATTCAAATATTTTCATAAATAATTCCCTCATTTTTCAATTTTTTAAAATTTATTAATTTAAAATTTTGAATTTGAATTATTTTGAATTTAAATTGCATAATTCAAGCCATATCCAAGCAAAATCAAATATGATCTTTTATGGAATCTTTTGGACGTCCCAAACATGAGTTATTTTAATTATTTGAAGTTTAATTAAATTATTTCAAGTTATTTTAAAATTAAATTCAAATTAGTTTTTATTAATAATCTTTTTTTAATTAAATATATTTAAGGAATTTCTTAGCTAGCCCACACCAATTAAATTTAACTTATTTTAAATTATAGTTATTGATTAAAATTCATCTTAATTAATCATCCTATATTTAAATCTACAAATTGCATTGAATTGAAATCCTTCCACCTAAGGAACCTAGTGTTTGTCAAAATTCATAATGATTTTTTGCATTTATTTTATTTAAATTAATTCATATTATTGTCTCCTAAATCTTGCTAAAATATATTGATCATACCTTAACTATACAAGGAATTAAATTTAAATTTGACCCCTTCTTTGTAATTTAGTTTGGCCAACTAGCATGCCTTAGAATATCTTGTTATATGCAAGTTAATTTAATTCTCTTTTGATTGATTGCAATCTTTAAATTAAGCCTTAATCCTCCCTTTTCTTTGGCTGACCATGCATGTTAAGACTTTAGGTTTGAATTCAAATTCTTTTTTATATATTGAATTCTACAAAGTTTAAATTCCTTCCAAAAGTATTTTTTCCTCTCACTATTATCTTGGCTGAAATCTTAATGGCTTTAATTGGCTCTCATTTGAGTGGTGTGAATTAATTGCATATATATATATATATATATATATTTATTTATATGTATATATTTCTCTCTCTAAAAATTATCCTTACTTAAAAATTACTTCAAAGGGTTCTCATGATTTGATTGAAAATGTATCATTCAAATTTGAATATTCTCCTTACTTGGATTTTCCCTCTCATGCTTGGCCGATCAAATCTTCCTCATTATTTCATTTGATTTCAAAATTCAAATCATTATCAAATCTATTGTCTCTCTTTCTTTCTCTCATGGCTGAAAGCCTTAGTTGTTTATTTGATTTGCTTACATGATAAAGATCAAATTATTTCCTAAATAAATTTTCCTCCAATATCTTCATGCTTGGCCAACCCTAACCTCTTCCTATTCTATTTAAAGTGGCTTTGAATCTTGGGAAATCTTACCTCTTCTCCATTATAGGCTAACCTCTTGATACACATTTTCTCTTGGAGATATTCTTGCATTTAAATGCTAATACTCTCTCAACTTCCCTTGGCTAAAAATTTTAGTTAAAGTTATCTTGCGAAAACTTGAAGTATTGGTGGAACATTTTTTGGACAAAAGCTTCAAAGGTTATTATATATTCTCTAAGGTGCAAATCTCTTCATCTCACCTCATTTCAATTCTTGGCCAATCAATATGATCATGGTTTTCATGAAGAAATTTATTTATGATTAAAGATCTCATCTTGGCTAATATACTTGATTTAATTGATGAAGGTTTTTGTTTTAAATTTCTCTTCCTCTCCTTTCATTTTAATAAAACTTTAAGTAAAAGATATTTTGTGTTTAATTTCAAGTTGCATTCAAGTGATATGTAAGCTTACAATCAAAAATCTTTCTCTATCTCTTGCATACTACCTTGTTTTTTAAGATCTTTAGTTAACTTTTGTCTTTGGTTTTTATATCAACTTACTTATTGCATATTATAAGATTACATATATCATTTTATTTTGTTTATATCTCATTTATTGTGTGGTGTTTTAAATTGTTATTTCAAATAATTTTTTTATTTCAAGATTTTATATCTTTAAATTAAATCAAACTTATTTAAACACTTACTTGCATTTAGTATTTCATGCAAGGTCTTACATTAAAATTAATCTTAATTAATAAAGTAGTGAGTTCTCTTTATTTTAAATCACTTGCCTTAATATTGGTATAGTTGGGTTGTGAGTGTAAAATAATTTTTAAATTGAGTGTTAGATCTTTATATCTCTTGTCTTCTTTATTCTCATTCTTTATTCGGGTTGTACTTGCTCATGTAGAAAAGTTATGGTGTTGGGTCCTACTTGCAGATATAGGAGAGCACAATGTTAGGTTATACTTGCTCGTGAAGCAGAGTACGAGAGATTTTTTATAATCTTAACTTCGATTTAGTTAATTCCTAGCTTGGGTTGCTAGGTGTAGATATAGGCTAATTTTTGGGGTTTGGTCGAACCATGTAAATATCTTTATGTTCTATTTTTTTTCACCATTGATTTTCTTTATTGTTGGTCATTGTTATTGTAATTCATTAAAGTATAGTCATTTATAATTAATTTCTCTACAAAGATTCCCCCCCGGGGTGCCATAACTTAATTACAATTGGTATCATAACCTTGGCTCAAGTTATGACTTAACATCCTTGAGTTAGATCACTATGGCACAAGTATTTTTTAAGGGCACACTACCTAAAAAATAATGTACACATATGCCACATTTACTTGATAATGTTTCATTTTATTATTGGAAAAACTGCATTAGCACTTTTATTCATGGACAAGATTCTAGAATGTGGCATATTTTGACACATCAATATCACACAATCACTATTGAAACAAATGGTTTGAAAGTTGATAAACCCTTTAATGAATAATTTTCTTATGAAAGAGAATTAGTTGAATTAAATGCTAAGGCTTGTAATATCTTATATTGTGCTTTACTTCTGAGTGACTACATGAGAATTTCCATGCTTAACAACAACAACAAGCCTTAATATTTGGATACATGAATCCTTAATATTATTCAAAATTTCCATGCTTAACACAACAAAAGAAATTTGGGATAATTTAATTCTTACTTATGAAGGTACTAACAAAGTTAAAGATGCCAATATGAATATATTAGTATATGAATATGAGTTGTTTTGCATTTTAAGCATCTCTTATATGTACACTCATTTCATAAAAATTATTAATAAATTGCACTCACTTGGAAGGAAATATAAAAATCAAGATTTAATTTATAAAATTCTATGATGCCTTCCAAAAGAATGGGTTGCAAAAGTTATTATAGTTAGTTAAGCAAAGGACTTGACTACATATGAACTTAATTAACTTCTTGGTAGCTTATGAACAGGTTATAACACAAAGGGATCAAAATGACTCTTTTTTGAAAAGAAAGATAAAGGAAAAATAATTGCTTTGCAAATGGAAGACAGTTGTGAGGAGAATTCCTCATGTTAATGTTGATAGTGTTGAGATTGCTTGGTATGAAATATGAAAGATAATTAGATGATGCTAGCTATGCTTTCAATGAAATTGGAAAATATGATCAGAAAAAAAATCATAGGTATGAAAAATATAAATTACATGTATTTCCTACAAAAAAGTTGAATGCATGTGAAAGAATAATACGCTACAATTATGAAAAGCCAGAACATATGAGAAGTAATTTCCCAGATATTGCTAAAATAGAAAAGAAACCTAAAAGGAAATAGTCTTGGAAAAATTAAAAGTCTCTGAAGAAAAATAAAATAACACTTTGGGCAAACTCTGATTCAGAAGAATCTGGTGAGGACACTTGAGCTAGAAGCAAACTTGTGTTTGATGGCAGATGTAGATACTACAAGTGAGATACATAAAGAAATCTCATATGAGGAATTAGATGTTGCTTTCAATGAATTAACATATGAATATATACAATTAAAATGAAAATTCAATGCTTTAGAAAAAGAAAATAAAAATTTAGAACTGCATGTTTCATCTTTGGAAAAAGAATGTAATGATTTGAAAGTTAAAAATACCTATTTAGTAGATCAATCTATTCTTCTTGAAAAGCTTAGAAAAAAAAATTTATTACTTCATGCAAAATTAGGTAAAAGTAGTAATTTACATTCACATGCTTCATTCATTAGAAATAAATCATCAATTTCATTAAAATTTAGACCTTATGCAAATACAAATGTTACATGAAATTTTTGCAATAAAAAGGGTCATGTGTCTTTTGATTGTAATGCAAGAAAATCTCAAACATGTCCTAAATCAAATTTAATTTGGGTACCAAAAATTAAAAATCTAAAAGCAACACACACTACACATCATTCATTGCATACTTTTTTATTAGGATGTGGACCCAAACATGTTTGGGTTCCAAAAGTTGACCTCTAATTTTCTTTTGTAGGAATGCCTTCAAAGCAAAATCAAAGAAGGCATGTGGTACTTGGACAGTGGATGTCCAAGACATATGATTAGTGATAAATCAATTTTTTTTTTACTTTATGACCTTGTGAAGAAGGGTATGTAGTTTATGGTGATAATACTAAAAGAAAAATAGTTGGCATTAATTCTATTTCTAAATATTCAATTACTTTACATAAAGTTCATTTTATTGAACTTTAAATTATAATCTTATTTCTATTAGTCAACTATGTGATAAAGGACAAAATGTTGAATTTCATGCATCTTTATGGATTATTAAAGATAAGGAAAATGTTTTACTTGTTGATCATAAATACAAAACTATTTACCTTATTGATTTTAAAATTATATGTGATGATAATTTAAATTTACTTTATTCTAAAAGTTTGCATGATGATATTTGGTTGTGTCATAAAAGGCTGTGTCACATTAATATGCACTCTTTAAACAAAATTGCAAAACTTGATCTTATTGATGGTTCACCTAAAATAAATTTTCATTCTGATTATGTATGTGATACATGTATTCATGAAAAATATTCTAAACATTCATTTTAAAGTAAAAATATTTTTTTGTACATCTAAATCTTTAGAATTACTACATATGGATTTTTTTGGTCCTATTAGTATCGTAAAGCTTAAGTGAAAAATTCTATGGCTTTATTATTGTTGATGATTTTTCTAGATTCACTTGGGTCATATTTTTAACTCATAAAATGATGCTTTTGAACATTTTAAAAAAATGTATTAAACACATTCAACAAGATAGAGTCTTCTTGTTAATAAAATTCAAACTGATCACAATGGTGAATTAAAAAAAAAATTTTTGTAAGATTTATGTGATGAGTTTGGCATTAAGCATAATTTTTTTGCTCTTAGAACCCATCATCAAAATTGTGTAGTAGAAAGAAAATAGAATTCTAGTTGAGTTGAGTAGAGCTATGCTAGATGATTATATATTGCCTAAGTATTTTTGGTATGAAGCCATTAACATTGCAAGTTATATAATGAACCGTGTTTACTTGAGACCAATTTTAAACAAGGCCCTGTATGAGTTGTCTTTAGTATAAAACCTAAAGTTAGTTACTTTCATAACTTTGGTTGTAAATGTTTTATCTTGAATAATGATAAAAATTCTTTAGGAAAGTTTGATACTAAGTCTTATGATGGTATCTTTTTAGGCTATTCAATGAATGGCAGTTCTTATAGAGTTTATAATAAAAGAAAGATGGTTGTAGAAGAACCCATACATGTTATATTTGATAAAAATCTTGTAGATTTTATTAAAAATAATGTGATTGAAGATGAGGTAGATGAATTTAAGAAAATAAATTTGGAAAAAAAATATAGATGATTCTTTCCCTTAAGAATGGAAATTTACTAAGAATCATCCTAAGGGCTTGATTATAGGAGATCCTTCCTAAGGAGTTAGAACTAGAAGGCAATCCAAGGAAGTGATTAATCATTTTGTATTCTTATATGAAATTGAACCAAAATCTATAGATGAAGCTTTGGAGGATGACAATTGGATTATAATTTTTTGAAGAAGAATTAAATCAGTTCGTCCAGAATGATATTTGTGAATAAGTCTTAAGACCTCAAGACTAGAATGTTATTGGAACCAAATGGGATTTTAGGAATAAATTAGATGACTTGGTACACATTATTAGAAATAAGGTTAGATTGCTTGCACAAGAATATACTAAGGTTGAAGGAATATATTTTGAGGAATCATTTGCTCTTATAGCTAGATTATAAGCCATTAGATTACTTCTTGCCTATGCTTGTTACAAACACTTTAAACTTTTCAAATTGATGTAAAATTTATAATTTTAAATGGCTTTATAGATCATGATGTCTTTCCAGAATAACCCCTAGTTTTGAAAGTTTGAAATTTCTCGATCATGTTTTTAAATTGAAGAAAGTCATGTATGGATTGAAATAAACTCTTAGAGCTTGGTATGATAGATTGAGTAGCTTTTTTATTGACCATTGTTTTAAGAAAGGTAGATTAGATACCACCTATTCTTTAAGAATTTAGGTAATAACTTAATCATTATTCAAACTTATGTTGATGATATTTTACTTGGTAGTACCAATGAATCTTTGTACATGTGTCTAAAGAATTTGAAATGAGTATAATGGGTGAGCTCAATTTTTTCTTAGGGTTTCAACTAACTAAATAGAAAAAGGGCACTTTTATTTATCAAACCAAATATGCTAATGACTTGATAGGGAGGTTTGATATGAAGAACTTTACATCTAGTAAGACTCTTATGAGCCCCTCTACTAAGCTTAATTTAAATGTATTCAAGAGACCAATTGATCAGAAACTTTATAGTAGTATGATTGGTTCTCTTTTGTATATTGCTACCAGTAGACATGAAATTATGTTTGATGTATGTTTATGGGAACATTTTCAAGCTGCTCCAAAATAATCTCATTTCACTGAAGTAAAGCATATATTATATTATTTGATAGGCAGTTTTAGCTTATGACTATGGTATCCAAAAAATTCACTTTCATGTGACTTGATTACTTATTCTGATGCTGACTTTATAGGTTGTAAAGTAGATAGGAAGAATACACTAAGAGCATGTTAGTTTTTAGGATCCTCTTTAATATCTTGGTTGTCTAGAAAACAAAACTTTGTTGCTCTTTCCACTACTAAAGCTAAGTATATAGCTACCGGAAGAATATTGCTCAAGTCCTTTGGTTGAAGCAATAATTAGAAGATTTTGGACTTAAACTTGTTTACCTTTCCATTAAGTATGATAACACTAGTGCAATTTGTTTAACAAAAAAATTTATCCAATATTCTAGAACTAAGCATGTAGAAATTAAATATCATTTCATTAAGGATCAAGTTAGCAAATGAGATGTTGATATTGATTATGTTAGTACTAATTTGAAAATTATGGTATTTTCATAAAACCATTATTTGATAAAAGATTTTGTACTTTGAGATGCATGTTTGGTATGCTAGACCATGTGATTTATTATGGTTCATAATTATAATTTTTTAATGCTGCCAAAAATAGAAGAAAACATTATGTTGGTCTTTTTATTTATGATGCATAATTTTAGGACGTTCACATTTATTTTTAGTTTGCATAATTATTTAACTGCTAAATTTCTTAAAAATATTATTCATTTACTTGTCATACTTTTTTTAATGTAATTTGTATTTCAAAAAGGTTGATGTAAGGTCACTTTGCACCTTCATCACTATTCAATATCAACATAGGTTTGTTATCATCAAAAATGGAGAGATTATAGACTTCATGAGCCGCAATCATTTGAGATTGATTTTGATGATAACAAACATATGTTCAAATGTTACTAATTGGTTTCATTTCAAGAGTTGTAGAAAAATTCTTAAACTCTAGATTTTTCAGTCAATTCGAAAAGCTAAAGTTGTTGGACTTGAACTGGTAGGGAAATTTTTAGGAATCATAATATTAAGGTAAATAAAGAGCTCAATAAAATAAAATAAATGATTCAATCATTTCAAAATAATTTATTTTTAAACTATTCATATTTTCTACATCTCAAAATTGCAATTATTCCTTGAATTATCCATTTTGGATAATATGAACTAAGTGCATGAGTTATTATATTTTGCATGTTTTCAAGCAAGATAAATTAATTTAATACTTCATTAAATCATTTTCGTGCTTAATCATAATCATTATTCATATACTTATTGCATAAAAATTAAATTATTCTTGAATTAACCTATTATTCTATTTTCTCTCCTATCATTATCATCATCCTTATAAAGATTTGGCCAAATTTTTCATATAATTTTGGCTAAAAAATCATGTGAGATTTATTAAAAATATTTTCATAAATAATTCCTTCATTTTCCAATTTTTTAAAAAATTATTAATTTATATTTTAGATTTGAATTATTTTGAATTTAATTTGCATAATTCATGCCATATCCAAGAAAAATCAAATCTGATCTTTTATGGAATCTTTCAACGTCCCAAACATAAGTTATTTGAATTATTTGAAGTTTAATTAAGTTATTTCAAGTCATTTTAAATTAAATTCAAATGAGCCTTTATTAATAATCTTTCTTTTTTTATTAAATCTATTTAAAGTATTTCTTAGCGAGCCCACCCCAATTTAATTTTTATATTTTAAATTATATTTATTACTTAAAATTCATCTTAATTATTCATCATATAATTAAATCAACAAATTGCATTGAATTGAAATCATTCCACCTAAGGAATCTAGTGTTGGTGAAAATTCACAAAGATTTTTCTGCATTTATCTTATTTAAATTAATTTATGTTATTGTCTCCTAATCTTGCTAAAAAACATTTATCATACCTTAATTAAATCATGCATTAAATTCAAATTTAATCCCTCCTTGTAATTTAGTTTGTCCAATTATCTTACTCTATTATATCATATTATATGCAAGTTAATTTATTTTTTTATTGATTGCAATCTTTAAATTAAATCTTAATCCTCCCTTTTCTTTGGCCAACCATACATGTTAAAATTTTAGGTTTGAATTCAAATTCTTTTTCATATATTGAATGCTACAAGTTTAAATTCCTTCCAAAAGTATTTTTCCCTCTCATTATTTTTATGGTCAAAATCTTAATGCCCTTAATTGAATCTCATTTGATTGGTATGAATTAATTGCACATCTCTCTCTCTCTCTCTCTCTCTCTAAAATGTAACCTTGACTAAAAATTACCTCAAAGAGTTCCCATGATTTTATTGAAAATTTATCATTCAAATTTGAATATTCTCCTTTGATTTTCCCTCTCATGCCTTAGCAGATCAAATTTTTCTCCTTATTTCATCTGATTTCAAAATTCAAATCATCGTCAAATCTTTCTTTCTCTCATGGCTGAAAGACTTAGTCATTTATTTGATTTGATTACATGATCATAATCAAATTATTTATTAAATAAATTTCCTCGATATCTTCATGCTTAGCCGACCCTAGTCTCTTACTATTCTATTTAAAGGAGCTTTGAATCTTGGGAAAGGGTTCTTACTTCTCCACAAGGCTAACCTCTTGATACACTTTTTATCTTGGAGACATTCTTGCATTCAAGTGCTAAAACTCTCTCAACATCCCTTGGCCGAAAATTTTAATTAAAATTATCTTGGGAAAATTTGAAGGATTGGTGAAACTTTTCTTAGGAAAAAGCTTTAAAGGTTATTGCATATTATCTAAAGTGAAAATCTCTTTATCTCACATTATTTGTCTTCTTGACCAATCAATATGATCATGGTTTTCATGAAGAAACTTATTTGTGGTTGAATATCTCATCTTGGATGATATACTTGATTTAATTTATTAAGGTTTTGGTTTTAAAGTTCTCTTCTTATCCTTTCATTTTCATAAAAATCTAAGTGGAAGATATTTTGTGTTTTATTTCAAGTTGCATTCAAGTGATATGCAAGCTTACAATTACAAGTCTTTTTCTATAACTTGCATACTACCTTATTCTTTTGAAAGATCTTTAGTTAACTTTTGTCTTAGGTTTTTATATCAACTTACTTATTGCATATTATAATGTTACATATATCATTTGCTTTAGTTCATCTCTCATTTTATGTGTGGTGTTTTTAAATATTTAATTCAAATCATTTTTATTTCAATATTTTATATCTTTAAATTAAATTAAACTTTTTAAAGACTTATGTTTAATATTTCATTCATTCTTACATTAACATTAATCTTAATTAACAAAGAAGAGAGCTCTCTTTATTTTAAATTACTTGGTTTAATGTTAGTATAGTTAGGTTGTCAATGCAAAATAATTTTTAAATTGAGAGTTAGATATTTGTATCTCTTCTCTTCTTTATTCTTGTTCTTTATTGGGGTGTTGTACTTTCCCATGTATGAAAGTATCGTGTTGAGTTGTACTTGGCTGTAAAAGATAATATAGGAGATTTATTGTAATCTCATCTTTTATTTAATGAATTTCTAGCTTGGGTTGCTAGGTGTGAACGTAGGCCAATTTTTGTGGTTTGGCAAAACCACGTGAAAATCTCTGTGTTTTTTTTTTACTTTTTCCTGCACTTTACTTTTCTTTTTTGTTGCTTACCATTATTTTGATTCATTAAAGTATAATTATTTACAATTAATTTTTCTATAAATATTTAAAATTACCTTTTATTTTGAAAATATCTTCAAACCCCAAATACAAACCCCGCCCCTCTTGGATGCAAAAACTTCATAAAAAGGGCTACTTATTAAAGGGCGATGACTAGAATATTTGATTCGATGATCTAATTCATAATCAAGTCAAGTGTTACATTGATGATCTAGTCACTAAAAGTAAGGAAAAAGAAAATCACTTATGGATTATTTTTGAACGATTGCGTCATTACAACCTAAAAATGAACCTCTTGAAATATGCTTTTGGACCAACTTTGAGAAAGTTTTTGGGATTTGTAGTGGTGCACTGTGGGGATGAAATTGATCTTGAGAAAATAAAAACTATCATGGAAATGTCACCACCTAGAAGTCTTACACAACTAAGATCATTCCAACGAAGGCTTGCATATTTAAGAATATTTATATCAAACCTATATGAATGATGCTATCCATTTGCTGCATCAAAAAAGAAATATTCTACATTTATTTGAGATAAAAAAAATACCATAACACATTTTAATGTTTAAAATAAAATTTGATTAATCCTCCTATTTTGGCTACCTAATCCGAGGGAAGCCATTACTTTTTTATACTACAATTTTAGATGATTCTCTTGGAGCATTATTAGCTCAAGTTAATGAAGAAGGGAAAAAAGGCCCTTCATTATCTAAGTCACAAAATCAACCCAACAGAGATGAATTATCCACCCATTAAAAAGCATTATTTAGCTTTAGTTTTTTCGCTCAGAAATTAAGGCATTACATCCTTTTACATAAAGTAAATTTGATATTAATAGTGAACCCTTTGTAATATCTTATGACCCCACCTAATGTTGTTTGGACTTCTAGCATGTTGATCAATGATTTTGTTGCAATTTGAAATTATATTTATTATACTTCATACTATAAAGGGTTAGGTTATAGCTAACTTCTTAGGAGCGCATCTTCTACCTGAAAGTTCTTCTCCTTTAAATGATCATCTTCTAGATAAATAAATCATAATTTGAAAGGATAAATCTAATTCCACTTTGGAATTATATTTTGATGGTACAACATTGTCAAAGAAAAATAAAGAATTAAATTCTTCTATCCGAGGAAAGGTAGGATTGGATTGATTTTTATAACCCCATATAAAGGAATAATGCGATATTTCTATCATTTGTTTGAGCCTTGCATAAATAATGAAGCTGAATACGAGGCTCTCATAACTAGGGTAGAGTTAACAATCCTTATGGATATTAAAGTATAAAAATATTTTAGGATTCCCAACTAGTTAATAACCAAGTGAGTGAAATTTATAAGGATTTTCACCTGAAGCATTTCTATTATTACTAGTATATAATGACATTGCTTTAAAATATATTTATGACTATGTATAGAATATCATGCAAAGATAATTCTATAGCAGATACTGTGGCTAAGCTTTCCAGAGCAATTATATGCCCAAAAATGAATCTATCTTTATAGAAGTTAAAAATCAATAAGTCATATCTCTTATAGATTTAGATTATATGAATAGGAAAATAAATATGCAAAGGATAGCCATCCTTACTGAAGGTCAAGAAGAGTGTGACTAGAGGCAGCCATTTATTAACTATTTAAGTGAGGGTAGACTCCATGAAGACAAGTCATTAGCAATTCAAATTAAGAAACATGTCTTACCCTGTGCATTAATCAATAATGTGTTGTATCATAGGTCATTTGATTAAATGTGGCTACGTTATTTGGATAAATAAGAATCTCATAAAATTATGATTGAGATACATTCTAGATTATGTGGTGCTCACCAATTTGGATGCTAAATGAAATTGAAAATTAAAAGACTTGGATATTATTATCCTTTGATGTAATTGCATAGAAACTACACCTCATTATCATCAATGCCAAATACACATTGTAGTACTACATCAACCTCCTAGTGTACTACACCCAAAGATTGCCTCTTGACCTTTTGAGAGTTGTGGTACTAACTTCATAGGGCCTATTGATCCTCCTTTGTCAAAAGGGCATCATTATATATTAGCTGCAACTGATTATTTTTTTAAGTGGACTGAGACTACTCCTTGAAAAAAGTGAAAGCATACCATGTGCTTAAATTCTTTTAGGAAAATACCGTATATCATTTTGACATTCCTCATTGAATTATATCTGATAATGGTTCATCATATAAGTCCACTCAAATAAATCACTTTATAGCTAGACATAATATTGATTGGAGATTTGATAATCTATTACCCTGGGGCAAATGGATTAGCTAAAGCATTTAATAAAACTCTTGTACAAATTTTTTAAAAAAGTACTTGATGAAAATAAATGTTAATTGCATAAAAGTTGGTTGAAGCCTTATTGGCCTATCAGACCATATATTGGACACCAACTTAGTTTACATCATAAGCGTTGGTTTATGAAATTGAAGTTACTCTTCTATTGGAAGTACAACTACCTTTTTTAAAGATAGTAGTTAATTACAGCACTATAGCAGATCAGAATTATAAACTTTGACTGAAAGAACTTGAGTGTGTTGAAGAAAAACATCTAAAAGCTCAATAAGATCTTGAACTTTACCAATCATGTATGGTTCAAGCTCATGATAAATTAGTCCATCCTTGAACTTTCTAGGTAGGAGATTTGGTCTTGGTTCTTAGAAAGCCAATTTTAGCTCATCATAGGATAGGTAGCAAATTTGAGCCAACATGGGAAGGCTCATTCATTATGAAGAAATACAAAGGAAGTTTTTATCAATTGATAATAATGGATGTTACTTAAAGAAATATTATGTATGAAATGTACTTCATTTTTAAAAATAATGATCAATAAAATTATATTTTCCTTTATTTTGTAATTTATTCAGCTTCAAATATTATTTCATTTAAATTTGGTTTTGTTCAATGTCTCTTAGATCCTTGCAAATTTCATCAAGTCCTTCTAAGCATATTTTTTGCATTCATATAGAATGGAAGAAAGTCTACTTGTGACACCTTGTGGTGTTTATTTTTGGATGTGTATTGAGGGGACACCACATAGATCATAGGGGGTACTTATTAAAGTGATCCTATATGACATTAAGGTATGGTGTACTATCTCAAAAAGATAGAGAGACCACCCTTTAATGGACCTAATCACCTAGTAAGGACTCCTAGGGCATGATGGGTCTTCGAATATACCAGAGATTTTTCCTCTGCTTTACATGGATGAATAAAGCAGGGTTTATATTAAATTGGGTTCCAAAGTTCCATATGGAGGCAAGCATCCATAGTTAGTTACATCCTAGGGAATGGAATTCTCTAAGAATACTCTCGATTAAAGTAGGTAATTATTGTCTCCAAAGATTTAAAAGTTAAAACTATCAAAGGATTGGTTATGCTTGGAAACTCAATTAGGAAACTTCAATGAGAAGACTTATTTTTGGAATCTAAAGAAGAAGTAGGAAATGCTCATGATACTAGGAGGCCTAGTGAGCATTCAAATCTATCATTTGGTTGGGCTTTATATATTTGAAAGTGAAGAGATTTATTTGTTAGAATTGAATTTTATTAGATTACTAGGGCTTATAATCCACTAACACAAGGTTGTGAAATGCCTAAGCGATGAGGATTTATTCTTGTAGCCCAAAGGAAATAACAACCTCAGATCTTAAATCTATGGAGCTTTTGTACAAACTAAAGTGCGACCTAAATCTAACCGACAAGTGGACATAAAGGTTCACCTCCACAAGAGAGGATGAGTCATCCAACTTCTAGACTTATATCCACCTAGAGTGGCCACCAGATAACTCCACCTATGATTTTAAAACTATGTAGTATGGTCTTTTATATTACAAGATAGTTGGGTTATTCTTTATTTAGAAACGAGACTAAAGTCCATAAACCCACTCTATAGGAGACTAGAGCATGAGAGGTATGAGTAATGAATTAATCTAATGTAAAATATTTTTGAATTTTATTAAATTTTGAACACTTCGATTGGACAAGGCTTTAGAATTTTTATATAGCTAAATGCATGATGATGTAGATTATTGGCCAAATCAAAAGAGAAAAAGGGTGAAGCTCTGTTAGTAGGGGTTGTTCTCATGGGTCAAATGGTCCCTATGCGTGTAAAGACAAAGGCCCTCATTTTGAAAGATTGTTTCAAGATGGTATGCATGATGTGAGACATATAAAATTTAGCTATGGGGTTACTAAATCTTTTAATTATCTTGTTTAATACCTAGGCTTTATGGTGAAGTTATGAGTTATTAAAAATTTAGTTATGAGTGATTAGTTGGGGTAGAAAATTTATTTTACCTTAAAAGCCTAATCGCATCAAGGACACACATTAAAGCATCAATCATTTAAGAAACTATAAAAATATCATTTATAATGCGTAAATAAACACAACATCAAAATTTTTTATAAAATGAGAACAAAAAAATAACAGGCCGATATGGTCGGGTATCGCCGTACAACCTGAAAAGAAAAGATGGGGAGCAGCCTTATACAACCTAAAATTACAAAATAATAATTAAAATTTATAATGCTATGGGGTCTTCTTGCCTCCATTTCTTCGTATCTTCTTTCTTCCTTCTCTTGATTTGTAAGTACTTGCTTTAAAGGCCTCATAGGGCCTCCCAAGATAAAGCCTTCTAGCCACTGCTCATCCTAATCCCCCATAGCACTAATCCTAATTCTTAATGCAAAATTATATTAAAAATAGAAAAGTAAATCTAACTATACTTGCAAAATATAGGTTAGCTAAACATGCATACATTCCCAAGTAGTTATACTTATAATTTGGACTTAGCACCTTGCACATGGGTAACAAAGTCCACCTATCCTAACTTGGATTATACTTAGGGGTTTAAGCAACATGCAAAGAGAGCATTTATATTTATTTTTAAGCAACCCCTTAAGCACACTGGATGTTAGGGTGTATGTTTCGTAGACTGAATGGTAGCCGCACTTAGCCTAATACATCACAAAATAAAATATTCATCACATCATGCACATCCTAGCTTAGGACTAGAACTGGTGACTTAATTCTAACATGTGTGTTAAGGAGGCATATGTGATATGTCTTACTAAGCATTAGAGTTATGATTTTTCTAAGTATAGAGGGTTTCAATTTAACATGAAAGGTTAATTTCAATTGAAGTTGTTTAATTGATTTGAGAATTTTAATTTGTGTTTTCTTTTGTTTCATTTGATTACACTTAGCAACTAAGTGTTATAAAGAGAGGAAAAGAGGATTGCCCTCTTTCATCCCTATCTTAAACAACTTTCTAAAGCATGTTAGTTTGATTTAGCTCTCTTTAGTGAATGGCTTATTACACAATTTTAAATTAATCCTAATTTTAAGTTCACTTTAAATAATTTTATCCAATATGAAAGACATCTTAAGATTAATCTAATTGAACTACTATCACATGAAATATATTAACTCATTCCTTTCCATCACATGTAACATGCATATGATTCTAATCTTAAGTGTATCTATACATGCAATATATTTTAACACACTTATATGATGAATGTAGATATGTATTTGAAGTTTATATTTTTATTTCTAATTTAATTATTTAATCATATTAATTTAAAACTCTGTCTAAATTCTTATACAAAGTACATATGAATGAAACTAAATAGGTTCGTGTCATCATTAACCAGGGAAGTGAGGTAATCAAAGGACCTCCTTGGGCCTAACTAAAGCATTGTGTTCTCGAGATGTCTAAACTATATACTCATTTGCATTCAAACATATGTAAATTTGTATGCATGAATCATAGGAAAGAGTGCATTAACTTATATGTGACATATGCTAATCATTTAGATGATTACAGAATGCATGTATCCTTGATAAAAAAAAAGGTTCTAATTCCATAATTAAATACACATGCACATGTATAAGAGGCATAAGCAAGTATGCCATTGTTAACCAAGGAAGTGAGGTAATCAAATGACCTCCTTGGGGCTACTTAAAGCTTCATATTCTAGGGATGTCTAGACTAAACACTTGCTTTTCTCAAATATATATGGATGTATACATAAATAAAGAAAGGAAACTCATGCAAAGACTATATTTTTTTTATTTGATTGAAACATTTATGCATGTGGATTAAAGTTCTATTCAAATTCTAATATAAAAACACATGCAAATGAAGTCGCTATTAACCAAGGAAGTGAGGTAATAAAATGACCTCATTAGGGCTACTTAAAGCCTCATATTCTTGGATGTCCGGACTATATACTTATTAACATTCAAATACATGTAAAACTATATATGAATTATGGAAAAGAAAGCTTTACTTCATATATCTGAGTTCTAAGCACTTGCAAACCTATATATGTTCATAACTACTATCACTCTAATCAATGTAATTAATTTATAAAATTTGGAAAAATTTGAATTTATTAGTGATAATAGCCACACATATTATAAATTGGTCCAACACATGCAAGCTCACATAAAAGAAAACTATTTGATTTAATTAATTTTAAAAGATGAATGCATAATTTAAAATGACATGCAACATTTAACATGATTGGAAAGGAATAAATGAACATAAACACATGATTTCATTCAATCAAATTAATTTTTAAGGACAATCATATTAAGTAAAGCCATTTAAAGTAAACCAAAGCATTCTTAGTATCATTTTTAGTTTCATGTTTTGATTTTGATTTAAGGGTATGAGGAAAGGTTTGCTGGTCCTAACCCATTGCCATAGTTGTCCATTGATTTGGTTTAATGAAATGTGATTAGGTTGATTTTATGGGTTAATTAGGTTGTAATATGCATTAAATCCATTAATTAACCCTTTCCTATGTTACCTTAGCATAATTACCCAAATAATTATGAGCCAACATGATATGGAAATTAAATTAGCAATGATCCTAAGAAATGAAAGGGCCTAATGCAATTGGCTCATGATTAATGGTTAATTAGATTAAGGAACTTAATTAATTACTCTTCTGGATATTTCACACATGTGGACTAACCATAATTTTATTAGTTGCCTTTAGGTTGTTAAACACCCAAAGATCTACTCAAGATTTAATTAATGAAAATTTAATATGATTATGATTTAAATTTAACTAATTAAGTAGTTTAATTAATTAATTAATCCTTGATTGATTTAATTAATGAAATAAATTTAGGGAAATTGATTAAGAAGGAGGTCCTAAACTTATCCCATGGGTTCATTCACTGCTGAACAATGATTAACCACTTAATTAATTGATTTTTTTACTATTCATGGGATTAATTAATGGTTCGTTAGCTTAAGAGAGTAATTAAAGCTTAATTAGTCAATTCTTCTAATTAAGTAAGCAATAAATTCCAAGAAAATCATGGGAGGCATGGGTCATCCCATTAAATTAACTCACAAAATTTGGGGTTAATTTTTCAAGTAATTAAGGAGTAATTAAAGTAATTAATTTTATAAATAAACCCTAATTAAGCCTTAATTATAATTCAAAATTAATTAAGATTATTTTTAATTAATTATCCAGAAATACTTTTAAAATGAGTATTTATTTGCATTTTTATTTTACTATGATTTGTTATGATTTTTAGAAGTTTCAGCCATTAAAACATTTTAACTAAGCCTAATTAGCCCTTAATCTCATCGGTGCCATGTGGCATGCTGACACGACATGCTTTTCACATGGCACCATGGGATTGGTTATTAAAAATAATCCTATCAATGCTGGCGTGGTAGCAATGGAACACACTTTTTTGTGCCCCATCTGATTTAAGATCAGGCAGCCATGATTAATCTCACACCTTAATAGGATTAAATTGGATCAATCTATAAGATCTAATCATGACCATCCATTCCGATCATGCAGAATGGATGGTGTGTGATCTATCATCATGCAAGCGAGGGAGAACAAAGCCTGTCTACCATTGCTTGTGTGATTAGAGCTCATATCAACTCTAATTGGATCCCAATCCTTCACTCAAAGGATCCAACTGCTATGAACACACGAAATGAACATTTTCTTGAAAAAGCTATAACTCATTTTTCATCCAAGGTTATTTTAATGGCATACCTCATCGGAGCTCAAAACCTATGGCATATCCGACAAAGGAAGCTTCGTTTAGTGGAGATGAAGCTCTACTTATTAGTATGAGCTCCAATTTGAGGTGGTTTTCTGAGAAGGCCATGAACCGAAGCTTGGGAGGTCAATTTTGATCGAAGTCCACCCTTCAATCTTCGGGAAGGTTGGGAGATGATTCATTCTTAGTCGAATTGGCTCTAGAGATGGTGTGTGCAAAATTAATTTCCTTTTGGTTGCGGTTTGAGTAAATGGAAATCAAGGGGAGGGTTCCCTTCTTCATCTTAAAGGAAACCGAGAATAAGGAGGCTTGGGAACTCTTGGGTACTCTGGGAAGAGGATTTGGTGGCTCGTCTTCTCTAGCTCTAAGGGAGTGCAAGTGTTTGTTTGGAGTTGGAATGAGGGGGTGTATACCTCCTCATTTGATTGGATGGTTCAGTTTGATTTGGATTTTTGTGATCATCCAGCCACCTCAAGGAGTCATGGGTGGCAAGGAGGTGATGAGTTGGCTCAGTTTGGTTGGGTGAAGATGTGGAAGTGGCTGCT
This sequence comes from Cymbidium sinense, assembly GCA_021442155.1. Taxonomy (NCBI): domain Eukaryota; kingdom Viridiplantae; phylum Streptophyta; class Magnoliopsida; order Asparagales; family Orchidaceae; genus Cymbidium; species Cymbidium sinense. The sequence continues at coordinate 90,414,290 of CM038221.1, read as the reverse complement.
ATGGAGGGTAGTGGGTGTCCGTGGTGTTTCAAGTGCACCATGGGGAGGTGAGGTAATTTCACCTCCCTTTGGGTCATGGCCAACCCAACCACCCTTGGGTTAGGTTGGGTTGTGTCCTAAGTGCCCATGTGGACTAATAGAAGGATGCCAAATAGCCAAGAAAAGAAATGACCACTTACATGGGTGCTTTTTCTCATATGATACCCTTGACCCAAGGGTATAATGGTCATTTGGTATTATATTTAATTTGAGCAGATTTAGAATGAGCCAAAAGTGGGTTGGGCTGAATTTCAAGTCATTTGGGGTTGATTTGGTTCAAATTAGGTCAAATCTAGTTAGTTTGACTAATTAGTCAAATTAGGTCAAACCAAGGGTTTGATCAAGTTCATATGGTCAATTGGAGTGTATTGGTGTCATTATTTTGGTTTGGTTTGGCTTAGATTTGATTTTGGCTCATTTGAGTTCATTTGGGTCAAATGGGTCAAGTTGACCAATTTGACTCAATTGGCCAAATTGGCTTCGGTCATGGCTTGGTTTGGGCTTTGTTGATCATTTGGAATTTGTTGTTGGCTTTGGTTGAGCTTAATTTGAATTTGATTGGCTTTTAGGTTGGTTTGACCTTTTAGGTCAATTTAGCTTCAATAGGTCATTTAGGTCTAGTGGGTCAATTGGGCTTAATTGAGGCTTTAGTCAAGTTTAATAGTCAATTTGGAATGAACTTGAGCCATTGGTTGCAATAAATTTGATTTAGATTTTGATTTGACCCATTTTGGCCATGTAGGTCAAATTGGGTCAACTTGGGTCAAGACAACCAATTGGGTTAGGTTTGGCTCAACTAAGGTCAAGTCATGTTCAAATATTGATTTTGAGTTAGTATAAATCATTGGTTTCAAGGGATTTAGCTTAGGTTGCAATTTGGATAGTTTGGTTTCATATGGGTTAAGAAGGTTGACTTGGTCAAAGGACTTGGTTTGACCCAATTTATGATAATTGATTAAGCTAGGGTGATCAACAATCATGATATGAGGTCTTGGTAGGCTTGGTTCAATCCAATTTGGGTAGGATTGGAACTTGGCTCAAACAGGTCAAATTGGCCACTTTAGGTCAAGTGACCAATTGGGTTTAGTTGGCTTGATTTTGGGTTGAGTTTGATTTAGTTGAGTTTATATATGGACTTGAGATTGATATATAAATTCAATTGCAATTGATTTGGGTTCAAATGGGTTTTGGTTCATTTGAATATTTCAAGTCAAATGGGTTAAGTTGGGTTTGACTTAGGTTGATTTTGGTTTGGCTTGATGATTGTTGGTTTCATTTATATTTGTGAATATGGCTAAAGGTATGATTGATTCATGAGAAAATTAATTGCATTTGGGTTTTGGAATGAAAGAATTTGGCTAAGTCCATGGAGTTGGGGCATGTGGCTAAGGTTTGATTTTGATTTAGTTTGAATTATTTTTGATGATTTAAATGTGTATTTCATTTATATTTCTGAAGATGATTGAAGATATGAATTGATTATGATAAAATCAATTGAGTTTGGATTGATTTGGGTTAAGATTTGGTTAAGTTCATGAAGATAGGTCATAAGGCTTAGGAAGGATCTTGATTTAATTTGATTTAGTTTTGATCATTTGAATGTAGATTTGATTTTTATTCAGGAAGATGATTGAAGATATGATTGATTTATGAGAAAATCAATTGAGTTTGAAGTGATTTGAAGGTAAATTTAGCTAAGCTCATGAAGGTAGGTCATAGGGCTTAGATTTGGATCTTGATTATAGATTTTGGAAAATTGGATTTGGAATTGAGTTTGATTGTGAGTTTGATAGATTGATTAAAAGGTTGAATTGATATTTGAAAAAACCAACTTGGGTTTGGATTGATTTGAATTTGGCTATGGCTAAGTCCATAAGACAAAATAATAGGGCTATGTTGGTTTTGAATTTGGATTTGATGATGGACTTCATTTGGCTTAAAATTGGTTAAAGATTTGGACTTGGATTTGATTTAAATTTATCCTAAGAAGGTAAGCTTGGATTGGGCTTAGGCTATAGGGTAGGTGTATCTCCTTAAGTCCTGAGGCATAGCCTAATCCTATGGTTAACCCTTCTAAGTCTCTAGGCTTAGATTAAGTGTTTACTTAATTGCTAGAATTGTCTTATGACTAGGGATGTCTTAGTGTCTAAAAGACTCCTAAATCTAAGATGGGGAGATTGAGTACTCATTCCAAAAGTGAGGCCAACACACCCATCTTATAAATCTCTTGGGTTTTGAGTAAGCATTTATGCACCATTCTCATAGGTTTGCAGCAAGCCCTTTGTCAGCACCAATCTTACTATTCATAAGATAGGATTAAGTCATCAAGACCCCTTTGCTTTATTTATCTATTTAAGTTGGAATAAGCCATTGAAGGCCCATCTTAATAGTTAACCAAATAAGAGTAAGTCCTTTAGTAGGCATCCTTTCAAATGACAAGGATAAGATTAAGTCACCAAGACCCCTTTCCTATCAAATAAACTATTTAGGTTATGATTAAATCATTAAGACCCTTTTCCAATAGTCAAAATTTAAGGATAAGATTAAGTCATCAAGACCCCCTTTCCTCAACCTAAGCTATCTAGGTTGGATTAAGTGATTAAAGGCCCCTTCCTAATAGCCAATTAAATAAAAGTAAGCCCTTTAGAAGGCATTCTTTCTAAAAGATAAGTATACGATTAACTCACCAAGATCCCTTCCTATCAAATAGACTAGATGGTTAAGATTAAGTCATCAATACCCCTTTCTTACTAGTCAAAAGTTAAGGTTCAGGATTAAGTCATTAAGGCACCTTTTCCTCATTATAGCTATTTAAGAAGAAATTAAGCCTTTGAAGGGCCCATTTTAATAGAAAATCAGAAGGGAATAAGTCTTTTAATAGGCATCCTTATAAGAGAATTAGGATTGGATTAAGTCATTATAACCCCTTTTCTTTTCAAGCTATTTAGGTTGGAATTAAGCAATTAAAGGCCCCTTCTTATTAATTAATTTAACTAGATTAAGATTTAAGTCATTATAACCCTTTTCTAGCTCAAAATAAAAGAAATTAAGGAGTGAAAATAAATCATTGAAGGCCCAATTCCAATAGACTACTCAGGCTAGGAATTAAATCCATGTGACCCCTGCCTAGTAGACAAAATCTTAAAGTTTAAGAATTAAGTGATTCAAAACTCTTTTTCTTCAAGATTAGCTATTTAGCTTGAAATCAAGTCCTTATAAACCTCTTCTTAATATCTAACCAGATAAGAATAAATCCCTACGTGGTATCATTTTCTGGTTAAAATTCATATGGTTTGGTTAGGAGCAAATATCCAAATTAACATCTTCACCAACTATTATCTTTAGATATGAGTAAGTATCCATATTAGCATCCTTTTAGGTAAGTATCCATGGGAAAAAAAACTTTAGGTTCTACTTATTGGTCCTTCCCTTTAGAATGGGTTAGTAATTTAGACTACGAGTATCACTTAGAAAAATATGGGTCCCATTGCCTTCTTTCAACATTAACCATTGAAAATATATTGCAGTCAGAGAGAAAGTAAGTCTTTCGAAGGCATCTTCACTGACTACCATGATTATATTAGGATTAAATGCCTCACTGAGTCTTTTATTAATGGTATTTATACTTTTCTTTGAAACTAATGAATCTAAGTATCTAAGAATTAATCATTCTACATCAAAACAATTTTAGGTATGTTTATTACTATCTTTTATAATTAAATTTATAATAAGTTTTGAAATTAAAACAAAAATTAAATCTAAGTCCCTTTCATAACAATTTTAGCTTGTGTTTCTGTTGACTAGATCGATCAATAACAATATGTGCGATGTACTCTAGTCAGTCCACCACACATATTAGGGTCTATTTCTTGATCTCATTTTTGGATGAGATTACCATCATCTCTAATCTTGTAATTAAGACACATAATCCTAGACTAAGAGCCTCTTAATTAGGCACTTATGACACTATACTTAAAGACCTAATGAATCCCTTTAGGGTTTGACCTAACATAATAGGATTAGGTAGACCAAAACTAAACTCAAATCTAAACAAATAATTGAATAAAATACATTTTAATTGAAAACTGAATCGAATTGAGTTTAGATCGAGATAATTGTGGTAGTTAACTCAATTATCCTACTTAAGCTCAAAATTAACAAAACATAAAGAAATTAAAATAAAATCAAAATAATTAAAATAAAATTAAATAAAAAGTAAGAAGTCACTACATGAACATGAATGGATTTAAAACTAAATTCAAATGAGGGTCAAAGATGGTCAACCATTTGACATAGAGTTGACTTATATGGGTCCCACCTAGTTAAAGGTCAACCCATTAAAATTTGACCAAATTAAACTATTTCAAAGATTGAAAATCATCAAATGAACATGTTTAAATATGAATCTAAATAAATCTAAATCTAATAAAGCTTTAATTGGGTTAATAGGTCACTTGATCTAAATGAGCCTAAATAGACCTTATGGAACCTAAAATTAAATTAAATCAAAATCAATTCAAATTGAATGTCCAAATTTATTTGGAAATCATTATTAAATATAATACAACCAATTATTGGGTTTAATTTGATCAATTTAATCATTTGACTAAATTAAGTCAATCATTTAACTAAATTAATCACTTAATCAACTTAATTAATCAGTGATTAATTGATCCTCGATTGAGTTAATCACTTAAGTAAGTCAAGTAATCTATCATTAACTATGCCTTAGATAAGCTAATCATTTGATTGAGTTAATCATATAAGACTTAACTTAATTATTAATTAAACATTAATTAATATAATTATCTAATTAAATTAATCATGTTAAACATAACTATTCATTATTAAATCTTAATTAAGTTAATCATTTGAGTTAATATAACTAACTGAAACTTAATTAAGTTAGTTATCTTAAATGAGTAAACTTTGTAAAATCATCCCAATTTAGAATTTATGAGAAGCTTCATCACACTTAGGTGTTTATCTTACTAAGGTAAGGGTTTTCAAGGAAGTGGACCCCACTATCTTTTTCACTCTTTAAAATCCTAAGTCTATCACTAACCTAAATCAAATTAACCTAATATATTTCTCTTATATGCTTTCTTTCATTTTTCTAATAGTTTCTTATTATTTTATTTATTTCATATTATTAGATGGTATTCCTTTTATTTAGTTATTTTTTTATTTTTAGTTTTGATATTAATTCCTCTTCCTTTTAAGAATTGATTTATTTTCTTTTTAGCCTTATGGTGGGCTTGAGACATTGCACTATCATTTTCTTATCCATAGAATGGTGTAGTTGCTTAAAAAATTACAGCTTAATGTTCATTTCAAAATCATCTAAGTAATTAGACTAAAACCATCTAAATGCAAAATAAATTAAATTCTAAATCTAAATTAATACTTAAACTTTAAAAGCCTAGTGTAGCCTAACCACACTAACCTCCTTAAATACACTTGATTACTAAGTCATCAACTCTAAATTTAAGTTAAGCTGGAGCTTTGTTTATGATGTGTGCTTTTTCATGTTTTATTGTGTATTATATTAGGTTGAATGGTTAGGATTATTTGCTCATAGATTGAATGTTAGAGTGTTGTTTATTAAACTAACATTATCTTCTATAAGGGAAAATGATTAATAAAGGGACTATAATAATGTAGTTAAAAATAATATAATATAGTTGTAGGTGCTATTTGTTTAAGTCCTTAACCATTGTCCATTAGGATAGTTGAGTTTGGCACATGCTAGCGCAAAGCCCCACCTTCTAGAATATATCTACTTATGTGTATGTGTGTTTTAATATTATCCATTATTTTGTAAGTGTAGTTAAGATTCTATTTCAAAATTTTATAATATAATTTGATACTATAATTAGATTAAGATCATTGGTTTATATAATTAATAGGATTGTATTATACAATCCAATAGTCTTTAGTTAAGCTTAAGGAGGTCATTGAAGAAGGAGATAATCTAAAAAAGAATCTGAATAAGTACTCTCATCGATCAAACTTCTAATTCTAGGCAGGCTATATAAGTGCAGAGCCTAGCTACCTATTTTTCTCTTTCTTCAAGAGTGTATATTGGAACCTGACCACATGAGCCCTTTCCTTTATTAATTTAATTAATTTGGTGTGTCTATTTTGAGTGTGCATTAGAACATCATACTTTTTATAAGTATCCATTTATGATTTTATATGGATGTGAAAGCTTAGTTTATATGATAAACTCGTAGGATGAAATTAATTTTTCTACCCAATTTAATTAAATAACTTAAATATAAAAATAATCAACTCATAACATCATAATCAAACCTTTAGTGATACAAAACAAAATTAAATAAAAACTCTTAAAACTTGTAAAAGATGATTGCAAATTTCTCTATTTCTTCTTAAATCGGGCCTTTCTCCCATTGCATAGAAGGGGCATGTGACTTTTGATGATGACCATTCTACTTGGAGAAGTCTACATTCTCTTTTGATTTGACCCATAACTTGTCTTTAATTACATCTTATTGGGCATGATTTCATACCTAAAGCCTATTGACTATACATCTTTTGTGTCTCACCATTTGATTTGATGATAACAAACCTTATGTAAAAAAATAATTATTTCTTTGTAGGATAAATTATCCACATTTTTCATTATGAATGTTATTCTTAATTGAGATTTATATTGATGATAAATATATAATCTTTAAGTTACTAATTAGTTTAATTCAAGTGTGCATAAAAATTCTTCAACTCGAGGTTCTTTAATCAATTCAAAAAGCTAAAGCTATTAGACATGGACTGAGGGAATTATTCTATGAATAACTATATTAAGGCAAATTAAATGCTAACTAAAATAAAATATATCATTCATTCAATTTAAAACAATCTATTTTAAATTATTCATAAATAATATATTTCATATTTATAAGTATTCTTTAAAATTATTCCTTTTTCATAATGTGAACAAAATGCATAAACCATGATACATTTATTGTGCTTCCATCCAACTTAACTTAAGTTCACATCTCATTAAACTATTTTCATGCTAAACTATATTCATTATCCATTTATTATATTTTATCCTTAAATTATTCATTATATTATTTTTCTCTCTCTTATTATCCTAGTTTTCTCTCTCCTATCCTATTTTTCATACTAAACCTTTTTAGCCAAATTTTTTCAGGATCATTTGCTAAATAAATTATGTGAGAGTTATTCAAATCATTTTCATAACTATCTTATATTTTTCTAAATTTAAAAATTCATTTATTTCAATCTTTAAGTTAAATTAATTTTGAATTCAAATTGAATATTCCTTTGCTTACATATGCAAATTTGAGCTTCTCTCTTTATGTAATGTTATGTGGCTGATCATATGCTAATCTAGTTGATTTAATTTGAATTTATTTGATTTAATTAATATCTAATTAAAATAAGTCATGGAATTATCTTCTTTCCTTCTATATAAATTCTATTTGTGGAAACCTCTTTTGGCCAATCATATCTTTATTTAAATTCAAATTAATCACTTAATGAAAATTTATTTAAACTCTCCTAAGATCCAATCCATCATAATCTAAATTAAATTAACTATATTAAAATAAATATAACCAATTTTTGGAAAGTAGCTAGGCTAAATTTTAATAATTCCTTTGAATTTAATTTAAAATGTTCTAGAATTATATCTATCTCTCCTTCATACAATCAAGATGAATTGACTGAATATTCCATGATATTGGATTAAATAATAATTGAATTGCATCATGAAAACTACCTTTTGGCCTACCATATATCATGCTTAATTTAATTTAATCAAAATTTGGATTATTCCCTTTTACACTTGGATAATTAATTATGTCATAATTAGTTTGGTAAAAATTTAAACTCATCTCTACTCTCTCTCTATCTCTCTTACCTGACCCACATAAGCATGAACTTCTTCATTATAATAGAACTCAGATCATAATGAATTGCTTCAATTTAAATCTCTTTCCAAATTATTTTTTTCCTCTAAGATGCCTTGGCGACTCTTTCTTCTTGGTAAAATCAATAGATTTGAATTTAATTTAAATCACTTGCCATGTATAGTTTCCCTCTTCCTTACCTTGGCTGAATTCCCTCTCATGTAATTTGAATTTTAAATTCATTTTTAAATTAAATCAACATTCTATATTAAATTCCCTCTTATTTTCCTTTGGCCAATTTTTTATCTCATGCCATTTATTTTCATTTTCATTGGCTTATGTGTAAATAATTTCAAATGAGTTTCCCTCCTATTTTCCTCCTCTTGGCGGACCCTCTTGACCCCATGTCATATAAATAATGTCTCTTAGACTAGGTTAATTTCTCATCAAAAAATCTCTCATAGAAAAATTTCTCTCTTGGACGAATTCTTGCAAAACTTTTGGAGATCATTTCTTGGTGAATAAAATGTTAATATCTTCATCCTTCTTTTATCTTCCAACCTAGAAGTGATTGGTTTGAATATTACACAAAAGAAGTTGGTGGATTTGGTGGAAATCCCTCTTGGCATAAAGCTATTCAAGGTTCCTTTAATTTTTTTTTTTTTGCTAGTCTTGTGTGAGGCCTTGATTTCTTTCTTGGGCTAAGATTCTTTGGTATTTGGTCAATTTGCTTTGTGTTTAACCTATCTATTCAAACACTTTATTAAGTAGGCCAAAAGCTTTTTTTTTAGTTTTGATTAAAGTTTTGTGTTTGCAAACTCTTCTCTTCTCTTTATTTTTATATATGCTTAAGTGAAACTCATGTTGTGATAATTAGTTCATAAAGAACACTTGTAAGTTCAAGTTTTCTTTTTCTTAAATAGTCTCATACTTTTCATAAGTGATATTCATTTCAAAAAGAGATTTCATTTGAGTTTATATGATTTAAGATTTCATTTTCATTTGAACTTTTGGAAAAATCTAAGTCTCTTTCTAACAAGTGATTGATTCAAGTTTTAAATCATTACTATGCTATATTTCAAATCATAAATTAAATCACCTTAATTTCAAGTTATTATATTCACATCAAATAGTTTAAACAATCACTTGCAACATACACATCTTCTATGTTATATCATTGCATTCAATTTTAAATACAAATTGAAGTGAGTGCTCTTTCTTATCTCTATTTTCACTTACCTAAATATTGTTATAGTTGGGTTATGTGAGAAAAATAAATTTAAATTAAGAGTTAGATACTTTCATATTCATCTTTCTTATTTTCTTGTTGGGTTATACTTGCCTGTTAAAGAAAGCACATGGTTAGGTTGTACTTGCCTATTAAGGAAAGTACGTTGTTGTGTTTTACTTGCCCATTAAGAAAAGTATGGTGTTGGATTGTACTTGCCCATGAAGGGGAGTATGAAAGATTTTTATAATTTCAATTTTAATTTACTAAATTCCAAGCTTAGGTTGCTAGGCTTAGATGCAGACTACTTTTGGGGTTTGGCCAAACTACATAATAATCTATGTGTTCTTTTTCTTTATTTTTTTGCACTTTACTTTTCTATATTATTATAGATTGTTGCTATATTTCATTAAAGCATAATCATAAAAAATTTAGATATTCTACAAAACATTAAAATAAAGTTCTATTTTTTTTAAACAAAACCTAATTCATGCCCCCTCTTGGGTGTCATAGCCTCTTAACAATGCCTTAAAAATAAAATCAAGTGTTTAAGAATATATAAAATTTATTAGTTGATGTTTTAGTTAGAAGTATATCATACCATTCTTGATCTTTGGTTTAAGGAGTGAGTATAAGTTCTTAGCCTCTTTCTTATTTAATAATAGCCTAAACCATCTTGCATTTCATAAGATTAAACTCATGGTTTTAAAATGTATGAGGAGTTAGTTGACAATCTTGCATAGAATGATGTAAGTTCAAAAGAGTTGGGATATGTTCGCATTCTTTAGTGATATGCATCCCAACTTGTTTGTATTAAATTGGCTAAGCTTTTGGCTTATGTTAGAAGCACCATTAGATATAGGATCTAAGACATCTTATTTTTCCCTTTCTATAAGTATAAGTCCTCATCTCTTAAGCTTTTCTATAGTCTCGTGCTATAAGAATATAAGCCTTAGCATTCTAATAAAATGTCAACTTATAAGACAATAATCTCATTTTTGAATCTATAATGTCTAACCATAGAATTGATTGAAATGTTTACCTAGCTTCTTAGCATTAAAGTATTTTTATTTTTATTTTTTTGCTTTTTCCTATTTAGAATCTACAAAGAATTACTATATTTGAGTTATCCCATTTGACGTTTTATTTAGTAATCTTGAAATCAAACATGAAATTTATAGATATGTCATCTAATTTCATTAATCAAGAGTTTTCTTAAGAGAAATTTCTTTCCTTAATATTTAACTATAAGGAGCTTGCCCTGATAGGGAATTAAGATCCTTGTATAAAATAAACCCCATTCTACTCTGTCCATGTAGTTTAGGGAAATAATTTTTGGTATATATAGACCCATCATCCAAAAGATTTCTTATTAAGTGATTAATTTATTATACACTGATATTTTAATCTCCTAATATTGTGTAATATTCCTTAATAATACATCAAATCATCTATATAAGAAACTCAAAGATTTATGTGGTGGAGTTTCAAATATATACACCACATAAATCATATTAAAAGAGTCCACATGTTTCACCATTATTATACACATCAAAACAAAAGAACAATTATCAAGCAATCTCTATCCTAATATAGAAAAGCCTATACTTGCAACTAATAGACTCAGGCTTTGGGTCTTTTTACTTCATCCTTTATTCTTCTAGTTCTAACAGACTATAAGGCTTCACCTCAAAGATGTTCATCTTTGTATCCTTTTTTTTACTTCTCTTGGAATCCCATAGTCCCAAATAAATATCATAGGAATCTATTAAAGTTTCATTTATAAATTTTAAAATTATTACCCAAAACTTATAAAATAGAGGTTAGTTTAATCAAACATTTATAACATCATAGAGTGCTTAGCACTTTGAATGCCAAGCAAGCAACCTGACTTATTGGTCATGCTTAAGGAGCTTTAAGAGTTCGATTTAGTATTATAAGTAGCACCAATATAAAACTTATATGTTTAAATATTTATCACTTCACACAACATTGCCCTCTTTAAACATTATCACTTGCAAAAAATTGGTTAGCATAATCTTAATAAAATTTTATAATTATCACAGAATTAAGGCTATCCTAACATAGATGATGATAGCTTTAACCTAGAGCAAACATTTCATTACAATAAAGCATCACAAACATAACATCTCACCATGACAACTAATTAAAACAAAGCATCCCTAACCTGAAGGTCTAATGGTTTTGTCCTAACAAACAAGTCGAGTTTTTGGTAGGTTGTTCAAGTGCCTATCTTTGTTACTCTTTATGTTTTAATCTTCTTCATTTTAGTTGATGGTTAATTTAGTCAAAGATTGATTTCAATTTAGTTTATTTAAATATTTTTTGGGTCTAATTGTTATAGATATTTTAAAGAATGCGATAAGGCAAATAAGGAATACTCACCGGATGAACACCTCAACCTAAGCATCCTATATGCAATCAAATACATCATTCATAAAGTAATGAAGATTTATTACATAACACTTACAATTTATCTTTATTAGATTTTATGGCTTTTAAAAATATTTAATTAATTTTTATTTATGGTTCAATGATATTTTCTTAAGAAAAATTATGAAATTTACTATAAATGCTTTCTAAATTTGATAAAAATTTTTTCAAATAATTAGAAAAATTGAAAGTATTTTTATCATAACAATTTAAATTATTTTAAATATATTTTTAAATATTATGAAATTTAATTTATTTTAATTTGAAATTTTAAGAAAAATATTAAACTAACTCCAAAAAATTATAATTTTTTTTGTGAATTTAGGATATCAACGACTTCAAGAAAACATTTTGAGAATTATTTTAATATTATTATTTTATTTTAATATATTAATTATTAATTATTAAGTATTCTTGATTATTGAATTTTTATTTTAATTATAATTAATATATCAAATTAATTTCAAGCTCTTATTTAATATGTGAAATTTTGGAATTAATTGGGTTTTATTTAAATTTTCTATGATTTTTGGATTGACTTAAATTATTAAATTATAATAATTTAAATATTATTTATTTTATTTTATTATAGTTTTCTTTGATTTGATATTTCATTTAAACTTAGTGAAAATTTGGTTTAAATTTTTAGGATTTAATTTGATTTACTTGTGAATTTTCAAAAATATGTTTGATGATAATTTTTATGTAGAAAGTTAAGAAACTATTTGAAATAAGCAATTCTTGGACCTTTTATGTCAAAATTAAAACAAAAACTAGAGTAAAACTTTAGGAATACTCAATAAATTAGCAAATTATCTAATTCAATTAGGCAGTGAGAACTATAGCTCCCCCATTCTCTTTGATCTTTTTCTCGAGAATCTTTGACATAAGCTTAGCCATGACGATAAGGCTTTGTGATGGTGACATCATGCCTTTTATAAAGAAGGAGTTCCCTGGCTCTCATCCATCCAAGATCTCTAATTTTAAGGATGAACTCTATGACAACAGGGAAGAAGAATGTGTGTTAAAGAAGAAATCGCATTCAACCAATACTTTCTCTATGAAAATTGCTGAAGCTCACCCTCCTCTTAGGTTCAAAATTTGACATCTTGAATCATATAAAGTTCAGATAGATCCCACCAACCATATAACATATTTTGAGTCAACCACTTTGCTGCTAAACTTAGATGATGTGATGAAGTGTTGGCTTTTCTTCTCCACTTTCAAAGAGTCGGCCCTCAAGTGATTCTTGTGCCTTTCTTTAAAAGTCATAACATTATTTTTTTGACTTCAAAAGGATGTTCACCATACAGTTTACTAGTGCTCAAAAGCCACTGAGGAGTTCTCAAATTCTTATGTAGATGAGGTATGAACCTAGAAAATCTCTAAGAAAGTTTATTACTCACTTCTAGAAAGAGATGTTGAAAGTCAATGATTTGGAACCCACAATCCTCAAGCAGTACTCAGTCCTAAAAGAGGGGCCCTTCAACTATGCCTTCGAACACCAACAACCTAAGACATTCAACAAACTAATGGAACTTGTTATGTAGTTATGGCACCCAAAAGGGGGTGAATTGGGTATTTAAAAATGTTTTGAAATTAAAAATTAATTTGATTTCTTCGTATAAAACTTAATTGCAAATAAATTTTTCTTAATTATCAACAAAAATTATAACCAGCAATAAAGAAAAGTAAAAGTGCAGGAAAAGTAAAAAGAGAACACATATATTTTTATGTGGTTTGGCCAAATCCCAAAAACTAGGCTACGCCCACACCTAACAACCCAAGCTAGAAATTCACTAAATCAAAATAAGATTACAACAAATCTCACTCTCCTTCACGTAAGTACAACCCAATACCATACTTTCCTACAAGGGTAAGTATAACCCAACACAATACTTTCCAACACGGGCAAGTACAACCCAAGATATACTTTTCTACAATGGGTAAGTACAAGCCCAACACAAATTAAGACAAGGCAAAAAGAAAAATACACATATCTAACTCTCAATTTTAAAAGATTTTTGCACTCACAACCTAAACTATACTAATATTAATGCATGTGAATATTAATGAAAGAGAGCTCACTTTAATTTGAAATTGAAATTGAAATAAGATCTTCAATTAAATATTTTAATGCAAGTAAGTAAGTAAATGTTGCTTTGAAAGAACTTTAAAAGTTTTGAAAAGATTTTCTTATATAACTTTGAAATTCAAACTAAAATACAATATGAAATAATTTAATATGCAATGTTAAATCACAAGATGTTAACTTGAATCCTTTTTATATAAAGTAACTTATATTCAAATGATAAATGGATTTGTAATTTGAATAACTTGATAATCACTTGAATAATAATCACAAGAAGGATATCACTTAAACTTTATGTTAAACCAATGAAATAAGTTAACAATGAACACACAATAAATTAAATGGGTTATGAAGTGGGCAACCAAGTAAAGAAATAAGTGAGATGTAATGTTAAGCACATAATCAAACTTAAGCAACCAATATGAAACTTTTGGCCAAGGTGATAAATAAGAGATATTCAAATGATTAAACACTAGAAAATTTTAAATCTTTATATGAGCTTTCAACCAAATAAGTAAATAATGAAAAGTGAAATGATTAAGCACAAATTAAATTGAAATCCTTGTGTTAGCTTTTAGCCAAATAAGAAAATAATGGAATATGAAATGATTAAGCACACAATAAACTAAAATAACCTTATGTAACTCAAAGCCAATAATAGGTTAAGATAATATAAGAAACTTAGCACCTTAAGAATTAATCCAATCCTTGAAGCTCTTAGCCAAGAGAGAGAAACACACAAATCTTTGACTTTTCCCAATCAATCTTCAAGCCAACTATTAGTCTAAGGGAAATAGAAGAAAGATGATGAATATTTTCACTTGAATTACCAAAGATCTCCAAGAGATTTTCTTTACCTAAAATCGGCCAAGGTGGTGAAGGTGAGCAAGAGAGCAAGAGAGAATGTTAGATTTTTTGGAACCTTTCTCAAGTTGAAGCAAGCCTCTTAAATAGAATAGGGAAGAGTCTAGGATCAGCCAAGACATGAGACAATGAGAGGGAAATAGAATAAGCAACTATTTGAATTTCAAATCCAAAGAATATTGGATTGACCAAGGGGTTATGTAATAGGATCCTTTGCAAATTTGAAACAAGAAAATATGAAATAATTTTAATATGATTCATGGCTAGAATGAGAGGAGAAATCCTATCAAAAATTCAGCCAAGGAGGGTCCATGAATATGGTATGAATGATGGAGTCATGAATAAAATAAATCCATGGAAAAATAATTTAAGAATTTTGTTCAAGGAGTTTCCTAAATTAGAAAATCTTCAAACTAATGCAATGAATCAAATTTAATCTAATATGATTATATTTTGCATTATTTAAATATTAAATTAACCAAAATTAATTTAATTTTTAATATAAGTGGCAGTCCCCCTATAGACAATTTCCTAAAATGGATTTTAATTAAAAAAGGAATTATTTTAAATGAGGGCTGATTTGAATTTAAATTTAAAAGTACTTATAATGAATTAATTAAACTC
Organism: Cymbidium sinense; assembly: GCA_021442155.1. Taxonomy (NCBI): domain Eukaryota; kingdom Viridiplantae; phylum Streptophyta; class Magnoliopsida; order Asparagales; family Orchidaceae; genus Cymbidium; species Cymbidium sinense. The sequence goes on along the minus strand of CM038221.1, from coordinate 90,399,091 downwards.
TAAATAATTCGAATAAATCATGCTTGGGATGTTCAAAATGTTCCATAAAATATTTGATTTAATTTAGCAAGAATATGTTATGAATGAAGAAATTTGAATTCAAAATAATTCAAAATAACTCAAATTCAAAAAATTCATATTAATGAATTTTTAAAATATAAAAATTAAGAAAATATTATATGGAGATATTTTAAATGGAATTCACATATTTTATCTAACAAAATGCATTGAAAAATTTGGCCAAAATAATGTGAAGATGAATATGATAATAGGATAAAAGATAAGTTTAGGATAATTCAGATTTCATGCAATAAAAATATGAATAAAAATGATGATTAGCATGGAAATGATTTAATGAAGTTTAAACATATTTATCTTGCTTGAACACACATTTAATGGAACTTATCTCAAGCACTTAGTTCATATTATCCAAAATGGATAATTTAAAGAATAATTGTAATCTTAAGGTAGAGAAAATATAAATGATTTTAGAATGATGAATATAAAATTGAATAATCATTTATTTTATCTTAGTGAGCTTTTCATTTGCTTTAATATAGTAATTCCTAGAAAAATTCTCAATAATTTTAAGTTCAATAGCTTTAGCATTTTGAATTGACTAAAGAACTTAGAACTGAAAAATTTTCATGCAGACTTGAATTTAAAGTGATTAGTAACATTTGAACTTATGTTTGTTATTATCGAAATCAATCTCATATGAGATGGGGCTCATGAAGTCAATAGAACTGGCAAATAATTATGTTAATGCTAAAGAGTATAATGAAGTGGTCCAACCAGTATCATTAGTTAAGATTAAGGACTCACTAAAAATGCCTTCAAAGCAACTACCTAGGGAAGTGTATCAAAGTTGAAGAATAGATAAGGGAAGGCAACCAGAAGTACTAGGGCAAGGCTTTAGAAATTTGGCTACTCACTATCTAGGAGCTAACTATGTGAAACCCACTCTAGAAACTCTTTTGAGAGTATCAATAGCCGAGCTTGCAGAGGTGATCTAGAATAAAGATTATTTTAAGTGACTACCACCTATGAAGGTTATTGGAATGTATGAATAGAAGGCTGTTGGAGTGTAAGATTGATCGAAGTATTGTACTTATCATCATCATCATGACCATGACATTGAAGAGTGTTGTCAATTAAAGAGCATAGTGGGTGAGCTGATAAAGGTGAAGAAGCTCAAGAAGTTCATCGAGGAAAAACAAAGAAGTCATCAAAGCTGGCAATGAACCCATACCTGCACACAATGTTCATATTATTGGAGTCGTACTCGCAATCATCAGATGAAATGGTGAGTCCTCCAAGAATGTGGGTATTAAAAGGTTGCGATCTGAAGAAGTAAACCCGGTAATAATGTGAGCACCATTCACAACCATCATACTAGTGAGATTTTTTGAAAAGTATAAACTCACTATTGGGAATCCTACAATGGCATGATCTTAGTGATAACTTTGATCACTAACTACCAAGTGGAAAGAATTTTGATTGACATAGGAAGCTCGATCAATATCATTTTTAAATTATTTTTTGACAAGCTAAAAATAGCAAATTCTAAACTTGGACCCACAAGAGGACCATTATATGATTTATCAAGAGAGCTTAGAGAAACTAAAGGGATGATTACTCTCCCTATCACCTAGAGAGAGGGTTAGAAATAGTTTATGGTAATGACTGACTTCATCATAGATGCTCATACTACTTACAATGCTATATTTGGCCAGCCTCTACTTAGCACATTCAGTGTGGTGTGTCATCATATCATGTAGCCATCAAATTCTCTGCTGGAGAAGAGAAGATTATTGTCAAGGCTAGTATCATCTGTACTATTTATGAGCCATTGGTAGGTCAAGCAAAAAAAGATAAGGTGTTTTAGCTAGATATTGCTTGGATAATAATTGAAGTCCTTGAGGAGATAAAGAAAATTTTGACCATGCAAGGCTTTGGGTAAGTATTGAGGATCGACTCAACTTTTTATCTTGAGCATAAATAAGCCCTCATTCTAACTCATATGATTAATGTAGGTATATTCACTTAGATAGCAACAGAGATGCTAGGCATTAACATAAGCATTGCTTGCCACCGCTTAAATGTTCGCATAGATGCACAACCCATTAAGAAAAAAAATTAAGAAAATAGTTGCTTTACTCACCAAACCCATCAAAGAGAAGGTCACTAAGCTAATCAAAGCCTATTTCATTAGGGAGTTTCATTACCCAAAATGGGTGTCCAACATAGTGATGGTGCAAACGTTGGGTGAGAAATAGAGAATGTATGTTGACTACACTAATCTAAACTTGGCAAATGATGGGCATCCTCTCCCATAAATAGATGAACTTGTGGACTTTGTGGCTGGATTCTTGGTGATTTGCTAAATGCATTCTCAAGATATCATCAGATTCAAATACATTATCCATACTCTCTTTAAAACTAAAAGATTATACTACTATAGAGTTGTGCCCTTCGGGCTCCAAAAAGCATGGGGGACCTATTAGAGACTAATGAATCAAGTGTTGAAGAAACAGAAGGGGAGAAATATAGAAGTTTATGGGGATGACTAGTTAGCCAAAAGTAGGTCATCAATGCAGCATATCCAAGACCTCAAAGAGACATTTGACACACTTAAAAGGTACAATATGTGCCTTAAGAAGAGCAAATAAGTTTGAATGGACTCTAGAATGTCAAAAAGAATTTAAAGATTTGAAGACTTTATAGGCATCTCCTACTTTACTACAAACCCCAAATGAGAGAGAAGTCATATTATTGTACTTATGATTGGGAGAAAATTTGATTAGATTAATCTCGGTCAGTAAAGAATGTGTGAAACAATGGCCCAACTATTATGTAAGTAAATACTTGTGAGGTGCCTAGGTTAATTACCCACTCATGCTTAGAATCACACTAATCATCTTGACCAAGTGAATGCAACCCTAATACTATGCACAAGCCATACAAGTGAGCATTGATAACCCACTTAAATCTATACTTGCTAAGCCTGACTACTTCTGCAGTTTGTTAAAGTGGTCTATAGTGTTGAGAAAATTTGGCATATCGTACTCACCTCAAATCAAAATCAAAGCTTGAGTGTTCATAGATTTTTTTATTGAATTTAATAGGTCATAAGATATTTGTGCCAATCTGAAGCTCTTGTGGCAACTATACATTAATGGTTCTTCCAGCAAACCAACCATGTGAATGGGCATAGTGTTGAAAAGTCCAATAAGGATAATAATAAAATAATAAGTTAAATTCAACTTTAAGGTGACAAATAATCAAGCTGAATATGAAGCTTTACTCACTAGATTGAGATTTTCTTTAGCCACCCATGTGGTAGCTTATTCAAGCTCAGAACTAGTAGTAAGGAAAGTAAATGGAGAGTATGAAGTCCAAGATGAGCCCTTGGCAAAATACTTGCTTAAAGTAAAATTGGAGAGTGTGAAAATAGAATATTCTAACTTATTAACCTGTTATCCTGAGTTAGCAGATTGTAGAAGCACATAGTAATTCAACTTGCCCTATTGAGTACTAAAGAAGAAGAGCTGATGCAAGTTGATCAAGAATGCTCACCAAGCTAGGTTGACCTTACCAAAAATTACTTGTAGGCTAGTTAAATTGATGAAATAACAAAGGGTTTGAGGAGGTTTAAAATCTAGGTAACCCAATACCTATTGATAGGGGTGAGTTATTTTAAAGATCAGTGATCTTGCTTAACCTCATATGTGTGAAAGAAACTAAAAAAAGAAAGTTCTTGAGAAAATTTATTCTGGTGAGTGTGGTAGTCATTTAGGTGGAAGGACACTCACCCAAAGAATCTTGAGGTGTGGATAGTTTTGGCCCATGCTTAATAAGGATGTTAAAGAGTTCATGAGGATATATATATATATATATATATATATATATATATATATATATATATATATATATATATATATATATATATATATATATATATATATGTATATATATATATATATATATATATATATATATATAATGCTAGAATTTTGTAGCACTTCCACTACAACCATCATAACCATTGTAGTCCATCACTAGTCCATGGCCATTTGCTAATTAAGAGATGGACCAAATAGGTCCATTACTAGTCATCAGGGATAAAGAAAGCTCATCTTAGTCATGATCAACTATTTCAGAAAGTGGATCAAAGCAAAGCCACTCATAAAGATCACTTCTCAGGTAAAAAAAAATTTATTTAGATTGATATTATTTGTAAGTATGGGTTTCCATTGATGATCATAACTGATAATGGACCTCAATTCATTAAGAGAGGTCAGAAAGAGCTTTGCATGTCTTAAAGAATCAAGCTTAAATTAACATCAATTCTTCCCCCCATAGAGTGATAAACAAGTAGAAGTTGTAAATTAAAGAATCCTTAACTTGCTAAAAAAAAGGTTGAAGGCACCAAGGCTAAATGGATAAACACACTTGCATAGTACTTTGGACACTCAGAATGATGTCTACTAATGTAATAGGACATCTGCCCTTCACATTGTCGTATGGTACAAAAGTTGTCCTACCCATCAAGTATGAAGTCTAGAGTCAAAGAGTCCTGACAATGGAAATAATTGGGGATGTAGATGGTGAATGGGATCAAGCAAACTCAGAAGCTATGGAAGACACAATTGACATGCATGAAAGAACTAAGAATTGATGCATCACATGGGCAAAAGGAAACAAAAAAAAGAATGGCTAAGTATTATAACCATTATATGAAAGAGAAGCATTTCATAAGTGGTGGCCTAGTGCTAAAGAAAGTAAGTTTCATTGCTAGATAGAATGTTCTAGGCAAGCTCGCCCATAACTAAGATGGACCTTTCATAATCAAAGAACAACTGGTCCTAACACATACTAACTACAAAGACATACCAAAGACATGGAATGCCAAAGACCTAAAATAGTTTTATCTCTAAGGGAAATTTCCTCTAAGTATTATTTACTTTATTAATTTCAATTATCATGTATCTTTACATTTTCAATATTAGAGTTTTATAATTTGTTCCTTATACTAGTTAACTCATAGGTTAATGATTGCTACCAAAAGAGCATACTCGAATGTCGAAAGGTGGAATCTATAATTAGGGAGCTATGTGACAACTCAAGGTAGTCGATATGCCATGTGAGGTCACAGTAACATTCTCACTCGACGAGTAGTGAAAGCCTGAGTAAGACATCTAAATACTTGGTGTGCCACTCTAGGTACAAGAAACACTGATGTCAAGCAAAGTAACCCTTGATGTAAGAACACTGAAGGAGCTATGTGATGATTGAGGATACTCGAAGCACCATGTTTAGCCCAAAGAAGAGTCCAACTTGATTAGTGGTGAAAGATTAAGTAGGAGATTTGAATACTTAGTATGCCACTCTTGGCCTAAGAAAATTGAAGTCAAACAGGATGTTCCCAAGTCAAACTAACTCTACAAGATCTATTATGTAAGACTAACACCATCTGAAGTTAGTAACTAAACTCAAAATAACAAACTCTCAAATTTTGAAACTCAAAGACTAAAATTTCACTGCTCGCATAATGTCAGCAACTAAAATAAAAAAATACTAATTCTCCTAGTTGGCAACTCAAAATACCAACACTCTATGTGGTTGGTGACTATAGTGTAAGACTAACACCCATGTGGTCGGTAGCTAAATTCAAAAAGACCAACTTTCTTAGTTGGCTACTAAAAGATCAACACTCTGTGTGGTTGGCGACTATAGAGTAAGACTGACATCCTATGAGATCGGTGACTCAAAAAAGACTAATTCCATAATTAGCAAGTCTAGGCTAACATTGAAAGTGACTATGTAGGAATAAGCTCTCATGTGATCAATGACTTAAGTAAATCGTGGACATAATTATTCATACAACAAGCAAGTACCTAACCAAAAAATTTTATCAAACTTGCCATTCTAACATGACTAAATATAAGGCTCTCTCATATTATTAGTGACTCAAAGTATTCCAAGTCATAGGTGAAGTAACCCCCACATCAATGAAGAAGTATTAATCTAATAAGTATACATAAACTTGTTATGCAAGCATGACTACCAAGGGTAGTTATTTTCTATTAAATGGCAACTTGAAATACCCTAAGTCATAAGCCATGCTACTAAAATGTCAATAAGTGAATATCATCCTAATGAGTATACATAGTCTAACTGTTAGAAACTATCCAAGATGATTCTCTCAAGTATTCTAAGCCATGGGCAAAGTTGTAACCGATTACAAATCCAACGAGTATACACGATCTCATTATACCAATTGAACTACACAAAGAGATTCTTTCTATTGATTAATGATTAAAAATATTATAAGTTATGAATGGAGTTATTCATGCATTGACCAGTGTGTATCAGCTTAGTAAAAGCATATTTAAAAATACTAAGCAAGGAAAAAAATCAAGTCACTACTCAGATAAGTATATTAGACTAAAAATGCACTAGTATTCAATAATGATTTTCATTTCATATAATATTTTTATAATTAATCAAGTAATATGCATGCATCTTACTCACCAAAAAAATATTTACATAGAAATGGAAGAAGAAAAGATATATAAACTCAAATTGCCCTTATCATCATCATCATTAGAGTCCATGAGTGTGAGTAATTCTAAAAGCTTGGCATCTAGGTGACCATGTTTCACAAATTTGGAAATAATAAAATGGGTTCCATATTTGAATCAAGAAACCTACTGAACTCAACTTTTTTCTTCTAAAACTCCTCAGTTCAATAAAAGAGTTCCTCCTCCAATTTCCTTTTCGCCTCCACAAGGTAAGTAAGCTTTAGAGTCACCCTCTCCTTCTCCTCTTCATGGAAAGTAACCTCAACTTCAAAGGTCTTTATGGTTGGCTTTAAGAGATGTTAGCTTCTTCTTCATGCTCACCAGCTAAGAGTTATTATCATAGGCCTCCTTCCTCTTCTCAAAAAATTTGTCATAGACTTACCATGTCGACTACCTCACCACTACCTAAGTGGTCATAATAACATGTGGTAGGTGAGCATTAGGAAGGTCTCCCAAGAGATTGTTGAGATGCTTTGAGAAGATGGAGGAGCCAAGCTTATAGGCTTCATAGGCTCACATAAGTTTGGAGTATAGTTATTCTCCAAGCCTTCATCTTGCTCATACTCTTCCTTAGACTTGTCACGTTCTGAGTGATTGCAAGGAGTCAAGCTCTCAACTTTTTTTTGGAATTTTTGAGAGCTATACTCGGCCCTACTTCATAGGTGGCCTCAGTGAGAGCCACACATGGCTCCCCTTCTTCCTCTTTCTCTTCCTCTTCACCTACCATGAGAGAGGTTGGATCCTCGCTCTCCTATCTTGTGCTTGCTCTCCTCAAAGAATTAAAGCACGTCAGGGCTAAGCTTAGTGGCAGCTGGAGTCGCCTCTTCTATGAGTAAATAAAAAAGAAAAAAAAATTAAAGATGTGTTGCCAAAGTAAAATGATTAGCAAATAGGAAGAAAAGTATTTACTGAGGATAGCATAAACCTTATCGAAGTGAAGGTAGAGAAAGATGTTTAGGGTGACCTGTAACCTCACCATGACCTCCTCCTCCTCCTCCTCCTCCTCCAACACACTTAATTTACTAAGCTTGGTCCTTGCTTGGTAAGGAAGAAAAATAGTTAACACTCGCTATTATGATGCTCTCTTTATGAAAAGACACTATAAACACCACTTTTGCACCTTATTTTACATACTATAAATTTTTAGTAAAGTCACTAAAAATTGCATGGTTCTATCTTAGTGGCCCTTCACCATGAATGCTCCATGAAAGAGATTCAAGCTCCATAGAATGCCTTCTTCTCACAAGCATAGGATGAAAGTAGTGATGTTAACCATTGCGTTGGGAAGGAGGCACCACTCCAAAGAAATCAAAAATATCTATCCACTCATAGAGAGAAATCCTAAACCCATTCTTGAAATGGGTGAGTGGAATACATAACTCATGCTTTCTGACTGAGTTGAGAATCATTATTCTCGGCCACTCGCATGGTAATGTTAGGGTTGCTGCCACAATATTTGTAAAACATGAAGGTAGTAAGAGAGGAGTCTAGCTCAAGAACTTCCTTAATTTGGGCTTGATGGAAAGTTGAGGCAGCCTTCTTGGCCAAATTCATACTCATTTATGATAAAAATTTGATCAAGATCTACTCACAAAGTGTTTTACTCATGTGTCTTAGGAAAGCAATAAATTCTCAACTACTCCAATCAAGAAGAATTTATAGACATGGTAAGAAAACTGTGGTAACACAAATGTCACATTAAATATTAAGTGAGGAGATGATTACCTAAATCTCATGAATATCTCAAGTGACAGGGGCTAAAGAAAAATAATTAATGCACAATAGTAAGCAATCAAATAGTACATAAAAGAAAAAAATATTTACAACCTTTATTTACAAGTAAAAAGTACAACACACGCTCTATAAGCATAATACATTATTTCATTTCAACATTTTTTAATAGAGTCCAGATACCAGTCCTTAGTGAGTCCATATTTCTCACACATATAATTAAATAGAAAATTTATGCCAAAAAAGAGAAGGGAAGTACTCTATAACTTGATCAAGTTTTATAATAATGCTATCTTAGCCCTCATTATCGTGAAGCTATCATGATACTCCACATCCAATGACTGATGCCATTATGACTCTAACTCCAACTATTATCATAGTTCACCTATGTTCTATTTGAACAAGTACAAAGCTTCTCTTAGTAAGGCGACCTCCCCTTGTGTAGTGGTGACCTAGGATGAATGTATGAATACTCTTTATTCTTTATCCATATTACTTCTTGCTAATTGAGTAGACTTGCCCTTCATGGAGTCATTGCTATCTCTGTGAGTAGGAAAGGAAAAATTGTCCATCATTTCTTTGATGTCAGTAGAGGTGAAGCTGGTTGTAGTAATAGAAGTCTCGATGATCAATTCTTTCTGACATGACCTTTTCGCCAAGTCTATGAGTGATGCCATCAATTTGGTCTACAACTATGCTAAAGTCACTGCTACTCAATTAGAATTTCTCAAAAAGGAATTTCAATGAGAGGATTTTCTATATGTCCAACTGTTGGGAAGGGAAGCTACCTATATTTTAAATTGAATTCCTCTTTACTCAAAAAGTGGCCTAGGAAATCACCCATGGATAGGTGAAGTGACTCTTGAAGATACTTGGAATGTCAAAGGAAATGACTTAGAGGGCTGGTGAGTGCTCCTCACCAACCTCTATTGAGGCTTGAATGCTAGTCTTGCTTAGCTATGATCAATGAAGAAAGTATGAGACATAAATAAAACAAATACTCATGGTACATGATAAAAGTCCAATCTGACCTTAGTGAGGCATTCCTCTACAACCACCTTCACTATAGTTGATCCAATCATTCAACTTACTTGCTCCTTCCTATGTTGAATCAAATGTACTTGTTCTCCTCCTTCCTCCCTCCAACAATACTCATAGGTCATGCACTCACTGTTGTTATCTATTCTTTAGCTGGGAGAGTGCTATCTTCTCCTTACTAGATCAAAAAAGTGGATAAAGCTACAATCGCTATAGTTGGAGGAGCTGAGATGCTTTCCATGGCCATGAGAATGATAGTAACCTCTTTCAACTTCTTCACCTTCTTGGCCTTTTTGTAAAATCTTGCCCATAGATTCATAGGATCAATGTCACCATGAGGCCTGTTAGCATCCATGGTGAATACATTTTAGTAAGTTTTGTGTGGACTTGACCCTTAGAGGTTGGAGAGTTTATATGAGTGAGTAATAGAAATAAACATAGATCTATTTGTAGCCTTTGGTGTTGAAAAATTGGATCATAGAAAAAGTGATTTGACCTCTCAATAATTGCATAAATTTCCTCAGATCATTAAATGTTTATTGTTAATCATTATGTTCATTCTTTTATCCTTTTTGTTAGGTACCTTTATAAGGAGGAAAAGAATTAGGAGCTAAATGTATACCCAAAATAGTAGGTGAGCCCAAGAAAGTCTATTTATCAAGATAAGTGTGCCCACATAAGTGGTACTTGACAACCAATAATACATAAACTCTCTGAAAGAGAACATTAACTTATTCTTATAAGCCAATCACTTACATAGTAATAACTTAGAGGACAAGATATGAATTAACTTGCCGACAGTAGGCAACTACTCAAGAATGAGGCAACTACTTTTCTTAGCCTAATCCTAACTCACATACTCATTTGACAATGGGCTACTTGCCCTCATCAACTAACAGACTCGTACTCGCTTACATGTATACCGCCATCAGCATAGGTAGGAATCCACATATACTAGAATATTTTTTATGTGTCTTTTATGTATAGTCACCCCTTAGTGTTATAAAGGTAGTCTTCTTTCTTATAAGGGGACCTTTTAGCCCTCAGTCTAAACTTCTATATTGTGTTCTTAGATTTTGAGAAATAAATATTATTATTTATCCTATACTTTTTGGTCTTCTTCTTGTTTGTCTTTCTACCTAACTCTATTTCCAAGATTCCCAGAAGGTTTTTTCTCCTTCTACAGAGAGATTTGGATTCAACAAGTATGCATATAGATTTTGCATAAAATAAATCCTAGGATGTGTCTACTCCAAAATTTTTATTTGGATTTAAGGAGGTATTTAGAACATCCTAAACATATTACATTATGGGTGTACTGATGTAATTTGAGCACACATTAAGAAAATGAAAAACCCTAAGAAATTTATTTTTTATAATAAGATCAAAATATAGTAGTACACACATAGTGTATTATGTTTAGGATGTTCTAAATACCTCTCTAAATTTTTAGAAACAAAAATTTTAGAGAACATGCATCATAGGGTTCATTTTTTGTGGAATCTATATGCATAAGAACTCTACACATTATATTTTTTTTAAGAGAGAGTGAGTTTTTTATTTGATTCTCTAAAGTGTCCAAAGAATGAGAAAACATTACATGCATAATTCATAGGCAAAGCTACATCTAGTCTCTAATCCGAACATGACATATGTAATGTTGTACTTGACTATAATTTTAAAATTAAAATTATTTTAAATTATAATTTACTTTAGTTGATAAAGTAAACTTATTTTGAATAATATTTAGTGTACAATATGGGTGAACAATGGAGTACAACATTGGTGAACTGTATGTATTCTCTATATAATTTGTTAATAGAGTGTTTATAATTATTAGGATGATGTTTAATCCCTATTTGATCTATGATTTAGTTATTTAATTAAGAATATATGAAGTACATTGATGTTGTTTTTTTCTCCATAAAACTTACAATACACCCATGTTTTACTCTATTATATAGTAAATATTATTCAAAATAAGTTTAATTTGTCAATTAAGTTTAAGTACAACATCATAAAATATGTGCCAAAATATGGAGTTCAAACATAGCTTTATGTGTGGACTCCATGCATAATATTATCTCCAAGAGAGTAACTTATTCAAGAATTTTTTTTAGATTACCATTTTTTGCCTCTATTATAAATTCCTCAAGCATTCAATTATATTGAGCTTAGTTGAATCCTAGACTACCAATTATTCTAGTTTCTTATAATTTGATGGCTATGATCAATTTTAGTGTACCCTTGATGGTTTGTAGTATTTTGAATGACAAGGAACCTTATGCCAATTTTCATCGAGTGCATGCTTAAGCTTAGGCCATTATAGATGGAAGACTAAAATCATTTTAAAATGCCTTTTATTGCCAAGATGGGGTGTAGGTAGCAAGGGTAAAATGGAGGAGGTGGCTATAAAGACACTGACTTTTCTAATATGTGTGGCATGCATCAGTAGCCATTTGATTTTGATTTGTTATTTTTGTTGTGGTTTAAATCAATTAGATAATAAATAATACTATTAAATAGTTCTTCAGTTCATGAAATAAAGAATTAAAATAAATTGACTAGAGTAATTGAACTTTAATATAAGCTAATTAGGTTTAATTTTATTTTGATTTTATATTATTTATTATAATTTTGGGGGGTTATTTATTGATGTTTGGCCTTAATTGAGTTTAATTTATTAAAATTTTAATTCAAAATGATCCTTACTGATCGTGATTAATTCAACTACTAACTTGAGTTTTTTTTAGGAAATGTTTCAATCAAACCCTATAAATATTGCAATAAGTTCAAGTGATTTTAATTAGTTATGAGTTGCAATAAATTAATGAATTCAAAATTTAAACTTCATGATCAATTTTAGTTTTTATTGAATCTCTTACCAACTTTCATTTAACTTTAATTTATTATATGCAATTGATTAGTGGACTTAATTGATTATTGAAACTTTATAATGAAGTAATTAGGTAATTCATGTGTTAATGAATTATTTAAGTCAATTAATTTTAATTTAAATATTTCATTAAAATTATTAAGGATTGTTTGATTCAATTTTGATTTCTATTAATTTTGGTCTTAAAAGGATTTAGTTCCTTTCAAGTCTAAAAGGCTTTGATTAAAATAATAAATTGTTTGGATTGTTATTATTTTAATTGAAAAGAGCTTTGATTTAGACTATGTTAACCTCATTTTAAAAAAGACATCAATAAATAGACCCCCTATATATGAAGTGAAAAATAAAGTACACTACACATATTAGTGTTGATCGACTTCAATTTAGATTTTTAAGTTTTATTTAAAGTTGAAATTTAATTTGTTTGATTTTGATTAAGTTCACTTTTGATTTGATTTGTCTCAATTTGAATTTTATTTAGGTGTAGTTTTGGTTTTGGTTTATTTAATTTTGATTTAGTTTAACTAAAGACTATAGGTTTTATTAAACTTCAAACCTACTATAGTCAAAGATGATTTTAAATTATGATATTTTATATGTTTTATTAGTCTTCAAACCTTTTTAATTTAAAGTCAAAAGTAAAATGTATTAAATTTTGGATTTTTTATAAATTTTGTGTTTAATAAAGGCTTAGAGGTTTTATTATTCTTCAAATGTACTATAGTTGGAGCTGAAAGGATTTCCATTTAAATTTAATATTTGGGTTAGGAATAGAGATTCCACTGAATTTCAAACCTTATAAAGCTAAAGTGATAACGAATTCAATTTTGTTTAGTTTAGATTTTGATTGTGACATTGACTTAAAGTTTTTACTAGATTTCAAGCATACAAAAGCTTAGACTAGAAAAGTATGATTTGAATTTGATTCAATTTTAATTTTTATAAAGGCTTAAAGAATTTGCAATATTGCAAATCTTCAAAATCCAAAGTCAAATATGCTTTGATTTAAGTTTGATTTGGTATTAAAATTGATAAGGGCTTAGAGGTTTTGCAAGATTAAAAACCTTCAAAACCAAAATTTAAATAAATTATGTTTTATTTTTGACCTAAATAAAGGCTTAGAGGTTCTACAAGATTTCACACCTTAAAAAGCCAAAATTAAGAAAAAATTGATTTGAGTTGGGCTGGTCTTTTTATTTCTCAACCCTCTCCTTAGGTGGAGATGATGTTGGTGGTGCAACTATTACACTCTTGAGCTTCCATACCTTCTTCCATTTAATCAAGAAGGTAGATTTGTGGTTCTCAACCAAGAGTGATCTATATGGGAGGGAGAAAGACTTCCCCAAGAGTATAAATGGGATGGGCATTCTTCTCATTTAACTTCCTTTGGCATTTATGTGGAATAATTGACACTGGAAGCTGAATAGAAGAAGATGACCTACGAGATGAGCATTGTGATGGTCACGTTGATTGTGACTACACAAACACCTACCTTGAGTGGTTAGATCTACTGAGGGAAATCCCATTAATATCCCTACCATGTTTTAATATAGGTGATCTATCATGTTTATCTATCAAGCCATCATCTCATACTATTTTTTTTTTATCTTTTTATTCTTATTCCTTTTTTAGATCTTAATGAAAGGGGTGGGCCTAGAGGATAAACCAATTTCAAATGTGAAAGGATCTATTAGTGGCCCAATCTCCCCTTTCTTATTGGACTGGGAAATATCATAAGCACTTTATTATCTCTCCTAACTTTAGCAACAGTGGTGGACATGACAAATGTGGAGACAAGAACCTTTATGGCCTTTCTCTTCAATGGTGGGAAATCTGCCTCTAATTTTAGAATGAATTTAATAATAAGCTTCATTCAAGATATAGCCTCAAGGTTAATAACTCTGAATGCTGGACCATCTAAAGTCATCTTTAAGTTCTCAAAATTCATTTCAAACTTGATGACTAGGTTATTAGCTATAAAGGCTTAATCCATAACAAAATCTAGCTTAATGTTGAAAGAGGAAATGTGTTTTCTAAAAGACATGTTCCTATAGTTAATCAATAAGCATGATGTCAACATTTTGATTTATCTTTCTTGATGAATTGCATAAAATTTGGACCCACTTATCAAATTTAATCATGATAACTAGGGTTCAAGTGATCAAATTTTACTTAGGAATATTTTTTCAAGATTTACTAAATAAATTTTATCATGATAGTAAGGGTGGTGTTTAAAAATGATCAAATATGCCATTAAGAATGATATACTACTTTGAAAGGTTAAAAATACCACCATACAGTAGTCTTAATCACTTAATAAAGACTTTAAGGTTGATGGGTCTATGTATAGTAGAGATTTTTCCCTCTACCTTACTGGGATGAAGTAAGGTAGGGTTTATTTTAAGTCAGGCTCTTAAATTCCCATAAGGACAAGTTGCTATTACATCTCTTAAGAAAACTCCCAATTAATGTAATAAAGTATCATCTTTATGAATTTTAAAGTTTAGAGCAAAGGATTGATAATTTAAGAGGCATATGGGAAAGCTCAAGAAAGATGAGTTCTTAATGAAGTCCAAAAATAGATAAGTAGGAAGTGTTCGTGATACTCAGAAGCCTAATGAGCACTTTGATCTATTCTATGGTGAGGCATTATAATTTTAAATTTATGAATTATTATTATTTACTTGATATTTCATTAGAAAGCCCTGGCTTATATCTTAATAGTACAAGATTATATATATGCCTAAGAGGTGAGGATTTACACTTATACTGAAGAGAAATAGACTACCACAGATCATATGTCTAATAGTGCTTTAATATAAGTTAGAAGCTTGACTTAATTTTACTGCAAGAAATAAGATATAGTCGCACATCCTTACCCCAAGATATGAACCCATCCTAACTCTTTTAGACTTATGACTGCCTAAACTAGTTGTTAGCTAACACCTCCTATGATATTTATCAGGAATAAAAACCAAATAGTCTGAACTCACTCCATAGGTTCTTGATCAGATAGATATGAGCAATGTCCTAACTAATGCAATACAATTTCATCTTTGTAAACTTTTAGACTCTTAAATTTTGACTCAAGCTTTAGTAGGCAATTATGTCTACAGGCATGCCGAAATGAGGTTATGGACCATTCCATGAGAAGGGTGTTTTCACTCAAGTGGGTTGCTATCAAAGGTCTTGCACTCTCCCTTATCATGTAATGAGAGAAGATCCCCTATATTTGAGAAAAGAAAGTAATATGATGCATGATTGTTATATATCCATCATAGACTTAATTATTTCTAAATATTTTTTAGTTGATGAATCCCTAAGCTTTAAGATGAGGTTAGTTATTAGTTTTAATTCAAATTGATTTTAAATTGGGGTAGAAAATTAAAATCCTTAAGATCCTACCAAATTAGAAGCCATACAATAATCATCACACTTTAAAAAAACTAAGAAAAAGTAAGAAATTTTGATGCATAAATAATGCAAACACACAAGTAAAATCAAAGTGAAAGAATAATTAAGAAAGGTTGGTGGTGCTGGGTTCACTATATACCTTGCAAAAGAAAAAAAAAAGTGGTGCTGAGCTCAACCCTTATATAGCCCAAATTATAATAAATATTATAATAAATGAAAGAAGCCTATTGGGATCTTCCAACTTTTCTTGATCTTTAAAGTCTTGGATCCTTCAACCATCATAGGGACTCCCAAGACTATGCCCTCTAGCTGCTGCACATCCTAAATCCCAAGACTCTAATCCTAATTATAGTACAAAAATTATATTTGAAAATTAAAAAAATCTTAACTAAACTTACAAAATAGAGATTAACTATAATACTCCTTCACACCAAGTAGTTATGATTCACACAATTGGACTTAGCACTAGTGGATGCAAAGCCCACTTGTCTTAATGGGCTATGCTTAAAGGTAAGCAACACTTACAAGAAAAAGCATTTAAATTAATAAATTTTTCTAATAGCGGGCCTTTTTATTAACCACAGACCTCTGTGAAAAATAATATTTGTATAATAAAAATCATCCTACCATGCAGACTATGCACAAATAATCCTAACATCTAGTCTAAAATAATACACAATAATAAGTAAAAGAAATGCATCATAATCATGCACAAGCCTAACCTAAATATCGGATCGATGATTTATTAATTTTATTTGTGTGCAAACAATAGTGTTGCAATGCTAAGGTAGGTTTTTTTAGGTTTAATTTGCACCATGTGATTGAAATTATAATTTATTAACAAAAATGTAGTTACTCTTTACATGATTATTAATTTGGATATGGGTTTTATCATAGGTTTAATTTGGTCTTAACTTAGAATTAGAGTTCTGAAAAGCATAGGAAAATCATGGGACCCACTTAAGGTGGAATCCATTCTTCTTTTGTTCCCTAACCTTAAGTTGATTCTAAAGGTAGAATTTATAACCTTTAATTATTTTAATAAAACATTTAGAGTTTTATTAAAATTAGAATTAACTCAAATTTAAATAAAAATAAGATCATTAGAAAGACATCTCAATCCTAAAGACTAGAGTTAAAAAAAAAATTTTATGGTATTTACTCAACATATCTCTTCAGTTTAATGATCACTCTATGAATACTATGCTTTTGTGGGCTAAAAAGATATTGTACTTGATTTACATATGTCATTTTGAAAAATCTCACACATTAATGTATGCATGTATATGTGTGCCTTATTCTAATATTAATAAAAGGTTTATAATAATGTCTAAATATGTATTTTCATGAATATGTATGTTTAAAGGAAAGTCTGAATTCACATGCATAAGTATACGTATAAATACATAAATGAATATATAAAATTGTGAATTTTAATATGATGAACTTAAAAAAAGTAATTTTATTTTTATATGTGTTTTTCCACATAGTTTTCAGGTATGTACCATTGTTAACCCAAGGAGATAAGATATCTAAGACCTCCTTTGAACCAATAGCCCCATGCTTCCAAGTCACTAGACTACATATTTTAAAGACATGAAAATAATGTATATGATTGATATATTTTAACTATTAGTATCTATTGAAATTGAAAGTACATATGCATGTATGCTTTGGATAGAAAGTCAAACTAAATTTGAGATTTATTGGTGATAATTGCATTGAGCAATGTTATCTTAGAAAATTGATTTTATAATAAAATGAGATGCACATGACTAATGACTGGCATAGGAATTAAGTAATAAGAAAAATGTGTAAGTGTCATAAGGATGCTTTCCTATGTCATTAAGCCTAAGGCAAATAATATGATACAAAAATCACTCATTTTAATTACAATTTTTTTAACATATTTTCAATTTATGTGAATTAAACTTATGTGAGGATAGAAAACATAATACAATTATCACATACATGCCCTTTGGTCATTAATGAAATTTTAAAAAAATTGGAATTGTGATTTATCTAGATTTTGTAGTTATTTAATTTGATTAATGCCCAAATAACCTTTAAAATGAAGAAGTTGCAATATACAAGCCCAAAATTTATGATAAAATTTTTAAACATGCAAAATAATATGTGAACAGTAAAAATTCCAAGACATTTGGGCTAATATTATATGATTAATTACTTAATTATACAAAATCTTAATTAAGCAATTACTCTTAAAATATCAAAAACTATTTGGGGATTTTAATTTCATTGATTAACTCTCTATTAATTGAGCACAAAGAGTTCATTTACAATTTTTAGAGATTTGTAAAATTAGTTATGAATTTTTTGAAATTCTAGGTTTATTAATAGTTTTGTTAATTAATAAAAGACACTTAATGATGCTTTAGAGAACTAATTAGGATTAAAGGGCCGTCATATTTTTCTTTGGTAAGAAAAAAATTATAATTAGACATCCAAAATATTTTTTAAATTTTATAATTAATTAAAATTTTTAAATAGTCAAAATGGTTAATTAAGGTTTGAAAATATTTATCTCCTAATAAACTTAACTAATTGACTTGAAATAATTATGGGAGGTAGAGGTCATTCCATGGAAAATTCACCAAAGTTTCAAGTCATTTGGTTAAATAATTATAACTTAATTATAATATTAATGAAAATTTTCAAACTATAATTAGTCTATGTCACTTAATAAAAATTAGTGCTTTTATTTTTATTAAATTCTTCTCTATTTAAGTTTTCCAACAACTCCACATTTGCATTTTAGGTTATTTTTGTATAACTAGTTCTGATTTTTTAAAGTTTTTGTTAATTTAAACACATTTTAAAGCTCATTTAATCAGATTACAAAGTTACCCACGCTTAACATGTGATGTCATGGGATTGGTTATTTAAACCATCCCCCGTGACTACTGACACAATGGCAACAGATGCAATTTTATCCTGAGCCATTCAATCAAGGATTGAATAGCACTCATTAATCTTGTAGTTTAAAAGGAATTAAATCAAAAAATCTTAATGTGGATTTATCAGGATAATCCATCCTAATCATGTTGAATGGATGACAAATGATTTATCTTCAAGCTTCGATGAGAGATAGAGACTTCTTGCCTTTCACTGCTTGATCTGAGCTAACAATAGCTTTTTTCATGCTCAAATTGCTTCTAGAAGGATCTAAAAATTAATGCTCCTATAGTTTGATCAGGGCGAGATAACACTTTTCTTTAGAAAAGACCAGCACCTATTTGGTCATCTATGGGTTGTTGAGGAATTACATTACTGAAGTTAAGATTTATGGCCCATCAACTAACATAGCTTCATCTAATAGAGATTATGTCCTCATGTTGAAGTTCCCTCTTGTCTCTTTGCCATTTTCTCCAAATACCACACACCATCATGAACTCTTTAGAGTTGGTCTAGGAGTGCCTATCCATGCTCAAATAGAGTGGTACTTGATTCATTCTCACTTGTGGGGATGCAAAATAGGTGTTGAAAAAGTTAATTAAGCTTTGGTGATGGTTTAATGTACTTATGTTTTGGAGGAGCTCATGTAGAAGGAGCTTGGTGTTGTTAGTGATGGGATACACGAGAAGCTCTAGGAATCTCAAATAATCTCTCTAGGGTTGGAATGAAGGTGTTTGTAAATTTAAATTGGTGACAAGGTGTATACTATCTCTTCATGGAACCACCATTTCTAGTGGGATCAATCAATCCATGGTAGCCATCCAAGTAGTAGGGGTGGCTAGAATAAGTGGGGAATGATGTGCTCAACCTCCCTCAAGAGCTGGAGTAGTTTGGTGGGTAGAGGTGAAGGGGATAGGCCATGGTGACTAAACCAAAGGTCGGCCATGGTGAGGCTGATTTTGCCTTGGTCAATGGCTAGACCAAACATCTTTAGGTCAAGCTTAGTTAGCATAGGCGAGCTTAAGGAAAGCTAAGAGTGCTACCTTGGCCAAAGGGAGGGGTTAAACTTTATTATTTATGAATTTTATCCTATTAAGAACCCTTGGTTCCCTTGGTTTGGGATGAACTAAGTTCACCAATGGTTGGGTCCACTTGGGTAGGTTAAAGGGTGTGTGAGGATGAGTCATGCTAAGTTTGGTTAGCTTTAGGTCATGACCTATTTAGGTTAATTTGAATCCATTTAGGTTAGGTTGATTAATTGACCACATTAGGTACAAAAGGGTATTAGGTTACGTTTATATGATGATTTGAGATTTATTGTTAAAATTAGTTTAGTTCAATTTGAAGTAGTTTTGAATTTGGCTCATATAGGTTCACATGGGTCAAATGAGTTAAGTTAACTAATTTTATCAAATTAGCTAAATTGGTTGCAATTGATGGTTGATACATGTTCAGTGTTGGATTTTGAGTAGATTACATGCTTTGAGTGGGTTCAATTTAGGATATATTAGAATTTTACACAATTTGGCCTTTTAGGTCAAATTGGGATAGGTTAACCAACATGGTCAATCTGGCCAAATTGGGTTCAATTGGGAGTTAAGAAAAAATTGATGGCACTGATTGTAAGCATTGGTTTTATTGGATTTGGATTGAATTGAGATTTAATTCAATTCGATTCTTTAGGGAAAATTAGGTCAAATGGGGTTAGTGATTTAAGTGGCTAAATTGACCCACTTGGGTTCAATTAGGAATTGAATAAAGTTCAATCAATATTTTGGGAGTGATTGTAAAGGTTGGTTTAGTTTGATTTAGGTTAAATTTACTTTTGGCTCATTTTGACCCTTTAGGTCAAATTGGGCTAAGTTGGGTTAGGTAGATCAATTGATCAAGCTGGATTGCAAATTAGTCATGAAAAATATTTAATTATGTTATTGGCATGATTGCAAGGCTTTAGATTCTCTGATTTGATATGGATCATGTTAGATTTTATTTTGGTCCTATAGGGTTCTATTAGGTCAATTTGGACTCTGTGAACCAATTGTCCAAATTGAGTCTTGATCAGGCTTCAATAAAGTTCAATTGAAGTTCGAATGAGTATGGGTTGGTTTAAGTTCAATTAGTTTGAGTCAACTTTGAATTTCTCCCTTTTAGGCCCAAATAAATCAAATAAGATCAACCTGGTCCTATTGACAAACTTGAACACTAATTAGGTTTAATCTAAGTAGATTATGTGTTTTAGATTGGCCTATAATAAATTGGCTTTGTGTGTTGGGCTTTCATTTGAAATTAATGTAAGTGGATATCACATAGTCTAAGTCTAGATTTAACCTAGGGTGAGCCCTATGGGCCTTCTAGATTTGGGTTGTGCCTCCTAACCACTAAAAGTCCTTAATTATATATGTGAAAAACCCTAGTGGCTAAATGGAATCCTAGGACTAAAAGGATGGATTTTAATTTCATTAAAAGTAAAATTAACATTAAGTTTAAAGATTTCTTAACTTAGATTTAAGAAAATTTTGAACCAACTTATCAAATTTCAATATGATAGTAAGTTCAAGATTCTAAAGAATTAAAGAATTTTAATTAGAAAGATTTAGCTTTTTAAAGTGTGGATTTGGAGATTAGAAATTTGATTGATTGACTTTGAAATTATTTGTGAAGTTTGGAAATTTACCTAACTAGGGTATATGGGATCTATTAAAGGGTCCAAAGGGATGCTTTAAAAAGTACATATTTGATGGTGATAAATAAGAGGTTCTAAAACCAAAATTTAAGATGTTGGTCACACTTGCCATGGAAAAATTGGTAAGGTATCCAATCTAATGAAAGAAGTTTAAGAATATGTGCATTGTAAGCTTACTACCAATATATATGTACAAAAAGGCCACCTATTAACGTTAAAGAGAGAAACTTTTCCTAGTGGAGTCACAAAAACTTTTAAGGTAATTAAGTATGAGGTCACCTCATAGATCTCATGGGTTCTTATTTGGGTGATTAACATAACATCAAGAGATAAAATACCACTTTGAGAGGTAAATACATCACCATATGATGGATTAAATAGCTTAATAATGAATGTTAAGGATGAAGATTTTTCCTTACTCTACATGGATAAAGATTGGATAAAGTTTAATTTATCAAAGGTTATAAGTTCCTTATAGGTTCAATCCCTCACAATTAATTACATCCTAGAAGAGGTAGTCTCCTAAGGAAATCATCTCCAAGAATGGTGGTCATCCTCATTAGAAAGATGTCCTTTTATGTGCAATAGCTGAAGATCCCATATAAGAAAGTATTATAATGTGTTCATAGTGAAAACATCTTATACATTTCAAATGAATTTTATTATTTATTTCTCAGGGTTTTAAATGTGATTAATTATGAGTTATTTAATTGAACTTATAAATTAGTTTATTTTAATGGAGTAGAAAATTTATTTTTTAAGTGTTTAACAAAAAATCCAGGCTTATATACATCAAACATCACATCATAGAAAAAATCTAGAAAAAGTCTATAGTTATAGTGCAAATTGCAAAGAGAACATTACACCAATAAATCAATTAATATATGAAAGGCCGGTGTGGCCACATTCCATTATACACTCTAAAAGAAAAGTTGAATTAGGGAACAAAGTCATGCTCTGCTCTTATACAACCCGATCTAGAACTAAGAAAAGAATAGCTTATGGTTCAACTTATGGTTCATATTTTCTTCTTCTCTATATACTAATGGTTTAGGCATCATAAGGCCTCCCTAGTCCTTTCTTTTTAATCATTGCTCATCTTAAATCTCATGACTTTTAGTTCTAGTTCCAAATTACATTTGGAAGAATAAAAGAAAAGATCATAAATATAATAAAATAGAGGTTAGTAAAAAAAATAAATAGATAGGTAGTTTTGCCACACACATTTTGACTTAGCACTAGTAGGCAATATGGTTCTAATGGGCCAAGCTTATGGACTTAAATACCAACCACTTACAAGTTAACTCATTAATTTAAAATCATTACAACAACCCATTTTAATCATGACTCCTTATAGAAGGCATAATTTGCTATAATAAATAGTGCCCTAACTTCCAATCTATGATCAAATAAATCTTTACATCTAGTCTACAATATTACACCATAAAATAAGAAAAGTATTAAATTATAATCAAACACTACCATAAACTAAGATAGAATTAGGGGCCTAGTAATCTAATGTGTTTGTAAGACTTATGTTTTAGGATGATACTAGGCCTTAATGTTTGAGTTTTAGTTTTAAAATGAAGTTTATTTTATTACCATTGAGTAATTTTAATTTAAGTGATTAATGTTCAAAAACATATTATAAGTTATGATTTAATTTAAGTTTGAATTTAGCTTAAGGTTTTAAAGAGTGCGTGGAGTTATAGGCCCCACATAGAGAAGGTATTGCTTTTCCTAACACCCTGATTATATTAGAGTGTAGGCCTCACTAAAAAGTGAGAAGTATCCATAAAAAACTAAATAAAGTGATTTTTTTATAGATTTTGATTAATTTCATGGATGTTGCGCTATTTTAATTATCACTTATGTTATGAGTTTCAATTTTAAATTAAGTTTAAATAACTTCAAAAATTTCATGGAATGTTTCTTAAGTTTTAGAGGGCACCTTAAGGAATATTCCATAATATTTTGATTACTTTTTTGGATTGTTAGTAATATAATATTATTTATTTATTAATTAAGGTTAACTCGAATTAACATTAAAAATATAAAAAGAACTATAAAAACATTTATGGAGTTATGGAACTTCAAAGAAACGTCCCATAAAATTTTGAGATTATTTTAAATTAATTTTGATCTTTTAAAATTATTATATTATTTTATGCCCTAAAAATTATTTAAATTAAAATATAATTTATAAAGTTTTTATAGTTTGCTAGATTGTTGAAAATGATGTCCCAATAATACCATAAAAATTCTATAGCTATTTAGATTAGGAAAAATTCATGAAGCCCTTCTTCTATTAGCCAAGACATTGAGGATTGGAACAAGTCATTGAAAACCCTTTTATTCTTCCTTAGCCACTTAGGTTAGATTAAGCCACTAAAGGCCCCATCTTAATAGCCAATGACATGGGTTTAAGTCCAATAAAAGGCATCTTGTCAAATGACAAGGTTAGGATAAAGTTACCAATACCCTTTTCTCTATCATATATACTATCTTGAATAGGATAAAGTCACTAAGACCCCTACCCTATTTGTTAAAACTTGAGGAATAAGTTAATTCACTAAGACCCCTTTCCCTCAATTAAGCTACTTAGGTTGGAATTAAGCTATTGAAATCCCCTCCATGTTAGCTGAATTTTACTTGACTAGGATTTATGTCCTTATGAGCACTATTCTAGCTTCAATTGAAAGAAATTTAGGAATGAAATACGTCACTGAAGACCCCATCCCTATAAGCTACCTAGGCTAAGAATTTGTCATTAAGACCCTTTTCTAAGAGCCAAAATCCTGAGGTTTAGGAATAAGCCATTAAGACCCCTTTTACTCATTGTAACCATTCAAGAAGAAATAAAGCCATTAAAGGATCCTTATCAATAATTATCTAGATGAGATTAAGTCCCATAGTTGGCTCTTTTCTAGGAAAAGAAATTTTTAGGATCTACATATAGATCCCTTCCTTAGGTTGGTTAGTCATTATAGCTACCCCCTTAGCTAATTTATTTAAGAAGATATAAGTCCTTGGGCTTTCTTTTTTAGTTTAGCCATTAAAAACCTATAAAATTCAAATCTATGATAACCAGAGAAGATTAAGTCTCTGACATCTTCTCTAGTTATCATAACAATGTTAAGATTAGTTCTTTCTTTAGGTCTACTCCTAATGATATTTTTATTCTTCTTAAATTTACTAAATTTAAATTTCTAAGAATGATTCATTCCAAATCAAAACAATTTTTGGCATATTTGTGCATATTTTTTCACAATCAAACAAAAACATAAATTAAACTCAAAATAAAAAACAAAGTCAAAACTCCTACAAGATTATGCTTGTAGTGTTGACTAGTTCAGTCAACACTAATATGTGTAGTGTCCTCTCGACAGTCCACTACACATACTGGGGGTTTTGTTGATCTCATTTTTTGATGAGGTTAATATTAATTTCAAAACTAATAATTATGATACCTAGTATTAGATTAGGAATCTCTTAATTAGATACTTAGGACACTTTACTGAGTGGCCTAATGCACCTTTTTATGATCTAATCTCACTAAATAGATTGAATAGACTTGGGTCAAATACAAATCCATATCTAAAGCAATTAAAACCTAAATATACTTGAATAAATTAAAGTTAATAAGGTAATTAATTTAATTATCTCATTTAACTTTAAAGCCATTTAAACTTAAATAAACTCAAACCAAACTAAAACAAATGTAAATCAAAATCAAATAAAATCATGAAATCAAATTAAAAGCATGAAAAATTATAAATCAAGATAAAAAAGTCATCAACCCTTTTAACATAAGTTTGACTTATGTGTGTCCTACTAAGTCAAAGGTCAACCCTACCAAAATATGACCAAATAAAATCATTCCAAATGATATAAATGATAATATATTCATTTTTAAACATGAATTTAAAATATTATAAATCCAATAAGGCCTTAATTAGGCTAAATAGGTCATTTGACCAATATGGGCCTTAATGGGCCTTATTGGATTCTAATTCAAATCAAACAAAAATCAACCCAAATTACTTGTCTAAATCATTTCAGAATGACTATTAAACACAAATTAACTCATCATTGAGCTTAATTTAACCAATTTAGCTATTTAACCCAAATGAACTCAAACTTAACTCATTAAGTCTAAATGGGTGAAATTGAGTTCTAACCCCATGTAAATCGAATTGATTGATCTAATACATCCCAAATTGCTTAGATTATCATATTTGAAAAGAAAATGCATTGTAGTTGAGCCACACACATTATTTGACTCAATTCAATTAAAACCAACCCACTTAAACCATGATGAGTTAAATATGGAATAAACCCATGAATAATTATAAATTCCATGAAATCTACTAATTAGAAACATCATAAAGGGTTAAGTTGATGTAATTGAAACATTAATCTAATGTTAATCTACCAAATGGACTAAGCTAGGTTAACTTACATTAAAATTACCTAAGTGGAATAATTGAACTCAAGCTTGAACCAAACATATTCAAATTCACCCAAACACATTAAAACTTATCCTAAGATGGGTTAAGGGGGATTGACATCAAGTTTAAGTAGAATAATTAAGGTGCACTAAAATCCAAAATGATAGAATATGCCATGGAAAGCAAGGATAGAATGAAGCCAAATCCAACTCCCCCAATCCCTCATCCTCTTTGTCTATCCATCTCAACACCTCTAGACAGGTGTTAAGTCATTAATCATCCTTGGAGCTAGCCTCCAAGGATAGCAATCATCCCTACCAACCAAGGGAAAGGAGAAAAAGTCAAGAGAGAGTGGTCCTCAAACAAAATTGAGCTTTCCACAACCTTCCTTGAATGAAACAAAGTTGAGTGCACTTATACCCCCTCCTGTCGGGAAGCTGAAGAATGACCAAGCTCATTGTAATTCATTTATGCATTGGTCTAGAGGTTGATCCACAAGGAGGCAAACCCAGTTCCTTCTTCTTAAAGCTTCATTGCACTATTCTGAAGCTATTTGAGTCAACCCCGCCGCTGAAGATTGATGAAATCAACGTACGCCATTAAAGTAACTACTCAAGCTTTCAATTTTGATCCTTTTTGAAATGAATTTTCTCTCAAGGGAGATCAAACTATATAGATCCCTTCATTTAAGTTCATTGATTATTTTGGAAGTGAAATTGAGTGATTTCAATGATAAGATCACTAGAAATCACCTCGGTTCAATGGACAGCTCTCATCATCGCCAAAGGCTATGGAATCTATATCTTTCTTTTCATTGGGAACGGATGGCTGAGATTTAGCTAGACTGAATGATTTAATCTCTATGGTAAATCTAAAGAATGTTCTATGCCGTCTGATCAAGGATTGGATGGCCTGAACCAAAACCATGTCCACTACCATTTCAACATGGGATCCACATGCATACTTTATGGATGAATGCCTCAGTGTCACGTGTAAAGAGGCACCACGTTAGATCCACATGGATCCGACATGATTAAAGACAAAAATCAGCATTTTTGAATTAAAAATTAAAGAAAAATGGTTAAAACTTAAAAAATTATAATAAATTTAATATTAAGCCAAAAAAATACAATGGATTCATCTCAGTGAGAGGAATCCATTAAATACAAAAGCCCCAAATTTTATGGGGGTATTTTTGCATTAATTTGGGTTTGAATGAAAATAATCAAACCTAAATTAATCCTAAACCATTGATCAAAATGATTTGAAACTTTGGGGAATTGAAATTTTTGTTAAGTTGCACATTATGTAAATTTTTCATAATTTATTGAAGAGTAAATGTAATATATGAAATTTTTGATACTAAACCATAATTTTAATAAAATAAATTAAAAGTGAATCAAATTAATTAGGAAAAGCATGAAAAAAATCTAAAATATCATAACACGCCCTAATGAACATAAATAAGCTATTAAAACTCACAAAACTTAAAAAACACAAAATGACCTAATCTGGCATTTAGTTGAATTAATTAATTTAAATAATTAATGTGAACTTAGAAAAATCATAGTAAATCAACCAAGATTCCAAAAATTAGGAATAACCCCTTTATGGAAACATCTTCTAGAGAGGAATCTAGGAAAAAAACCATAAGTGATTTTCTCTAAATTAATCTTAACAGAAGTTTTGATGAAATAATTAAAATTCTAATTAAACTCAAATTAAGCATCTGATCAAAGTAAAATTTTAGAGAAATTAAATTTGCAAAGAACCCCTCTTGCCAAAATAATTTCATACCCAATTGACCTATGGATTAGGAATTATTGAATTTCGAAGTCTCTAGATCAATTTAAAGGAAATAATAAATAAAAAATCATAAAAATCACAAAATCCATAATATAAACTTAAATTATCATAATTAATATCAAAACACTTAAATTTCCAAGTAATTTGAAAGTAAAAGAATTTAATTAAACATAAGCTAAAGATTAAGAATAATTGATAAATATAATTTAATTAAACTCTGAAGTTATTGATCAATTAAATCATGATAAATCTACTAATAAACTAAAATATAAAATTCATTAACCTCTAAACTTTATAACCCATCAAAATGAAGGCCATTTAGATTTAGGAATAAAGTGGCTATAAATGTAAATGTAAACAAACTTAATGAGATTAAATTTGAATATACCTTAAATGATATAAGAGTTAAAAGAACCAAGGGTAAGTTTAATACACATCAAAATAACCCTATTTTTAGACTTCTTAGATCATAGTTAGTAATGGTAATCACATTATACCAAATAATACAAGTAATCTTCTTAAATAGAAGTATCATTTCTCTTGAGTTAATTAAAAAAAATTAAACCATTCCATAACATATGAAATCATAACTTGAAATAAACTATTTTAATCTAAGTTCATTATCAAGCATTAGGAATGAGATAAACAAATAGAAAAAAAAAAGACATCAAAATTTTAGAAATAGGTTATCAAATTGAAACATAATGAATTGAGTGATATCCAAATTAAGATTGAATGATGAGTTTACTCAAGTTAAGGAAAATAAATGTTGATAAGATAAATGAATGAAATTAACTTGACTTAAATAAATGAATAAAATTAATACAACCAAATGTAATAAGTAAATTAAATTATCCTAAATTAAATAAAAATAAAAGAAATGAATAAAATTAATATAACTTAATGTCTAATAAAACATAATGATGAAAGACCAAATTGAAGGATAAATAAAATTAAACATTAAAATTTAACCTAAAATAAAGTATAATAACATTAATGAGAAAAATATAAATTGAATGAAGAACATTAATTTAAATAACATAATTTAAATGAACACACATTACATAAAAAAATATCAATCAAATATAAAAATTACATAACTAAATGAATAATAAATCAAATTAAATGAAATTAAAAGAATGATAAAATTTTAGAAGAATAATAATTAAAAGTATAAAATAACTTAAATCGAATCATATAAATAAATTTAGAAATGGATTTATTAAGATACTTAAGATCTTAGTTAGACCTTTGGAATGAATTCTCATTTAGGGTGAAGATTTCATTCTATTAAGACTTAGGATGTTGAATAGAATGGATTCCACCCAAAATAAAATCTATTGTTCATTATTGAAAACCTAATTTCTCTTTAACATAAATGAAAGAAAAATAGTAAATCATTAAATCACTTAAATTGAAACCACCTATGGTAAATTAAACCAATTTGAAAATAAAAGAAGTTAAAATAATAAAAATAATAATTTGCATAATTAACAACGTATGGTATATAGTCAGGACACCCAAGGTCACAAGGCTATTGGTCTGAAGGAGGTCTTGTTACCATGAATCTCTAATATAATGATGACACATACCTATGAAGCGAAGTTATGAAAATTAAAAAGTATAAAAAATAGAATTAAATTAAAAATTGGAAACTTAAATTAAATCTTGAGCTATAAAGGCCTAGCAATGTCTTACCACATAAACCCCTTTTCTTCACATACTAGATTATTAGGTCATGAACCCTAGATTTAGGATAGGATGATCTATGGTGTTATGATGATGTGATGTGAAATGTCTTTCTATTATTTTGTGGTGTCCTATTTTAGACTGTATTGCTAGAATTGATTTTTGTTAGTCTCGATGGTATGATATTATTTTTAGAATTAACATTATATTTTGCAGTGGGGTTATGCTAAAAGGGATAATTATAGCATAAATTATAAATTGATGTTTGTTAGTAAGTGCTGAGTAGTCCCTTAGCATAACTTAATATGATTGGTGGGGTTGGAAAGCAACTAATGCTAAGCCTATGTATTTGCAAAATATAACTATTATGTGTTGTTTGTATTTTCTTGGCATCTATTTTATAAGGCTTAGGATTTATTTTTGAATTTGAAATATAATTTGAGCTTAAAATTAGGTTAGGACCTATAGGGTCTAGGATTAGTACGAGTTGACCCTACCTATAGATGGGTGCAAAGGTCCCTTGTGAAGCCCAATGTAGGTTAAAGAAGGAGACGATCTTGAAGAGAAGACACATAGATCTAAATTTTAGTTCTAAGTTAGGCTATATAAGGGCAGGGCTTGGCTGCCCATTTTCTCTTTCTTTGAAAGTGAGCAGAGGTGCCTAGATGCATTGGCCTATTCTTTAATTTAAATTAGCTTGATTTATTTTGGGTGTGCAATAGAATCAACCTATTTTCCTAGGTTTCTTTCTGTGCTATGTTTCCTATGATGAATGCTTGGATGATTAGACTCTTAGAAAACTAGATTTTCTACCAAACCTAAATCTAAACAACATAAACAAAATAAAGAATTCAAAACTTCACATTAACTAAAGCCCTAGGAATAACTTAAAATTAACTAGAAATAACTACCTTTTATAAATCATACTATCATATTATTCTAACTTCGTGAATTGGGCACTTCACCCATTGCACAAAAGGGACATCTAACCTTTGAGGATGACCACCTTCCTGGGGAAGTCTACTTTCTCTTCTTGATTTGGCCCATGACTACTTCTAATTACGTATCATTTAGGCATAAATTACATACCCCAAGACCTTAAATGAATTATGAGTCAAAACATTTAAAAGCTAATAAATGTGGATTAGTTAAGTGCATATCTTACCTACATGTTCATAGGGATTAGGAAGTGTGTCTAGGTTCATAGATTTTTCCTAAAATATAACAGCTTAGCCATCTTGTATACATGAGACTGTACATCATGGATTTAAAATAAGCCTAGGTGGTGTTAGCTAGCAACCCTTCTAGGTGAGTTATAAGTCTAGAAGAGTTAGCGATAGGTTTCTTTTCTCAAGTAAAAGAAAGAGCCAATAATTTCTAAAAGAGAAACTAAGTTGAGCCTCTGACTTGTGTTAGTAGCACTTATTAAGGTTCTGAAGCATCCTACAAGAATAAGTCTTTAACCTAGGTATTTTTGGAGTCTTGTGCTACTAGAATCTAAGTAATATATTTATAATAAAATGTAAACTCAAAATTTTCTTAGAATTCCAAATTTTAAAACCCAATAATAAGATAGTTGAAATGTCTACTAGGCTTCCCAGTATCAATAGGTATTTTCTACTTAATCCAATTGGCTTCCAAAAATAAGTCTTTCCACTTTGCAGTGTTCCCAATTGAATTTTCCAAATAACATTTTCTTTGAAAATCAACTTAAAAATCCATAAAAATAATAGCTTATTTCTTTAATCAAGAGTTTTCTTAGGACGAGGTCCTCCATTGTTAAGATGTAATTAACTATAAGAGCTTACTCTTATAAGGAACCATGAACTCAACTTAAAATAAACATTGCTCTACTTTTTATATAGTTTAAGGGGAAAACTCGATAGTACATTAAAGACCCATTAGCCTTAGGTGTCTTTTATTAAATGATCAATCCATTATACGATAATATGTTTATTTTCCAAGATAATATGTTTACTCTTTAATGACGCATTTGATCATCCAAATAAGAAATTTCTAAAATCTATGTGGGGTCATAATTTTTTCTTATAGTGACAATTATCATGTGACTTTGTAGATAGGTCTTTGCAAAAGGCAAAGAAAGTGAAGAAGTTAAAAGAGGTTACGACCATTCTCATGGTCATAATGAGCATTCCAGCTACTCCAATTGTAGCAACTATGGCTCTAGTCACTTCATCGATCCCACAAAGAGAAGCTAGCACTTGCCCATCTAAAAGGTGGGTCACTATGGCTAGTGTTCAACCTATGAGTATTCCTAGAGAGAAAAAAATAGGAGAAGAGGTACCTTTAGTTTGGCATAGAAAGGTACTAGTGAGCCAAATGGTTGGATCAGCTATAACGAAGGTGATTATAGAAGAATGCCTCACTGAGGTGAATTTTACTAGTTATCACATGCTATGAGACTTTCATGTATGCATCTCACACTTTCTTTTTTATCATAATTGAGTGTTACTACCATTCAATCCTCGACAGATGATGGTGATGGGCACTCGCCAATCCTCTAAGTGATTTCCTCTGACAGTCTAAGTAGCTTCATATAGTCACTTCACTTATCCATGTGTGATTTGCTAGGCCACTTTCAAAGTAAAGAGAAATTACACTTACATGGTAAGTGGCTTCCTTTCCTATGGGTTGGACCTATAGCAAATTCCCTCATTGAACATCTTTTTTGAGTTTTTAATGAATTTCTTTCTCATCGACTAGTGGTGATAATAGGTTTCCCACACACCAAATTAATGTCGCCACACATGGACTTGGTGAAAAGTTCATGTTAGATAGGAGTGATCATCAATTCCCCCATTATTGCAACCAACTTCATAATTACTAACATCAGAGAAATAATGGTTGGTTTTTTTGTCTCCTACTTGTAAAGATAGTAGCGAGTTTACTTAGTAACCAAGGAATAATATGAAGGAAGAATAGTGAGTATTCATAGATTTCTTTGAGGTCACCACTCTATGAGGTGAGTTTTCCCTCTTGAGAGAAGTCCTAGACTTGTCTAACATTTTAGATATTCATGAGATGTTAGATTTGCAATGGTGATGGTCCTTGGAGATGGAGTACTGGCATAACTTCATGATCATGATGGTTGAGATAGCATTGCAAAACTTGGTCAAGTCATAGAGTACTTCCCTTCTCCTTTCTAGCATGAACTTCTTATTTGATTATACGTGTGAGAAAGGTAGACTTGCTAATGACTGGCACTTGAACCCTATTAGAAAGTGCTAAGAAAATAATGTATTGGGGTTATAGTAAGTGTGTTGTACTTCTTACTCTCAAATAAAGATATTAAATATTTTATACTTTCTCTGCTCGTGAGTACTATTTGATTTTTTTTACTATTATACATTAATTATTTCTCTATGGCCCATATCATTTGAGATATTATTGAGATTATGATAATTATTTATTTACTTAATGCTTGAGGTGATGTTTGTATTACCACACCTTTCTTACTGTATCTAGAAATTCTTCTTGATATGAGTAGTTTAAAAATTATTGCTCTCCTAAGATGCATGAGTAAAATATCTTTGCAAGTCGATCTTGATCTCATTTTCATTGCTAATGAGTATGAAGTTATTGAAGAAGGTTGCAATATTCTTCCATCAAGCCTAAATCAAAGAGGTCTTGAAGTTAGACTTCTCCATCTTGACTTAAGTGTTATATGGATATTGTGGTGGCATCCCTAAATTTATTATGTGAGTGGCCAAGAAGTGCAGGTGCCTCAACTTGGTCAAAATGCATGTGCTATGTATTCCACTTGTCCATTTCAATAATGGATTGTGACTTTCACCCCTACATAAATGGATTGACATTCTAGATTTCTTTGGAGTGGTGCTCACTTAAATCCTTTCCAACTTAGTGGAGAGCATCACTACTTTCATCTTGCACTTATGAGAAGAGGCATTGAGTGGAGTCTTGGCCTCTTTTAATGAGTGTTTATGGTGAAGGACAATTAAGATAGGACCGTGTGATTTTAGAGACTTTGCTA
The DNA here is from genome assembly GCA_021442155.1 of Cymbidium sinense. NCBI lineage: Eukaryota > Viridiplantae > Streptophyta > Magnoliopsida > Asparagales > Orchidaceae > Cymbidium > Cymbidium sinense. Next base: position 90,365,868 of record CM038221.1, on the reverse strand, counting down.
AAAATTCATGATCTACAAAGTAAGATGTTTAAATGGTGTTTCCATCTTCTTTTGTGAGGAGTGCATTGTAGTGGTTGGTGTTGACTATCCCTCTTCCTTACCAACCAAGTATGGTGACCAAGCTCAATAAGTTGTTTGTGCAAGAAAAGGAGGTTATGGTGAGGCTGTAGGGTCACACCATGAGCATCTCTCTCAATCTTCACTTCGAAAAGATATTTATTGTAACCTATGTTTCTACTCATTAGTCATTTTGTACTTTTGGCAACTTATCTTATTCTAATTTTTCTATTCTTATTTACTCATAAAGGAGGTGACTCCAGCTACCCTCGAGCTTAGCCTTTATGTCCTTTATTTTTTTCAAGGAAGGTGAGTATCAGATAGCAAGTGAGTAGTCAGTAGTGAGAGGCCATCCTTTCTCGAGGTTGGTGATGAAGAAGAAGAAGAAGGGGAGTGTGGGTCCCATTGAGGATTGAGTATAGCTCCTAAAAAGCCCAAAAAAATAATCATAGGCTTGAACACCTCACATTCACCAATAGAGTAGTGAGTTTGCAAAGAGAAAAAGCAATCTGAAGGCTTGGAGAATAACTATACTCCAAACTTATAAAAGCCAACCCATGAAGCATATAAACTTAGCTCCTCCATCTTCTCAAAAGACCTTTGATGATCTCTTGGGAAATTTTCTAAATTCTTGTTTACCACATGTTATTATGATCACTCAGGAAATGGTGTGCTAGTTGACATGGGAAGTCTACCATAAATATTTTGAGAAGAGGAAGGAGGCCTATGTTAATAAGTCTTAGTTGGCAAGTATAAAGAAGAAGCTAACATATGTCAAAGTCAAGCACAAGGTCTTTTGGGCTATAGTTACTCACCTAGAAAGGAGAAGGAAAGGGCTACCATAGAGCTTAGTCACTTTATGGAGGCAGAAAGAGAATTGGAGGAAGAAATCTCTTACTATACTAAAGAGTTTTAGAAGAAAGAGGTCAAGTTCATTGGATTTCTTGATTCTAACAAGCACCAAGAGCTTTTACAATAGAAGTTCAAAGATGGAGCCACTTTATAATCATCAAATTGATAAAATATGGTCATCTGGACGTCAAGCTTTTGGACTTCTCCAATATACTCACACTTATGGACTCCAAGGATGATGATGATGAGGGCAGTTCGAGTTATCATATCTTATCATCCTTCATTTCTCTATAAAAAAATGTTAGATAGTAGGATTCATGTATCTTACCACTTAATTGTTAAAATGTTTTATATGTGAAATTCATAAGTGCATCTCTAGTTGAATATACTTATCTGTGTAGTGAATGGATTTGTTTCCTTGTTGAGTACTTTTGAGTGAATGCTTTGTCACTGAGCTTATACTTGCTGGTCAATGCATGAATAGCTCCATTCATAACTTAAAATATTTTGAATCACTGACTAACAAAGAAAACTTCCCTAGGTAGTAGAATTGGTATAGCAAGATGGTGCACACTTGTTAAATTGGTACTCTCTTATTAATGCATGGATAACTCTGCCCATGGCTTAGAATATTTGAGAGAATCTTCCCTGGATAGTTACTTTAGCATAGCTAGTTTGTGTATACTCACTAGAATGATGTTTACTTATTGATTTCTAAATAAATTAACTTGTGAAATATAATATTTTAATCCATCAAACAATATGAAGAACCTCCCTAGGTGGTTGCTTAAGCATCATGAGTCAATGTATACTTATCAGATTGATATTCATTCATAAATATATGAATAACTCAGCTTATGACTTTTGATATTTAGAGATTGATCATAAGAGAGAGTTTCATATATAGTTGCATTAACATGGAAAGTTTGATATACTTCTTTAAGTTGTTACTCATTTGTATTGTAAAGTTATATCCATAATGTAGAATATCATAAGTCATTAATCAAATTAGTGCACCTACCCTACATAATTGCATTATGCATTCACCGCTCTTTTTAGAGAATTAACTTTGACTTGCAATTTAGAAGAATTGGTCTTTTCTTAGATGTTGATCTCATGGGATGTAGGTCTTTCTTTATAGTTACCAACTGCATAGAGTGTTGGTCTTTTTAAGTTTAGTTATTGACTTCACGGGGTGTCAATCTTACACTATAATTGCTAATCACATGGAGAGTGTGGTGTTTTTTTTTGGATGTTGGGGGGTATTGCAAGGGGTACTTATTGAAGTGATCTGGTATGACATTTAGGTATGATGCACTATATTGAAAGTTAGAGGCATCACCCTTCAATGGACATAATCACCTAATAGGGACTCCTAAGGCATGACAGGTCTGTGAATCTACCAAAATTTTTCCCCTACTTTACATGGATGAATAAAGTAGGGTTTATATTAAATCGAGTTCTTAAGTTCCCTATGGAGGCAAGCCTCCATAGTTAATTACATCTTAGAAAATGAAATTTTCTAAGAATACTCTCGATTAAAGTAGACAATTATCAACTCCAAAAATTTCAAGGTTAAACTATCAAAGGGTGGTTATGTTTAAAAAATCAATTGGGAAAGTTCAAGGAGAAGATTTATTTTTGAATCCAAAGGAGGAAGTAGGAAATGCTCATGATACTATGAAGCCTAGTGAGAATTCTAATCTATCATATAATTGGGCTTTATATATTTGAAAGTGAATAGATTTATTTATTTGAGTTGAATTTTATTAAATTGCTAGGGCTTATAATCCATCAACACAAGATTGTGAAAATGCCTAAAGGTGAAGATTTGTGCTTGTAGCCCAAAGGAAACAACTACTTCAAATGTGAATCTAGAGAGCTTTAGTACAAGCTAAAGCATGACCTAAATTTAAGTGACAGGTGGATATAAAGGTTCACCTCCACAAGAGAGGATGAACCGTCTGACTTCTAAACTTATAACCACTTGGAGTGGCCACCATCTAACTCCTACTATTTTAAAACCATGTAGTACAATCTTATGAATTACATGATAGCTAGGGCAATTATTTAATTTGCAAGAGACTAAAGTCATAAACCCACTCCCTAAGAGACTAGAGCATGAGTGGTATGAGCATATGACTTAATCTATAAATGCAAAATCTTTTTAAATTTTATTTCATTTTTAACACATAATTTAGACAAAGGATTTGGGATTTTTATATGCCTAAATGCACGATGAAGTAGATTATTGGCCAAATCAAAAGAGAGAGTAAATCTCTGTCAATATGGGTTGCTCTGATGGGTCAGTGAATGTAAGAACGGTGGCCCTCATTTTGCAAGAGTGATTCAAAATGATATGCATAATGTGAGACATACAACCATATAGCTAAGGTTGCTAAAACTTTTAATTATCTTATTTATACCGTAGGATTTATGATGAGATTATGAGTTATTTAAGATTTAGTTATGAGTGGTTAATTGGGTAGAAAATTTATTTTATCCTAAGAGACTACCACATCCGCCACATTAAAGCATCAAACATAAAGAAACTATAAAGAAGATGCAATACTAATGTGCAGTTTAAACATAACATCAATCAATTTTATAACTACCACGAAAGAAAAATCGGCTAGTGAGGTCGGGTATCACTGTATAACCCAAAAAGAGAAAAGATGGGTAGCCGAGCTCTACCCTTATACAACCCAAAATATGAAAGAATGAATACATGCTATGGGGGTCTTCATTCTTCACATCTCCATTTTTGATTTTGTTCCTTCTTTGATTTGGATGGTGCTTTCTTCAAAGGAATCACAGGGCACCCCAAGATAAGCCCTTCTAGCCACTACTCATCCTAATCCCCCATAGCACTAATCCTAATTCTTATTGTAAAAATTACATTCATATAGGAAAGAATAAATCTAATAACTATACTTGCAAAATAGAGGTTAACTAAACATACATACAATCCCAAGCATTTATATCTATAATTTGGACTTAGCACCCTGCACATTAGTAATCAAGCCCACCTATCCTATCTTGGGTTATGCTTAGGGGTTTAAGTAACCTGTAAAGAGAGCAGTTATATTTATTTTTTAAGCTAAGAGTGGCCTAACATCTAGTCTACGAAGCATACACTCTTCCATTTAGTCTAAAACATCACTTCATAAAATAAAACATACATCACATCATCCATCATCCTAACATAGAGCTAGAAGTGGTGACTTAATTATAATGTGTGTGTTAATGTCTTGTGTGGTATGTCTTAACTAAGCGTTAGAGTTATATTTTTTAAGTTCAAAAGAACATTCAAATTAACATAAAGGTTGGTTTCAAAATAAGTTATTTAGTGGATCTATGAATTTTAGTTCATAATTTATTTAGTTTCATTTGATTTACACCTAACAACTAAGTGTTATAAAGAGAAGGAAGAGGATTACCCTCTTTTATCCCTACCTTAAGCCATTTTCTAAAGCATATTGATTTGATTTAGTCCTCTTTAGTGAATGGCTTATTAAATGATTTTAAGTTAATCCTAAGTTTAGGTTAACATTAAATGATCTTATCTAATATGAAAGGCTTCTTAAGATTAATCTTATAGAGTTACTACCACATGATATATATTAAATCATTCTTTTCCATCACATGTAACATGCATATTATTTAATACTTAGCATATCTATACACAACATGTTTTAGCATTCTTGAATGATGAATGTAAGTATATATTTGAAGTTTATATTTTCATTTTGATTGGATTATATGAACATATAAATTAAAGCTATATCCAAATTCTAATAGAAAAATACATAAGGATGGAATCACATAAGTACGTGTCATTGTTAACTAGGTAAGTGAGGTAATCAAATGACCTCCTTGGGGCTAGCTAAAGTCTCGTATTCCGGATGTCCAGACTATATAATTTATTAACATTCCAATTTTATGTAAATCTATACATGAATAAGGAAAAGAGAGCACTAATTTATATATCACACATGCTAATGACTTAGGTAAATATGGATGCATGTAATTTTAGTAACAAAAGGGGATCTTCATCTTTTAATTAAGCACACATACATGTGTATGAAAGACGTGAGCAAGTACGTGTCATTGTTAACCAAGGAAGTAATATAATCAAATGACCTCCTTGGGGCTAACTAAAGCCTCGTATTCCCAGGATGTCCAGACTAAACACTTGCTATCTTAAATACATATGGATGTGTACACAACTATAAATATGAGAGTCTTGCAAAGATTATATTTTCTTTAATTAAATTATTTAAGCATATGAATTAAAGCTTTATCTAAATTCTGATACCAAAATACATAAGAATGAAACCAAATGAACACTTTCCATTATTAAACTAGAGAAGTGAGGTAATCAAATGACCTCCTTGGGGCTACTTAAAGTCTTGTATTCCCAGGATGTCCTGACTATATACTCATTATTGTTCAAACTCATATAAATCTATATATGAATTATAAGAAAGAGAGCTTTATTTAATATGCTTAAGCTATGAACACGTGCAAATTTTATGTATATTCATAACTATCAACACTCTAAGTATTATAATCAATTCATAAGTTCTGGAAAATAGTTTTGAATTTATTAGTGATAATAGCCACACATTTATTTATTTAAGCCAACACATGCAAGCTTACATAAAGGAAATTCATTTGATTTATTTAAATTTGAAAGCATGAATGCATGAAATCAAATGACATGCAACATTTAATGTGCTTGGAAAGGAATAATTAAATATCAACTCATGATTCATTCAATTAAACTAATTCCTAAGGATAATCAGATTAAATAAACCCATTTAAAGAAAACTAAAGTTCCTTTATCAATTTAGTTTTAAATCTTTGATTTGACTTAAAGAGGAGAGTACTCATTGGTTATCTAAATCCACTCCATATTAGTAATTTAATTTGATTTAAGGGAAGGTAATTAGGTGAATTTTATGAATTAATTAGGTTGGATCCTTAATTAAATCAATTAATTACCCTTACCTATGACACGTTAATGTTATTAACTAAATGATTATGAGCCAACATGATATGCACATGGATGAAAAGTAAATTTGCAATGATCCTAGAAAATAATAAAGGATTGATGCAATTAGCACATACTTGATAGTTAATTAAATTAAGGAACTTAATTAAGTACTCTTATGGCTTCCCACACATGTGGATTAGCCATAATTTCCCTAAATTCCATTAGATTATAAAACAGCTAAAGATCTACCCTTGATTTAATTAATTAGGATCTGGTGTGATTAGGATTTGAATTTGATCCCTTTAATTAATTAATTCTTTAATTAGTTTCATTTCTTAATTAATTTTCTTTAAAGGAGAATGGACTTAGGAAAAAATTAGAGAGAGGTCCTAATCCTACTTCCTCTTGCCCATTCACTGTTCAACAATGATTAATAAGCTCAATTAATTATATTTTGTTATTAGGAGGTTAATTAATTGATTAAACTAATTAAGAGAGTGATTAGGGATTAAATAGTCATTTACCCTAATTAACCAAGCAATAAATCTCAAGAAAGTTATGGGAGGCAAAGGTCATTTGATTAAATTAACCCACAAAGTTTGAGATTAAATAATCAAGTAATTAAGGAGTAATTAGGCTAATTAAATTTATAATTAATCTTTAATTACTATTCATAATCATTTAAAATTAAATTTAAAAAAATCTCCTCTAAAATACCTTTAAATAAGTATTTATTTTTCTATAATTTGTTATAAATTTTGGAAGTTTCAGTGCTTAAATCAATTAATTAGGCATAATCCCATTGGTGCCACATGGACCGCTAATGTGGTGTACTTTCCACGTGACTCCACGGATTGGCCACTTAAGCACATCTCAGTATTAACATGGCTGGTGAATATTCATGATCAAACCCATGGTTCCTTAAGAGATAAAATCAGATTAAATTTAGTGAATATTCATGATTGTCTATTCCAATCTTGTGAAATGGATGGTGCATGATCCATTATTTCACGAGCAATGGAAAACGAACACAGTTCACCTTCCATCGCTTGATCTGAGCTCACCTAAGCTCATATCAACTCAAAATGGTTCCCACACCTTCACGATGATGATCCGAGGGGATCCAACAGTGGAAAATGCATGATATGCAAGTTTCCTTCCCAAAGCTCCAAAAAATTTTAACAAAAGCTTGGTTTTGAGGAATTATCTTGCTGGAGCTCAAGACCGATAGTGAAATCGATTGAGGAAGCTTCATCTAGTAGAGATGAGGCCTTACTAATCATGCCAAGGATTTCTTCCCATTCACTCAGAGGGTCACGAACTATCGGTTTGGAGGTCAATATTGATTGAACTTGGACTTCTAATGGTCTGAGGGATCGGGAGGTGGTTTGTTCTTGCTCAATGGAGTGTGGGGAAGGTGTGTATGAAGTTAATTTAGATTTCATTGAGTATATGTCAAGTTTGGTTGAACAGACGGATGCCCTATTTCAACTTTGGGAAATCAGCAATGTGAGAGCTTGATTTGCTTTGGGGAGGACTCTAGGGCTATATAAATGACCTTATGAAGCTTACTGAGGGTGTGAGTGTCTAATTTGGATCAAAATGAGGGGGGTATATCCCCCCTCCTTTGGATCGGATGGATAGATTAGCTCTAGAATTTTAGCCTGTCAGCCGCCACCAGGGCGCCAGAAAAGTTAATGTCACCTCCACGTGGCTCACCTTGGTTGGTAGGATGCTTTGTTGGTGGCCCAAGGTGGCTTCCTTCTTCTTTGGGTCCATTAGTTTTGACCATGGTGGGGAGGTGAGTTAACTCACCTCCCCTTGGTCCATGGTCGACCTAGCCCACATGGGTTGGGCTAGATGAGTAGGTCAGACTCCATTTGAGGTGTTTGAGGGCAGCCAAGGGAAAAGAGAGGAGTGGACTTGCTAATTTGGGAAAATTTCCATTAGGGAAGGAGAATCCAAAGGGGATTGTCCTTGGATTAAACCCAATTTGGATTAGGCTGGTTTTGGGCTGACCCTAGGTGGGTTTAAGATGGGTCAGGTTGCATTGGGTTTTGGCTTGGTTCAAGTGGGTTTGGCTCAATTTGACCTTATAGGTCAAAATGGCTTGGTTGGGTTAGGTAGACCAATTGGTCAAATTGGGTCAAACCAAGGCTTAGGTCAAGTTCAAATGATGATTTGAAGTGTTTTGGTTCATTTGGTTTGAACTAATTTGGCTTAGGTTTGATTTTGGCTCATTTGGATTCATATAGGTCAAATGGGTCAAGTTGACCAATTTTGACCAAATTGGCCAAATTGGCTTGGGTTATGGGTTGATTCACATTCAATTAATTAATTGAAGATGATTCTAGTCTTTGGTTTGATTTAATTTGGATTTTATTTGGATTTAGGACATTTTTGACCCTTTAGGTTAATTTGGGCTAAATGGGTCAATTGGGTTCAATTGGCAAATTGGGTTCAATTATGACTTTGGTCAAGTTCAATAATCAATTTGGAATGAACTTGAGCTATTGGTTACAATCAATTTGGGTTAGATCATGATTTGACCAAATTTGGTCTTTTAGCTCAAATTGGGTCAACTTGGGTCAATGGGCCAATTGGGTTATGTTTGGCTCAATTGATGCTCAAGTCATGTTCAATCATTGATCATAGGTTGGTGTGAACCAATGATTTCAATCAATTTGGCTTGGGTTGAAATTTGGCTAGTTTGGTTCAAGTAGGTTAAGAGTGTTGACTTGGGCAAATGACCATGATGACTTCGTTTGACCCAATTGATGATAATAAATCAACCTGCGATGATCAACAATCATCATAAAAGGTTTTGGTATGCTTGATTCAATCCAATTTGGGTTGGATTAGAATTTGGCTCAAATTAGGTCCTTTAGGTCACTTTGGGTCAATTGAGCCTATTAGGTTTAGTTGGGTTGATTTTGGTTTGATTTGGATTTAGTTGAGTTTATATATAGATTTAGGATTGTTATATAGCTTTAAATGCAGATAATTTGGATTCAAATAGGTTTTAGTTCATTTGGATATTTTCAGTCAAATGGGTTAGGTTAGGTTTGATTTGGATTGATTTTGGTTTGGCTTGATTATTGTAGATTTAGTTTATATTTTGAGATGATAATTAAAGGATTAATTGACTTATGAGAAAATCAATTGATTTTGGTTTGAATTTGGATGGAATTTGGCTAAGTCCATGGGATTGAATCATATGGGTTAGGCTTGGGTTTGGTTTGATTTGATATCTGGATTTTGTATGATTGTAGATTTGATTGTATATTTTGTAAGGGTTTAATTGACTTTGAGAATATCAATTGAATTTGGCTCGATATGAATTTGGTTAAGTCCATGGGATTAAATTATATGGCTTAGGCTTGAGTTTGGTTTAAAATTGGTTATAGATTTCAATTGCTTGATTTGGATTTGGGTTCATATTTGGATTTGGATGGCTTAAGTAGGTGATCATAGGCTGGGTTTAGGCAATAGGGTAGGTTTGTCTCCCTAAGTCCTAAGTCATAGCTTAATGGTTAACCCTTATAAGTTTCTAGGCTTAGGTTAAGTGTTCATCTAATTGTAATTTGTATCTTATGACTAAGAAAGTCTTAACATCTAGAAGACTCCTAAATCTTAGAGAGAAATTGAATCCTCACTCCAAAGTGAGTTCAACAAAGTGTTTGTCTTTTGAGTTGCCAACTAGAAGAGATTATCCTTTTGTATTTGGTTGCCATCCTTACTAGGTGTTGATCTTTTTGGTTGTCAACTAGGAGAGTTGGTCCTTTTGAGCTTAATTTTTGACCTCATAGGGTATCAATCTTACACTATAGTCACCAACTATATAAAGTGTTAGCCTTTTGAGTTACCAAATAAGGGAGTTGGTCTTCTTGAGTTTAGTTGCCTACCTCATGGGTGTTAGTCCTTTTTGTTGCCAACTAGGAGAGTTGTCTTTTTGGGTTTAGTTGCTAACCTCACGGGGTGTCAGTCTTACAAAATAGTCACCAATCACATAGAGTGTTAGTCTTTCGAGTTTCAAATGAGGAGATTTGGTCATTTTGAGTTTAGTTGTTGACCTTATGAGGTGTTAATCATATATTATAGATCTTGTAGAGTCAATTTGACTCAATGATAGCTTTGCTATTCTTCTCGTGCCAAGAGTGGCACACCATGTATTTGTATCTATTACTTGGGCTTTTGTCACCAACAAGTGGAAAATTTCCTTGGGCAAAAATTGGTGAATCAAGTATCCTGAGTCATCATGTAGCTCCCCAAGTGTTCTTAAATCAAAGGCTTGCTCTGCTCGACATTAGTGGTTCTTGACCCAAGAGTGGAATGCCAAATATTTGAATCTCTTACTTGGGCTTTCACAACTTACCGAATAGGATCATTCCTCAGGTCATAAATAGTGCACCAAGTATCTTGAGTCATGATGTTGCTCTAATTATATGTTTTACCTTTCAGCATTTGAGTATGATCCTTTGATAACTATTATTACCTTGTGAGCTAACTATTTAAGGAGAACAATATAAAATTTTATTTTTAAAATAAGAAGATACATGATACTCAAAATTAGTAAAGTGAGTACAAATTAGTGGAGGTTTTCCTTATGGGTAAAATTTCATCATATCTTGAGCATTCCATATCCTTATCTTTGCCAAAATAAGATTGTAGTTAGTATGCACTAGAACAAATTATTTCTTTGATTAGGAAAGGTTTATCCTAATTATGGGTGAGCTTTCCTAGAACATTCTATCGAGTAGCAACATCTACTTTCTTCGGCACTAGGCCATCATTTTTGAAATGCTTCTCCTTCACACAACGGTTGTAGTACTTGGCCATTTTTCTTTTTGTATCCTTTTATCTTAGTGAAGCCTCAATTCTGAGTTCATAAACATGTCAAGTGTGTCTTCCATAGCCTCTGAGTTTGATTTAACCCACTCATAATATCCATCTCTTATTATTTCCATTATTAGTATTCTTTGAATCTGGACTACATACTCGACTTGTAGGATGGCTTCTATGTCATGCAATAATGTGAAGGGTGATACCCTATTACATTAGCAAGAGTCATTTTTGAGTGCTTAGAGTAACATAGGTAGTGTGTCTACCTATTTAGCTTTGGCAACTTCAACTATTTTCTTGAGAAAGTTGAGAATCTTTTTATTGGTGGCTTCGACTTGCTCGTTACTCTGGGGGTGATGCACTAATGTGAATTTTAGCTCAATTCTTTGAGACTAGCAGAACTCCTTTACATCTCTTAGTGAATTGTGGTCATTATCAATGATGATCACCAATGGAAATTAGTACCTATAAATAATATTAGTTCAAATAAAGTTTATTACTACACATGAAGTGATCTCTACATTTGACTTTACTTCAATCCACTTGTTGAAATAATCGATTATGACTAATATAATTTTTCTTTGCCCACTAGTGACTAATGATGGACCTATCAAGTCCATGTCTCAAACAATAAATGGTTGAAGACTAATGATGGTTTGCAAAGGTTGTGACAACTATTACTAGAGTACTATGAATTTTTAGCACAATACACATCTCCTCAAAAACTCTTCAACACCCTTTATGAGTATGGGGTAAGAATATCCTAGCCTTATAATTATATAGGTGAGTGTCTTTCTTCTTGAGTGGCTACCGCACTAACTAGAATGTGTTTCCTCAAGGACCTTCTTCTGTTCAACCTCTTTCACACATATGAGGTTGAGCGAGGTTGTTGACCTTCGGGGTAACTCACTTCTTATTATCATGTATTGGGCTTCCCTGATCTTAAACCTCCTCAAATTCTTAATCATTTCTTCAATTGCACTTGCCTGTAAGTAATTTTTTATGGGGTTGACCTAACTTGGCAAGTGTTCATGATTAACATGCATTAGCTCTTCATCTTCTTCTTCTTTAGCATTTGGATGTGCAAGTTGAATGATTGGGTGATCCCAAAGTCCACTAGCTTAGGATAATATGTTAGTGAGTTGGTTTTCTTCTATAGAGATTTGATCAATCTTAAAATATTTAAGTTGACCTACCTTGGATTTTACTTTAAAAAATTATTTTATTAAGGACTCATCTCAGACTTCATACTCTTGATGTACTTAAGATACCACATGTGTGGCTTTAATCATCTTAAGAAATCTCAATCTCGCAAGTAAAACCTCATATTCAACTTGATTATTTATCACCTTGAAGCTAAATTTAACTGATGGTCTTATTATGATCCCTGCTAGACTTTTCAGCACTATGCCTATGCCCATGGTTGGTTCACTAAAAGAGCCATCAATGTACAGTTTCCACAAGGGCTCTGGGTTAATGAGAATATCTTGTGAGCTATTAAAGTTAACAAGAAAACCTGTGAGTGCTTGGGCTGATTATGATTCAAGAGGAGTATGATATGTCAAACTCACTCAATTCTATGGACCATTTAAGAAATCTTTCAGAATGTTCATGTTTAATGAGCATATATTTAAGTGGGTTATTGGTGACAACTTATATATAGTGTGCTTGAAAATGAGGTTGTAATTGTCTGGCCGAGGTGATCAGCCTGAATGCAAACTTCTCCATGAGTCGGTAGTTCAACTCATCCCCTTTCAGAGATTTATTGACATAATAGATGGGCCATTATTTCCCACCTCCTTTCTAATCAATGATAAGCTAATTGAGTCTTCTCCTACTCCTAAGTATAGCAATAGGACTTATCCCTCCTTTGAATCATTAAAGGCTTTTCATATTCTAGAGTCCATTTAAACTTCTTCACTCTTCTAAAAGCTTTGAAAAATGGCAAACACTATTCTTCTGCTTTCAAGAAGAACCTATTCAATCTTTGCTACTTCCCTAGTAAGCCATTGTACCTCTTTCATTTTTATGGATGAGGGCATATTGAGTATAGCATTCTCCTTATCTAGGCCAATTTACACCTTCAGAAGTAATGAGAACCCCTAAATTTTTCTTCTCCTACAAGAAAAATGCATTTCATAGGGTTAAGGCACATATTATACTTTTTAAGGGTGGAGAATGTCTCTTTAAGGTCTGGGATATGTCACATTGGTAACTTGCTCTTGACTAGTAGGCCATCTATGTAGACTTTCACATTTCTCCCCTTCTTCTCTTTAACACTCAATCCACTAGTTTCGATGAGGTCACCCCTATGTTTTTAGTTAAAAAGGCATAACTTTGTAGTAGTATAATCCTTCAATAATAATGAAAGTCATTTTCTTAGAGTCTATAGAATGAACTCGAATCTGATAGAATCCTATGAATGTATCTAGGAAACTCATCATTAAGAATCCAAATTAAAAGTCCATAAGCTCATCTATTCATGGGAGAGAATACCCACCATTCAGACATGCTGAGTTTAGGTTACTGAAGTTGATACACATTCTCCATTTTCTACACAACTTATATACCATCACCATTTTGAGCAACCATTCTAAGAATTAAACCTCTTTAATGAAATTTACTTCAACCATCTTGGTGATCTCATCCTTGATGGGTTCGGCCAATATGGCTACTAATTTTCTCATTTTTTGCTTCATCGGTTGCTCGTCCATGAATGTTTATGTGATAGTAAGCAATATTGATGTCAATACCTGGCATCTCAATTTTTGTCCAAGGGAATGCATCCATATTGTTCATCAAAGTTTGAATGAGGGCTTCTTTATGTTTATGGCAGAGAGTCAAGCTAACCCTTAATACTCGCCCACTATCTTGGGTGGTCAGAACTTCTTCTATTTGCTCGAAGACATTAATTCTTGTTAATGCAATATCTTGTTGTAACACCTCATCATGTTTGCTTGACTTGCCAATAGTTCTCAAATAGCATGTGCCAGAATAGTTGAGGTTTTCTCTAATAGTAATTTCTTCTCTTCTAATGGGGAATTTAAAGGCTACATAATACGTTGACACCACCACTCTCAATGTGTTGAGTAGAAGCCAACCAAAGATAGCATTTTAAGTAGCACAATCCTACCATGATGAAGTGGCCTTGGCCATAAATTATTTCTAGCCTTCTCTCCAAGTGATGGGGAGAGTGATCAACCCTTCAATTTCTCTATGGTCACTAGAAAAATTTTACAATAGTCCTCTTATAGGTACGAGTTTAGAATTCTTTAGTCCTAACTTGTTGGAAATCCTATTTAAAATATTATTTACTGAGTTTGTCGTATCAACCATAATACTTCACACTTAGTAATTGATGGTCAAAGATATCACTACGATCATGTCATCATAGGGATTTCTAATAGCAAGTTTATCCCTTCCTATAAAACTCACTAGTACGATGGTCATAGATGGTTCTTGCATCACAGCTACCAAATTTACTTCTTCAGATAGCAATCTTTTTATACTCACCTTCTTGGAGGCCTTGCCATCACCCTTAAAGATAGTAAGCATGAGTCTAGCAATATAAGTAGTGTGTGGGTATGGGTTCATTGTTAACTTTGATGACTTCATTTTCTTTCCTCTTGATGAATTCTTTGAGCTTCCTCGCCTTTAGCAACTCATTTACTAAAATCTTCAAATGGTGACACTCCTTAGTTTTGTGGTTGTGATCATGATTATAAGTGCAATACCTTTATCGATTGCGTACTCCATCAACATTCATTGGTTGTGGAAAATAGAAATAATCTTTATTCTAAATTGTCTCTACTAGCTCCATCATTGACACTCTGAGATGGGCTAAAGCAGATTATGCATAGTCAGCTCCTGGATAGTGAGTAGCCAATTTTTAAAACCTTACCCGAGTATTTTTTTTGTCTTCTCTTATCTGCTCTACAACTTTTGAAACCCTTATGTGGGCAGTTACTATGAAGGCATATTTAATGAGTCTTTAATCCTACCTAGTGATACTGGTTGGATCACATCATTTTACTCTTCACCATTGACATAATTATTCAATTATTCCAATAGTGTAGTAAGTTTCATAATTGTTAGATCCCCAAAGTGTACAAGAAGGGCCCCTCCTTCATGCCTTGAGCAAGTGCTGCTTGAGCAACTATAAGTTCCAAATCTTTAACTTCTAGCATTTCTAACTAGAAGCGAGTAATAAATTTTCTTAGGGACTTACCAAGTTTATTCCTTATCTATAAGAGAGCTTGAGAACTCTTCAACAACTTTTGAACACTAAAAATTTATGTGGCAAACATCCTTTTAAATTCAATGAATGATGTGATGCATCCTAACGGAAGGCATGAGAACCACATCATTGTGTTGTTTAAGTTCAACAGCGATGTAGTTGACTCAAAATATGTTATGGTCAGAAGGTCTATCAAACCTTTGTATAATTTAATATGTGAGATTTTGAACCTATGAGGAGGGAAAGCTTCAATAATCATCATAGAGAAAATATTAGTTAGCTACAACTACATTGACACCTTCATCTTCACTAGTGATATAGGATTCATCATCAGAGTCAAAGATCTTGGATGGATGAGAGCTGGGGACCCCAAATGGTTATCTTCTTCACTGAGCTCAATGAGTAACTAATCTCATAAATCCTTCATGTTCCTTTTCTAGGTTCTTCATGGTGTGACTTCTTGTTGGTTTCCTTCACTATGTGAGTGATCTTATCCTCCATGTCTCATAATTCTTTTTGAGTTCCAAATTGATGGATGTTCTGCTCCATGTCAGCTGAGCGATCAAGCATTAAAAGTATTACTTAACTTTATATCTAGCTAATGCTCAATGTATCTAAAATGATTGTGAATCTAAATTTGTCCATAAATAGAAGAAATACATTCTAGGATACTTTAGAAATATTTTTTAGGTAGAAGGACTGCAAGAAGGAAGAAGAAAATAGAAAAATATAGGGCAGATAATAATCTTTATTGATCAAAATAGAATGAAGGCCAAATGGTTCCCCTATAAGAAAGAAGTCCCCCAATCATGCTATTAAGGGGTGACCATATATAAAAAATATAATGTAACTCTAGTATAAGTGAATTCATGTCTAAGCTGATTGTAGTATGCATGTGAGCAAGTATAGACCTGTCAGTTGAAGGAGGTGAATAGCCATTCGTCGGACGTGTATGAGAGTTAGGATAGGACTGAAGAAAGTAATTGTTTCATTCCTTTGAGTTTTTGCATTATGTTGGTGAGCTGATTCATGCTTTGTCTCTTGAGTTATTATTCTATAACTTCTTTGCTCATAGGATTAAGTTGATCTTCCCTTATCAGAAACACCTTTCGGTGAGTATACTTATTCTTAGTTACCAAGAATCCTTTACACGAGTATGCTTATCTTAAAAGCTAGACTCACTTGGGCCTATCTGCTACTTTGGGTATATAGGGTAGCCTCAAATCTTAGAACTATATTGCTTTAGTACAAACTAAAAGCTCAACTTACTTCTAATAAGGGAAGTGGGCTGTATTACCACATTCTTATCTAGGAATGCAAACTTATCTCAGCTCTTTTGAACTAACAACCACTTGGAATGGTTTCTATCTAACACCATCTATTCTTCCAATCTACATGGACAAGTCTCAAGTAGGTGGAAGATGGTTACACAATTACTATTTAGGATTGAAATTTAAGAGCCTAAATTCACTCCTTAGAATTCTAAGATTATGATTGGTATAAGAATGTTTATAACTAATGCAATAAATTTTAGCTTTTAAGTATTCTGGTCATAAAATTTATTTAAAAAACTTTAGTATGTAATTATGCCTATAATGAGATATAGTTAGAAGGAAGGGTGGTCATCCTCATAGGTCAAATGCCCATTTATGTATAATAGGAGAAAGGCCCAATTCAAGGAAGAATGAAGAAATATGCAATTATGATTCTCAAATTCTAAGAGGGTTTCTAGTTATTTTTAGTATTTATACCTAAGGCTTTTATAGAATGGGATTATAGTTGCATTAATTTAATTTGAGTTGATTAATTAATATAGGGTAGAAAGATTAGTTTTATCCTAGGAGCCTACAATAACAACATAACTTTCATAACATCAAAATAGAATCTATGAAAGAAACATATAAAAAACATGTTGTTCTATTGCACACCCAAAGTAAACACACCAAAATACATTCAATTAATTAAATAAAAAGATTGATGTAGTTGGGATCTTTTATACAACTTGGAAGAAAAGAATAAAAATGGGTAGCTGAGTTTTTCCATTAAGCTGCCTAGCCAAAGATAAACATTATATAAAATAAAGCCAATGGGGTTCTTCATATATTCAGCTTCAAATGTTGGACACTCCAAGTTTCATAGGGCCTCCTAGGTCAAAACCCTTCAGCCTCTGCTCATCCTAGAACACATGGCTCTAATCCTAATCTACTAAAAAATTACACTCAAAATTACAAACAAACTTCTTACTAAAACTACAAAATAGAGGCTAGCCAAAATTGGACCTAGCACAAATGGGTGCCAAACCCACTTTTTTAATGGGCTATGTTTAAAAGGGCAAGTAGCACCTACAAGAAAAAATATTTAATTTATTTTATTGTAGTAGCATTTTTAATTAAGCACAACCCCTTATAGAAAACATCATTAGTCTAATAAATAATATCATTCCATCCAAACTAGCGCACAAGCAATCTTAACATCCAATTTAAAAATAGTACACCATGAAATAAAAAAAAGTAATTTATCATAATAAAGCTTCAACCTAACCTAAATCTATGATTAGTGAACTATCAATCTAAAGTGTGTGCTGAGGCTAGTGTGGTATGATAAGTTAGGCTTTAATATTTATGTTATATTATGTGATTGAAGTATTTAATTTATTAGGAAGGATAATCATTATTCGTGTAATCAATATTTTATATATAAATTTTTGCATTATAGATTTAGCTCTTAATTCAAGTTGGACTTATTATTTTAAAGAGCAAGTAAAGTTATAGATTTTATTTGGGAGGAACACATTCTTTATCAACACCCTAATCCTAAGTTAGAACTAAAGAGGTGAATTTTATGACTTTTAATCATCTTAATAAAGTGTTTAGTTATGATTAATTCCTACATTTGAACTAAATCTAAATGAGGTTATAGTGATGTGTGAGACGCCTTAAGATTAATGGGCATAAGTTATGATTCTCTTCATGACACCTATCTAACTTTTCTCATTACTTTAATATATTATTTTAAAATATTATTTTCATTTGACTTGAACTTTTTATGGTATGTGGGAATTAACATCACATTCAATCTCTAAAAATTTCAACTCAATTGGATTAGAATTTATGACATTAATTAAAGAATTCTCACTTTTGATGATTTTGAGTTCATTTGATTCCTCCCAAAAGAGTGAATCCATAGATTTGGGTTTAGATTGTACTTTAATTATATTTAATATATTATTTAAGGTGATTATCTTTGATTAATTATAATTGATTTGGGTTTATTTTGGATTTGACCAAAATTTGCCTAATTAGGTCAATTTAGCTTCACTTGGGTCCATTAGCAAAATTTGCCAAATTGGACAAATGATGGTTGGATTGAATTCAATTAACTGCCCTAAGTGATTTTGAGTGATTACTTTAATTTAATTTCAATTATTTTGACTTCGATTCAATATGGCCTATATAGGTCAATTTAGGTCAATTCGGATCAAATTGACCAATTGACCAAATTGGGCCTAAGGGCTATTTGGTCATGTTCAAATGCTAATTTTAAAATATATATAAGAGTGATTAGTTTGCTTCAATTCAATTTAGATTTGATTAGATTTTCTTATTATGATTCATGTAACTCAAACTAGGCTAAGTTGGGTCAAATGAACCAAATTGAGTTTAGTTAAGCATTGCATTATGTTCACAAATTAATTTGAAGTATTCTAAAATACTTGGATTAGTTCAATTTGGATTATAATAAAATTAAATTTTTTTTTTAGCCCTATAAGACTCAATGGGGGCAATCTTGTGCTAAATGAGTTAATTAGCAAAACAATTGGTCATAATTAGGCTTCAATTAAGTTCAAGTAAGGTTTCAAATGATTTGGGTAGGTTTAATTTTAAATGGTTTGGATTTATTTTGGTTTAGCCCATTTGGGCCCAAATCAAGTGGGGTCAATTGAGCTGATTGGTCAATTTGGACCTCAATTGGGTGTGATTTGAGTGTCATGTGATCAATCAGTTGAAATCAATTTGTATTCAATTAAGGATTGGGTCTAGCTACTTAAATGGGTCAAATGAGCTAATTTGGGCTAAGTGGGCTAATTAGCTAATTTAAAGCTAATCACATTTATTTTGTGTTTGGGTCTGTGTTTAAGATTAATATTAGTTTGAAATCAACTTGGCTTTGTTGACCTCATTTTTAGATGAGCTCTCAACCCCTCCATCTTAGACATAGGACTTCTCTTAGACTTTAAGAGTTCCTTAGTCTTAAAACACATATAGTGATTAGGTGGACACTCAATCTAGCCATAGAGACTTAGAAGAGTTAGCCATAGAGACTTAGAAGAGTTAGCCATAGGAATAGGTCATGCCTTAGGGGTGTTAGGAAAATTTGCCTACTCTTAGCTTGAACCATCCCTCACCTTCCTTCCTTCAAGTCAAACTCTAAATAAATCTTATTTGATTCTCTCCAAACTCAAATCAACTCCATGTGATTGAAATTCAAAATTGAAATCCATGAATGAAATTCCTAAGTCCAAATCTTTCTTAAGTCCTTAATGTTATTTTAAGGATTTAGTAAAAATCATGACCAAAATAATTCAAACTCATGAGATTTTCTCATAATTCATTTATATTCTCATATATGTTCACATATATAAATGAAATATAAATACAAACCAATTGAACTAAATTCAAAATTCAAAATCAACTCCAAAATTTTCCTAAGTCCTTAATTTCTCTCTTAAGGACTTAGCCTAAATCATGATCAGGCCAAATCAAATCCATGAGATTTCCTCATAACTCATTTATATTTTCATTTATATTCACATATATAAATGAAATATAAATTGAAACCAATCAAACTAAATTCAAAATTCAAAATCAATTCATGAAATTTCCTAAGTCCTTTAAATTTACCTTCTTAAGGACTTAGCCAAAATCAAATATAAATCAATTCAAATTCATGGGATTTTGTCATAACTCATTTATATTCTCATTTATATTCACATATATAAATGAAATATAAATATAAATCAATCAAACCAAATTCAAAAATTCAAATCCCTACTCCAAAATTTCCCAAGTTCTTTAAAATTCCATTTTAATAGGCTTAGCCTAGATCATGATCAAATCACTTCAAATCCTTAAAATTTTCTCATGACCCATTTATATTCTCATCTATATTCACATATATAAATGAAATATAAATTCAAACAATCAAAACCACTTCCAAAAATCAAACTCAAATCAATTCAAAATCCAACCTAAGCCTTTCAAGTCAAAATCTTGAACTTAGCCAAATCAACTTAAAATCAAGCCAAACTCTTGATTTTCCTTAATGATTCAGTCAACCCTACAATCATGAATCCAAATATAAATACAAACTTCAATCACTTAACCAAAATCCAATTCAAAAATCAAACCCCAGATCAATTCATGTTCTTCCTTTGAATATAAAATTATCAAATGAATCAAAACTCATTTGACTTCAAACTGCTTGCAAATAGATTTATATTTTAATCATAAGTCCATATACAAGTTCAATCAAACTCAAATCAAGCTTTGACCAAGCCATTTGACTCACTTAGGCTCACTTGACCCAAAGTGACCTAAAGTACCCTTATGACCCAAGTTAATCTAATCTAATTTGGATTGAATCAAACTCACCTATGCCTCTCATCATGATCAAAAATCATCATGGGATGATCAATTAATCAAATTGGGTCAAACCAAGTCAAACCTAAGGGTTGACCAAGTCAACACTTAGCCAAAATGAAACTTAACTTAGCCAAAATCCACCATAGGGCAAATTGGTTGAAACCATTGATCTAAGTTCATTCATGAACTATGTTTGAACTTGACCAAGTCAACATTTGAGCCTAACCTAACCCAATTGGCCACTTGATCCAAGTTGACCCAACTTGACCTAAAAGTCAAAATGTGTCAAAACTTGATCTAAGACAAATTGATTGAAACTAATGGGTCAAGTTCATTTCAACTCTCTTATTGAACTTGACCAAAGCCTCAATTCGCCAATTAGACCTAACCTAGCCCAATTGACCTTGAACCCAACTTGACCTAAAGGGGTCATGTTGAGCCAAATTCAAACATAACCAAAATTAATTGGAAACAAAGATACCAATCCACTTCATATGACTAACCAAACCTAATCCTACCCATGACCTAGCTCAAATAAGTCAAATGGGTTAAATTGGTCAACTTGCCCCATTTGACCTAAATGAAGTTATATGAGCCAAACTCAAAACTAAACCAAATTGAATCAAACCAAAGCCACCAAAATATTTCAAATTGTTATATGAACTTGACCCAACCCTTAGTTTAACCCAATTTGACCAGTTGGTCAACTTGACCCAAGTTGACCCATTTTGACCTAAATGGCTCAACATGAGCCAAACAGTATCAAATGAACTCCAAATCTAATGAAACTTGGCCAAACCTATTTTCTCAACATACCTAATACATTCAAATTCAAAAATTAGCCAAATGACTATTCTACCCTTAGGCCATAGAACAAATTTTGGTCAAAGCCATGGGGAATTTGGTCAAGCCCTTTTCATATCAACTTGACACCTTCCTAATAGGTCAAGTGAACCCTATGGAGGGTGGTGCACCCAACCCAATGGGTTTGGGTCAGCCCAAATGGACCCAAGGCCAAAATTGACCACATAGCTCAAATTGGCAAAATAGAAAACTTCCCTCCACTCAATTTGAAGCACATGGGAGGTTACTAATCCACTCCTTAGCTCAAACCGACCATGTGCCAACCTCTAACAGGCCAAACAAACCTTTCCATATGGTCAATTAGATCAAAATGGCATGCTTCGACCGTCTGATTTCCATAGGGGGAGATATACTCTCCCTAATTCACTTCAATTCACAATCCCCATTGTCGATTGAGTGTTAGAGAGTGTTAGGGGCCATCAGAGAGTGTTCCTAAGCTTCCTAAGAGGGATTTGAAATTAACCATTCTCGATTTTCTTCAAGAGAAAATAGGGGAGCTCAACTGATTTCCATACATCCTCCACACTACATTTCAACTCAATTGCCTTCACACTCCCTCGGGGGACCAAATCGAGCTTGACTAAGCTCTCCCTGAAGTTCTAAAGGCAAGGAGAAGTCCAATTCGATCAAAGCCATAAGAAAGAGCAAGGGGAGTTGGTCCATAGAGCAAACTACCCAACCTTAGGAGCTAATTCTTTCTCCACGGCTTCGTCTCAACTACACGAAGCTCCTCCAAGGGAATCGAGTGCGGTGATCACCTCCAGCAAGTTATGGCATTTTTTGACCACTAGACTTAAGGTGTGTTGGTCCTTTGGAAAAGAAAGTATCATGGCATGAAAATTCAACCGTTGGATAGGATTGACATTTATGTTAGATGGTATGAGTGAAATATTATCCCAATCCAAGCTTAATCGAGCTCGGATCAAGGCTTGGATCATGGACGGTTTCTATGATTCACAAGCTTTGGCCGGGATGGATCTCTCACCATCCATCCGCGTGTTTTGGATGGACGGCTGAGATTAAATGCATGTTTTAAAATTCATTTATCATTTTAAATCCATGGGGTGATTCCTAGCCATTCGATCCTTGATTGAATGGTAGGTATCAAACCGCATCCCGCTGCCACCACACGAGCAGTAACGGGATGTTTAAGTGGCCTCTCCTCGCTCAATGTGTGGAAAGTGCGTTGATCACCACCACCGTCATTTCATGCTAAGGTTAAAGGGAATTAATTAGGTTTTAATTAATTCTAATTAATCCTCTAAACCTTAAAAAATTATACTTCCCTAAATAAAAAAAAAAAATATGATGTAAATTGCCACTGAAATATAATTCAATCTAGAATATTCTAAAATTGGTTTTAATGGATTTTGAATTATATCTTTCTCTAATTTTGACTTTTAATAGAAATCTTAATTTGCTAATTACTCCTTAATTAATCCTATGATTAATATCAAATTTCTTGGGTCTATTTTGGGGGATGACTTCTGCCTGCCCAAATTTTCTTGGGATTTATTGGTGACTTAATTGGAGAAATTGCAAATGCATTTCCTAATTACGCCTTTATGTAATTAAGAATAATTAAGAGTTTGATTAGTGTTTTAATCCCTCATTGAAGTTGATTAAGGTTTGATCTAGTGAATAGGAGGCTTAGGGAATAATTTTGGGATATTTCACCTTCCTTAATCCTCTCTTAATTAAGGGCTAATTCATTAATTACCCTCTTAATTAATTTTCTAAAAATTCTAAAACCTTCCATAACTTAATTAATCTACTTTGGGTAGATTCTTAGGTTTTCAAGAGCCTAAGTTCAATTAAGGAAATCAAAATTCAACTCACATGTGTGAGGGGTGTTTTGAAATTATTTAAGTTAAACATCTTAGCTTAATTAACCATTAATCATGAGCCAAATTGCATTAGGCCTTTTTCTTCCTAGGTGCATTACAAATTTAAATTCATTGTGAGGTTTTATGTCATCTCATTGGCTCATAATTACTTGGTTAACTATGCTAAGGTGGTGTATGTAAGGGTTAATTAACATATTTAATTCATACCATAACCTAATCAAAATCTAAATTGAATCTAATCATCTAAAAATTAAATAAAAATACCAAAACATGTGGGAATGGGTTAAGAACAGGAAACTCAACTCACATTTTTAAAACTAAATCAAATTAAAAACTAAAGAAAATTTATATTAAATAAACTTTTATTTACTTTAAGCTTTCTTATTTCATAAGATTGTCTTTAGGATTTAATTAAAGTGAATGTGTTTACATGATTTCATTGCTTAGTTCTTTCCCCAACATGTTAAACATGTATGTCATATGGTTTCATGCATCCATGTTTTCCAAAATCAAATTTAAAATGAAAATGTTTACTTTATGTCAAAATTCATGTGTTGGATAAAGTAAGAATATGAGTGGCTATTATCACTATTAAATTCAAATTATTTTCAAAACATATGAATCAATTATCAAAACTGAAAGTGTGTTACTTACATTTTAATTATAAGCTTGCATGTGAGTAAGATATAAGGATGTGTTTAGTATAGGTTTTCCTTCTCTTCTCTTTTAGTATAGTTTTGAATAGATTTTGTAAGATGCGTGGTTCATTTAAAAAGAACTTAAGACTTGCATAATTCCATATCCTATTCATTTTTATACTATCACTTAAGAAGGGTACCTATGCTTGCACATATAAATTGCATAAAAAAAATGAATCAATTGATACAAATTTTTGCATTACTTCTTTTCCATTCATTTCTTTTGTACACATGTTTGTATTTAAGGAAAGTGGTATATTAGTCTGAAAACTCTTGAGGTTGTGAGGCTTTAAGTAGCCCTAAGTAGGTTTGTACCTTACACCTCTGGTTAACAATGGTGTTGTACTCACTTATGCCTTTCTTACTTTATGTGTGCATGTAAAAATTGGATAAGAAATCCCTTTTCTATTTAATGAAAATCATGCATCATTAACTTCCAAATTTCCTTAAATGAATTACTTAGCATGCATCATAAAGTGTATTAAACATTCTCATTTGTGTTTATAGATATGCTTAAGACTCATTCATATGCATGTTATACATGTTGGAAAAGAAATGAAGTGATGTATGTTTTGTGAATTTAGTTCATTTTACTTAATCTTAAAATGCCTTTCTTTTTGAATGGGTTTGTTTAGAGTTCATCTAAACTTTGGATTAATTAAAACACTTATTCAAAACATTCATTAAACAAAACTAATAATATGAATCCACTTTAGAAATTACTTAGGTTAGGGAAGGAAAGAGAAGTTCTTTTCTCTTTCCCTCTCTTTATAACTTAGTAATTAATTGTAGGATTCATTTGAACCTAATTAAAACATGAAAAAAAATCAATCCAAAATAATTAAATCACTTAAAATGAAACCTTCCTCTAAGTTAAACATGCTTCATACTTAGAAAATTCTAACTTAAAGCCATAGCTAAGCATACCACACAAACCTCTAAAGCACACACATTAGGCTAAGTCACCACTTCTAACTTTAGATTAGGGTGGTGCATGGTTTGATGCTTGCTTTTGTTTTGTGATATATATTTTAGACTGGATGTTATGATGTACACTCATATAATGAATGGTATGATGATCTTAGTCTAACCATTATCTTCTGCAGGGTATTATGCTTAAGGGGTGCTGTAAAAATTAAAAATATAAATACTTTTTGTTGTGCAGGTGGTTATACCCCAAAGAATAATCTAATAGACTAGGTGGACTTAGTCACACATGTGTGGGGTGATAAGTCCAATATGCATGCTTGGGATTTAGTGGTTTATTTAGCTAACCTTTATTTTGCAGGTGTTAGGTAGATTGACTTTTCCTTTTCATGTAAACTTTACAATTAGGATTTTGGAATGATTGTTATGGGGATTAGGATGAACATTGGTCATAAGATCTCATCTTATGCATCATGTGAAACCTTTGAAGCATCCACCTTCCAACCATCCAAAAGAAGGAACCAAAGAAGAAAGAAGAAGAAAAAAGAATGAAGAATGAAGAAATGAAGCTTGAAGACCCCAATAATAATGAATTTCTTACTTAATTGTATTTATTTCATTTATAATCCAAGTTGTATAAGGGTAGAGCTCAGCTACCCAATTTATTTTCAAGTTTGTGTAGTGGTACCCGACCACAATGGCCTCTTATTCTTTTTATGATTAACTTTATAAATTGATTGATGATTTGTTTAGCTTGTGCATTAAGTGGCATCCTTTTCCTAGTTTCTTCCTTACTTTATGTATGGCGTGGATGTAGATTAGGCTCTTAGAAAATAAATAAATAAATATTTTACCAAATTTAACAATTCAAAACTAAAAATAAAGAACTCATAACCTCATCTAAAGCTTAGGTTTAAAATCAAGATAAAAGAATTAGCAATCCCTTAGCTGGATGAGTACTTTCTTTTATAACATCATGCACAAATTCATCTTATCTCACTCTTGATTGGAGGGCTTCCACCTTTGCCAGAGAAACTTGGCTTGACCTTTAAAAGCCATGGTGGAAACACAGCTCCTCTTTTCTCATTGATTTTGGCCAATAATCTTATTTCTCATGCATTAAGCATATGAATCTTATTAGCCTGAGTCTAAATAATTATCCAAAAATGAAAATAAAATGAATTCTAAATTGCATTAGATTTTGGTCATTTGAAGCATGTCCTTACATAATCTAGTCTCTTTAGAGAGTGAGTTTAAGGACAGTCCCTTTAAAAATAAATAACAGCCTAGCTATCTTGCATAAAGCATAAGACTTACTTACATGTATTTAAAATTATAGGAGGAGTTAGTTGGTGGCCACCCTCAGGTGATTGTAAGTCCAAGCAATCGGGTGATTTTCCCTTTCTTATGGAATAAACCAAATACCCATTTTTGCCTTAAATTTAGGTTATGCTTTTGGCCCTCGCAAAAGCTCCCTAGATTTAAGTTCTGAGGTTATTTTCCCCTTTGTGGGCCATAAGCATAAATCCTCACCTCTTAGGAATTTCCTTAATCTTGTGTTATGGAATCATAAGTCATAAATTTTAATGAAAATTCAACTCAAACAAACTAAATCATTTTCAAAAATGTAAATCTCAATCATAGGATAGTTTGAGATGTACTAGGCTTCCTTGCATTGTGGGCATCTCCTACTTATCTCCCTTTTGGCTTTCGATAATAACTCCCTTTTTTTTATCAATCCCATTTGATCTTTAAAAATAAACTAATCGATTAATATCCCTTTCCTATTGAAATATTTGAAGATAATGATCATTTACCTTAATCGAGATTATTATTAAAGAATCTCGTCCCTTATGATGTAATTAACTATAGGGGCTTTCCCTTATAGGGAACTTAACTAGCCCGATTTAAAATAAACTCTATTTTACCTTTCCATGTAAAGTAGGGGAAGAATCTTTGGTACATATGTAGACCCATTGTCCTTAGGAGTCCTTATTAAGGTGATTAGGTCCATTAAAGGGTAGTGAATTCTATCTCTAAAAAACTACACTATTCCTTGATAATGTATCTGATCACCTGAATAAGCACATCTGCAGATCTGCAAGGTGTCCCAAAAAGATAATTTTTATATTCTTGCTTTTCAACCAACAGATTGAAGGTGACCAAATAGAAAGTTTTTTAACCCACAGCTTAGTGTGTAGGGTTATGAGTTAGTTTGGGCTAAGTTGGGTCCATTAATCTAATTGGTGTCTAACCTTATGATCGACCAAGTATTAAATTTTGGATTTAGGTATCCTCTTAAGCACTAAAAGTGTCCTAAAACTACATGGACAAAGTTTTAGTGCCAACATGGAAACTTATGTCTAAAGAGGATAGATGTCAACCACACTAAAAGTAAGATCAATAAAGGACCCTAATAAGTATGGTATAGCAAACATAGTGTAGTGCACATATTGGCATTGACTGAACCAATCAAAGAAAATTGAAGAATAGCAGGCAAGGGCATCTACATTACCTTAAAATTTGAATGTATTTGATGAAGATCTCTAGATAGTTAATTTTAGAATCTTAAGATAAACTTCTAAATATTGGGAATTTTAAAAAAAATATGTGTCAAAGTGCTTGATGTAAGTTATAAGCTTAGAGACTTATGACTTGAATCTACTAAAGCCTAGTTTGGAAAAATAAGGAAATATTCTCTAGAAGTATGTTTAATTTTTTTAGGAAGATATTCTGTAGAGATTTAATCAAATTTGAGAGGAAATTATGTTACTGAGGATCAAATTGACTTGATTCTGCCTAAACCTAATGATTTATTAAGTTGATGTTGTGTGGATGTATGAATGTGATGGGAGGAGGATCTAAAGGTTAAATCTTACCCCAAAATATCTACGAGGCATGTATGGACTCTATCGATGTATAGTAGGTCATACTAAGTAAAAGAAATGTGGTGTGATCCTTAATAAATATGGACCCAGTCCGCTTATACCTGACCTCACTCAAAATAGTAAAGAGAGATGATTCACCACATGTTTGACCTTGTTTGAAAAAGCAAGTGAGGAACAAATGATGAATGTCTACCTTACCTTATTAAAAACATTAAGAAAAAACCTTATTCAAAATAGAAAGATAAACACAAAGGAAGAATTTAATCTCTATCTTATCACATTCAAAATAGTGGAGATAGATTATTCAACACATGCCTAACCTTATTTGAAATAGCAAGTGCATAATAAAGAATGAATATTTTTCTAACTTCATTCAAAATGACAACACATTGATATACAAATATTTATTTGGCATCATTTGAAATATAAAGGAAAAATTAGATATCTACCTGACCATACTCAAAATAGTAAAAATAAATTATTCAACACATGGCTGACCTTGTTTAAAATAACAAGTGAAAAACAAAGAATGGATACTTTCTAACCTCATTCAAAATGCCAAAATAAAGATATACAAACATCTACTTGAATCTAGTCTCTATCTAACCACATTCAAAAAATAGAAATAAATTATTCAACACATGCTTGACCTTATTCGAAACATCAAGTGAAGAACAAAGAATGAATGTTCTCTTGACCTCATTCAAAATGCAAGACAAAAATATACAAACATCTACCTAACCTCATTCAAAATAGTCAAATGAATGTAGAGGAATAAGCTAATCTCTACCTAACCACATTCAAAATAATAAAGATAGATTGTTCAACATATGTCTGACCTTATTCAAAATAGCAAGTGAAGAATGATGAATGGATGTCCACCTTATCTCATTTAAAATGGCAAGATAAATATATACAAACATCTATCTGACCTCATTCAAAATAGCAAGATGAATGTAAATGAAAACCTAATCTCTACCTTCAAATAGTATAGATAGATTGTTCAACACATGCCTGGCCTTATTTGAAATAATAATTGAAGAACAAAGAATAGATGTCAACCTAACCTCATTCTAAATGTCATGATAAATATGTACAAACATCTACTTGACCTTGTTGACCTCAGTTTTGGATGAGGTTAACATTACTTCCAAAATTAGTAATTAGGATACCTAATCCTATATTAGGAATCTCCTAATTAAATACTTAGGACACTTCACTTAGTGGCTTAGTGCACCTTTCTATAATCTAATATAACTCAACAAGATTAGACAGACCTAGACCAAATTCAAATACAAGCTTAAAGAAATGAAATCTAAAGACACTTGAACTTAAATTAAAGTGAATAGGGTAATTAATGTAATTATCACATTTAATCCTTAAAGCCATTTAAACTTAAAAAACTCAAACCAAACTAAAATAAATGAAAATAAAAATTAAATAAAACCATGAAATAAAATTAAAAGCATGAATAAATCCAAATCCAAATCAAAATCCAAACATGGTCAACCTTTTTAACATAGGTTTTACTAAGGTGGGTCCCACCAAGTCAAAAGTCATACCACCAAAAATTTAACCAAATAAATCATTCCAAATGATTTAAATGATAGAATATTCATATTGAACTTGAATTTAAAAGAATATATATTCAATAAGGCCTTAATTAGGCTAAATAGGTCATTTGATCTAAATGAAGTGGAACATATTGGATTTAAATTCAAATCAAACTAAAATCAACCCAAATTAATTATCAAAAGTCATTTGGAATTGATAATTAAACATAATTCAACCCATCATTAGGTTCAATTTGACCAATTTGGTCATTTGACTCAAATGAACTCAAACTTAACCATTAAGCCTAATGTGAGCCAAATGGGTCAGAATTGAAATTAACTTCAAACTGATTGAAATCAATCACTCCAAAATCATCTCACACATGTTTAAACATGATTGGGTCCAAACATAATAAAATTGGGTCATAAATGGTCATTTAACTCAATCACATTCAACATAAACCATTTAAGGTAAAAAGGGTCAAATTGACTTGGAATTAAATTAAATCTCATGTGGCATTTGTTAATGGGATTCTTAATTTTCTAATAGATAATAAATAATGATTTGAACTCAAATTTATAGCCAATCAATAAAAAAAAATTTATTAAAGCATTTGAAATTAAATTAAATCCAATGGCATGCTTGAACCAAACCTATCCAAATCCACATAAACTCATCAAAACCCATCCTAAGATGAGTTAAGAGAGAATGAAAACAAGCTTAAGAAATTAAACCAATACTAACTAAAATCTAAAAGGATGGAATATGCCATGGCAAGAAAAGAGAGTATAAAGCCAAATCCATCCAATCCTTCATCCTCATTGCTTTCCCACCTCATCACCTTTAGATAGAAATTAAATAATTGATGATTCTTGGAGTTAGCCTCCAAGGATAGCAATTAAGCATGGTTGACCAACGAGAAGAAAAAAATGCATAAGAGGCTCTCAGCCTCTAATGACAAAAAAAGATTAAGAGCATCCTGAGCCAAATTGACCATTCCATTACCTTTCCCAACTCATACGAAGTTGATCACAATCTTCCCACAATTCCCTCTCCCGGAAAGCTAGAGAATGACCAAAGCTAATAAAAAGAGGTCGGGCTTGGTCTATAGGGCAATCCATGAGGACAAGATCTCATTCCTTCTTCCCATAGCTTCGATGCACCATTTTGTAGCTATTGGAGTCAACCCCACTGCTAGAGTTGATTGAAATTGAGGTACGCTATTATAGCCACCACTTGAGCTTTCAATTTTGGGGCTTTTTAAAATGAATTTGATCTGAAGATAGATAAAACTATATAGATTCCTTTATTTCATTCATTGATGGTTTTGGAATCAAATTATAGTGATTTCAATGGTTCAATTAATACAAATTTCCTTGAATTTAAGGACAGCTCTCAACATTCAACTCTATCAAAGGAGAAATTATCTCTTGTTTGTTCTTTCTATTAGGAATGAAAGATCCAGATTTAGGCAAAAACTACAGATTGATCAGAGAAATTTGATCTTTGATCAGACGGTCAATAAGAATCCCACATGTGCCACCATTTTGATGCAAGATCCATGTTGATCCTGTTTGGATGAATACCATCGTGCCATGAGTGAAGCGGTGACAGGTCGGATCCACATGGATCTGACATGGTTAAAGAGAAAATTCATGATTGTCAAATTTAAAAATTAAAAAATGCCAAAAACTTTAAAAACTCATAGAATATAAAATATAAATCCAAAAAATGCAAATGAAAGCTATATGGATTCCTCTTGATGAGAGGAATCCATTAAAATTAAAATTCTAAATTAATTTTTGGTATTTTTGCATTAATTTAGGTTTGAATGAAAATTGTCAAACCTAAATTAATCCCAAACCATTAATTAAAATGATTTGACACTTTGGGGAATTTAAAATACTGTTAAGACACACATTAGGTGAATTTTTCATAATTTATTGAATAATAAATCTAAATATGTGAAATTTTCAATTCTATACTTTGATTATAATAAAAATAAATTAAATATGACTCAAATAAATTAGGAAAAATATGGAAATGATCAAAAACATCATAATATATTTTTATAAACTTAAATACATCATTGAAACTCATTGACATTTAATTGATTTAATTAATTCAGATAATTAACATGAATTTAAATAAATCATATTAAATCAACTAGAAGTCAAAAAATTATAAATAAACCTACATTTTAAACATCTTTGATTGAGAAATTAAGGAAAATTAAAACCCCTAAATAATCCTCTTTAAATTAGGTTTATTTTAAATTTTAATCAAATAATTAAAATCTTAATTAATCTCAAATTACAAATCTAATTAAGGTAAAATTTTAAATAAATCAAATTGGCAAGGAACTCCACTTGCCATAAAAAATTCACTCCCAATTGACATTTGGATTGGAAATTCTTAAATTTCCAAGTCTATAAGTCAATTTAAAGGAAATAATAAATCAAAAATCCCAAAATAACAAAATCCATAATATAAACATAAAAAATGATAATTAACATGGGGACACTTAAATAAAAATGTCCAAGCAATCTGAAAGTAAAGGAACTTAGTTAATTATAAGTTAAAGATTATAAATAATTGAAAATATGGAATTTAATTACATTCCAAAATTAATAATCAATTAAACCATGGTAAACCCATTAATAAATTGAAATATAAAATTCATTAACTTGTGAACTTTATAACCTATCAACAATTTTTTTATTTTTTGAAAGTAAAGATATCATTAGTTATGATGATAAAAAGAGTACAGACATATGGTAAGCAAAAGGAAAGCTAAAGACATTACATCATTCTGATATAAGGTAAGTTTAATAAATCACTATGGAGAGAGGAGAGAATTTGAGGTAGTAGTTGACAGGAGAAGGTTGGCCTATTTGCAAGAGATCCTATCCTTGCCAGTATGTTAGCTAGTTGATGCCCTTCTCAATGAATGTGGTTGAAGTGTATGGAGAGTTGTTTAAACATCTATAAGATGCTTTTGATGATGTAGGTAATGTACCATGGACTGTGATCATCCTTGGAAATGCAATTACAAAGCAAAGTAGACTCAGTTTCAATCTAGATTTTCTTAAAACTGAGGAAAACTACTAGTCTTAGAGCTATAAAACAAGCCAATCCTTCAGTATGAAGAGCCTTTAAAGAAAAGCAAGGAATGGAGAATAGGTAAATCTATTGGTAGGTATTGGTTTGGGAGATATCCCCAATAGCAGTAGTCTGGTCATTTGTCTTGAAGCTACCATCAATGTTGATTTTGATGCAATTGATTCAAGTTTGTTCCATGAAATGTGAAGGGGATGGAGCAAATTTGACTTCTCTATGGGCATGGAAGGCATTTTGAATAATTTGGTCGGTTTGAGCTTATGAATGTAGTTTTTGATATAAGTCAATATATCCTTCCCACCTCCCTTCTGAGTACCATGTTTATTTGAATTTCTCATCATCCATATGAACCATATAATAATGAATATAATGATGTGGACATTGTCTTTTTTTGGTATAATGGTGTGGACTGTTCCAAGCCTTGAAATAACTAAGAATTGTGTCCTCATTGGGTTGGCCAATACTAAAAATGGAATGTAATTCATTCCAAATATTTCTACTGATATGGCAGATAATGAAAGGATGGTTATTGTTTTCCTCATCCATTCTACATAAGTGAAAAATGGAGGTGGCTTTAAGACCTTTAAGTTTGAGAATATCATCAATGGGGATTAAGTTATGCCATAATCTCCAATAGAAAAGAAATAGAAGGATTGATGGTATTATTCTAGAAGTAAGGCTGCCATGTTGGGGCAAGAGCAGATTGATAAGTATCCTGGTAAATAGTCTTGGACATGGAGAGATTAGCATTTATATCCTTTATCATCAATTTGTCCTTTGTATGAGGAATGAGGGTGATCCTGGTAACCTCATTAATAGTGTCACTAGAGGTAGTCTTTCAGTTTTAAAATGTCACAGCTACCATCCTTCCAAAAGTCTGAAATAAGTGTTTGAGTGGAGATGCTTTTATTAAGAAATATGACATTAAGCCATCATGGAATCAGTGATCATTTGAGAAACTGAGTTTTCCATGTCCCAGCTACCAGAAAATTAAGTTTTGAACTTCAGCTCTTTGATGTATTAAGCTTTTCTAGATTGAAGAATCAATCTTCCTTTGTTGGATAAAAGAAGGATGTGATTTCTAGCAATATTTACTAAGAAGGAAGTGAGCCCATAAGGAATCATTTTGCCTAAGCTTGATCCATAACTTCATTTCATTGATAAGGATGGAATCAACTAGAGAATGAAACCCCAAACCTCCATCAATTTATGGTTTGCGCATCTTCCAACTTAACTAGTGAATGGAGGTACCTACTCCATAAGAATTTGTTGAAGATTCTATCAATCTTAAGTTGTGTTTGAATAGGCATTGTCATGCATTGTAAGGGAGTGGGATTGAGTTTAGTATTTTTGTAGCAATGTAATCCATCCTCCAGAAGATAAGAAGATGTTCTCCCATGAGTTGATTTTAGCTTATATATAACTTATAACACCATCAAAGTAATGGCCTTTTTGTTGTCTTTTATAAATGTTGATTTCAAGGTATTTGAGTGGAAGATGTGAAATGGAACCAATGTGTTCTTTAATTCATTTGAAGTATATTTTGTAGTATTTACCTAGAATAAATAAGCATGTTATTTTATTGAAAGTCATCCCAGAAATTTCTTCAAAAGTATTAAGAATGGATATGATTTTTTGAATAGGTCTCTTAGAACCATTGTTGATCTCATTTTTGGATGAGGTTAACATTTCTTCCAAATATAATCTTGATGACTTCTTATCTTAAATTAGAAAGTCTCCTAACTAAGCACACAGGTCATCACACTTAGTGATCTAAACCCTCCTTAGACTAATTTAACTTTATGGCTCTAATTAGATTCAACCTAAATCTTCAATCTAAACATACCCCACTCTAAATTTAAAATTGATTAAGCCTAGATTAGGGTTTAATTAGGGAACTAAACTTACTTATCATAATTAAGCTAATAATTATATATACTTAAGGAAATTATAATTAAATCAAAACCAAACCCAAATTAAATGAAATTAGAAGCATAAAATAATGATATAAAATTAAATGAATACAAATCCAAATCAAAGGTCAAAGATTGGTCAGCCCTTTTACATAGGTTTGATTTATATGGGTTCCACCAAGCCAAAGGTCAACCCACCAAAATTTGACCAAATAAAATCATTCCAAATCCCTATGATTCATATGTAAATATGAATTTTAAAAAATATAAGTCTAATTTAGCCTTAATTAGGCTAATTAGGTTATTTGACCCAAATGGGCCTAAATGGGTCTTATTGGGTTTAAAGCCAAATCATACTCAAGTAAACTCAAATCAATTATTCAAAATCATTTGAATATGATTATTCAACATAAACCAATCCATCATTGGGTCTAATTTGGTCATTTGACCCAAATGAACCTAAACTTAACCTATTAAGCCCAACTTGGGTTAGATGGGTTCAAAATAAAACAAAATTAAAATTATTTGATCCAATGCATTACAAATTCCTTGCCTTAACCCAATTGAAAATTAAGCACATTATAATTGAGCCAAATAAACTATTTGACTTAATTAAAATCAGTCCAAATTCAATATTATCAAAATTGACTAAACCTAAAGTAATCACTCCATAAAATTTAAAAGTTATTAAAAACCCTTTGATTAAAGAGTTCATTAATGACTAAATGGACACAATCCAAGCATTAATCCAAGGTGAATCCATCAAATGAGATAATCTAGTTCAAACTAATAAAGGAAATTATTAAATGGCGTAGCTCAAAAGGATCTCAACCCAATCTTTAATTAATTCACTTCGGATGCAACCAAATAATTCCTAAAATTGGTTAATGTTGATACATAGCCAAGATAAAGTCAGAAAAACTTCAAATAAATCTAAAGCCTAGAAGACATGGCAAGTCAAAGCCATGTAAAGCCAATTCTAAGGCTATAGCCTCATTACCATTCCACCTCTTTAGCTTAGGTAGGTTTTGGATGGCTAGTAAGCCATGTAGTTAAGTTCCAAGCATTACAAATGCCTCAGCAGACCAAGAGGAGAAAAAAACCAAGCTAAAAGGCTCATGTTATCCATGGCATCTTCACCTAGAGCTATTGCAAAGTGAAACAGACCTTCCTTACCTCAAACAAAGTTGAAACCCATCATCCTTCGATTCTATCATCGCTGGGAGGTCGGAGAATGACCAAAACTGATGAAATCCAAGCCGAGGTTGGTCTAAGAGGTAATCCAGAGGAAGGCAACTCAATTCCTTTGGCACACAAGCTATTCACATCTAACTACAGCTATTGGAGTCAACCCCACCACTGAAGATCGCTGAGATCGAGGTATGCCATTAACAACCTCCCTTGAGTTTTTGGATTTAGTACTTTTTGAAGGGAATTTGATTTTAGGTAAGATCAAACCATTTAGATTTCCATATTTTTATTCACTGATGGATTTGAAATCAAAATCACTCAATTTTGACGATTGAATGGCCAAAAATCATGTGTAAATGATAGATGGCTCTCGGTCTGGGCCGTCAAAACATTTAAAAGCTAAAAAATGTGCATTATTTAAGTGCATTTCATACCCTACATGATCTTAGAGATTAGGGAGTGAGTCTAGGTTCTTAGATTCTTTCTTAAAATACAACAAGCTAGCCATCTTGACACATGAGACTTGGCATCATGAATTTAAAATATGCTTAAATAGTGTTAGCCAGTAGCCATTCCAGGCAAGTTATAATTCCAAATGAGTCAAGGATAGGTTTCCTTTCTTAACTGAGAGAAATGATCGATAATTCTCAAAAGTGGAACTAAGTCGAGCATCTAGCATGTGTCAAATGCACTTATAAACTTAGGTTCTAAAACATCCTCTTTGAAGTAAGTCTTCAACCCTAGGAATTTCTATAGTTTGTGCTGCTAGAATCTAAGCCCAAGATTTCTAAAAAAATTGTCAAATCTAAATTAAATTCTAAAATTTAAAGCCCAATGGTAAGATAGTTGAAATGCCTATTGCTCATCCCAATATCAATAGGCATTTTATATTTAATCCCATTTGGCTTCCAAAATAAGCCTTTCCATTTTAGATCATTCCCAATTTAAATTCCAAAAATTATTTCCTTTGGAAACTAGCTTAGAAATTCATAGAAATAATAGCTTATGCCTTTTATTGAGAGTATTCTTAGAAATTCATAGAAAACTCCCTAGTACATGAAAGAGTCATTAGCCTTAGGAATATTTTATTAAATGATCGAATCCATTATAGGATAACATGTTTATTTTCTGAGATAATATGTTCACTGTGGCACCAAAAATTTTCTTGTAGACCTCTGTTGGTTTTCTTTTTCTCTCTAATGGAATAGAGAAAAGAAATGACACCACATAGAGTTTAGAAATATTTTATTTAGATGATCAATTACGACATTAAGGAGTAAGCATATTATCTCAAAAAATATGCATGCTTTCCTGTAATGGATTCAATCAGTTTAATAAAAGACTCCTAAGGCTAATGGGTCTTTCGTGTAAAGTATTTTCCCGAGCTACATGGAAAAGTAGTCAATTTTATCTGGGATCTGGTTCCTATAAAGGCAAGCCTCTATAGTTAATTACATCTTAGGAAGTATCTCTTTCTAAGAATACTCTCGATTAAAGAAATAGGTGGTTATTCCTAAAGACTACTAAGGTAGCTTTCAAAGAATTGATTTTTGGAAATTCAATTGGGAGAGGTCCAAATTGGAGAGAGTTATTTTTAAGATTCAAATGGGAAAAAGTAAGAAATGTCTATTAATACCGGGATGCATTTTTTCATCTATATGATTGGGTTTCAAATTTGGGATTTAATTTTAGATTTCAAGTTATCATTTTCTTAGAAATCTAGGACTTAGATTCTAGAAGACAAGACGTAGAAATGCCTAGGGTTGAAGACTTATTCTAAAAGGATGCTTAACCTAGTACAGTGCTTCGATACATATCAGATGCTCAACCTAGTTCTATTCTTTAGAATCATTGGTCATTCTCTCCACTTGAAGGAAATAACCTATCACGACTCTTGGGCTTACAACGCCTCGGAGAAGTCGACTAACACCACCTAATCGCATTTTAAAATCATGAGGCTAAGACATATGAATGAAAGATGGGCTATTGTAGTTTTAGGAAAGAAATCTATGAACCTAGACTTACTCCCTAAGCCCTAAAATTATGTAGGATATGAAGATGTACTTAAATAATGCATATTTTTCAAATTTTATAATTTTGACTCAAGGTTCATTTTAGGCCATAGGAATGCAATTTATGCCTAATGCGTGTAATTAGAAAAAGATTATGGGCCAAATCAAAATAGAAGAAGGTGTACTTCCATCATAGGCTCTCAAAGGTCAAGCCTAAGTAAAGATGGAATTCCTTCATTAATCAAGAGTGAAATAATATGATTATGCATGATATCCAGCTAAGGGGTTGCTACATATTTTATCTTGTTTTAAATACATTTTATGTGAATATTATGAGTTGTATTTTTTATATTTCATTGATTTAGTTGGGTAGAAAATTTAGTTTATCCTATGAGCCTACGTCGCATACATCATCGTACAAAACATAGCAGAAAGAAACCTAAGAAAAGCATGCTGTTTCTATTGCACACCCAAAATAAATCAAGCCAAATTAAATTATATAAGAAAAATGGCAATATCGGGTACTGTTGTACACCCCGGAAGAGAGAAAATTGGGCAGCCGAGTTCTGCCCTTATACAACCCGGCCTAGAACTACAAGTTTAGATCTATGGGTCTTCTTTCCAAGAAAGTCTCCTTCTTTAGGGACATCCATCTGCTCCAGGACCACTGCACCATCTTCTGGTTGGGTCAGCTCCTGCTAATCCTAGACCCCATAGATCTTAACCTAATTCTAAGCTCAAATTTACATTTAAAATTTAAAGAAAATCCTATGCCCTATAAAATAGATGTTAGGAAATACACACAGCACACCAAGAAGTTTATATTTTACAAACATATGGGCTTAGCATTAGTTGCTTGCCAAGCCTACCTATCCTATGGACTATGTTAAGGGATTTTTAGCATGTGCAAGCAAACAACAATTTTATGATTTATTTATTACAGCGATCCCTTTAACACATTACCCTACAAAACATAATGTTAAATCTAGAAAGAATGCCCTAACATCCAGTCTAACGAACAAACAAGCTTAAGCATCCAGTCTAAAGCAATACACCACACAGACATGTGAAGCACATCACAACATATCACAAGAGATTAAAAGAAAATAATAGAATGATCTAACCTAGATCTAGGGTCCGTGACCTAAATAATCTAGTGTGTGTAATAGTGGGGTTTGTGTGGTAAGTCTTGCGGCTTTAAGTTTAAGTTTTGAAGTTTGAAATTTGAATCAATTTAATTTTTACCATTGGTTGGTTTCAATTCAAATGATTTAATGATTTAATTCTTTTTTTATGTTTATTTTATTTGGTTAAGGTTATATTTAAGTTTTCAAGAATGAGAAATAGAATGAATTTCATTCTTAGGTGAAACTCACTTTATTCCACATCCTAAATCCTAATGAGGTTTCCAAAAGTCTAACTAAAATTCTTAGTCTTTTAATTAATCCTTTAATTTCATTTATGTTTGGGTTTGATTTATGTTATTTCATTTATTTGAATTGCTTTGTTTGATTTAATTTATTTAATTTATTTCATTTTGAATTAAGTTATATGGATTTCATTTGATTTAACATATGTTAATTTAATGAGTTTGATTTAAGTTTGATTTCATTTAATTTAACTTAAGATATTAAATAAGCTTAAATTTTAAGTCATTTAATATGATTTATTATCTTAGGATTGTTCATTGATTATTCTTAACCTAAAATACTTAGGTTAATTGCTTGATCTGATTTGATTAATCTAGGTTTTAAGTTCATTATTTAAATTCATTAAGGATGAATGGTTTTGTTAAATTTAACTTAAGTTGTTTAATTATGTTAGAATTTCATTAAGTATTGATTATCTTAAAACTTTGTTATTTGATTAGATTCTTTGACTTAGAAAGTTTTAATGATTACCCTAAGTTTTTCTAATGTTTATTTTAGATTGGTTCAATTTATTTGTTGATTTAATGAATTAATGATTATTCTTAATTATTATTTAGTTCATATTGACCTAGAGATTTGGAAAATTTAAGAATTCCAAATTTATAGACCAATTGGGTTTTAGATAATTATGACAAGTGGGGTTTCATTTTAGTTTTATGTTCCTAAAGTTTCAGTTTAATTAGAGATGTAATTAGGGTGTAATTAAGGTTTTAATTATTTTACTAAAACCTATATTAAGATTAATTTATTAAGATTAATTAAGATATTTTATTTTTTACATATTCTACACTGAAATACCTTTCCAATGAGGGTTTATTCATAATTTTTGGTTAACTGGTTGATTTATTATGATTTAATTAAATTCAAGCAATTTAATTGAATTATTTAATTCTTTTAATTATCAAATTAAATTAATTAAGTTCATATTAAGTTCATATTAGTTTAATTAAGTTCAATTATTATTCTGATGTTCATTATTTTAATTTAAGATTATTAAATTAAAATTTTATAATTATTTTATTAAAGAATAATTAATTTATTTAATTTAAGGGTTAACTCACATAAAATTTTAATTTCATTTTATTTCAGATAATTAAATCCCTAAAAATTTAACTAAGGTATATTTTAATCTTGATTTCATTTCTCCAAAGTTTCAAATTAATTGGATTATTAATTTAAGAGTAATTAAGGTTTAATGTTTTTCAATTAAACCTAAATTAAGGAAAAATCACCCAAGGAAAATTGGGATTTTAATTTCTATGGATTTCTCTCATCAAGATGAATCCATTGAGATTTTATTTGTATTTTTCTGATTTTTATTTGATTTTATATGATGTTTTTGAAATTTTTTGAATTTTTTGAATTAATTAAACCATTAATCAATGGTTTTAACGGTTTTAAGTAACGTCCCACGATTTTAACTAAAATGAGCAGGATTAGATCTGGCCATCTGATCAAAGATCAGACGGTCCCTGATGATCCACGCTGTGGATCAAGAGCGTGGATCCCGTATAATTTGATTTGATCCGGATGGAAGGTCCCTATCATTCACGAGATTCCTAAAGGGATTTAATCAGAATTAACATCCTATATATGGACTGTCCGTTTCTTTTTAAAAGAAACGGACGGTCCGCATTTCCCTCAAACCCGTAGGGGACGTCTGTGGTATTTGGTTAATAGCTTTTGATATGCTTAACCAAATTGGATGATTCAAAGTGCTACATGATCGTTGAAAGATCCTCTTTCAATCCTTATGGCTTGATCTCACTAGAGAACAAGCTTTGTAAGGAAGCAACCAAGGCCGAAAGCTCATAAGAAATAGGGGGGATCATTAATGGCGTACCTTGATTTAGGGGATCTCAAAGGCTGGAATCAATTGAAATAGCTTCAATTCTTCAAGGGAAAGTACTTCTCCAAAAAAATTGAGAGAATTCCTTGTGGTTTGATAACTAGCCCAAGCTTTGGATCCAAATTTTGGTTTTGATGGTTCCACTGGTTGAGAGTAGTTGGAGGAAAGGGGAGG
Source organism: Cymbidium sinense (assembly GCA_021442155.1). NCBI lineage: Eukaryota > Viridiplantae > Streptophyta > Magnoliopsida > Asparagales > Orchidaceae > Cymbidium > Cymbidium sinense. Next base: position 90,324,772 of record CM038221.1, on the reverse strand, counting down.
TTTCATTTTGCTTCAGTTTTGGTGTCGGATGGTGTATGAGAGCTTTGCTTTCCTTAAGAGTGTGTGTGTTATTGATTTCTCATGGCCGAAAACCTCTTAAGCTCTCTTTTCTTTTCTTTTTTTTTATTTTTTATTTTTTATTTTAGCTCCCTTACCTGCTTTAGTTGAAAAACCAGCCACCTCTAAAGAGATGGCTTTTTTGTCTTGGGGTAGGTGATGTGGGATGAGGACAAAAGGAATTTTTCCTCTCTTTATCCCTTTTTTTAAATTTTGTTATTTGATTTATTAATTAAGGAGATTAATTAACTTATTAATGATGTTTAAGATAAATAATCTCCTATGCACATTCATTGGTTAAGATGGTTTTTTTTGAATTTTCATGCTTTTATGTTTTGTTTAACTCACTTAACCCAAATTTTGAGTCAATTGTTATGGGTCAAATGACCATTTGACCAACCACACCCAATAGAGTTAGGTTATGTCTATTATCATTCCCATATGATTTAGTTTGATGTTATTTTGATTTTTCTTCAATTTGAGTTCAATGTGACTTATTTAAGTTATTTTATTTTAAGGAATTTAATTTACTTAATCTAAGCCTTAAAGAACTCAAATTTATCTTATCATGATTAAAACTATTTAATTTTTTTAGAAATATTTTGGTGATTTTATTTTGTCAAATTTTTAGTGGGTTGACTTTTGACCAAGTCACTTAAGTCAATTCTAGGTTAACTAGGTTGACTTTAGGTTTGACTTTAATCATTTTGGATTGATGATTATTGATTATTAAGTTGATTAGTTGATTTTAAATTTAGATGCTTGAGTTGATCCTACCTAAGATGAATTGGTTAGATCCAACCAAGGTGAATTAGGTCAAGGCATAGTGTCCTAAGCATGCTAAATTAACCTCATCCAAAAATGAGGTCAACAATGGACCCCAATATGTGTGGATTAACTAGAATGCACTACATATTGGTGTCATGGTTGATCAACATACAAGTAAGCTTGGGGTTCCAATTCATGATTTTAGTTTTTGATTTGGATTTTTGATTTTGATTGTGAAAGATAGGTATATGTATACCTATCTTTATTTTAGTGTGATTCATTCTTAGAAACTTAACTTTCATTAAGTTCTAGGATGAAGAAGAATGCTATTAGGAGTAGACCCAAAGATTGGTCTAACCTTAACGCAATCATTATGCTCAAGGAAAATGCCTTTAGGGGACTTACTATTTCTTGAGAGTAGTGGTGATTCATGTGATTAGCTAATAAAATGGGGCCATTAAGGGTGTGATCCATCCTAGTTAGCTAAAGAGAGGAGAGGGGTTTTTAAATACTTGATTCAATCCTCAAAAGAGCTTTGGGAGAAGAGGCTTGAAATGCTTGATCCTACTATGACTTTGACTACTAAACAGGGGTCACATGGACTTGATCCTATTTAGATAGCTCAAAGAAATGGGGCCTTCAATGGCTTCATTCCATTCCTTAGAAGATTGAATAGGATGCCAACTGGGGACTTATTCCCAATGATTAGAAAGAAGGTTGACTGGGGACTTATATCTTTCTAGCTATTAAAAAGTGGTTTTAAAGACTTAATCCAATCTAATTCGCCTATGTAGCATGAAAGGGGCCTTGATGGCTTGTTCCAATCACGTACACGAAGGTAGGAATGGTGCCACAAAGGGCTTGCTCCAAACCTACAAAAGTAGTTTTTCATGGGAATGGTGCCACGAAGGGCTTGCTCCAAACTCAGGAAGGACATGAGAAAGGTGCCACAAAGTGCTTTCTCCCATCTCAGTCATGTATAGGAAAGGTGCCATGAAGGGCTTGCTCCAATCCCAGGAAGGACATGAGCAAGGCACAACAAAGGGCTTGCTCCCATCTCAAGTCATGTATAGAAAAGGTGTCACGAAGGGCTTGCTCCAATCCCAAGAAGGACATGAGAAAGGTGTCACAGAGGGCTTGCTCCCATCTCAAGTCATGTATAGGAAAGGTGCCACGAAGGGCTTGCTCCCAACATGTATTTTTTCATGGGAATGGTACCGAAGGGCTTGCTCCAAACCTAGGAAGGACATGAGAAAGGTGACATAGACTTGCTCCCATCTCAAGTCATGTATAGGAAAGGTTCCAAGGGTTTGCTCCCAACCTACAGTTTTTTTTCATGGGAGTGGTGCCATGGGGCTTGCTCCAAACCGGAAGGACAGAAAGGTGCCACAGAGGGCTTTCTCCCATCTCAATTCATGTACAGGAAAGGTGCCATGAAGGGCTTGCTCCCAACCTACACAGGGTTTTTTTTTATGGGAATGGTGCAACGAAGGGCTTACTCCAAACCCAGGAAGGACATGAGAAAGGTGCCATAGAGGGCTTGCTCCCATCTCAAGTCATGTATAGGAAAGGTGCCACGAAGGGCTTTCTCCCAACCTACACAGATAGTTTTAGATGAGGAAAAGGGGTCAAAGCGACTTATTCCTAATCCTCAAAGTTTTGACTAATAAGCAAGAGTTCAAGGACTTAATTCTTACTTGATTAGTCAAACTTGATGAAGAGGTGATGGAAGGTTTGCTTCCATTTCTTGATTTCACTAATACTCCTCACACATGAAGAAGTTTAGTTAAGGAGGTTTCAAAGAGTTGGAATTTATTTTTGAGGGAAGACTTGGGTATATTTTGGACCCAATGCTTTATTATGCCATGAGCATAGAAATTCATCATTTTTCTTTTTATATCTCAAAGTTATAATGAACCATGCTAGATGCCTAATTCATTAAAGGCAAGACATCATAGGGCAATAACCTGAGAATTTTACCTCTTTGAGCTTGCATGTGATTGTGTAGTTCTTTAGGCAGTAAGAACCAAAGTCAACCAGTGCTTCTCAAATGAAATTTTATTTTCTTTTTGTTTGGATATGTATGTTATTTTTACTTTGTTGACATGAATCAATAGCTTATAAGACATTCTCTTAGATTCAATGAAGATCAAGAGATTCCTTTAAAGCTTTCTAAAGTGAATGAGAATCAAGATAATCTTTTGGATTCTTATAGAGACACAAAATTCTTATCCCTAAGCAATAAGAGATTTGAAAGGATTAACTTATTAGAGAAATTATGATTCTCCTGATAAGTTGGAAATTGAATTTCTTCAATTGATTTATTATTATAGGAAATGAAATCTCATAATTTCTTTGATTAATTTCTTATTTTTTGTATTTTTGATCTTTTTACATTTTACTACAAGGTCTTTGAAGTTACTTCAAAAGTAAATTTCAAGACTGTATATATAGTAACAGGATTGTTCTTCACATCATATTGAAGTTTCTTTTATTTTATTTTATTTTATTTATTTATTTTTGACAAGATTTTCAATATAACCCTCTACCTAATTGAACGTGGGATTATAAGAAATCTTTATCATGACCCTTTTGCTGAATTGTCTCAATATTTTGAGATTGAATGATATGACTCTATAATAGAACATTCTTATAAGGATTTTGAATGTCATATCATATGCTTTCAATTTTTTTTTATAATTGTCTTAATTTGACAATTTTTATATAAGTTATCCTTAGCAAGGATAAACTTATGCATAAAAATCTTTTTGATTTGAAAATAAAATATGGGTAATATGAATGCATTTTCAAGGTAAATATTCTACCCTAGTCCCAAGATGTGGGTCATATAATGATGTTAGCTAACCAAGAAGAATATTTTCTTCTTATGTAGAACCATCATTTTCTAGCTTTTAATTTTAGCAAAATTTTGCTTTTCTTTTGGAATTTGACCACAGTCATCAAGGGACTTAATTTATTGAAATGTCATCAAGCTTAAGTTTATGGACCACTTGATCTAGAGATCATTTTAATTTTATTTCCAGATAAAGTAGTCTTTAAACCCAAAAGATAGCTTGATCAAATCATCAATAGCTAACTTATTAAAGAGTTAGATCATTGATATCATCTTGTCAATTATGGAATTGGATTTTTCTCAAATTCTAAGGGTGCATTCCCAACTTGAAGATTATATAAATCTCCAAACACATCTAAACAACATTGATGCAATGTGCTAGAGTGCCTTTTAAAAAGAAAGTTAGGACCCAAACTACTTAAGCTTTTTAGCTTGCAATGGCTCTATAATTCCATAACTTTTCTTGTTTATGGTTATAGACCACTTGCAATAGAATCAGAGTATACTTAATGAGACTTTTGCCATATAAAGGATATGGTCCTCTGGAAAAGAAGATCCACTATCTTTTCTTTTAACCTGCCATGCGAGCTCACCCAATCATGGCAAAGGCTAAAATGACAAAGCATGAGATATCTGATTATTTTTGTTCAGCAAGGGATAATTTTTTGACTTCTAACCCTACCACTTCATTTTGATGTGGAGAAGTTTGAAGTTAAAATATCCATTTACATTGGGTGTCTTTTGCTTCATTTGAAATCATAATACACTCAATAGAATCTTTGCCATTCAAAAGATATGGTCTCCTGGAAAAGAAGATCCACTATCTTTTTATTTAACCTGCCAAGCGAGCTCACCCAATCATGGCAAAGGCTAAAATGACAACATGAGATATCTAATTATTTTTATTTAGCTTAAGGAATTTTTGACTTCTAACCTTACTACTTCATTTTGATGTGGAGGAGTTTAAAGTCAAAAATGTCTACATGCTTAGAAATTTTAGACTTCATCCTTTTGCTCTTGGATATAGTCCTTCCATTCCTTTTTTTTCTTTCTTTCTTTCTTTTAGTAATATTTTGATTTCGTTTTTTTTAATGAAAGATTACATTTGGTAATTTTCCTAATTACAAGATTTACTAAGAAGATAAATGTATTCGCCTATTTCTAAAGATGGAAAGGTTACATTTGATAATTATCCTAGTTACAAGATTCACTACGAAGATAAATGTATTTGACTCATTTCCATAACATTTCATTCTTCATGAAATGACTCCACTAAATGATTTGCTAGGAAATTTGATGTATTTGACTTTTTTTTTAAGTACATCATTTGATAGACTTTTTGATATGATTCAAGTCTTTGTTTGATTGATCATATATTATGATCCAATATTTTTTATTTCTTATTCATCTTTTCATGGAATAACAAATATAGCAAAGCCATTTAATATTGATAGAAATGAATTTCTAAAGATGTTACACTTGTTGAATTCAAAATTATTTAGTGGAGTGAGTCATTCAAGATTGGCATAATGACTTCCTTGAAAACTAAACACTTTTGAAATAAAATTTTCTATTGGAATCAAATATTTAGTGAGGTCATTTAGGAGTAGTTGAATGATATTCCTAAAGACTCTGCACTTTATGATGGATATGAACATCCTTCAATAATCAGTATGTTTCTTCTTTTTTTTATTTATTTGATTCCTTTTTATTCTCTTTTTTTTTCTTTTTTTTATTTGGGCTGGATAGGACCATCCAAGAGCATTTAAAGATGTTTCATGAATTCCTAAGTTGCTCATTTTCATGTTTGAATTTTGGCTTCAACCAACAATGTGATTGAAACCAAGTTCTTTTTCTAAGTTGAGATTTTAAGATTGAATTTTCATGAAGCAAAACTACTTTCTTTATTTGATTGAATTTATATGGCATCAACTTATTAAAGCTTGATTAGAATTGAGCCTATATAAATTCATCCTTATGTTTATATTTGATGTTGACCGATGCACCCGGATCAACATATATTTTGGAGATTTTCTTCTTTTAAAATTTTCACATCGACTAAGATGTTAATAAGTTCTTAGTAGTCTATCTTTATCATAGAAGATAACCCTAGAACTTCTTCACAATGGAATGCCACATCAAAAAGTTGCTAATAGTTAAGTAAGAAAAATTACATGATTATGTAATGCCTTGCTTTACTTTTGTTTCTTTCTTCATCATTTTTTTAATTTCATATTTCATTTTATTTTATAACAGAGCATTATGATGCTTGATTTTGCAAGCAACTTCTCTAAGACAGGCAAAATATCATATTTTGAAGATGATTTATTTTCCATTTCTTTTCAATGTCATTTGAGGTGGTATAACTCTACCATTTTGAATTTTAATTCAAGAATTTTCCTTTTTATATGAAGGGAAGGTAGGTCTAACTCTATTCTCAATAGATCAATAGACCTCATGATCTATTCATTTAGAGGATCATCATTTAAAAGAGGACCCTCTAGGGTAGATGATGTGCTATCAGAAAGTCAAATTTTGACTTGCATTCTTTTATAGCACATATAAGATTAAAGGTAATCTCAGCTTGGAATGGACTCTTTGACCACCATACTTAATATTAAGATAATGTCAAATAGGTCATAAGACATTACAAAGGATTCTCCTTAGATTCATTTTGTATTGAAAGCATATAATACCTTAGTCTTGAAAATTATGGCATTTTTCATTCATTTGGACTCACAAAGTCCTAAGTGATTTATCTATCAACTTTCCAGAGATAGGGATTTCATACTTTCACTCTAAGTGACAGATATATCACCCTTAGGACCCAATCCTAAGGTCATGATTTCTTTAGAAGGATTAACTTCTTCATTTATTTTCTTTTCTTGATTTAACCTTAAAATTAATTAAAGCCAATCATGGAATATCATTTCATTCAATGGGAGAAAACTCCCATTAAGAAAGTTGATTTAAATTTCATTCATTTCAACTTTATCAAGAGAATCATAATTCTCTTTTGCCCTCTCTCTTTTCTATTGATTTGAAGCAAAAGTGAATCTTGTCACTTTATTTTTGTTTATATCATGTCATCTTCCTCTTTTGACTCTCTCCCAAACTCTTAAGAATTTAAGATTTTGGAAAGGTCTAAAAAGAAGGCTACCTCAAGTAACTCCTTAGAATTGGCCAATCAACAGTAGTTGGTTTTCCAATATTCTAGTGGACTTGTAGAAATTAAGATTAAAGCGATTTGCATTCATGTATAATTTTCTTCTATAAGAATAGAAGATTTTCATTGAGTTCCTTAATCAACCTCTGCCTAAGGTCAATAAGAAATTCTCTTTTTGGGATGATTTTTCTTATTCTTCTTTTATAAATGCAATTCAAACTTCAATCATGGTAGGAGAAGAAACAATAGGTACAACTATGCCTCCTTTTGATTTAAGTTTCCTCAGGGTTTGAAGGAACTCCTTTATCTCAATATTTATATCCTTAGGTGTTTTAACACCTTTTGAATGTAGTAGAACAAAGAGTGTTCATTCAAGGACCTGTCCTGATTCTCTTTAGCTCTAGTACAAAGCCAAAGTAAGATCAAGGATAAGTTTAATTTTGAGACTTTATTTTTGAAGATTTGCTTTTCAAATCTTGAAGTACTTTTCATACTTTTTCAAATTTGATATCTCTTTTCCATATTGGAATGGTTTCAAATCCGTCTTGACCAGATTTAAGTCATAACAGAGATGACTTAATTTTTATTTATTTCTCTCACCTCTCATTTTATTTTGGGATTTGGTTCTAGGACCCAATCATTTAACTATGACAAATGAAGAGTTCTACAACCTCTATTCAAGATGTTGGATAGGCTCAACCAAGAATGAAATGGAGAGGTATCCAATGGAAAGAAAGGCAGTCTTGATCGATGAGTGGCACTAGTACACTACCGATATATAGAAATAACCACCTATTTCTAAAGATGGAGAGGAACCATTCCCCAGTGGAGTCACCAGAAAAATATGTTGGTTTTCTTTTTCTCTCTAATGGAATAGAGAAAAGAAATGACACCACATAGAGTTTAGGAATATTTTATTTATATGATCAAATACGGCATTAAGGAGTAAGCATATTATCTCGAAAGATATGCATGCTTTCTTGTAATGGATTCAATCAGTTTAATAAAAGACTCCTAAGGCTAATGGGTCTTTTGTGTACTAAAGTATTTTCCGCTACATGGAAAAGTAGAAACGGGGACAATTTATCACGGGATCTTGGTTCCCTATAAAGGCAAGCCTCTATAGTTAATTACATCTTAGGAAGTGTCTCTTTCTAAGAATACTCTCGATTAAAGAAATAGGTGGTTATTCCTAAAGACTACTAAGGTAGCTTTCAAAGAATTGATTTTTGGAAATTCAACTAGGAGAAGTCCAAATTGGAGAGAGTTATTTTTAAGATTCAAACATGAAAAAGTAGAAAATGCCTATTAATGCTGGGATGCCCAGTAGACATTTCATCTATCTTATGATTGGGTTTCAAATTTGGGATTTAATTTTAGATTTCAAGTTATCATTTTCTTAGAAATCTAGGACTTAGATTCTAGCAGCACAAGACTGAAAAATGCCTAGGGTTGAAGACTTATTCCTAAAAAGATGCTTCAGAACCTCGTCTACAAGTGCTTTTGACACATATCAGATGCTTGACCTAGTTCTATTCTTGGGAATCATTGGTCATTCTCTCCACTTGAAGGAAATAACCTATCCTTGACCCTTCTGGGCTTACAACCTGCCTGGAGAAGGCTACCAGCTAACACCACCTAATCGCATTTTAAAATCATGAGGCTAAGTCATATGAATGCAAGATGGCTGGGCTATTATAGTTTTAGGAAAGAAATCTATGAACCTAGACTTACTCCCTAACCCCTAAGATTATGTAGGGTATGAAGATGTACTTAAATAATGCATATTTTTCAAATTTTATAATTTTGACTCAAGGTTCAATTTAGGCCATAGGAACGCAATTTATGCCTAATGCATGTAATTAGAAAATGATTATGGGCCAAATTAGAATAGAAGAAGGTGTACTTCCATCATAGGCTCTCAAAGGTGAAGCCTAGGTAAAGATGGAATTCCTTCATTAATCAAGAGTGAAACAATATGATTATGCATGACATTTAGCTAAGGGGTTGCTACATATTTTATCTTATTTTATTACCTAGGCTTTTATGTGAATATTATAGTTGTATTTATTTTTATGTTTCAATTGATTTAGTTTGGTAGAAAATTTGGTTTATCCTATGAGCCTATGTCCAGGCATACATCATCCAAAACATAGCACAGAAACCTAAGAAAAGCATGTGTTTTTTATTGCACCAAAATAAATCAAGCCAAATCAAATTATATAAGAAAAAAAAGGCCGTAATACTTGTTCCAAAGAGAAAATTAAGGCAGTTCGCCCTTATACAACCCGACTAGAACTACAAGTTTAGATCTATGGGTCTTCTTTCCAAAAGTATCCTTCTTGAGGACATCCATCTGCTCCACAGGGGACCACGCATCATCTCCTGGTTGGGTCACTCGCTAATCCTAGACCCCATAGATTCTAACCTAATTCTAAGCTCAAATTTACATTTAAAATTTAAAGAAAATCCTAAGCCCTGCAAAACAATTGTTAGGAAATACACACAGCACACCAAGCAGTTTATATTTTACAAACATATGATTTAGCATTAGTTGCTTGCCCAGCTTACCTGTCCTATGGACTATGTTAAGAGATTTTTAGCACCTTCAAGCAAACAATAATTTTATAATTTATTTATTACAGAGATCCCTTTAACAAAGTCCCTAGAAAATAATGTTAAATTCTAGAAGAACGCTAACATCCGTCTAACAAAGCTTAGGCATCCAATCTAAAGCAATACACCACACAGACATGTGAAGCACATCACAACATATCATAGGAGATTAAAAGAAAATCACAGAACGATCTAACCTAGATCTAGGGTCCGTGACCTAAATAATCTAGTGTGTGTAATAGTGGGGTTTGTGTGGTAAGTCTTTTCTTGAGCCTTTAAGTTTAAGTTTTGAAGTTTGAAATTGAATGTTTAATTTTTACCATTGGTTGGTTTCAATTCAAATGATTTAATGATTTAATTCTTATTTTTTTATGTTCATTTTATTTGGTTAAGGTTATATTTAAATTTTCAAGAATGAGAAATAGAATGAATTTCATTTTTAGTTGAAACTCACTTTACTCCACATCCTAAATCCTAATGAGGTTTCCAAAAGTCTAACTAAAATTTTTAAGTATTTTAATTAATCCTTTTGATTTTATTTATGTTTAGGTTTGATTTATGTTATTTCATTTATTTGAATTACTTCGTTTGATTTAATTTATTTTATTTATTTTATTTTGAATTAAGTTATATGGATTTCATTTGATTTGGCATATGTTAATTTAACGAGTTTGATTTAAGTTTGATTTCATTCAATTTAACTTAAGATATTAAATAAGCTTAAATTTTAAGTCATTTAATATGATTTAATATGTTAGGATTGTTCATTGATTATTCTTAACCTAAAATACTTAAATTGCTTGATCCGATTTGATTAATCTAGGTTTTAAGTTCATTATTTAAATTCATTAAGGATGAATGGTTTTGTTAAATTTAACTTAAGTTGTTTAATTATGTTTGAATTTGATTAAGTATTGATTTTCTTAAAACTTTGTTATTTGATTAGATTCTCTAACTTAGAAAGTTTTAATGAATTACCCTAAGTTTTTTTATGTTTATTTCAAATTGGTTCAATTTATTTGTTGATTTAATGAATTAATGATTATTCTTAATTATTATTTAGTTCATATTGACCTAGAGATTTGGAAATTTAAGAATTCCAAATTTATAAACCAATTGGGTTTTAGATAATTATGACAAGTGGGGTTTCATGCCAATTTTATGTTCCTAAAGTTTCAGTTTAATTAGAGATGTAATTAGGGTTTAATTAAGGTTTTAATTATTTCATTAAAACTTATATTAAGATTAATTAAGATATTTTCTTTTTTACATATTCTACACTGAAATACCTCTTCAATGAGGGTTTATTCATAATTTTTGGTTAACTGGTTGATTTATTATGATTTAATTAAATTCAAGTAATTTAATTGAATTATTTTATTCTTTTAATTATCATATTAAATTAATTAATTAAGTTCATATTAATTTAATTAAGTTCAATTATTATTCCGATGTTCATTATTTTGATGTAAGATTATTAAATTAAAATTTTATAATTATTTTATTAAAGAATAATTAATTTATTTAATTTAAGGGTTAACTCACATAAAATTTTAATTTCATTTTATTTTAGAGAATTAAATCCCCAAAAATTTACCTAAGGTATATTTTAATCTTGATTTCATTTCCCCAAAGTTTCAAATTAATTGGATTATTAATTTAAGAGTAATTAAGGTTTAATGTTTTTTAATTAAACCTAAATTAAGGAAAAATCACCCAAGGAAAATTAGGGATTTTAATTTCTATGGATTCCTCTCATCAAGATGAATCCATAGAGATTTTATTTGTATTTTTCTGATTTTTGTTTGATTTTATATGATGTTTTTGAAATTTTTTGAATTTTTTTAATTAATTAAACCGTTAATCAACGATTTTTAGCGATTTTAAGTAACAAGTCCCATGCGTTTTAACTAAAATAAGCAGGATTAGATCTGGACCGTCCGATCAAAGATTGGACGGTCCCTGATGATCCCACTATTTCACGAGATAAAAGCGTGTGCAGGTTGATCCACGGGTCTGGATCCGTCAGACGGATCCTTATCATTCTGCGATTCTAAAGGGATTTATCGGAGATCATGGTTTCTTTTAAAGAAATGGACGGTCTTTTGTCTCCCTCAAACCTGCGGGAGACTTGTATTTTGTTAATAGCTTTTGATACTTAACCAAATTGGATGATTCAAAGTGCTTTGTTGAAAGATCTCTTTCAATCCTTACGTTGATCTCACTAGAGAACAAGCTTTGTGAAATGACCAAGGAAGCTCTTAAGAAAAGGGGATCATTAATGGCACCTTGATTTGGGGATCTCAAAGGCTGGAATCAATTGAAATAGCTTCAATTCTTCAAGAAAGCATTCTCCAAAGGAATTGAGAGAATTCCTTGTAGTTTGATCACTAGCCCAAGCTTTGGATCCAAATTTTGGTTTTGATGGTTCCACGGTTGAGCAGTGGAGGAAAGGGGAGGTTTCATTTTGCTTGGTTTGGTGTGGGATGTTAGAGCTTTGCTTTCCTTAAGAGAGTGTGTGTTATTTTCTTTAAAACCTCTTAAGCTCTCTTTTCTTTTCTTTTCTTTTTTTTATTTTTATTTTTTATTTTAGCTCCTTACCCTTTAGTTGAAAAAACCACCACCTAAAGAGATGGCTTTTTTGTCTTGGGGTAGGTGATGTGGGATGAGGACAAAAGGAATTTTTCCTCTCTTTATCCCTTTTTTTAATTTTGTTATTTGATTTATTAATTAAGGAGATTAATTAACTTATTAATGATGTTTAAGATGATTAATCTCCTATGCACATTCATTGGTTAAGATGGTTTTGAATTTTCATGCTTTTATGTTTTGTTTAACTCACTTAACCCAAATTGGGTTAAGTTGAGTCAACTTATTTTGTATGGGTCAAATGACCCATTTGACCTTTACACCAATAGGAGTTAGGTTTATGTATTATCATTCCCATATGATTTAGTTTGATGTTATTTTGATTTTCTTCAATTTGAGTTCAATGTGGCTTATTTAAGTTATTTTATTTTAAGAATTTAATTTACTTAATCTAAGCCTAAAGAACTCAAATTTATTTGTTATTATGATTAAAACTATTTATTTAATTTTTAGAAATATTTTTTATTGATTTTATTTAGTCAAATTTTAGTGGGTTGACTTTTTGACCAAGTGGGCCCACTTAAGTAAATTCTAAGTTAACTAAGGTTGGCTTTAGGTTTGACTTTTAATCATTTTGGATTGATGATTATTAATTATTAAGTTAATTAGTTGATTTTGAATTTGGATGCTTGAGTTGATCCTAGTAAGATGAATAGGTTAGATCCAACCCAAGGTGAATTCTCTAGGTCACTAGGCATAGTGTCCTAAGCATGCTAAATTAACCTCATCCAAAAATGAGATCAACAACCTCATTCAAAATAGTAAGATAAATGTAGAGGAAAAATCTAATCTCTACCCAACCATGTTCAAAATAATAAAGATAGATTGTTTGACACTTGTATGACCTTGTTCAAAATAGCAAGTGAAGAACAAATAATGGGTATCTATCTGATCTCATTTAAAATGATAAAATAATTGGGAAGCACAATCATTTGTATGACCTCATTCAAAATCATTAGATAAAAGTAGAAGAAGATTCCAATCTCTTCCTGACCTCTATCAAAAAGAGTAGAGAGAGATTGCTCAATTTATGCTCGACCTTATTTGAAATAACAAATGAAGAACAAAAGAATGATTGTAGCCTAGCCTTACTCAAAATAGCAGGCCAAAGGAATACAATCATAAAGTTGAGAATGATTTGAATTTTGATTTTTAATTTGAAAGAAATTTTGGAGGTTAAATAATCAAAAGTTTCTTCAAGAACTTGGACCAAGTGATTATAAGTATAATCTTAACAAGAAAATATAACATATTGATGAAATTTGTTTTCAAATACTATCATGTGTAATGTTTCCTTAAATAAATCCCATTGATAGGAAGCATTGGGTGCTTGCCTTTATGATTAATCAGTTGGCATTATCCTCCCTCATAAACATTTTTTATGTAAAGACCCTTCCGACATTGGCTCAAACTTACCTCTCATCTTGCGATGGGTCATAAGTTTTCTTCTAAGAACTATAACTAGATCTCCAACTTGGAAAGTTCTTAAACAAACCAACATATTGTGAGCTTGAACCATACGCACTTAGTATAACTTGAGGTTTGATTGAGCTTGGAGACATCTCTCTTCAAGAACTTTGAGCTCCTGCAATAGTAGCTTAGCATTTTGCTCAGATGTAATTTTATTGTCAATGGAAACACTTAGTTATGGGAGCTGAACACCTAAGGAAAGGATGACCATAGACCCACACACACTAAGGAAAACATAATAAACTATGTTGGAGTCCAATATGTGGTGTGATAAGTCCATAAGGATTCAACTAACTATTCATGCCACTATCATTTATTATCATTAGGTATCTTTTTTAGGATTTGAATGAGAGTTTTATTAAAGGCTTCATCTATCCATTCACCTGAGGATACTATATGGTGGAGTATTTCTAATCAATGTTGTGTCTCTTAGAAAAGTTTTTGATCTTTGTGCTTTTGAAAGTAGTATCATTATCAAATATGATTCATCAATGTACACTGAATCTAAATATGTTGTCGTCCTTGAAAAACTATAAAGCATGATGGGCTTTAACCTAACTCAATAGAATTCTCTCAACTCACTTAGAAAAACAATATATAATTGCTAGGATAAAGCAATGACCCTTAGAGGAAGGAGGGTTAATTGGGCAGACTATATCTATTCCCTGACTCTTGAACGACCATAAGGCTATTGTTAAGAAAAAAATATTGGGTGGTTGATGTAGGACCACTCGATGCACCTGACACTAGTGGTAGCGATGTGCCACATCCATATAGCCTATAATAATTATGGGTCAATAGTATTCAATCATTTTAATCTTTTCTTTCTTTCTTGAACCTGATTGATGTGCCCATACAATCCTGAATGCACCTCAGTCATAATTTTTTGAGGTTCACATTTAACTAAATAGTATAACCACATGTGATCAAAGGATTGTTAATATAGGGAAAAGCATAATATAGTGCTCTTTGCTTTACTTAATAGGTTTGAGAATTATCCTCAAATAGTTTGACTTCACAAAAATAATTAATGTAGGGTTATCTCTAATCAAATTCTTCATCTTCTTTAGCAATGGCAACCCCCCCTTCAAGAACCTATTTATCAAGGAGATTAGTATCGACATGGTATAGAACCCAATGGTTGTTGCATATCTCTATTAATATGGACTCATCATCTAGACAGGCCATTTCTTTAGTGAGTTTCACTAAAGCATCCCCTATGGTATTTCCAACTCAAGGAATTCTATATATAATGCATCCAAAATTTTCTTTAATAACTTCATTGTGTACTTATGATATTAGGGGAGTTTGGGCTTGAGAACTTTGTAGGTTCCAGTGATCTATTTGGACCAACAATTAGAGATTCATATTCAGACTTATTTTTTATATAAGGCTCTCATATATGATATAAAAATTTTTAACATCCCCTGAACAAAGAGTTAAGATGACTAACCCTATCCTGGATTTTCTTGGAAGAATAGACTATGGTTCATCTCCTCATTAGGAGGAGGAAGCAACATCAAAGTAAAATTCTCAATGATGATTATTTGTATTCCCTAAACTCATGATCTACTCATCAGGGAGGTCATTGTTCAGAGAAGAATTTGCAGGGAGAGGATGTGCCTCTAGAAAGTCAACTAACACTTATCCCTTTATGGTACTGTTGACCGCATTTTTATAATGAGTTCTCAACACCTCCATCTTAGACTTTAAGAGTTCCTTAGTCTTAAGACACATCTAGTGATTAGGTGGACACTCTCTCCTAGCCCTAGAAGACTTAGAAGAGTTATTCATAGGAATAGGTCATGCCTTAGGGCTGCTAGGAAAATCTCCTACCCTTTAGCTTAAACCATTCCTCACTTTCCTTCTTTCAAGTAAAACTCCAAATCAATTCTTTTTGTGCTGTGTTTTTTGTGATCAAAATCCATCAAAATTCTTAAGTTCAAATTCCTAAGTCATTTACCCTTTCTTAAGGACTTAGCCAAAATTGTGATCTAAACCAATTCAAACCTTTGAGATTTTCTCATGAGCCATTTATATTCTAATTTATATTCACCTATATAATTGAAATATAAATTCAAACCCATCAAACCAAATTCAAAATTTTAAAACAATTCATGAAATTTTCCTAAAATCCCTTTAATTTTCTATTAAAGGGCTTAACCAAAATCAACTCCAAATCTTGATCAAACCTATTCAAATCCTTGGGATTTTTCCAAAATCAATTTATATCCTCATTTATATTCTCATATATAAATGAAATATAAATATAAATCAATCTAATCAAAGCAAAAAAAAAATTAAATTCCAAATTTAAAATGCTTGAAATTTCCTTTAATTTTTCATTAAGAGATTTAACCAAACCTTGATCAAACCACTTCAAACTCATGGATTTTCTCAAAATCAATTTATATTCTCATTTATGTTCTCATATATAAATGAAATATAAATATACATCAATCAAATCCAACCCAAAAAATTAGGTTTCTAATTAAAAATTCCATTAAATACCTTAAATTCCCTTTAATGGATTTAACATTAAAACATGATTAAACTCTTTCAAATCCTTGAAATTTGATCATGATCAATTTATATACTCATTTATATTCACATATATAAATTAAATATATATTCAAACAACAAAACCCACTCCAAAAATCAAACTCAAATCAAATCAAAATAAAATCTATGCCTTTCAAGTCAAAATTTTGAACTTAGTCAAATCACTTTCAAATCAAGCCAAACCCTCGATTTTCTCTCATGGCTCAATCAATCCTACAATCATGAGCTCATATATAAATCAAACTTCAATCCTTCAATCAAAACCCAAATCAAAATCAAACCCAAAACTCCTTCATATTCTTCCTTTGAATATGAGATTTTCAAATGGATCAAAATCCATTTGACTTCCTCTAAATGGATTTATATTTCAATCATAACTCCATATACAAGATCAATCAACTTCAAATCAAGCTTTGACCAAGCCATTTGACCCACTTAGGCTCACTTGACCCAAAGTGACCTAAAGTACCCTTATGAGCCAACTTCTGATCCTAACCAAATTGGATTGAACTAAACTCATATTTTCCTCTCATCATGATCAACAATCATCATTGGATGATCAATCAATCAAATTGGGTCAAACCAAGTCAAACCTAAGGGTAGACCAAGTCAACACTTGACCTAAAATAAAACCTAACATAGCCAAAATCCACCATATCCAAATTGATTGAAATCTTTGATCTAAGTTCACTCATGACCTATGTTTGTACTTGACCAAGTCAACCTTTGAGCCTAACCTAGCCCATTTGGCCCACTTGATCCAAGTTGACCCATTTTGACCTAAAGGGCCAAAATGTGTCAAACTTGATCTAAGCTAAATTGATTGAAACCAATGGGTCAAGTCCATCCCAAATCACTTGTGGAACTTGACCAAAGCCTCAATTGGCCAACTAGACCCAACCTAGCCCAATTGACCTTAGACCCAACATGACCAAAATGGGTCATGTTGAGCCAAAATTTAACTTAACCCAAATTGGTTGGAAACAAAGATACCAATCCACTTCATATGACTAACCAAATCTAAACCTACCCTTGACCTAACCAAAATAGGTCAAATGGGTCAAATAGGTCAACTTGACCCATTTGACCTAAATGGGTCATATGAGCCAAAACTTAAACTATACCAAACTAAACCAAACCAAAGGAAACAAAATATTTCAAATGGTCATATGAACTTGACCCAACCCTTGGTTTGACCTAATTTGACCTATTGGTCAACTTGACCCAAGTTGACCCATTTTGACCTAAATGGGTCAACATGAGCCAAACCCTATCAACTGGATTCTAAATCCATTGAAACTTTGCCCAACCTATTTTCTCAACATACCAAACATACTCAAATTAAAAAATAGAAAAATGACCACTATACCCCTAGGCCATATAACAAATTTTGGCCTAGCCCATTGGTATTTTGGTCATGCACTCATCACAATCACTTGAGGCTCTCCTAAAATCTCAAGGTGACCTAATGATCAGTGGTGCACCCAACCCAATGGGATTGGATCAACCCATTTGGCCTATGGACCAAACCCCACCCATAGGCATGAAATAGAAAATTCAAACTCCACCTAAACCTTAATTGGATGCATGTGGGAACTAGGATTCCACTCCTCTAGCCAAACTGACCATGTGCACACCTCTAACCACCCAAACAACTCACCTTATATCGACAATTGGATCAAAATGGAAAGCATAGGCTCGACCGTCCGATTGCCATAGGGGGAGATATACTCCCCCTAAGTCACTTCAATGTTCATTCGCTCATACTCGATTAAGGTCTAGAAAGCTTTAGAAAATATTAGAGAGCTCCCCCAAGGATCCATTGAATAGCAAACTTCTTCCACACTCAATTTCATCCAAATTCCTCCTACACCCATCATCAGAGGATCACTTCGAGCCTGCCCAAGCTTCCAATTGAGTTTCCACATCAAGGAAGAACTCAATTTGATCAAACCCGCAAGGGAGATCAAGAGGAGTTGGTCCACCCATTCATCCACTTAACCTCAAGAGCTAAGAACATCAACAAGGCTTCATCTCCACTAGACAAAGCTACCTCATCAACATCGAGCACCAATGAGGTTAGTAAATTTCTGACAACTTAGGCTAAGAGGTGTTGGTGTTTTGTGAAGTGGTTTTTCATCTCATAGGATCTTAGCTGTTGGATTGGCCGCTCTGGTCCTTTAGATGGTGTGGGTTGAGTCTTGATTGAATCCATGAAGGATCAAGCTTGGATGTCCCCTTGGATTGTGAATGGCTCACATTCCACCTAAGGGAAGAACTCAGCCTATCCCGCCATCCATCCACGCATTTTTAGATGGACAGTTGAGATTATTTCCCACATTTTAGAATTTAATACCCCTTTTAAAATCATAGGTGTATCCTCAGCTGTCCGATCTTTGATTGGATGGCTAAGGATAAAAATGCGTGCACCACCGCCACTTCTCTTGATTTGATAACTTAAGTAATGGCTCACAGCACGATGCATGTAAAGCACAATGACCGCCGCCGCCATGCGTTGTGCCATGAGGCAGGGATTAGTTAAGGAGTAGGAAAATTCTTTATTAATTATTAATTAATTTAAAAACTTCTAAAAATCATAACTCCTCATAGAAAAATTAGCAAAATAAAAGAAAAAATGCTTTGGATAGATATTTCCATCTAGAATATTCTAAAATTGTTTTCAATGTATTTTGATTTCTCTTTTTCTCTGAATTTGGGTTTTTTTTGGGAATGTTAATTAGTTAATTATTCCCTAATTGAGTTTGTAATCAATCTTAAACTTCTAGGGTTCATTTTAGGGGATGACCTCTACCTTCCCTAATTTTCTTGTGATTTATTGAGGCCTTGATAAGGAAATTTCTAGCTCATTCCCTAATTACCCCCTTCATGTAATTAAGGGCAATTAATATGTAATTAGTGGATTTTCCCTATGATTAAGTTGGATTAAGGTTAGATCCAATTAGTAGGGGTTTTAAGAAATAATTTTGGGGTATTTCCCTATTCTATTCCCTAAACCCCCCTTTTCTTTCCTTAATCCCCTTTTTAATTAAGGGTTAATTCATTAATTACCCCTTTAAATAATTTTCAAAAATTCTAAAAATCTCCAAAACTTATTTAATATACCATGGGTAGATACTTAGGTGTTCAATAGCTTAAGTATGATTAAGGAAATTAAACCCCCTTTCATAAGTGTGAAGAGGTGTTTTAAAAGTACTTAAGCTAAAACCCCTTAGCTTAATTAACTTTTAATTGAGCCAAATTGCATTAGGCATTTTCATTACTAGGTGCATTGCAATTTTACATACCTTATGGGTTTTATGTCATCTCATTAGCTCAAAATTACTTAGGTAATTTCTCTAAGGTGTTGTAGGTAAGGGTTAATTAAGCCACTTGATGCATACCTTAACCTAATCAGCATTTTAAAATGGATTTAATTATCTAAAAATTAAACTAAAATACAAAACACATATGGGAATGGGTTAGGAATAGGAAACTCATTACACTATTTCAAAATTAAATCAAACTTTAAACAAACAAAAATCATTTTGAAACTCACTTTGATTTATTCTAAGTTTTCTTATTCTTTAAGAATGTCTTTAAGAATTAAGTAAAGTGAGTTTGTTCATGTGATTAAATTGCTTAACATCTTTTCCAACATGTTAAATTGTATTCCATAAGACTTATGTATCCATGATTTCATGTCTTCAAAGTTTTAAAATGAAATTGTTTACTTTATGTCAAATGTGATGTGTTGGATAAAGTAAAATATGAGTGGCTGTTATCACTACTAAATCTAAAGTATTTTCAAAATATATAAATAAAACATTAAATCTAAAAGTGTGCTATTCTTATAACTTAATTATAAGCTTGCATGTGGTAGATTATAAAGTCATGTGTACTGTAGCCTTTCTTTCCTTCCTTACGTTGGCATAGCTTTGAATATGGGTTAGTAAGATGTAGGGTTCATTTGAAAAGAACCCAACACTTGAAAAATTCTATGACTAAAACCATTAGGCAAAATTTTGCATATTCTTTTTCCATTTCATTTCCTCTATATCTTTGTTAGTACTTATTAGTCTGGACAACCCCGAGGTTGCAAGAATTTAAGTAGCCCTAAGTAGGACTTGTACCTTACACCTCTGGTTAACAATGGAATTGTACTCACGTATGCCTTTCTTACTTTCATGAATGTATGTAAAGTTTTTGAAAAAAGAAAACCTTTTCTACTTAAGAAAAAAAATCAGGCATCTAAATCTTCTAAATTTTCTTAAATGAATTACTTAGCATGCATCATAAAGTATGTTAACTACTCTCATTTGCATGTATATATATTCTTAGGATAAATTCATATACATGTTATATATGTTGGGAAAGATTGAAGTAATGTATGTTATGTGAATTTTGATTCATTTTTCTTAATCTTAAAATGTCTTTCTTTTTGAATAGGTTTGTTTAGAGTTGATCTAAACATAGAATTAATTAAAAGATTTAATCAAAACATTCACCTAACTAAAACTAAAATGTGAACTTACCTTAGAAATTACTTAAGGATTAAGGAAGGAAAGAGAAGCCCTCTTCTCTTTCCCTCTCTTTAAAACTTAGTAATTAATTGTATGTTTCACTTAAACCAAACTAAAACATAAAATAAAAATAAACCAAAACCCTTAAACAACTTAAATAAAACCCTCCCATAAGTTGAACATGTCTTTCACACTTAGAAAATTCAAACCTAAAGTCCTAAGCTAAGCATACCACACAAACCTTTAAAGCACACACATTAGCCTTAAGTCACCACTTCTAGCTTTAGGTTAGGTCAGTGCATGGCTTAATGTTATGTTTTGTTTTGTGATGAATGTTTTAGACTGGATGTTTGGGTTTATGCTCTTAGAATGGATGGTAGGATGTTCTTAGTCTAACTATTCTTTTCCACATGGGATTGTGCTAAAGGGGCATTATCATAAATAAAAATATAAATGCTTCTTGCTTCCAGGTGCTTATACCCCTTAGCATAATCCATAGGCTAGGTGGACTTTGTCATCCATGTGTGGGGTGATAAGTCCAACATACACGCTTGGGATTTGTGTGGTATGATTGACTAACCTTTGTGTTGTAGGTGTTAGTTAGATTTATGCATTTCCTTTTCATGTAAAAATTTGTATATTTAGGCTTTGGAATGACTTGTTATGGGGGATTAGGATGAAAATTAGTCATAAGATTCCATCTTATGCACCATGTGAAGCCTTGGAGCATCTACCATTCAACCATCCAAAGTAAGATCCAATGAAGAAAAGAAGAAAATAAAAGAACGAAAGAAGGAAGAAGAAGGAAGAATAAAGCTTGAAAACCACCATAACAATGAATTTCTTTTGCTTAATTGTAATTCAATTCATTTGTAATCTGGGTTATATAAGGGTAGAGCTCAGCTACACATTTGATAATTTTTGATTTGTGTGGTGCCTGACCACAAATGGCAATTTATTCTTTTTTGCACTAGTTTTATAAATTGATTGATGTTTGTTTAACTTGTACATTAAGTGACATACTTTTCCTAGTTTCTTCCTTGCTTTATGTATGGCTTGGATGTGGATTAGGCTCTTTAGAGAAAAATAAATCTTTTACCCAACTTAAAAATTCAAATTAAAACTAAATAACTCATAACCTTATCTAAAACTTAGGATTAAAATCAAGATAAAACATTTAGAAACCCCTTACCTAGATGAGCTCTTTTCTTTATAATATCATGCACAATAGTATCTTATTTCACTCTTGATTCCATCTTTGCTAGAGAACTTGGCTTGACCTTTGAGGCGTGGTGGAAACCCACCTTCTAAATTTCTAGCTAATTTTGGCCAATAATCTACTTTCTCATGCATTAGTCATAAAAGTCCTATTAGCCTGAGTCAAAATTGATTATCCAAAAATGAAATAAAATGAAATTTAAAATGCATTAGATTTATGTCATTAAAGCATTTCCCTTTACATGATCTAGTCTCTCTAGGGAGTGAGTTTAAGGACTTAATCACTTTCTAACTAAAAATAGCCTAGCTATCCTGCATAAGCATAAAGACTTGTCTACATGTATTTAAAATCGTAAGAGAAGTTAGTTGGCGGCAGCCCCCAGGCAGTTGTAAGTCCAAGTTGTCGAGTAGTTTGTCCTCACTTGTGGAGGGAAACTAATTACCCATTTTTGCCTTAGATTTAGATTGTGCTTTCGTCCCTCATCGAAGTTCCCTAGATTTAGGTTCTAAGGTTGCTTCTCCCCCTTGCAGGCCATAAGCATAATTCCTCACCTCATAGGCATTTCTGTAATCTTGTGTTAAGGAATCTTACGTCCTAGAATTCTAATAAAAATATAACTCAAATAAACTAAATCAATTTCTAAAATGTAAAGCCCAATTTTAGGGTAGTCTGAGATGCTCGTTAGGTTTCCTAGCATCATGAACTTCTCATACTTATTCCCATTTTTGGTTCAGATAATAACTCCCTCTTTTGATCTATCCCATTTGATCCTTAAATATAAACCAATTGATTGATAGTCCATCCTATTGAAATCTTTAGAGACAACGATCATTTACCTTAATTGAGATTTTTCCTAAAAGATCCCATCCTTTAGGATATAATTAACTATGGGGGCTTGCCCATGTAGGGAACTTAATGAACCCGGTTTGAAATAAAGCCTACTTTACTTTTTCAAGTAGGGAAGAATCTCTAGTACATATACAAACCCATCGTCCTTAGGAGTCCTTATTGAGGTGATTGGTTTCATTAAAGGGTAGTGACTTCTATCTTTTGAGATAGTTCACTATACCTTGATGACGTATCCGATCACCTGAATAAGTACATCTAGATATACGTAGTGTCTTACCAAGATGAATTTTTATAAGGGTTTCTTCTTTCTTTTCTCCCCATAGATTTGAAAGGCTACTCCCTTATAGAAATTATTCTTCACAGATTTTTCTAGCTACTATGCTAGGGATGGTTCCTCTCTCCATCTTTGGTAAATGATCATTATCTTTGAGTATTAATAGTGGGTTTATACTTTGGTATGAATCCAAGACTATTCTTTTTTTCCATTAGCTCTTAACTCATTTCATTCTTGGGTTAGGTTATCCAACATCTTTAGGTTTTAGGACCGCATTCCTTGTTGGTCTTAAAACCCCTGTTAGGTTTCTCCAATGGGTAAAATGAAAAGATCTAAAATAAAAAAGAATCTCTTAAAGACTTCCTCCTTATCATCTTCATGATAAGGAAAGGTTCATCCTAAAAAATAATAAATCTTCCATAAAGAACTTTGCTTTTTCAGAAGCACCCTTTTTTAAAAAAAATGCACTTAATAAAATATTTTCCACAAAAATTCTTCACCTCATTTAACAATTCCTATAATTGTTACATGTAGATATTTTTAAAAATAAAACTAATAACATTTTCCAAAAGCACAAATGAGTATCTTCTTTCAATTCACTTTGATGAAGATATCATTTTTTTATAAACAATCATCCTTTTCAAAAATCACAATCATAATCATCAAACTTTTCAAAAACACACATGAACTCTTCTATTCAATACATTCACAATTATTGAATGGAAAGTTCATTTGTAAATAAAATCAAAATTTTCAAAAAGCACACATGAATATTTTCATTTAGTATGCTTAGGTTTATTAAAAGAAGATTTCATTCCCAACTAAAAAATAAAACATCACTTAGGAAATTCTACTTAAGCATATCCCATATATGTTTCTTAAGATGGAATTCCTCTCTTTCAAAAAAGCAACAATCACACACAAAATAAAAATATCATATTTCAAAAATAAAATCAATTTCCATTCTACATAGTTAAATTTGTTGAATGGAGGTCCTCTTTTCAAAACATCAAAATCAATAATCACATGTCAAAATGTTTCAAATTAACATTTGGAATTTCACTTAGCATAATCAAATTTGCTAAGTAAAGTTTCAAAATCCAAAATCAAAATCCAAAATTTTCCAAAAATTTTCAAGACACGTATTTTGGAACTTCATTTAGCGTACAAAAATTTGTTAAGTAAGGTTTCTAAAATCAAAATCCAAAAATTTTCAAAATTCAAAGCACATTTTGGAACTTCATTTAACATACAAAAATTTTTTAAGTAAGGTTTCCAAAATCAAAATCAAAATTTTAAAATTCTAAACACATTTTGGAACTTCATTTAACATACACAAATTTGTTAAGTAAGGTTTCCAAAATCAAAATCCAAAAATTTTCAAAATTCTAAACACATTTTGGAATTTCACTTAACATACACATTTGTTAAGTAAAGTTTCCAAATCTAAAATCAAAATTTCAAAAAAAATTTCAAACATATGTGGGAACCTTACTTAACATACCCAAATTTGTTAAGTAAAGTTTCCAAATCCAAATTCAAAATCAACAATCAAATTTCAAAAGTTTTTACATTTTGAACTTCATTTAACATACACAAATTTGTTAAGTAAAGTTTCCAAAATCAAAATCCAAAATTTTTCAAATTTCTAAACAAAATTTGGAACTTCATTTAACATACCTAAATTTGTTAAGTGATGTTTCCAAATCAAAAATTCAAAAAATTTCAAAACATTCATTTTGGAACTTCACCTAGCATACTCAAATTTGCTTAGTAAAGTATCTAAATTCAAAACAAAAATTTCTCACATGCCTTTGGAACTTCTTCCCTTAGCATACCAAATTTCCTAAGGGGAAGTTTCCATTTTTCAAAATCTAAAATGAAATGATAAATTCAAATGGGAGTTTTATTTAGCATACTCAAATTTACTAAGTGAAATTTCCATTTCACAAAACCAAGTGGGATTTCATCTTTAGCATACCAAATTTATTAAAGTTGAACTCCACTTTCAATCATTTCAAAAAAAAAAACACTTAGGATCCCCTTTAGCATACCAAATTTGATAAAGGATCCTACCCTTTTCAAAAATAAAAAATTTTCCAACAAATAAAACACTTAGGATTTTCTTAGCACACATAAATTTGCTAAGAATCCTATTTTCAAAATCAAACAAAATACACTTGGGTTCTTCACTTTGCATACCTAAATTTTCTAAGAAAGAATTCCAAAATTTTACAAAATTGAAACAAAACAAAATTTTCAAAAGAAACAATCATTTTCACTTTACTTAGCATACCTAAATTTGCTAAGTAAGTGAAAATTCCAAAACATTCAAACAACACAAAATCAATTTGACCCTTACTTTAACATACCCAAATTTATTAAAGGAAAGGGTCTTCCAAATCACAAAAATTCAAAAATTCAAATTCAAAACATCAATGAACCAATGGAAGCATCTTATCAAAATCTTGAATCCATATTTCATCATACTCAAATTTGTTGAAGTTTAGATTCATACTCAAATTCCTCTTTCAATCAATCTTCAAAATTCATTTGAACCCCACTTAACACTTCCAAGTTGTTGGATGTGGGTTCAAATTTTCAAAATTCAAAAATTCAAAATCTATGGAGATAGAAAACTGATGGAAGTTCATTTCTCATTACAGATTTCTTTTAGTCAGTATAGTTTTTAGTTGTCAGTTTCAGTCAGTGAAATCACAGGATCATAGAAATTTATCTTCACCTTCCCTCTCAGCATGGACCTAGCCTTGGACCAGGCTAACTTTCCTCATTTGGATCATACCCATTTGATCCACTTTGGTCATGGCTTTGAGGGAGCCAAGATCACTTGTGAGGGCATTCCCCTCATAATAGTTTGCAGGAAGAGGGTGGCCTGGCAGAAGCTGGTCATCAGTGTAGACATACCCTCAGATTTGGAGATTTCCTCATTGAAGAGGAAAGATGTCGCAATACCACGACCTTAGTAGTTTGTTCTAGCGTGCCGGTAGAGTGCAGTTCAGTAGTCCATCCTCGAAGTTGCCCATTGCCGGTGCGAGCGCCATCTATACCCTACAAGGGTAAGGCTCCCCTAGTTTTAGGGATTGCCTCCCCTACATTTGTGTACAGGTCTAGCTCACACTCCTCTCATCCTACTCACACTCAGCATCGAAATAAGAACCCTATGGTCAAACGGTTCCATAGCAGGATAGAGAGAGAGTTTGAGGCAGCTGCCAGGTCAGCCACAGCTGAGTCTGCTATGATCACGTCACCACTGGTTATGAAGAACCAGTTTTATCCTCTCTCGAGATCAGATAGAGTGGATGTCAGGAGGATCAGGTCATCACCTCCTCTAATGGTGCATTTGTAGCAGGCAATTTCTCAGGGTAGGAGGTCGTACATCTGGCCTTCGCTCTATTCTTTGCCAGGTAGGAGGAGCATTCAGACGCTTGGAGTTTGGTGCTCTATTTTATTTACAATTTGTTATCCCCCATAGTGTAGGGAGGGAGATTTGATAGTGAGGGCCTGTGAGGCTCATACATCATACATCACCGACAGTGAGAGGTTCACCGTCGGTCGGTACTTCGCTCTGGACTTTCTAGCTCGGTGTGCTACCCGCATTGATCATACTGATAGTATCCTCCTCACAGAAACCAGCCATCATAGGAGTGATCAATTATATCAAGTGAGTAGGGTTTTAGGGAATAATTTTGGAGTGTTTCCCCTATTCCTTAAACCCCCTTTTCTTTCCTTATTCCCCTTCTTAATTGAGGGTTAATTCATTAATTACCCTGTTAAATAATTTTCAAAATTCTAAAAATCTATAAAACTTAATTAATCAACCTTGGGCAAATTCTTAAGTGTTCAATAGCCTAAGTTTAATTAAGGAAATTAAACCCCTTTTCATAACTATGAAGGGAGTTTTAACAGTACTTAAGCTAAAACCCCTTAGCTTAATTAAATTTTAATTGTGAGCCAAATTGCATTAGGCCTTTTTGTTACTAGGTGCATTACAAATTTACATACCTTGTGGGTTTTATGTCATCTCATTGGCTCATAATTACTTAGTTAATTTCTCTAAAGTGTTGTAGGTAAGGGTTAATCAAGCAACTTAATGTATATCTTAACCTAATCAAAATTTAGAAATGAATTTAATAATCTAAAAAATAAACTAAAATACAAAACACATGTGAGAATGGGTTAGAAATACTAAACTCATCTCACTCTTTCAAAATTAAATCAAATTTTAAACAAACAAAAATCATTTTTGAAATTCACTTTGATTTATTCTAAGTTTTCTTATTCTTTAAAAATGTCTTTAAGAATTAAGTAAAGTGAGTTTGTTCATGTGATTACATTGCTTTAGATTTTTTCCCAACATGTTAAATTGTATGCCATATGACTTATGCATCCATGATTTCATATTTTCAAAGTTTTAAAATGAAATTATTTACTTTATGTAAAATGTGCATGTGTTGGCTAAAGTAAAATATGAGAGGCTATTATCACTACTAAATCTAAAATATTTTCAAAATATATAAATAAAACATTAAATCTAAAAGTGTGCTATTCTTATAACTTAATTATAAGCTTGCATGTGGTAGATTATAAAGTCATGTGTAGTGGGGCCTTTCTTTCGTTCCTTATGTTAGCATAGCTTTGAATATGGGGTAGTAAGATGTAGGGTTCATTCGAAAAGAACCCAGCACTTATAAAATTCCAAACCCTATTCATCTTTATGCTCACACTTAAGAAGGATTTCATACACTTGCATGACTAATTTGTATAAACAAAAATAAAACCATTAAGCAAACTTTTGCATATTCTTTTTTCATTTCATTTCCTTTATATCTTTGTTAGTACTTAAGGAAAATGATATATTAGTCTGACAACCCTGAGGTTATGAGACTTTAAGTTATTATAAGTAGGTCTTCTATCTTACACCTCTGGTTAACAATGGCGTTGTACTCACTTATGCCTTTCTTACTTTCATGCATGTATGTGAAGTTTTTGGAGAAAAAAATCATGCATCTAAATCTTCTAAATTTTCTTAAATGAATTACTTAGCTTGCATCATAAAGTATGTTAACTACTCTCATTTTCTTGTATAGATATGCTTAGGGTCCATCCGTATGCATGTTATATATATTGCGAAAGATTGAAGTAATGTATGTTATGTGAATTTTGATTCATTTTTCTTAATCTTAAAATGCCTTTCTTTTTGAATAGGTTTGTTTAGAGTTGATCTAAACATAGGATTAATTAAAAGATTTAATCAAAACATTCACCTAAATAGAACTAAATGTGAATTTACCTTAGAAATTACTTAAGGATTAGGGAAGGAAATAGAAGTCCTCTTCTCCTTCCCTCTCTTTATAACTTAGTAATTAATTATAGGTTTCACTTAAATTAAACTAAAATATAAAATATAAATAAACCAAAACCCTTAAAAAACTTAAATGAAACCCTCCTCTATGTTGAACATGTCTTTCACACTTAGAAAATTCATGCATAAAGTCATAAGTTAAGCATACCACACAAACCTTTAAAGCACACACATTAGCCTAAGTCACCACTTCTAGCTTTAGGTTAGGTTGGTGCATGGCTTGATGTTATGTTTTGTTTTGTGATAAATTTCTTATACTGGATGCTAGGGTGTATGCTCATAGAATGGTTGGTAGGATGTGCTTAGTCTAACTATTCTTTTCTCTAGGGGATTGTACTAAAGGGGCGCTATCATAAATAAAAATATAAATGCTTCTTACTTGTAGGAGCTTATACCACTTAGCACAATCCATAGGCCAGGTGGACTTAGTCATCCATGTGTGGGGTGATAAGTCCAACATACAAGCTTGAGATTTGTGTGGTATGATTTGACTAACCTTTGTGTTGCAGGTGTTAGTTAGATTTATGCATTTCCTTTTCATATAATAATTTGTATATTTAGGATTTGGAATGACTTCATTATGGGGGATTAGGATGAACATTGGTCATAAAATTCCATCTTATGCACCATGTGAAGCCTTGGAGCATCTAACATTCAACCATCCAAAGAAAGATCCAAAGAAGAAAAGAAGAAAATAAAAGAAAGAAAGAAGAAAGAAGAAGGAAGAATAAAGCTTAAAGACCCCAATAACAATGAATTCCTTTTACTTAATTGTAATTCAATTCATTTGTAATATGGGTTGTATAAGGGTAGAGCTCGACTACCCACATTTTATATTTTGGGTTTGTGTAGTGGTGCTTGACCATAAATGACCATTTATTCTTTTGCTCTAATTTTATAAATTGGTTGATGTTTGTTTAACTTGTGCATTAAGTGGCATGCTTTTCCTAGTTTCTTGCTTGCTTTATGTATGGTCTGGATGTGGATTAGGCTCTTTAGGGAAAAATAAAACTTTTACACAACTTAAAAATTCAAATTAAAACTAAACAACTCATAACCTCATCTAAAGCTTAGGATTAAAATCAAGATAAAAGAATTACCTTAGCTAGATGAGCTCTTTCCTTTATATTATAATGAACAACAACATCTTATTTCACTCTTGATTGGAGGGTTTCCATCTTTTCCAAAGAACCTGGCTTGACCTTTGAGGGCCGTAGTGGAAACACACCTCCTAAATTTCTAGCTAATTTTGGCCAACAATCTGCTTTCTCATGCATTAGTCATAAAAGTCCTATTAGCATGAGTCAAAATTGATTGTCCAAAAATGAAATAAAATAAATTTTGAAATGCATTAGATTTAGGTCATTAAAGCATGTCCCTTCACATGATCTAGTCTCTTTAAGGGGTGAGTTTAAGGACTTAGTCTCTTTCTAAATAAAAGCGGCCTTGGTATCTTGCATAAGCATAAGGACTTGCCTACATGTATTTAAAATTGTATGAAGAGTTAGTTGGTGGCCACCCCCAGACGGTTGTAAGTCCAAGTTGTCGTGGTTTGTCCTCTCTTGTAGAGGCAAACCAATTACCCATTTTCACCTTAGATTTAGGTTGTGCTTCCGGCCCTTGCCGAAGCTCCCTAGATTTAGGTTATGAGGTTGCTTCTCCCCCTTGTGCGCCATAAGTATAATTCCTTTCCTCTTAGGCATTTCTTTAATCTTGTGTTAAGGAATCTTAAGTCCTAAAATTCTAATAAAAATACAACTTAAACAACCTAAATCAATTTCTAAACCGTAAAGCCCAACTTTAGGATAGTCTCAGATGCTCGCTAGGTTTCCTAGCATTGTGAGCATCTCATACTTATTCCCATTTTTGCTTCTGATAATAACTCCACTTTTGATCAATCCCATGTGATCCTCAAATATAAACTAATCGATTGATAGTCCTTCCTATTGAAATCTTCAGAGACAATGATCATTTACCTTAATCGAGAGTTTTCCTAAAGGATCTTGTCCTTTAGGATCTAATTAAATATGGGGGCTTGCCCCTATAAGAAACTTAACCACCTGGATTAAAATAAACCATGCTTTACTTTTTCATGTAAAGTAGGAGAAGAATCTCTAGTAGATATGCAGACCCACCGCCCTTAGGAGTCCTTATTGAGGTGATTGGTTCTACTAAAGGGTAGTGACTTCTATCTTTTGAGACACTATACCTTGATGACATATCGATCACCTAAATAAGTTCATCTACGGATCTGTGTGGTGTCTTATCAAGATGAATTTTTGTAAGGGTTTCTTCTTTCTTTTCTCCCCACAGATTTGAACGGCAAATCCCTTATAAAAATTATTCACGACAGACACAAAGAAGAATAAAGGTGATGCTAAATTAGAATAATATCATAGACTAACGTGCCAATCTTCTAGATAACATCAACCTTATCATGAGATATTGTAGTTGGTTAACCCTTGAGATTAGGTTAACTTTGTGAAAGAGCATATAACACCTTAGTTTTAGGTAGTGAATATAAGAGCTAGATAATGGTTCTTAATAGCTAGATATTTAGCATCCATAGGAATTAGGCAATGGATCAAATAGAATAGAGCATTTTTTCCCTTCTTCTTTGGCTTGAGTTAATAAAGCACCAAGAGAATCACCTAATACCATTGTGTAAAGTATAGGTGGCCAACCCAAGCTAGAAGCAGCAAGTATAGGATGTGTCATCAAGTACTATTTAATGCTTTCAAAAGCATGTTGGCACTTATCATCCCATCAAAACTTGGTGTCTTTCTTTATAAGTGCAGTGAATGATTGATGCCTACCTGATTAGTTTGATATAAATCATCTTAAATATGTCAACCTTCTTTAGAAGGACTTGAGTTGTGTTAGACTTTTAGGGGGTGACATATCTAATATTTCTTTAAATTTCTCTAAATTTATTTCCATCTCACAGTGTCATATGATGAACACTTAAGACTTTAATAAAGTTACCCTGAAAGCACACTTTAGAGGGTTAATGTCTAGGCTATAATAATGAAACCATTCAAAGACTACTCTCAAATCATTTAGGTGATCTTCCTTTTTTTTGCTTTTGACTATGGGATCATCAGGGTAGTATTTAGCTTGATGATGAATGAGTTCATTGATGTTTCGAGTCATAGCTCATTATAAAGGCACTTATGAGGAGAATTCATCATGTTTAAATGTTGATAGTGATGACACTGTTATGCTTTCAAAGAATTTAGAAATATGATAAGAAAAAAAAAGCACAAGTATGAAAAATCTAAATTATATAAATTGCATAATAAAAGGTTGAGTGAAAATGAAGGAATAATATGCTACAATTGTAAAAGACTGGGACATGTAAAAGGTGATTGCCTAGATTTAGCAGGAAAAAAAAAGTTGAAAGGAAGAAATGTTGGAAAAATAAAAAGCCTTAGAAGTAAAAGAAAAGACCACTTTAGGCAAACTTTGCTTCAGAAGAATCAAGTGATGACACTATAGACCAAGATGCAAATTTATTTCTAATGGTAGATGTGTATACTACAAGTGAGGTATGTAAAAAATTTCATACGATGAATTAGATGATGCTTTCAATGAATTAGCATATCAATATAAAAAATTGAAAATAAAATTCAATTCCTTAGAGAAAGAAATGAAAAATTTATAAATGCATGTTTCATCATTGGAAAAAGAATGTAGTGAGCTGAAAGCTAAGAATGTTACTTTAGTAGATCAATCTATACTTATAAAATATCTTTAAAAAGAAATCTTATTATTTCATGAAAAATTAAATACCTATAGTAGCTTACATTCACATGTCGCATTTATTAAAAATAATTCTTCTAGTTCAACAAAATCATTTAACTATAGACCTTATACAAATACAAATGTTACATGTAATTTCTACAATAACAATGGTCATGTATCTTATGATTGTCATGCAAGAAAATCTCAAGCATTTCCTATATCAAATTGTATTTGCATACCCAAAAACAAAAATGTGAAAGCTACACACACTACAGAACATTTAGTGCATATTTCCTCTTAGATGTAGACCTAAACACATTGGGGTTCTAAAAGTTGACCCAGATTTTCTTTTATAGGAAAGCCTTCAAAGAAAAATTAAGGAAAACATGTGGTACTTGGATAGCAGATGTTCAAAACATATGATAGGTGATAAATAAAAAATTTTCTATTGTAGAACTTTGTGAAGAAGGGTGTGTATTTTATGGTCATAATGCTAAGGGAAATATAATTGGTACTGTTTCCATTTCTAAAAATTTAAATACTTTAGAAAAAGTTTATTTTGTTGAAGGTTTAAAGCATAATTTTATTTTTGTTAGTCAATTATGTGATAAAGGACTTAATGTTGAATTTCATGCCTCTTTTGTGTTTTTAGATAAAATGAAAAAGTTTTACTTATTGATGATAGATATAATAATATTTATCTTATTGATTTTGAACATTCATGTGATACCAATTTAAATTTACAATGTTTTAAAAGCTCACTTGATGATTTTTGGTTATGGTATAAAATATTATGTCACATTAATATGCATTTTTTAAATATAATATGGTTTACCAAAAATGAAATTTCTTTCTGATTATGTTTGTGATGCATGTATTCATGGAAAACATTCTAAACATTCTTTAAAGAACAAAAATATTATTTCTACTACTAGACCTTTAGACTTACTACATTTGGATTTGTTTGGCTCTATTAGTATTGCAAGCTTAGGTGGAAAATTCTATGGCTTTATTATTATTGATGATTTTTCAAGATTCACTTGAATCATGTCTTTAATACACAAAAATGATGCTTGTAAACATTTTATAAAATTTGTTTAACTTATTCAAAGGGATAGAAATCTTTTAGTTATTAGAATTCAATCTCATCATGGTGGTGAACGTGAAAATAAATATTTTGATGATTTTTATGATGAGTTTAGTATTAAACATAATTTTTCTATTGCTAGAACTCCTCAACAAAATAGTATTATAGAAAGAAAAAATAGGATTCTAATTGAGTTGAATAGAGTTATGATAGATGATTATAAGTTGTATAAGTATTTTTGAGCTAAGTCATTAACACTGCATGCAATGTGATGAATCGTATTTATTTGAGAGTTATTATAAACATGATGAGTTGTTCTTTAGTAACTAAACCTAATAGTAGTTACTTTCATATCTTTGGATGTAAATGCTTCATTTTGAATAATGGAAAAAATACTTTTGGAAAATTTGATTGTAAGTCTGATGATGGTATCATTTTTGGCTATTCTATCAATGGCAAATCTTATAAAGTTTCTAATAAAAGAAAATTAATTGTTGAAGAATCAGTACATGTTATATTTGATGAAAACCCTATAGACCCTATTAGAAATGATGTGATTGAAGATGAGATAGATGAATTTAAGAAAATAA
Organism: Cymbidium sinense; assembly: GCA_021442155.1. Taxonomy (NCBI): domain Eukaryota; kingdom Viridiplantae; phylum Streptophyta; class Magnoliopsida; order Asparagales; family Orchidaceae; genus Cymbidium; species Cymbidium sinense. The sequence goes on along the minus strand of CM038221.1, from coordinate 90,290,964 downwards.
ATTTGGAAGAAAATGTAGATGACTCTTTACTCAAAGAATGGAAATGTATTAAGAATCATCCCAAATACTTGATCATTGGAGATCCTTCCTAAGGAGTTAGAACTAGAAGTCAATCTAAGGAAGTGATAAATCCGTTTATATTCTTATCTAAGATTAAACCAAATCCATTAGTTGAAGCTTTAGAGAATCATATTGGATTGTAGCTATGGAAGAAAAATTAAATCAATTTATTAGAAATGATGTGTGGGAATTAGTTCCTAGACCTCAAGACCAGAATGTCATCGGAACCAAATGGGTTTTTAGTAATAAGCTAGATGACCCAGGGCACATTATTAGAAATAAAGCTAGAATGGTTGCACAAGGCTACACTTAGATTGAAGTGATAGACTTTGAAGAATCTTTTGCTCTTGTAGCTAGATTAGAAACTATTAGATTGTTCCTTGCCAATTCCTGTTACAAAGACTCTAATTTTTTTTCAAATGGATGTTAAAAGTACATTTTTAAATGGCTTTATAGATCAAGATGTCTTTGTATAATAACCCTGGTTTTGAAAGTTTTGTTTTTTTTATCATATTTTTAAATTGAAGAAAGCCTTGTATGGATTGAAGCAAGCTCATAAAGCTTGGTATGATAGATTGAGTAGCTTTCTTATTGACCAAGGTTTTAAGAAAAGTAGAGTAGATACCACCCTATTTCTTAAGAACATAAGTGATGATCTGATTATTATGCAAATTTATGTTGATGACATTTTATTTGGTAGTTCAAAAGAATTTTTGTAAGTTGAGTTCTCCTCTTAATTGTTTAAGGAATTTAAAATAAGCATGATGGGTGAACTCAAGTTTTTAAGGAATTCAAGTTAAGCACAAGAAGGTGGCACCTTCATTTGTCAAACAAAATATACAAATTACTTAATAAAAATATTTGACTTAAAGAAATTTAAATCTAGTAAGACTCTCATGAGCCCCTCCCTCTTCTAAACTTGATTTAGATTAATCTAGAAAACCTATTGATCAAAAGTTTTATAGAAGTATGATAGGTTCTCTTTGGTATCTTATTATTAGTAGACTTGAAATTATTTGTGTTTTATGCTTGTGTGCTCATTTTCAGGCTACTCCAAAGGAATCATATTTAACTATTGTAAAACATTTTTTTTTCATTATCTAATTGGCTCTTTTGGTTGAGATTATGGTTTCCTAAAAATTAACTTATATGAGAGTTGATTGTATATTCTGATGCTGATTTTGTAACTTGTAAAGTAGATAGAAAACGTGCATCAAGATCTTGTCAATTTTTAAGATCCTCTTTTGTCTCTTGGTCTTCTAGAAAATAAAACTTAGATGCTCTTTTCATTACTGAAGCTGAGCATATAGCTACCAGAAGTTGTGTTGCTCAAGTTCTTTGATTGAAGCAACAATTATGATTTTGGACTTAAAATAGATTACATTCCCATTAAATGTGATAACACTAGTACAATTAGTTTGATAAAAAATTCTATTCAAGACTCTCAAACCAAGCATATAGAAATCAGACATCAATTCATAAGGGATCATGTTAGCAAAAGAGATGTTAACATTGATTTTGTTAGTACAAATTCGCAAATTGTTGATATTTTCACAAAATTTTATACTGAAGAACATTTTTGTACTTTGAGATGCATGTTAGGTATGCCAAATCCATCCAAGTAATTTATTATTGTTCTTATTTAAAATCTTTTTGATGTTGCCAAAAGGGGGAGAAAGTATTATATTGATCTTTTTATTTATGATGCATAAATTTAGGGGAAACTTTTCTTTTTGCATTTATCTTCATCTTATAGAATTGAATAAAACTATAAAATGGTTTGAAACATTGTTTATTTACTTTTCATACTTTCTTTTAATGCAATTTATATTTCATAAAGGTTGATGTAAGGTCACTTTGCACCATCAGTACTATTCCATACCAACATAGGGTTGTCATCATAAAAAAGGGAGAGATTGTTGACTTCATGAGCCCCACCTTATTTGACATTAATTTTGATGATAGAAAACATATATTCAAATGCTCTAGTTGGTTTAAATTCAAGTGATGTAGGAAAATTCTTCAAATCCAAATTCTTCAGTCAATTTAGAAAGCTGAAGTTGTTGGACTTGATACTTGTGAATTATCTAGGAATTATAGTATTAAGGTAAATAAAGACCTCAATAAGATAAAATAAATGATTTATTTATTTCAAAATATTTTCTTAATTTTATTCATATTTTCTACATATTAAAATTCCATTATTCTATAATTATTACTTGAATTATCCATTTTGGATAACATGAACTAAGAGCATGAGTTAAGTTTCATTTAATATGCTTTCAATCAAGATAAATTAAGTTCATACTTCATTAAATCATTTCCATGCTTAATCATATTTATTATTCATTTATGTAATTCAGAAGAATTAAATTATTCTTAAATTATACTAATTATCATTTTCTCTCTCAGATTATTCTATTTTCACTCACCTATCATTCTTATCATCCCAATAATGTTTTAGCCGAATTTTTCATAGGATTTTGGTTAATAAATCATTTGAGGTTTATTCAAAATATTTTCATAAATAATTCCATCATTTTTCAAATTTCAAAAATTCATTCATTTGAATTTTTATATTTATTTTGAATATTCTTTACTAAATAAATGCAAAATTGATTCTAATCATTTTTGGAATTATTTAGGCGACCCTAGCATGAATTATTTCAACTAATTGGAGTTTAGTTATATTATTTCAAGTTAATTAAAATTTGAATTCAAATGAACCTTGATTTAATAACCTTTTCCTTTTTTTCTTATAATCTATTTAGGAAAGTGTTTGGTTGGCCACATTAAATCAATTTAAATTATTTTATAATATATATTAATTAAAAACTTTCAAATTAATCATCTTCAATTTTAATTAATTAAATATATTGATTTAGGATCATTCCAATTAAGAAATAAGTTGTTGGTCAAAAATCCTATGGATTTTCTCATATTTATTTTATTCGAATTAATTCATGCTATTTCCATATTAAATCTTGCTCTAATTAATTAGTTATTATAAATTTATCATATGATGCATTGAATTATTACTTGGAATCTATCTTTTGACCATCTCATTTAAAAATTGAAACTTCAAATGAATTTCCATGTTAAGGTAAATTTAATTATTAAGTTCTTTATTATTATTTTTTTTCTTAGTTCCCTCTAGGCTGACCTACTTAACATTAACTCTCATTCAATTTAAGTTTTCATTTAAGATCTAATGTATTTGAATTTCAAAATATTTCTTTAATTAATATTCCCTCCTTGGCCGACTTTCATTATTAGACCTTTAGGTTGATAAATTGTTATGTCTCTCTCTCTCTCTCTCTCTCTCTCTCTCTCTCTCTCTCTCTCTCTCTCTCTCTCACTCACCATATCTTGCCTTGGCCAAAATTATTCAAGGGTTCTCATAATTTAAATTCAATTCTCTATTCAAATTTTGAATTATTTCCATGCTTGGATTTCCCTCATGCTTTGGTCGATCCATCAAAATCTTTTATTACATTGATTTCAAAATTCAATTTATTACCTAATCTATCTATCCTCCTATTTCTCTCTTAGCCAAATTTCATTGGAATAAAATCATTGTTTATTTTATTGTGATTATGTAATCAAATCAAATTTTTTTCTTAAATTATTTTCTCTCCAACTTCATCATGCTTGGCTGACCACATTAGCCCCTCTTTTTCCATTTAAGATGGCTTTGTCCAAAAGGAAAAGTTTCTTAGCTAATTCTCCACTCTTGGCCGACCCAATGCTACATCTTACTCTTGGAGATTTTGTGATTCATGTGCTACAACTCCTTTATCATTAATCATCTTCCCTTAGCCAAAAATTTCAATTGAAGATAGCTTGGGAAAACATGAAGGATTGGTGAAACACCCCTTGGCCGAAAACTATAAATGTTTTTACATATCCTCTAAAGTGTAAAAATCTTCGTCTTACCTTATTTTCTTCTTGGCCAATCCATGATCATGGTATTCATGAATATAATGTAATTGGGATTGATAATTTCATCTTGGCTGAAAAACTTGAATTAATTGGTTAAGGATTTGGTTTTAAAGTTCTCTTCCTCTTCTCTAATTTTCTTAAATCCTTAAGTGGAAGACATTTTGTGTTTTGATTTCAAGTTGCATATAAGTGATTAGCAAGCTTATATTACAAATTATTTTATAACTTGCAAACAATATAGTTATTATAAAAGAAATTTTACGTGAACTTATTTGATTGGATTTTTCATATTAACTTGCTTGTTAAATAACATTAGATTATTCAGATCATTTGATTTAGTTTATCCTTTACATATTCAAATCAAGATTCGATGGTACTTAAATATTTCACTTAAAGTAGCTTTGATAGTAAGTTTTCACATCTTTTAAAATAAGTTATAGTTCTGTTCTAGTTCACATTCAATATTTCATGCAATATTTTTAAATTATAATTAATGTTGAATAAACAAAAAAGTGAGCTCTTTTATTCTTTCATTACTTTCCTTAATATTTTTTTAGTTGGATTTTGAGTGCAAAATAATTTTAAATTGAGAGTTAGATATTTGTAACTCTTCTCTTCTTTCTTCTTGTTCTTTATTGGTGTAGCTTTAACTACCAACCCTCTCAATGGAATATCAATATCACATTGATCACTCTTCTGGTAACTTTATGGTTTATCTGGATGGCTAGAAATGACATTAAACACAATGACAGTGGAGTAACAATAGATATTGTAATAAGAAATATTAGAAATTATCTTTACAAAGACTCTCTACATGGGATTGTTTGGAGGACATAATTTGCTGGAAGGATGGATCATGTCAATAACCTGGATATTTGTGTTAACAATACTAACAATAGATGGGAGTTAATTCAATGGAACAAACTGTCCTATGAAACAATCAAGATTAACATTGTTGGAAACTTGATCCTAATACTGGTCATGTTGGCATTGGAGGAATCTTTAGAGGATGAAAAGGTATACATTTATGCCATTTTCTAGTGACTTATGCTACACTATCACCCTTACATGCTGAGATTGTAGCATGCCTATTTATGCTCAAGATTGCTTATGTTCATCCAAGAAGGAAGTATTGGATCAAATCTATCTCCTTAACACTTATCAACATTTTAAAGGAAAACAAAGAAAGTAACATCCTTTGGTTCATCATCAATGAAATCAAAGCTTTGAAGAACCTCATGAGAATCTTCTTATCTCATTTTCATAGAGAGGGTAATAGACCTACTGATCTTCTTGCCAACCATGGTTCTCTTTCTTTGTCTTTTTGCATATCCTCTTCTATGGACCCATAATTTGGTGATTCTAGTGCATGGTGATAACTTAGAAATTCCTTATATAAGAGCTAAACACTTGTAGAACATTCATCTTGTTACTTTTTTTATTTCTCATATTTAAAGTGATCAATAAATTTTTACTTACCCAAAAACAAACACTACCAACCCTCAACAGTCTTTGAAGAGAGAGGAGTATGAGTTAGAGTGCTCATATACTAGTTGATCCTCTCATTTAATGATAATTAAAATACATCAATGCTCTACTTGGGAACCTTTTCACATCACTATTTGGCTCTAATGTCATCTCTAACTAAGTCATCAAGTGTGAGAAACAACTAGTGTACTAACTACATAAGACTCATCCTATGAACTAAATTCTAAGTCTATGTAGATCCCGGAGAGCCTAAGCTATTTATGTAAAATCTTGAACTTGGGGTGCATATACTAGTCTACCTCCTCTCATGCCTCCTTTGAGGTTTCCTCCTCTTTGTCTCATGGGGGGTCAGGACATCTCACATACTCATTAGAAAGGATAGGTAAGATGTGAATGAAAGGTGATGTTGAGACATCTACTTCCTTCTCCAAGTTTTCTTCTTTTTCTTCTCTCTCTTATCTTTTCTTTTTCTTTTTGATATTTTTTCTTTTCATTTTTTTATTGATATTATTTTATGCATCATGAGACATTTTGCCACATGGGGAGGTAGTATTTCATATCTTCATATATTCTGACCTTATGCACTAAGAATGACATCAAGTCACCCTTAATATAGTGTTTTAAGCCACTATACATGAACTTGATGCACTGATGAAGTGAGAATGGTACCATATTCTTCTAATGTATCCAAGGTCTTCTTTGAAATGTGTTGAAAGATATATCTGAATCTATAATGTGAAACTTCAACTCAATCTTTAAATTACCGTCTATAATAATAGTGTGATTAGGCCTAAGGCCCTCTTGCCATGTTCATTAAATTCTTCCAATATCATCTTATCATAACTAAGCTTTATGATGTCGATCCTCAAGTAGATAACAGTTCTTAGACTCATGATGTTGAGTGATGCACCTAGGTCAACAAGTACTCTAGGTAATTTGAAGTTGTCTATATTCACTAAAATGTTAAGTAGGTGGCTCTTATCAGTAGTTCCCAGGAGTAAATCTTCATCTTAAAAGGTAACTCTAAAACCTCTTTGAAATAATAGGTGTGGTGTTTTTGTTTAAATGTTCAGGCACCACATAGATCTTAGGGGGGTACTTATTAAGTTGATCAAGTGTGACATCAAGGAATAATGTACTATCTTAAAATGTAGAATCATCACCCTATAATGGACTCAATCATCTAATTAAAACTCTTAAGGTAGATAGGTCAATGTATACTAGAGATCTTTCCCCTACCTCACATGGATAAGGTAAAGCATGATATATTTTAAGCCAGGTTCTTTAGTTCCTTATGGAAGCAAGCTTCCATATTTAATTAAATCTTAAGAAATAGGGATCTCCTAAGAATATGCTTAATTAAAATAGTCAACTAATGTCTTCAAGATATCAAAGTTTGGTGATCAAAGAAATGGCAATTATTAATAATCAAGTAGGAAGAGTATAAATAGAAAGAGTTCTTAATAAGTTCCAAAGGAGGATACGTAGAAAATACTCGTGATACTAGGAAGCCTAGTAAATGCTTCAATCTACCATATAGTTATATTTTATATTTTCTAAAGGAGATAAATTACATTTATTTAAGTTAAAATTTTATTAGAATGCTAGAACTTAGATTCTAATAATACAAGATTATGGAATTTCCTAAAAGGTGAGGACTTATACTCATTGCAAAAGAGAAACAAGTAGCCTTTCAACCTGTATCTAGATTTCTCTAGCATAAGCTAAGAGCACAACCTAATTCTACTCAAAGAAAATGGGATATGTTGGTTCACTTCCACAATAGAGAGTATGTCGATCCAAACTCTTCTAGACTTACAACCGCCTGCAGTGGCTACCAACTAGCACCTCATATGATCTAAAATCATGTGGACTACTCATATGTAAATGTAAGAAAGCTATGATATTATTAGTTAAAAAAGAATCTGGATTTCTAAACTCACTCCCTAATAGAATAGATCATGATTGGTGTGCAAATCATGTCTTATAGTAAAGCAAATAAAATTTATAATTTTTATCTCATTTTAGACTCATCATTTTGGAATCAGGCTTAAGATAAATTATGACTAAATGCATGATAAAATTATATTATGTTCCAAATTAGCAGAAAGAGGTGTTATGTACTATAAGGGAGTGCTCTTATAGGTCAAGCCATGTCCCTTATCGTTCAAGAGTAGAAACCTCTTATTTATAAGGAAGAAATAAGATGCATTCATGATTTTATAACACACAATCATACAACTAAAGGGCTACTAAATCTTTTATTTTTCATTGATTAGAAACTTAACCTTTAGAATGAGATTATGAGTTGTTATTGTTTAGTTAAAATTATTTAGTTGAAGTAGAAAATTTAAGTTTCCTAAAGCGCTTATCACATCTAGGCCATACAATAAATAATAAATCATTAAGAAACTTATGAAAAGCATGACTTTCTTTTGCACAATCAAAGTTAACAATCAAATAAACATTATTGATTAAAAGAATAATAAGCTAGTGCAGTCGGGTACCACTGTACACCCTAGAAAAGAAATAAAATTGAGTAGCCGAGCTCAACCCCTATACAACTTAGATTACAATTAAACTAAAAAATGAAAATAAAGCTATAGGGTCTTCAATTCATCATCTTCATCTTCACTTCTTGGATTCAAGCACTCCATGTATCAAAGTCCTTCTCAAGTCTAGCCATTGTTCATCCTAAACCACATAGCTCTAATTCTAAGGCTATTACAAAAATTTATATTTTATGAAAATGTAAATCTAACTACACCTACAAAATGAAAGTTAGCTTAACATACATTCACACCAATTAGTTATATTTCATACATTTGGGCTTAACATGCTGCCTTGGGTCACCAAGCCCATTATCCTATTAGATTATGCTTAAGGATATAAGTGTTGACTCCATGAGACCCACCTTATTTGAGATTGATTTTGATGATAATAAATATATGTTTAAATTATACTATTATTTAAATTCTAGTGTGCTCAAAATTTCTTCAACTCTAGATTCTTCAATTAGTTCAGAAAGCTAAAGTTGTTGGACTTGAACTAGTTGAAATTTTTCTAGGAATGACTATATTAAACAACAACAACAAGCCTTTATCCCACTCAGGAATGACTATATTAAGGTAAATGAAAAACTCACTAAAATAAAATAAATGATTCATTCATTTCAAAATAATTCATTTTAAAATTATTTATATTTTTATATCTTAAAGTGCAATTATTTCTTAAATTATCCTTTTTGGATAATATGAACTAAATGCATGAGTTAAGTTCTATTTAATATGCCTTTAAGCAAGAAAAATTAAACTCACATTTCACTAAATTATTTTTATGATTGATCATACTTTTTATTCATAAATTTATTGCATAAAAATTGAATTATTCTTAAATTATCATATTAACTTAATTTAATATTATTTAATACTTAATTAATGCATTAAATAATCATCTTGAATTCAAATTAAGTCAATACATTAAATTAATATTTTTCTATTTATTAAAACTAGCTTGGCCAAAAATCCCATTACATCTCTTGAAACCATTTTATCTAATTTAATTAACAATTTTTCTATATTGAATTATATCTCATTTAAATTAGTATATTTGCAATATATTCTACATCTAATCCATGTTAATTCTTTCATAAAAATCAGCCTTGGCTGACTATCCCATATGGTTTCAATTACTCTTTTTGAATTTGTCTAGTTTAGGCAAACTTTAAAATTATTGGATTTTAATTTATTGCATATCTCCTCTTTTTCTCAATCTCTCTTTCTCTTCAGTTATGGACCATCCTTGGCCAAAATTTTATTGGATTCCCTCTCTTGTTCTAACCATGAGCCACCTTTAAATTCTTCTCTTTTTGGCTTATGTTCAATATGCTAAGGAGCCTTATCACTTATTGCTTTTGCCTTGGCCTATCTAATGAGATACATCATGTGCTTCTTGAATTAGAAATTCAAATTATTGCTAAATCAACTTCCCTTCCCTCTAATATCCCCATGCATTGGCCAACCATAGCCTCCTCTCTTTTCTATTTAAGTGAGCAATTGAATCCTGAAAAGGTTCTCTTTCTCTCTAACTTTTCTCTCTTATTTTTCTCCACCATTGGCCGCCCCTTGCTACACATTTGCTATTGAAGATCTTTTGTGATTTAAGTTCTACAATTCTTCATCATTGATCTCTTACCATTGGACAAAAGGTTGGTTTAAAGACTACTTGGGAAACTTAAAGAATAAGTGCAATATACCTTTGGTCGAAAGCTTCAAGAAGGCTTTTCTTAAAGTTCTTAAGGTGCTAAACTTCCAATCTTACCTTGTTTCTTCCTTGGCTTAAATGTAAGGTTATTTAATTTATTTTGGCTTAATGTCCTTATATAATCTTATTATCTTGCTTGCCCAAAATTCTCACAAGGTAATTTATTTTGTTTAGTGCTTAATCTCCTCATAACCTTGATTCTCACAATGGCTGAGAGCTATATATTTCTTACTAAAGTTTTGTTTGTGCTTAACATCATATTTCCTTAATTCTTGAGTTGGTTGAACACATTATATTTTTTTTAAAGTAAATTAGTGCTTATTGTTCACTTGTTTTCATTTGATTCTAATATATGCATATGTGATATTCATCTTATGTTGCCATTTTAAAAATTGTGCAAGTGATTACCAAAGATTTATTTTTTACAATTCATTTCATCACCTGTGTTTACCATAACTATTATGAAAGAAAATCCAATTCAACTTATGTGATTTAATCTTTCATGTCAAATAATTTTTCACTTAATTTATACTTGCATATAAGATTTATTATAGTTCATTATTCAACTCTTTATTCTATTATTTTTCAATTTATTAATTCAAATCATCTTTGATTTCAAGCTTCATAAATAATTATTTTAAATCAAACTTCTTTGAAGACTTGCTTGCATTGAATATTTAAGTGAAAGTCTTATATCAAATTTTAATCCTAAATAAAGTGAGATCTCTTTCACTAATTTCACTTGCCTTAATATCAATTTAGTTGTCTTGTGAGTGCAAAAATATTTTAAATTGAGAGTTAGACATTTATAATTCACTTCTTATTTTTTATTGGTTTGTGCTGGAATTGTACTTGCTTGTTGTAAGAAAGTACATGTAGGGTTGTACTTGACCCTGCAGGATTGTATGATATTCAGTTGTACTTACCATGAAGGAGAGTAGGGGAGATTTGTTGTAATCTTTACTTTGAATTATTGAATTTCTAGCATGGGTTGCTAAGCGTGGATGTAGGCCAGTTTTTGGGGTTTGGAACCATAAAAAAATTTTGTCTTCTTTTACTTTTCCTGCATCTATTTTTTATTGTTGTTTATTAATTGTTGTGAATATTTAAAGTTAAACTTATTTATAATTAACTTTTCTATAATGTATTAAAGTTAAGTTTTAATTTTAAAATAATTTTTAAAATAGTTTAAAATAATACATCAAAAAATAAAGCATTACATTATCAAAATAATCATTGGCCTAGCTTAGAACTAAGATCAGTGACTTAGTATCCTAATGTGTGTACTAGGTTTGGTGTAGTATGTCATGATTAAGCTTTAATATTTGAATTATCTAATGATGAACATTTTAAATTCTTTATTAAGGATGATTGTACCTTATATGATTAATGGTTTGAAATGATTTTTACACTTAAGTTTTGATTTCATTTTGAGTTCCATTTTCAATTTGGGGTTATAAAGAGAAGAAGAAAAAAAAAGAAATCCTTCTTAGTCCCTATTCTTTATATTAATTCTAGGAGATAAATTCTTATAATTTTTAATTCTCTTGATGAAGTTTTCTAATATGTTTGGATTTGACTTAAGAGACTCTATTTAAATATGAAGAGGCATCTTATGATTAATGAAGTCAAATTATGATTAATTCAATAATACACTTTGGACTTTACTTCATCATTCTTTAATACTCATTCAATTTAATATGCTTAATTAGATAATTAGATTTACCCCACACTTGATGCATGACTGGATTTATACACATTAATTTACATATAAAATATGATGCATAGATTATGTAGAATAATTTAACTATACCTTATGCATCTACATATACATCAATATATCAAATTTATATAGGTACGTGCCATTATTGAATGAGGAAAGTGAGGTAATCAAGGACCCCTTGGACTACTTAAACACTCATGCTCAAGGAATGTCCACACTATATACTTATTAATTCATATACATATGCATACTTATATGGACATAAGGATGAAATTATGAAATTTTTAAGATGTTTCAAATGCATATGAGTGAAAATAATTTATATTTAATATGTATTTTACCACAAGTTCCAAGATACGCAACGTGTTATACCAAAGGTATGAGGTATCGAGACTTCCTTCAGACCAGTAGCCCTATGACCTCGTATTTCAAAGCTATATACCTTTCAAATAATGGTTTATACATACATGACTTAAATTTAGCTTTTAATTATTTATATTAGTTTATATTTGGAATAGTAAATATCTTTTGATTAATCAAGAAAATAATTTAATATTTTCTAGTGATAATAGCCACACTATTTAATTCAAAGCCATGTAATCAAATGAAATCTTTAATTTTAAATTTAAAACATGAATGCATGGGACAATTGAACTTAATTGAAGAAACGTAATTAATAGTACTAAATAATTTATTTGCCTTCATTAATTCTTGAGGACATTCTCATTATATAAACACGTTTAGGATTAATCGAATTCATTAAGAATTAATTTGGAAATTTAAATTATTTGATCCTAAAGAGGATAAAAAATAATTAAAATTGTCCTTTTGCCCATCTTTGTTCATTAAGTGGTTTAAGAGTGATTTAAGTGATTTCTCTTTGTATTTTAAATTAGGGTTAATTAAATGTTTAATAAAATTAAGCCCAAAGAGGCCCATGAATTTAATTAAACCTTGAATATAAGCCTAAATATTATGAGAAAACTCTTGGAAATGAATAAACATAAAGTGAACATGTCCTAAAACTTTTAATATAATTAGGACTTTAATTAAGGGTTAACTAAATAGAAGGGGCCCTAAACTATTTGGAGATTTTGACTTCATTAAAAAACTTCTTTGTTAACTGAGCACAAAGAATTCTTGGTACAAATTTTTAGTGATCTACTCTAACTACTATGATTTCTCTAAGTTCTAGGATATTTAATGATTTAATTAATTAAATAAATGCCCTTTAAGGTGATTTTAGAAAATACTTAGTACTAAAGGTCATAATAAATTTCTTTAATCACCCTTATTATTTGGATGCTTAATTAGATTTTAATAATTAATTTTATAATTTTATTAATTTTAAATAATTATTAAATGCATGAAATGTTTAATTAAAATTTGAAAAATAACATTTCCTAAATTACTTAGCAAATTGCCTTGAGAAAATTATGGGAGATAAAGATCATGTTAAAGATTAATTACACCAAATCCCAAGTTAATAAGCCAAGGAATTAAGGTTTAATTAACCTAAAGAAGTTAAAGTTCATACACTAATTAATCACTATTCATTTGACAAAATTAAAGCTTTTATTTTCTATATGTTCTCCTCTGTGTGAGCTTTCCAAAATCTAAATAATACAAATATATTTTAAACACTAAATTTATTTCTATTTTTTAGATCAAAGTTTAGGCTAATTAAAATATATTTTAAACCCTAACTAATTCATTTACATAGTCAGTGTTATGTATGCGTTGACGCGATAGTGGTTACCACATGGCACTGCGTCGGCACTTTCTACGTGGCACCGTGGGATTGGCTACTTAAATTATCCCATATGGCTACTGACTTAGCAGTGGTGGATACACTTTCTTCTGTTTGATAATGGATCAAATGGTGGGGATTAATCCTTTTAAATCAAGATTTCTATCGTGATTAATCATGGCCATCCATTCTAACCATATGGAATGGATGACAGATGATCCATCGTAAACCTAGGGATAGACACCATCTTTCTTTTTTCATTTGATCTGAGTACACCGAAGCTCATTCAATAGCAGATTCAAATGCAAAATGATCAAGGAATGATTTTAAAAGGATCCTATAATTCGATCAATGTCGAACAAGCATTCACTTCAAAAAGGATAAAAATCTTATATTTTTTTATGGTTGGCTGGAATTTACCTCACCGGAGCTAAAGATTGGTGGCCCTAAATTAAGGTAGCTTTTCTTTGAAGAAGCAAAGCCCTACTAAAGATGTATCAGGTTACCTCTCTATTGATCATCTTCTGAACCAAACACCATTATAAAGCTCGGAGTTGGTCTAAGAGTGGTTTCGCTAATCGAGTACTTCTCGATTTATTTTGGTTCAACAAAGTGAGGGGAAGGTGTGGGAATTTGGTGTTTAAGTGAGGTTGAATGGAGACGGTACTCAAGTTGTGGTGAGGCTTAGTCTTGTTGATGGTTGAGTGTATAAGAAGCTCTAGGGAAGCTTGAGGACTTGGTAGGATGCTCGAGTGAAGGTATCTATTGAGAACCAATGGGGGAGGAGGTGTATACCCTCTTTGAATTAGTTGGATTAGGCATGGTAGTGAGTCAGCCATTAGGGGTGGCTTGAAATGCAAGGGATTGATGAGGTAGAAGTCCTCTAATGGCTCAATGAGTTGATTAATTTAATTTAATTTAAAGTGGAATTGAATTTAGATCATATGGGTTCATTTAGGCCAAATGGGCTAAGTTGACCAATTTAGTCAAATTGGCCAATTGAGTTAGGTCAGGGGTTGAGTTACGATTGATTGATCATTTGAGAATGGATTGGAGGATTTGATTTAAATTGATTTGGATTATGATAGGTTTTAACTCAATTTGATTTTTTAGGCCAATTGGGCCAAACATGTCAATTAGGTTGGTTTTATTAAGTATACACCTTGTGTATCTCACCATCTAATTTGATAATAACAAACCCTATGTAATAAAATCTAATTATTTCTTTGCAGAGTAAATTATCTGCATTAATCATTATGAATATTATTCTTACATTAGATTTATATATATATATATATATATATATATATATATATATATATATATATATATTGATGAAGATACTAATTATTTATTTCAAGTGTTACTAGAAATTCACTAGACTCATGTTGCATAGTTAGATCGAGAAAGTCATATCAACTAGACTAGGGTAGTTTGGGAATTTTCTAAGACTTAAAATAATAAGGAAAATAAGAGATAAATAAAATAAAGTTAGTTTCTTAATCATTTCAATATATTTTATTTAAACTTCTCCGTATTTTTTACATTTTAAAATTGCATTATTCTTTAATTATTCCTTGAATTATCCTTTTTGGATAATCTAAATTACTTTCATGAGTTTAATTAATAGGTGTAAGATGGCTGAGTTGCATGGAAACTAACTCCCAAGAGTTGTAATTAGAGAAGGGAAAAAGCAAACTAAAACTGCATGGTCAAGAGGGAATACACAGATAGAGCATTTCCCAACTACAAGGGACCTTTGCATGACCTTCCTCTCCTCACACAAAGTTGAAATGAATTTTCCCCCACCTCCCTCACCACTGGGAGGCGGGAGAGAATGTCCAACATCATTGGAATTCAAACTGAGGTTGGTTTCGGGAGCAATCCAGAGGGAGACAATCCAATTCCTTTGGCACCGAGCTTCCCACACCATTCCACCGCTATTGGAGTCAACCCCACCACCGGATATCATCGAAACCAAACCAAGCTATTAATGCCTTTAAGCTTTCAACCTTGGTGTTCTTTGAAGAGAATTTGATCTCAAGTGAGATCAAACCATTTAGATCCCTTCATTTTCATTCACTAAAATTGTGCGATTTCAATGGTCGAATGGCCAAAAATTATGCAAAAAAGATAGATAGCTCTCAACCTCTGCTATCGGTGTAGGAGATGTAATCTCGCCATCCATTCCTTTTAAATAAAATAGATAGCCAAGATCTAGCCGAATCTCTAACTAAATTTGATAAGGGAAACCATGGCAAGAATCACAGTTGTCCAATCTTAGATTTGATGGTTCATGATCAAACAACGTGTGCTACCTCCTATACACAAGTCCACATCAAATCTTGCATGGAACAATGATGCAGTGATGCATGTAAAGTGGTGCCACATCAAATCCATGTTGATCCGATGCACCAAAATAAGAAAATCGGGTTTTCTTTAATTAACAATTAGAAAAATTACATAAATCTTCAATAAATCATAAAAAAAATTAAATATAAATCCAAAATTATAAACTTAGGCTCTGTAGATTCATCTTAATTAGAGGAATCCATTAAAATTAGAATCCTCAAATTATTTTGGGTATTTTGACCTTAATTTAGATTTGAATGAAAATTTTCAAACTTGAATTACTCCCAAACAAATAATCCAATCCAAATGAAACTTTAGGGGATTAAAATTGATATTAAGACACACATATTGTAAATTTTTCATAATTTATTGACCAGCGAATCTTAATATTGGAAATTATAAACCCTAAACCTTAATTTTCATGAAATTAATTATAAATAAATGAAATAAATAATGAAAATTGATCAAAATTATTTAACACATCTTAATATACTCTAATGATCATAAACAAACTATTAAAACTCATGAGAACATAATAATTCATAAAATGGTTTAATTAGGTCATTAATTGAATTAATTAATTCAATTAATCAACTTGAAATTAAATAAAATGTAATAAAATAAGCCAAAGCATCAAAAGTTATGAATGAACCCTCTTTGAATATATATTTCAAAAGGATTTCAAGAAAAAAATAAAACCCTTAAATAATTTTCATTAAATAAAGTCTATTTTAGGTTTTAATAAAATAATTAAAACCTTAATTTCACCTTAATCACATATTTGATCAACATAAAACTTTAGGGAAATTAAATAGGCAAGGAACCCCACTTTCCATAAAAAGTTTAGATTCATTTGACCTTTGGATTGGGAGTATTTGAATTTCCAAGCCTCTAGGTCAATTTAGAAGAAAATTTATAGAAATTATAAAATTCATGATACAAATATAAAACATTATAGTTAATATCAAGACACTTAAAATCTATAAGTCAATTGAAAACAATAGAATTCAAATAACTCTAAGTTAAAAGGTCATAACTAAAGGAAATATGAAACTTAAATAATATTTAATTCTGATAAGTCTTTAGATCATAATAATTTCATTTTATAATTTAAAATATAAAAAGCTCATTGATTTCTAAAATATATGAGTTATTAATACAAAAATATATTAATATCATTTTACATAAGGAAATAAAATGGTATAAATGTGAATATAAAAGGATAAGTATATGAACATAAGAAAATGAAATGTGAACATAAAAAAAGAATAACTGTAATTAAAACCATAAGCTAGAATGAATCAAATTTTAAAAGACAAAGTAACAAAGCATATTTAATCAACAAAAGAAAAACCTTTCTTTAAATCACATAAATCATAGATTAAATTTGCATTAAGATAAATGTTCTTTTCAAAAGACATAAAGATCATTCTTTTTGTTCTAAGGTAATTAAGATAATTGGAATCTTTTCATAATGTACAATTTGGAATCATTAAATACAATAATTTAGAATTATTCCATAATGAAAGAATCATTAATATAAATTAGTTATAAAAATGGAATGCAATAAATTGAATAATCTTAAACATAATAAATTGAATATAATATTATTTAGGTTAATGAACATTAATGAAAATAAACAAATGAAATTAACTTCAAAGTTTCATATAAATAAAAATGAAATTAACTTAACTTGAATAGAGAAAGTACTTACACTTAAGTTTTAGCCTAAATTTAGTATAGTAAAGTCAATGAACAAACATAAATATTAAATTAAAGATGACTCAATATAAGATATAAGTCATCATAATCAATTAAGTAAATATGTAAAGTAAATCAAACCAAAGGAATAAATGATAAATATCAATATCATAATCTTAAATCAAAGAAATTAGAAGAACCTCAAATCATAATGATAAATGAATTAACTTAAAGAAAAATCAAATTAAATTATAACAATAAATATAATAACTTAATTTAAACAAAAATCATAAAATTACTTAATACAAAACAAAATGAAATAAATTGAACTAAGCTAAACCCTCTAAATTTAAGTTCAATTCAAAATACTTAGGATTTTCATTAGATCCTTAGGATGAATCTCTATCTTAGAGTAAAGATATCATCTTATTAGGATTTAGGGTGTTAAATGGAATGGGCTCTATTTAGAATAAAACCTATTTTATTCTTCACACTTGAAAACTTAATTTAATTTTAACATAATAAGACATACCTAAAATGAAGATAAAAATCATTAAATAATTTGAATTGAAATCATCCAAAGGTAAATAAACTAATATTCAAAACTAACAAAATAAAATTTAAAATCATAAAGCCTAGTAATGTCTTGCCACACAAATGCTTTTCTTCACACACTATAATTATAGGTTATGGATCCTAGACTTAAGCTAGGATGTTCTGTGATTTTATGTGATTTTTTGTTAATATGTCATGAGAATTATTTTTTATTATTTTGTAGTGTACGATTTTAGACTAGATGACTAGGATTGATTGCTGATAGTCTGGTTAATATGACGTTGTTTATAGAACTGACATTGTCTTTATTAGGGGATTGTATTAAAAGGCTACTATCATAAATAAAAATTATAGAATTGATATTTTCTTGCAGGTCCTGAAAAGTCCCTTAGCATAGTTCATAGGACAAGTGGGCTTTGTAAGTAGCTAATGCTAACCCCGTATGTTTAAAAAATATAGCTAATGTATGCTGTTTGTATTCTCTGACATTTGTTTTGCAAGGCTTAGGATTTATTTTTTGAATTTAAAAATGTAAATTTGAGCTTAGAATTATGTTAGGATCTATGGTATCCAGAATTAGAAGGAGCTGACCCTACCAAGAGATGTTGTAGAGGTCCACTATGATGTCAAATGGAGTTCCAGAAGAAGGAGTTGATCCTAGAAAGAAGACCCATAGATCTACACTTGTTGTTCAAGGTTGGGCTGTATAAAGGTAGAGCTCGGCTACCCATTTTCCTTTCATCTAGGGTGTGAAGTGGTACTCAGTCTCATTAGCCTATTTTATAAACTTAAATTGGTCTGATTTATTTTGGGTGAGAATCAACCTACTTTTTTAGGTTTCTTTCTATGATGTGCTTTTTTGTAATGAATGTTTAGATGTAGCCTCATAGGGAAAACTAAATTTTATACCCAATTAAATTTAATCAATTCAAACATAAAAATAATGCAATTTAAAATTGAATATAAATAAATCCCTACGGAATAACTTAAAATCAATTAAAACCAATTAGCTCTTGAAAACCATGCAATCATATTACTCCAATCTTTAAATTGGGAAACTTCTCCCATTATGCATAAGCAACATCTGACTGGAGGATGACCACCTTCTTGGGGAAGCCTGCCTTCTATTATTGATTTGGCCCATGACTTTCTTCTAATTGCATACCATGTAGGTATAAATTGCATACCCATGGACTAAAATGATTATCGAGTTAAAATTTATAAAAATTTGAAAAATGTGCATTAGTTAGATGCATTTCTTACCCCCACATTATCTTAGGGAATAAGGAGTGAGTCTAGGTTCATATATTCCTTTCTTAAAAATACAATAGCTCAGGTGTTAGTTGGTAGCCCTCTCTAGGTGGGTAGTAAGTCCAAAAGAGTCAGAGATAGGTTAGTTCTCTCAAGTGAGAGGAATGGCAAATAATTTCCAAAATAAAATTAGGTCGACCATCTGACATTTATTAAAAGCACCTATAGACTAGGCTCTAAAGCATCCTTTTCAAGAATAAGTTATCAACCCTAGGCATTTATGTAGTCTTATGCTACTAGAATCTAAGTCATAGACTTAATAAAATATCAACTCAAAATTGAAATTAAATTTCAAAATTTAAAGCCTAACTATAGGATAGTTGAAATTCCTACTGACATCTTAGTATCAATAAAGCATTTTCTACTTCATCCTGTTTGACCTCCAAAATAACTCTCTATAATTTGAACCATTCTTAATTGAAAATTCCGAAAAAAAAAACCAATCTTTCAAAAACCACCATAAAATTTTTTAAGAATAATAACTTTTTTAATCGAGAGTATTCTTAGGAAGAAACATTTTTAAGATGTAATTAACTATATGAGCTTTCTTCTATAGGGAACCATGAACCCAGTTTAAAATAAGCTATGTTTTACCTTCCATATAGTTTAGGGAAAATCTCTAGTATATGGAAAGACCCATTAGCCTTAGGAGTCTTTTATTAAATGATCAAATGCATTTTAGGAAAAGATGTTTATCTTCTGAAATAATTTATTTATTCTTTAATTACATATTTGATCATCTGAATAAAAAATTCCTAAACTCTATGTGGTGTCACAAATTTTCTCCACAATGTTTAATGATTACCTCATTATTTTGGAGAAAATTAGGGAATCATATATGTTTAGGTTAGCTGGTAACTTTTTGAGATATGCCAAGATATTTTCATCAACCTTAAGCTACTCTTCCATAGGCATATCCAAGGGTGGAGCATCTTGTAGAGGGGTTGTCTACTCATTTGAACCAATAACATGTTTATGCTTGTCCAGAGGTGCTACCCTAAGAGGTAGAACTTTGCCACTATGGAGGTTAACTTCAATTATTTCTTCAAATGGAGGACTTGTAGTGAATTCTACTTGCACATTGAGCATACCTATAGCTTATCTTAAAAGATCTGGAAAGTTAGATGACTCCAAATCTATCTCATGTGGTGAACTTTGGAGATTTAGAAAAGGAAAATCCACTTCTAAATTAGAGAGGAAATTATTGGAATTATTTAGATTATTATTATTATTGCAACTTGGAGAGCTTTTAATGGGAATCAAATCACTAAATTCATCAAAAATATAGAGGATGTAAGTGGAATCTTTCTTCTTTATTCATTTATTTAATTTGGTAAGTACAAACTATAATTCAAGTAAACTAGCTTGAGTGGCTTGGTGTCATCATCCATAGATGCAATGCTCCTAGAGGTAGTAGATAAGTTGGTAGGGACAATAGCTATAGTAGTGGAGGTGGAAATGCAAGACTTAGATGGTGGTTGTGTTGGTGGGCTATCTCAGGCATATGGCTGCTACTGCTTCACCCTCTCCAAGTTGTTCCTCACAATTGGCAGACTATCCAAGGTGGTGGAGGTCTAAGCTGAGTTAGGCACCTATAGAGAAAGGATCTTAATTTTAGAAATTAATTTTTTAGAGGTACAAAATTGATAGATGCCCCAACCTTCTTTGGTCTTAAGAGAATCAAATGATTCTCTAGAGATTACTTTGAAAGAGCTAGAGGGTTGCTCTATTATGTACTTTTTTGGTATCACTATGTCTCTTTATTTATAGCTTTGTTTGAGCCAATCCTTCAAGGTAAATTAATCTTTTAATACATGACCTAGCATATGATGGTAGAGGAAAAGTTAGGATCATCACTCCTGCCCACTTCCTCCAATTTCCTAGGCTCGGGTAGTTGAAAGTTAGCTTCTTAAGAAGGTTCTTAAAGATCTTCCTGACTACCTCCTACTTCAATGAGTATTATTTGTTGAGTTTATTGATAAGAGTATGTAGAAAATAGCTACCTCATAGGGGATACTAATACATCTATTATGGAGGCTGATGTGGTGGCCTTAGATGTGGAAGAGGAGGCTGCTAAGCTCTAAGCCTCTCAGAGTGTACTCTCATAGGTTGCTTCCCCTTATCCACAACTAACACCATCTCTGGCTTCTTCTTAAACACTTTTTGAAGTTTTGGCTTGCAAGACTGATCTGAGAAGGGAATCTATTTGGCTTCTTCATAGGTTAGCTACCTTTGATTAATTTTCAAATATTTTAATTGTAAAGCCTTTGAGCATGAAAGTGAGCAAGCCATGAATATTCTTGATAAGAATTTTAATGACATGTTTCTCTTGGAGCTATGGTTTACATTTCATACTCAAGTTACACTGCCTAAGAATATAATCAATAAAGGACTTATTAGATTTATGTTTCTCTACAATGATGTCCCCTACAAGCACTCTTTTTGTTGAGCTCATTTGAATCTTTCAATGAATAACTACTCTAGCTCTACAAAGGACTTCACTGAATCATTAGGCAATTCAATGTACTAATCAAAAGCTACACCATAAAGGCTATTGACAAACTGCTAAAAAAGTAAGGTGTCATTGCAACCTACATTGTAATAACCATGAAGTGTGTCATATACAACCTTAGGATCCCACTACCATCAAACACTTTAAATGATGGTGGCACAAAACCCTTAAGGTATTGGACTACACCAAATTCCTTCAGGTAGGGTCTCCCCTTTAGAACTAATGAGGCCTCTTGGGATTGCACTGCTTTCTTCACTTGTTGTTCCACCATTTGTTTGACATCCACTTCTTGGATAAATATACTGTCCATGGCTTTTTTATGTAGACTGCCTATGTCTTCTTCTAATTGAGTGGTTATCTTTGGTTGATCTACTACATGTACCAACTCAAGCATATCACCTCAATAGGGTTGGACTGAGGAGCTAGTATCTAACCTTGGAGAGCTAATATAATAGGCATTAGCTCTTCCATCCTCCTTTCCATTTGATCAATTTGATTATCATTTAGCTTAAGCTGATGCAAAAGGTGTAGAGTTGAGTCCAACGCTTCACCCTCCTCAACTACAACTCCTTCAGCTTGAGTGTTATGATGTTGCTCTCTATGGGAGGAAGCCTTAGTATATACCATGTGAACCACCACTGCATCATCCAGGAGGTCATCTTTCTCAATGCTAAAGTTGATTTTCTCCTCATCACTCCCCTCTATTTCAATGTTTTTGATGGTTGCTTTATTTTCAACTATAATCTTTTTAGAAGAATGACCATCTATGTTTTGAGAATCTATAAAAACATATCTAGGGTGATGATCCTCTACTATATAACCTATTATAGAAGGAATGTACTAAATATTTAGGGCTAATGAGGTACTGATTATGACTAGCACCATAAACATGGAGACTTTCACCTCATCCTTCTATTTCTTCTTTCTTTTCCTCTTCGTGTTAGGCAGATAAAATAATGGCAATGTTCTTATGCCACCACTCCTTATCCTTTACTGATGACATAGAAGGCCAAATAGGGGGGAGTGTGAGTAGATGACATGTGTCCTTTGGGTTGTTATCATATCACAAATGGAGAGGGTTTCTTTCCATATGCAAACTTTCAATACTTTATGGAAATTTTTTATAATGCAACTTGGATGGGTGATGGTGGATGCCAAGCTGAGTGGTGTGATGTTGGTGGTGGCATTTGCTGCACCTCTACTGAGAATTTTCTCTTCTAGCTAGAACTAGTAAGGACTATACTATCTGAGTGACTAGCTCTATCAGCTCACCGGTCAAGATGGTGATTAACTAATGTTGAGAACACTGACTTTCTAGCATACCTCCTTCCATCCATCTTGCTTGCTTGGGCTACTATTTTGGCCTTAATGGCCCTCTCTTAATGAATCTAGTCCCTAACACTCTTAGGGATATGATGTCTCAAGTCATGAACTAATGTGAACTTTTATGGCTCTCCCAACTCCCCTGAGCATAGATGGTAAATCAACATAGGGTTCTTTCTCTCCTAGCTAGTGTCTCATACTCCTTAAATCATGCAGGTAATGTTGTTACCTTTCTAACATCCTCCTCTCCCTCTGTAATTCAAAAAGGGTGAAACTTACAACCACCAAGAATGGGTGAGGTCTCATGGGGAGAACAATCTTCATCCACATAGGAGACAAACTCAACCTCCTTAGACATCCTCTCATAGTACCTTTTTTAGCTTATGGTTCATGTTGTGGTGTTGTGTCTTGGTCAAGGGATATGGCTAGAGCTAGCACTAACCTCGAATGTGGAAGGGACAACCTCCGACGTAAGCATTACTTTCCCTTTGAAGGCCGGGGATGTCATAAAGGTGGTGCTAGTCTTAGTGGTGAATATAATATGAACTCATGGTGTGGGAACCTCTATGGCCTTCCTCTTTAAAAAAATACTTACTGTTAGAATAAAATCAAACTATATGGCTTCTTATCAACCACCTCCTCATTATTGAGGGTGCTAAGCCTGGGCCATCACAGGTGATCTTGAAGTACTCAAAACCTAGACCAAACTTGATGATAGGGTGGAGGTGAGTATAGCCAGATCCATGGACAAATCCATACTAGAAGTGAAAGATAAAATAAGCTTTATAGAAGACATGTTGTTGTTGATGCTGGTGTTTGGAGTTGAAAAGGGTTTGATGACTTTATCTCTATTGAATGAAAGGGCAAAGGGGTAAGTAGACTTAACTTTTCTTATTGTTGATTGAATTTTGGATTTAAACCTCCATCTAATGAATTTGATCATATTATATGGGTTCATAAATTAGAGAAATTTCATTTTTGAAAAAGAGAGACTTAGGTTTTGAACCTCACCATGAAGTGGGCTCAATAAATTTTGAAGTAATTAATGAACATAGTTATGCCACGTTCGGATATAACAATAGGTTCAATGACTTCATGATTTTTCTTTTAAGTTGCATGATTAATTTTTTTTTAGTTTCACTCCACCTATTGGGATGTAATAGGGGTCCTATAAGTATTAGAGAGAGGTTCTAAAACCAAAGGAGATGTTGGCAACACTTGTCCAATGATGAAATGGGCAGGGAATCCAATGGAAAGAAAGGTAGTCTTGGACCTATGCAAAACATAAGTCCATTATTGATATTTGGAGACAATCATTGACCACTAAAGATGGAGAGAGGAACTTCCCCAATAAAGTAAATAGAAAAATCCGTGGTGTTTTTTTTTTGGATGTTCATAGTGGCACCATGCAAATCTTAATAGAGTACTTATTGAGATGATTGAGCTTGACATCAAGGAATGATGTACTACAATGAAAGATAGAAACATCACTTTACAATAGACTTAATCATCTAATAAGGACTCCTAAGGTAGATGGGCCTATGTATACTAGAGATCTTTTCCTTACTTCACATAGATGAGATAAAATAAGGTTTATTTTAAGTTGGCTTCTTCAAATCCCTATAGGAGTAAGCTTCCATAGTTAATTATATCTTATGAAATAGGGATCTCCTAAGAATACTCTCGATTAAAGTAATCAACTAATATCTCCAAAGATTTTAAAGTTTGATGATTATTGAAAATCCAATAGGAAGAGTTCAAATGGAAGGAGTTCTTAATAGGTTCTAGAGGAGGATAAGTATAAGACACTCATGATATTAGGAAGCCTAGTAAGAGCTTTAATCTACCCTATAGTGAGATTTTATATTTTTTAAGTGGAAAATTTATATTTATTTAAGTTAAAATTTTATTAGAATGCTAGAACACACACTCCAATAACACAAGATTATAGAAATGCTTAAGAGGTGATGAGTTATACTTATAGCAAGCAAGAAACAAGTTGCCTCTGAACCTATATCTAGAGTGCTCTAGCCTAAGTTCAGAGCTCAACCTAATTCTACTTGAGGAAAGTGGGATATGTTAGTTCACATACACTAGAGAGAGTGAGCCAATCCTGACTCTTCTGGACTTATAACCGCCTAGAGTAGCTGCCAGCTACACCTCCAACAATTTAATACCATGTGGGTAGGTCATGTTAAAATGAAAGGTAGTTATAATGTTATTAATTATAAAAGAATCTAGATTTCTAAACTCAATCCCTAAGAGATTAAATTATGATTGTAGTGTAAATCATGTCTTTGACTAATGCAAATAAAATTTTAATTTTTATCTCATTTTAGACTCATCATTGAAAAAAATTATGAATAAATGTATGATGAAATTAGATTATGTGCCAAATTAGTGGGAAGAGGTGTTCTCTACCACAAGGGACTACTTTCATAGGTCAAGCTTTGTCCCTTATCATGCAAGAGTGGAGACCCTCTATTTACAAGGATGATATAAGATGCATGCATGATGTTATAACATACAACCATATAGTTAAAGGGTTACTAAATCTTTTATTCTTCTTGATTAGAATTCTAGCCTTTAGAATGAGGTTATAAGTAGTTAAAGTTTAGTTAAATTTTTTAGATAAAATTAAAAATTTAAGTTTCCTAAAGAGCCTACCACATTCATGCCATACAAAAAATAATCAAACTTTAAGAAACTTATGAAATGTATGCCATTTTTTTGTATAATCAAAGTAAATAATTAAATAAATATTATCGATTAAAAGATTAAAAGTTTGGTGTAGCTCGGTACCACCGTACACCCCATAAAAAGAAATTAGGTAGCCGACCTCTACCCTTATACAACCTAAATTACAATTAAATTACAAAATGAAAATAAAGCTTTGGGGGTCTTCAATTCTTCATCTTCACTTCTTGGATTTGAGTAATCCAAGCATCACAGGGCTTCTCAGGTCTAAGCCTTCTAGCCACTGCTCATCCTAAACCTCTAGCTCTAATCCTAAGCCTATTACAAAAATTATATTTTATGAAAACTTAAATCTAACTACACCTACAAAGATGAGAGTTAAGCAACGTACATTCACACTAGAGGGTTATATTTCAGCGTTATGTATAGCACCGACCTTAAACCTATCAGGATGGATTATGCTTATGGACATAAGTAGCACCTACAAGCAAGAAGTATTTATAATTTTTATTAAAGTGGTCCCTTAAGCATAATCCCCAACATAAAATAGCATTAGTTAAATAATGCTTTAGCATCCAATCAATGAACAATAAATCCTAACATCTAGTTTAAGATAATACATCACAAAATAAAGCATTACATTATCAAAATTATTGCCATCCTAACTTAAAACTAGGATTGGTTATATAGTATCCTAATGTGTATGCTAAGTTTGGTGTAATATGTCATGATTAAGCTTTAATATTTGAATTATCTAATGATGAACATATTAAATTCCTTATTTAGGATGATTCCACCTTATATGATTAATAGTTTGAAAAGATTTATAGACTTAAGTTTTGATTTCATTTTGAGTTCCATTCTCAATTTGAGGTTATAAAGAGAAGAAAAATAAATAAATCCATTTTAGTCATTATCCTTAAGTTAATTCTAGGAATTAAATTCTTGCAATTGTTAATCCTCTAAATGAAGTGTTATAAATTTTATAAAGTCCTCTCTTTGATTTGACTTAAAAAACATTTATTCAAACATGAAGAGACATCTTAGGATTAATGAAGTCAAATTATGATTAATTCAATAATACTCTTTTGACTTTACTTCATAATTCTTCAATGCTCATTCAATTAAGTAAATAATTAGATAATTAGATAATTAGATTTATTAAATATGTATCATATTTCAATTATCCCACACTTGATGCATGACTAGCTTTATACACATTAATCTACTATAGAATATGATGCATGGATTTTGTAGAAGAATTTAACTATACCTTATGCATATACACATATATTGGTAATAAAATACACCCTTGGGACTACTTAAAGTCTCATGCTCTCGGGATGTCCAGACTATATACTTATTAATTCATATACATATGCATACTTATATAAACGTAAGGATGAAATTATTAAATTTTTAGGATATCTCAAATACATGTAAGTGAAAATAATTTACCCATAATATGTATTCCACCAAAAGTTTCAAGATACATGCCATGTTATACCAAAGGTAATGAGGTATCAAGACTTCCTTCAAACTAGTTGCTTTATGTCCTCAGGTTTCCAAGCTATATACCTTTTATATTATGGTTTATACATACAAGAATTAAATTTATCTTTTAATTATTAATATTAGTTTATATTTTTATTTATAAATATGTTTTCATTAATCAAGAAAATAATTTGAGATTTATGAGTGATAATAGCCACACTATTTAATTCAATGCCAAACAATCAAATGCAACCTTTCAATTTTAAAAT
Source organism: Cymbidium sinense (assembly GCA_021442155.1). Classification (NCBI taxonomy): domain Eukaryota; kingdom Viridiplantae; phylum Streptophyta; class Magnoliopsida; order Asparagales; family Orchidaceae; genus Cymbidium; species Cymbidium sinense. The sequence goes on along the minus strand of CM038221.1, from coordinate 90,263,524 downwards.
TAAAACATGAGTGCATGTGACAAATGAAATACAAATTTATGAACAATTGAACCAAAGCAAATAAATATCACTAAATTATTTATTTGGATTCCTTAATTCTTAAAAACAATCACATTAAATAAACACCCTTACGCCTTATTGAATTTAATAAGGATTAATTTTGGAATTTGAATTATTTGATCTTAAAGAGGAAATAACATAAATAAAATTATCCTTTTGCCCATCTTTGTTCATTAAGTGGTTTAAGAATGATTTAAATAATTTTTTGTGATTTAAATTAAGGTTAATTAAATGTTTAATCAGATTAAGCCCAAAAGGGCTCATGAATTTAATTAAGCCTTGAATATAATCCCAAAATTTATGACAAAATTATTGGAAATGCATAAATATAAAGTGAATATGTTATGAACATTTTAATGCAATTAGGCTTGTAATTAATGGGTTAATTAAATAGAAGGGGAAAACCCAAAAATATCAATTATACTTAAAATGCCCCAAACCAATTGAGGATTTTGATTTCATTGGAAAACTCTTTTATAATTAAGTAAGAAGAGGACTTGGCTAAAATTATTTACTGGTCTACCCTAATTACTATGATTTTTTTATGTTCTAGGTTAATCAATGATTTAATTAATTAAATAAGTGCCCTTTAAGGTGATTTTATAAAATAATTAAAACTAAATGTCCTAATTAATTTCTCTTGACACTCTTACTATTATGATGCTTATTTAGGTTTTCATAATTAATTCTATAATTTTCGTAATTTTAACTAACTTTAAAATGGTTAATTAAGATTTAAATAATAAATTTTCCTAAATTACTTAACAAATTATCTTGAGAAAATTATGGGAGGTATAGGTCATCCCAAGGAACAATTACACAAAATTCCATGTTAATATGCCAAGTAATTAAGGCTTAATTAAAGAAATGAAGTTAAACTTCAAACCTTAATTAATCACTATCCATTTGACAAAAATTAGTGTTTTATTTTTTTTCTATGTTCTCCTCTGTCTGAGCTTTCCACTAAAGGTTTATTTGTATATTTAGATTTTCCTAGAATTAGTTATCATTTTTTAAAGTTTTGGCTAATTAAAATACATTTTAAACCATAATTAATTCATTTACACAGTCGGTATTGACGCGACAGTGCTTTCCACATGGCGCCATGGTATGGGCTACTTAAATCATCCCACATAGCTACTAACTTAGATGTGGGGAATGCACTTTCTTTTCAGCCATACAATCATAGATTCGAGATAGAGATTAATCCTGTGATCTAAATCAAAATTTCTAGTTTGATTATGCACAATCAACCTTTATAATCACATGGAATGGATGGCAGATGATCCATCATCATTTTATAGTGAGAGATGGATGCTATCTACCTTTTATCATTTGATCTGAGTTCACTAGAGCTTGTTAGACAGTGGATTTGATTGCAAAATGACCAAGGAATAATTATAAAGAGGATCTAATAGTTTGATCAACGCTAAATACATATTCACTTTAAAAAGGACTAAAATCCTATGGTTTTCTATGGATGGCCGAAATTTATGTTGCCAGAGCTAGCGAGTAGTGGCCTAATGCTTGAGGTAGCTTTGCCTTGAAGAGGTGAAGCCCTACTGAAGAAGTCTCAGGTTGCCTCTCTGCCAATCATCCTCTAGACCAAATGTTATCTCATAAAGATGGTCTAAGAGTGGTTTTTGGTGCTTGAATCGAGTGCTTATTGAATCATTTTAGTTTTCCAGAGTGAGGGAAAGGTGTGGGAAGAGTTTATTTGGATTTTTATAAAGCTTGAGTGAGGTTGGATGGAGAGGGAGCTCGAGTTATGGAAAGGCTTGGTCTCATTGGTGGATGAGTGCAAGGAGAGTTCTAGGGAAGATTAGAGACTTAGAAGGATGCTCTAGTGAAAGTCTCTATTTAGTTTAAATGGGGGTGGAGGTGTAAACCCTCCTCCCATGTAAACTACCTAAATTAGTTGGTTCAGGCCATTGCAGCCACCACGCCATAATAAGGGTGGCTGAAAATGGTAAGGGACTGATGAGGTGGAGGCCCCCTAGTAGCTCAAAGAGTTTGGTAGCCATTCCCTTAGATTAAATTAAGGGTCAACCAAGGTGAGAGGGACCTTACCTTGGTCAATGGCTGAGGCTAATAGCTTTGGGTCAGGTTAGGTCATTAGGTCGATGTTCAAAAAGTGCTAAGGAGGACTGCCATGATCAAAAGGGTTGGAAGAACTTCTAAATAGTGGTTTTACCTTGTTTGAAACCCCTAGTTCACTTGGTTTAGGTTGAAATAAATTCACCATGGGTTAAGTCCACTTGGGTAAGTCAATGGGGACTTAAGAATGAGTCATGACAAGTTTGGTTAGGTTTTGACTTGGTTTAGTTTATTTTGGCTCTATTTGACCTATATAGATCAATTTGGGTCTAATTAGGTTAGGTTGATTAATTGATCAATTGGGTCAAGAAGGCTATTGGGTTATGTTTAAATGATCATTTAAAATATATTGGACCTAGGCCTAAGTGTCAATGGTCCTTGGTCTCTGACAGAGGTTGAGGATATAATCAACACCATCGATTCCTTTTATCTAGACAAGATGGTCATGATTTAGAAGCACGATCTAATTTAAACTCCTATAGGAATCGTAGGATGATTCTATGTCATCAGATCTTTGATCAGATGGCTTTGATTTAAAGAACCATCCCCCTCACTTTAACTCGAGATCCACATAGATCCCACACGATACCCACATAGATCCCATATGGCCCAATCACATGGCACCACATGTAAAGTGGCACCACATCAACGCCCAACCAGAGCTGACAAGGTTAAGTGGGAAAACCCAATTTTTTTAGATTTTAAAATACAAACAAATACCATAAAATTCTAAAATTCATATAAAATAAATTACCAAACAAAAAAATGCAATTAAAGGCTTAATGGATTCATCTTAGTTAGAGGAATCTATAAATCTAAAATCCTCAATTTTTATTGTGAAAATTTAACTTTAATTAAAACTAATTGAACCAAAATTGAACCTAAAATACTCAAAAAATCAATTTGAATTTTTTGGGAATTAAAATTAAAGTTAAAACACACCTCCCATAATATTTTAGGGAATTATTGGTCTTTGAATTGAAATATATGAAATTTTTAATCTCTAAACCTTAATTTAATGAAATAAATTAATAATAATTGAGAAAACCTAAGAAAAATTATGGAATTAACTTAATGCATTATAATAAATATCAGTAAACTAAAGAAAAGGCTAAAGATCACTAAAACTCATTAATCCTCAAAATGACATAATTAATGGATTAAATGAATTAATTAATTCATTTAACTAACTAGAATTTTAAAAATTCATAATAAATCAAAAAAATTTAAAATTCTAAATAAACCCTCTTTGGATTCATCATTCAAAGAGAAATCAAAGAAAATTAAAATACCTAATCATTTCTTAATAATTTAAGACTAATTTTAGTTTTATTCAAAATACTAAAACCCTAATTAGTCTTAAAATATATCTCTAATCAAAGTGAAACTTTAGGGTACCCCACTTGCCCTAAAAGTACCAAAGAAAAAAACTTCTAGATCAGAAGTTATTAAATTTTAAGTTCTAGGTCAATTTAAATTAAATAATGAATTAAAAAATTATAGAAATTATAAAAATTAATGAAACCAACTCAAAATATTTTTAATGATATTAAATAACCTAAGAAAAATTCTTTATCCCTCTAAAGTTAAGAAATTTTAAAAGTCACATAGTGTTTAAGAAATAATTAAAGGCATGAGATTAAGTAAATCGTATATTTTTTTAATTGATAATTCCATAATAAATCAAATAATTAATAAAAAATTATGATTAATTAATCTCTGAATTTCAAGTTCAAATAAGAATACATTAAAATTGAAATCATTCCAAATTCATTTAATATTAAGTTAATAATTGACCAAATTATGAAATCTAAATCATCTAAAAGCCTAGAATAGCCTAGATTAAGTTTGGAACTTTAAGCATTTCATTTTCTAAGATCTCTTAGGCTAAGGTCAATAGTCAAATAAATAAAATAGAGCAAAACTCAATCATAAGAAGCTCAATTAAGTAATGAACCTTTAATTACAAAATATCTTTTGAATCAACATAAGAACATGAATTGAACAATTAAAACAAATACACTTAATAAAGACCTAAAATAATGAATCTAAATACTAAATTAAAATCAAAGAAATAAAAATAAACCATTTGAATAATGAAATCAAAAGATCTTTAAATCAAGTTTAATAAAATAAATAAGTCTAATCAAATGAACCTTGAATTAAAACTAATTTTAAACCTTAACTTAATCAAATAAACTACATTAATCAACTTAAAGCCCTTAAATTTAACAAATAGTTAAAATACTAAAATAAATTAAATTTTAAGTAAATAAATGAAGTTAATCAAACTAAAGTCTAATAATCAATCTAAAATATATAAAAATTGAATAATCATAATAAATTTAACTTAAATCCTAATCAAATCAAAGAAGCATAAATTTAAATATAAACTACAAAATATGAAATCATATTCAATTCCAAACAACATTTTAATAAATCAATCAACATAAAACCTATATAAATTAAATTAAATGAAAGGATCAAATTAAATCAAGCAATCATCAATAGAATCAACATAAGAATTAAATAACTAAATGATCAAACTCTTAATTAAAATTTAAATAAGAATTTATCTTAAATTGTATTCAAATTAAAATTTATTAAGTCAAGATACATTAACCAATTCTAATTTAATTAAATTTAAAAGAATAGATGGAATCATTAAATTCAAATAATGATTTAAAATTAGTTAATCAACATAAATCACATAAAATTTAATACAATCTATAAAATAAAATCTAATGGAATGAATTAAACACTATTTGAATTATTAAGACTTAATTAATCTAATAAATCAAAATCAATAATCAAAATACCTTAAAATATATAACTTCAATGAACTTAAATCATTAAAATCTTAACTAAATTAAATGAGCATCAATCAATTAAACCCAATTCAACTAAATCATTCAAGTAAATTCAAAAAAAAGTTAATTAAGATACATAGATTCTTAGTTTAGCCCTTAGAATAAATTTTCACCTCAAGGTGGAGATTCCATTATATTAGGATTGGATGTTGAACATAATTTATTTTAATCTTCATTCCTTAAAACCAAAATTTAACTTTAACACAAAAATAAATCAAAAATTAAAATAAAATTTAAAATTAACTTAATCACTTAAATCAAAACTATAATGGTAAAATTGAATAAATTTTGAATTCTAATTAAAACTTAAACCTAAAAAGGCCTAGTACAACCCTACCACACAAGCCTCATTCACAACCATTTTATGATATGATGTGATGCTTTCCTTAATTTGTGGTATACTAATTTAGACTAGATGGCTACAAAATATTTGCTCACTAGTCTAGATATTAGAATGATCTTTTTAGGCTAACACTTTTTTTTTGCAAGGGGATATGCTTAAAGGGACTGCTTCCATAAAGTAAAATAAATGTTGTTTATTATAGGAGCTACTTAAGTCCCAAAGCATAGTCTTATATGATAGGTTAGCTTGGTAGCAATTGTTGCTAAGCTCGTATGTTAAAAATATAAAATATTGGTGTGATGTATATTTTGTTGGAATCTATTTTGCAAGGTTTAGAATTTAATTTTTGAAATTTTATAATATAATTTGAATATTGAATTAGGTTAGGATTTATGTGATTAAAGAATAGCATGAGCTTACTTTACTAGTTGGTTGTCCCTTATGGAGCCCAAGGAGGTCCCTAAAGAAGGTGACATCCTATGAACCCCCCCCCCCCCCATAGATCAAGACTTTAGTTCTAGTTTGAGTTGCATAAAGGTAGAGCTTTGCTATCCATTTTCTTTTTCCACTAAGGTGTACAGCGGTACCCAACCTCACTAGCCTTTTCTATTTAATTAATATTGACTTGATTTATTTTAGGGTGCGTAATAAAACTGCATGCTTTTCATAAGTTTGTTACTATGATTGCTATATTTTGTTATGTAACCTAGATATATTAGGCTCTTTAGAAAACTTTTTTTTTATCCCATTAAATTTAATTAACTCAAATATAAATAAATAATTTATAACCTCACTATGATTAAAGCCTTAGGAATAAACAATTAAAAGTAACTAGAAATATTTAAACTTTATAAATCATGTGAGCATATTCTTTGTACTTCTAGAATTGAGTGCTTTACCCATTTCACATAAGGAGCCATCTGACCTATAAAGATTACCACTCTTCCTAGGGTACTATGCCTTTTATTATTGATTTTGCTTATGACCCTTTTCTAACTGCATATCATCTTAAGCATGAATTTGGATACCAAAATCTTAAATAAAATTTTTATCAAAATACATAAAAAATATAAATTATTAAATTAGTTAAATGCATAATATAGCTATTTTTATCTTAGGGTTAGGAAGTGAGTTTAGTCTCTTTGCTTTCTTTCTAAATATAATAGTCCAACAATCTTTCATTCATAAGATTGAACTCAAAGATTTAAAATCACTTAAATGGCATTAGCTGGTAACCCTTTAGGCCAGAAATAAATCTAAAAGTGTTAGGGATAAGTTTATTTTTTTCAAATGTGAGAGAAAACTAATAATTCTCAAAATTAAGCTAAGTCAAACCTTTGACTTATGTCATAAGCACTTTTAAACTTAGGTTTTGAAGCATACTATTGGAATAAGTCTTCAACTCCTAGGTGCTTCTATAGTTTTATGTTGTTAGAATCTAAGTCTTAGATTTCTAATAAAATATCATCTTAAAATCTAAATAATTTAACTTTTAAAATGTAAAGTCCAATAGTAGGATAGTTGAATTTCTTATTGGGCATCCCAATATCCAAAAGCATTTCTTACATACTCCCAATTGGCTCCTGAAAAGAACTCTTCCTCTTTGAAGCATTTCCCTTTAAAATTTGAATTAACAATCCTTTTATAACAAGCTTTGAAATCCATATAGAGGTAAAAATTAATTTTTTTAATTGAGAGTTTTCTCAAAGTAGCATTTCTTACTTACTCTCAATTGGCTCTTAAAAAGAACTCTTCCTCTTTGAAGCATTCCCCTTTGAATTTTTGAATTAACAATCCTTCTAAGATAAGCTTAGAAATCTATATAGAGGTAAAAATCAATTCTTTTATTTGAGAGTTTCTTAAGAAAGTATTTATTTCTTAAGATGTAATTAACTATAAGGGCTTGCCCTTATAGGAAACTTAGAACCTTGAATAAATAAATTATGTTCTATTTCATCATATAATTTAGGGGAAGAATCTCTAGAATAACATAAACCCATCTATTATAGGAATCTTTTATTAAATACTCAAATCCAGTATAAGGTGATAGTTCTATCTCCTGAGATGATATGTTATCCCTCAATGATGTATTTGATTACCTAAATAAGAAATTCCTAAAATCTGTGTGGTGTCATAAATTGTCTCCACACCTATCCTTAATTTTATTAAGCTTACTTCCAGCCTAGAAGGGTTGGTAGCTAATACCACCTAAATAATTTTAAAACCATGAGGATGGTTGAGTTGTTGCATTTAAGAAAAGAAGTTAAGAGCATAAACTTACACCCTAATCTTAAGATCATTAATGGTATGTTATGTACCTAACTAATGCAATAATTTTTATTTTTTATGTATTTTTAACTCATAATTTTATTTAAGGCTTTAGGTATGAAAATCATGCCTAAATTGAGATGGAGTTAAAAAAAGGTTATGGTCCAAATTAATAAGAGACGACACTTACTTAGGAAGGGTGGCCATCCTCACAGGTCAGATGACTCCTTATGTGCAATGGGTAAGGTTCCCAATTCAAGAAGTTCAATGGAATATGCTTGTATGGTTCATAAAGTCTAATTATTTCTAGTTTTTTTAGTTATTTTATACATAGGGCTTTATTTATAGTGAGATTATGAATTTGTATTTTCATGTTTGAGTTGAATTAATTTAATGGGGTAAAAGGATTAGTTTTTCTTAGAGCCTAATGTATCTAGGCTTCATCACAAAATACAACAATTATAGAAAAAAATATATTAAAAGCATATAGTTCTAGCACCCCCAAAATAAATCAAGTCAAATTTTATTAAATAAAATAGATCGATGTGGTTGAGTACTGTTGTACACCATAGAAGAAAAAGAAAAATGGTCAATCGAGCTTTGCCCTTATTCAACCTAGCCTAAAACTAAATTCTTGATCTATAGGTGTCTTCATTAAGGATCATCACCTTCTTTAGGGATCTCCATAGGCTCCATAGGGGACCACCAATAGGTACAGTCAGCTCCGCTACTCTTAGACCCAATATATCCTTACCTAATTCTAAGCTTAAATTATATTTTAAAATTTTAAAGTAAAATTTCAAACCCTACAAAACAAATATCAGGAAAAAGCATACAATATACCAATAGTTATAATATAATCATACGGACTTAGTAGACATTGTGTAAAGGCTAAGTACCATTTTCTACCATGCTAGCATGTCTTATTGGGTCATTCCTAGGAACATAAGTAGCACCTATAAGTAAAAAATACTTATTATATTTTATGATAGTTGTCCCTTTAAGAATAACCCCTATAAAAAATAGTGTTAACTTAAAAAATGTGTCGCAACATTCAGACTAGCGAGCAAACAATATTTAGCCATCCAATCTAAAATAATACACCACAAAAAAGGAAAGACATCACATCATAGTACAAACCATCACGTACCACTAGCCTAACCTAAGTTTAGGGTCATTGACCTAACAATCTAGTGTGTGAATGGAGGGCTTATGTGGATGATTATACTAGGTCTTTTTAAGTTCAAATTTTAATTTGAATTCAAAGTTTGTTTAATTTTACCCTCAGACGATTTCAATTTAAGTGATTTAATTAATTTTAAATTTTTTTCAATTTTAGATCTAGTTTTGAGTTTTAGTTGAATTTATATCTTAAAGAATGAACAATAAAATAAATTTTCTTGAAGCAAAACCCATTCCATTCAATATCCTAATCCTAGTAGAATGAAATCTCCACCGTGAGGTGAAAATCCATTCTAGGGGTCAAACTAAAAAAACATAAGTATATTATTTAACCTTTTTGAATTTATTTGAAAGATTTAATTGAATTAAATTAAATTTGATTAATATTTATTTGATTTAGTTAAAATTTTAAAGGTTGAGTTTATTGAGGTTGTTTTAACTTTATACATTTTGATTGTTGATATTGATTGCAGATTTATTGGGTTTTTGTTTGATTTAATTCAATTTTTATCATTCAATTATTTTTACTTTTTTTCTTTGAATTAATGTTAATTCCTTTCTTCAAGTTTCATTTTAAAGATTTATAAAATCTTATGTAACTAATATTGATTAAATAATTTTTATTATTGTTTAAATGTAATGATCTTTTATTTTCATTTAGGTTTGAATTCAATTGGTTAATATGTTTTAATTTAATTAACTTGTAATTTAATTAAAGTTTAAAGTGATCCTTTCTTTAAATTCCAATTAAGTATTTGATTTTATTTAGTTTATTAAATTTAATTATTTGATTTGTATGTTGATTATTTTAGATTAGTTTAATGTTTTGATTTAATTGATTTATTTAATTTGACAAAGTTTTATGTTGACTAATATAATTTCAATTCAAAGTTCAATTGATTTGATTTCTAATAGTTAACATAGCCTAATTAATTATTAGGGTTGAACTATTCATTTAATATTTAATGTTTATTAAGTTTGATTTAAGATTTATCAAATTCAAGAGGTCAAATGATCTAAGTTGATGTTATTTAAGTTTAATAATTTTATATTTTGGTTAAGTTCAATTGATCCAATTAATTAATTATAGCGCTTATTGTTAATTCAAAGGGCATTTTTATAATTTTAATTTTTGTTGCTCAATCAAGTTTTCAATGATTAGGGTTTTTCAATTTTTATTTTGGTAAGGAACCTTAACTTAAAAGCATATAGAAATGAAATACTTAAAGTGACAAACTGATTCTAAGTCATTCTAAGCTCTAGGACATTTAAGTGTTTGTATGTTAAGATTAATTTAATTAATTATACATTTTTAAATTCAATTATTTTAAATGTATTAAGAGAATTTTAATGATTCTAATTGTAGTAAATTCTTATTTAAGTGTTAATTCTAGAGAATGATCAATTATAATTTTCAACCCATTACTAAATTTATTATGAATTTTATAATTTTAGCCTTAACATTTTTTATCAATTCAATTTTTTCTTTTATTTATTAACTCTTAAGTATGTGATTTCTAAGATTCATTTATTAACTCTTAGAGAGCTTGTCAATTTTTTCCAAGTCTTTGATGCCATTAAAAGTTTTGTAAATTGATTTTTGTTAATTTTCATAATTTCTATAATTTTCTTATTTATTATTTGGTTTAAATTGACCTAGAACTTAAAATTTTAATAATTTATAGTCTTGAGTTGATTCCATAATTTTCCATAATTTTTTTAGAATTATTATTAATTTATTTCATTAAATTAAGGTTTGAATATTAGAATTTTGTATCTTTCAATTCAATCATCAATAATTTCGCAAAATTTTCTTGGAGGAATGTTATCACCTTAATTTTAATTCCCTAAAGTTTCAAATTAATTGGTTGAGTATCTTAAGTTTAATTATGATTTGATTATTTTTAATTAAACTCAAGTTAACTTAAATATACCTAATAAAAATGAAGGATTTTAGGTTTATTGAATTTCTCTCATTGAGATGAATCTTTAAAGCCTTTATTTGAATTTTTTAATTTAGCATTTTATTTTTCACAAAATTTTGAAGTTTTATTATATTTTTTGCATTTATTTTAATTCAAAAATTCTGAATTTTTTTTAAACCATTGATTGGGTACCACTTCTAACGTGGTGGTGCACCATTGGGCCATGTGGGATCCACATGGATCCCACACAAAATAATGGTGGGGATGCATGATCACTAACAATCATCTGATCATAGATTAGATGATAAGATTAATCCCATGATCTATTAAGAGATTTAAATTAGTTCATGCTTCCAAATCATAGTCATCTGTTCCAATTAAAAGGAATGAAAAATGATGATTTTGTCCCCTACCTCTTATGAGAGAACTGAGAGCTGTCCAATTTTATGTGATGATTTCTGGCGATCTAAATCATAATTATTCATGTTTTCAATTGCAAAATTGTCAAGGGACAATTTAGAAAAGATCTAAATGTCTTGATCTCATCGTAAATCAAGTTTGTTTCAGAATGGAACAATTGAAATTAAAAGTCAAGTTAGTGAGATGGCATACCTCACAGACATTGTTCCTCAGCAGCTCTCTTATTTCAAAATGCATAGAGGGATGAGACAAAGCTCTATGGGATGAATTAGTGCCTTACCTCCCTCGAGTTATGTAGAGACCATGCATGAATGCTGCTCACTAGAGCTTAGTGTGGGGAGTGATCAGAGATGTTAAGTAGGAGGGGGAGAGTTTGTTTCCATTCCTTTTGACTTGGGCAAGGTGTAGGAATGATCAAAGGGTGGAATTGATGCTTCAAACCCTCTTTTTTTTGTTTATCCAAGAGCACCTTCATTAGTTTAATGTAGAGTTGACCGACAATACGAATTGGAATCACATTATGATGGAGAAAGTGGTGGGAAGGTTAGAGATGTTGTTTAAATCAATTAGAGAAGTGACAGATCAAGAATGAGTGAGCTTTTAAGCTAATGGGGTGGATCATCCAAGCTTGCTCTCCATGAACTCCACCTCATCTCCCTTTGCCACCTCAATCATCACATGGGTTTTAGGTTGTTGTCTATTGAGTAAATTAACCCTTAAGTGAGCCATAGATTGCACTTAAGCCAAATGGATTGAGGGATGAGGAGGATGTAAGACAATTTGGCTTCAAGTGCATATGTTTTGGATGTTTTCTCTCATGCCATCTCTTCATCCCCTTAGCTCCACCTCAACACCCTCTTTGGGTTGGTGGTTGATCGTCCAAATCAAACCAAGGTGGGAAATGGGTTGGGTTTGCACTCATTCGAGTTTTGTTTAGAGTTAAGGGATTTATTTTATATCATTTAGATTTGGATTGCTTTATATTATTTTAAGTTGGTTTGATTGCTTTTGATTTAACTATTTGGATTCAATTTTAGGTTTTAAACATTATTAATTATCTACAACATGATCCCTAGATCAATTGATTCATGTTTCATATGAATTGACTATGGTTAGGCCTAATTTGAACCATTTGACTAAAATGAGTCAAAGTATTTTATTTCACTTAAGTAACCATTTTAGGGGTTGGATTTTGATTCAAATGTAATTGATCATCCATGAAGTTAAGGAGTGACTGATTTCAATTATTCTTATTTTTTTCAAGTTCAATTTTGGTTAGAACTCACTTAAACATGTTCTTAATTCAAATGGTTAGGTGAATTGATTTGAATCAAACAACTATGTTGACTCAAATTGAAATAAATATGGATTTCAATTGTATTCAATTAAGTGTTTGGAATAATTTGGATCAATTAAATTTAATTACTATGAAGTTGATTTTGATTTAGACCTATTTTCATCCATCCAAATTGGCCTTAATGGGAAAATATGGCTTCGCTTGTGTTAAATGATCAAATTGGTCAAATTACATATAATGATTGGTTAAGCTAAGTTGGTTATTTTATTTAATTTAATTTTCAATTTAAATTGAATTTGGATTCAATAAAGTCTATTTGGGTCTTATTTAGATTAGGTGGCCAAATCGACATACTTAAACCTTTGTTGAATTTAGATTTATCTAGTTTTATGTTTGAATTATTTATTTGATAATTTTTTATTTATTTACATATGTGTATTGATTCTATGCTTTTTATTTGATTTTTATCGACCTAGGTGATTTTGGGCTCGAATGGGTCAATTGGGTCAACCATCAACCACCTTCATCTAGGCTTAATTGAATTTAGATTTTAATTAAAAAATATGCTTTATTTAGAATTTTCATTGAATTTTATTGGATTTGGATTTGATTGGGTTTATTCAATCTAATTGGGTTAGGTCAACTCTTAAAAGGAATCACTAGGATGACCTAGACTTTCACATTAAAGTGTTGAGCATGATTTTAATTTCAAATTTGGTTTTAGTTTTAGATTTAATATTTAATACAATTTGTTATTTAATTTTATTTTGTTCACTTAATCACTAAGTGTAATATCTTAAGTTCCTAATTAGAAAATCTTAATCTAAGACTAGGTGTCTTAATTACTAGATTAGAATGATGCCAACCTCATCCAAAAATGAGGTCAATATGGTGATAAACAAAAAATTCAAAAATTAAGGAGAGAGATGTTGGCAACACTTACCTAAGGATGAAATGGATAAGAAATTCAACAGATAGAAGAGTATTCTTAAGCTTAATGATTGCATCTAAAAAAATAAATAAAAATTGATGAAAATTAGACAACTCAGCTTGGGGCATCGTGGCGCTACAATCTCAAGGCTTAGGAGTTATTGATGCCTTAAAGAATTTTGAAGCTCAAACCACCCTTGACGGTGGCCTACTTAAATGACATTGTGTCATGGCACTATGATACCAACACTCAGGCGCTGTCACGATGATCTTTTCTTTTTAAAATCAAGAAAGACACCCCACCCCAACAACAATAACTATTTAGGGGAGCGGGGGGAATGATTATGAAGTAAAAAAAAACCACCCCATTGGTGGAATCTTCTTATAAAAAGGGGAGGATTTCCCCTCTAAGTTCTTCTTATTCCTCTTGCACTCACTCTCTAGCCTTTATTCCCTATTCTTTTTCTAGTTATCTGTACTCTATACAGTTACATGTTCTACCATTATGAGAGGCTCCCACCTACTCCAAGTAAAAAAAAATTAGAAATATTTTTTATGCAAATTTTATCTAAAAAGTAAAGTTAAAAGGATTCTACCATCAATCCAAAGTCTAGTGAAAATAAAACAAGTGCATCTCCATTGATCCTAGATCTGGAGTAAAAAGAATGCCTCCTAAGACTAAAAACTTCTAGAATCTTGAATGTTAAAAACCTTTGTCGTTGAACTTGGTTTAAGCATGAGAAGAGCACCGTCCCTCCATCGATCTTAGATCAACAATAAGGGGGAAGAGTGTGTTTTCAATAAATATGTTAAACTCTAGCACTATTCAGGTGTGTTGGCTTTATGAGCTTCATGTTTAATCTTATTAGTTTTGATGATAACAAACATATGCTTGGATGTTCTAATATATGTTTTATGTGTAGATATATTAATTTCTAATAATATATCTAATACATTTCACAATATGTTTAATTAAATTGCAAGTAAGGAAGAATGAAAGATAGATCAAATTGGATACCTTGAAGCACAGGATACAATATTTCAGGTTATGTGCATTTATAACTATCTTAGAGGTTCATATAAGCTCATTGGCATGAATTAATTTGCTCACAACTTAATATATTATTTTTATTTATTTTAAATAATGATAATGAGGTAAATTTATCTAAATAACATTCAATGCTTCATACATAGCATTAAAATTGTCAAAATAATAAATGATAATTATTATAACTATTGAGTGTAACTAGTTTATATACTCAATATAATTAAATATTCTAATTTAATTTAAAAGTTATATGATAACTAACATATGTATGATTATATCTGAATTATATCATAATTTTAAATATCATATTTCAAAATTAATAATAATACTTAAAATTTAGTATTTCAACCAAAGTCATTTTATAATCACAGAATTTAGATCTAATTTCATCTCCAATAGATTCTTTGGATTTGTTTCTTTAATTTGATAGGTTAAATGACCAACATTTAAATAAAATTAAATTTATAATGATTTTTCAAACATTAGCTGATTTTAATAATGAATGCATGATACATACTTTGAATATATTAAGAGCCATATTTGATTATTTGACTTGTCCATGTGACTAGCCAATTTTTGGCTATTTTAATTTAATATTTATTTAACATAAATCATATTTTTATTGAATATTATATTATTATATGATAAAATGATGTTAGAATAATATATTTCTTTGAAATAATTCAAAATGACCATCTTGCTTATAAATAGCTCTCATTCTCTTTATGAATGGGTTGCTCATTCAAATTCAAAATCTCTCCAACAAATCTAAGAGAAAACTTCATCGATTTCTCTTTCCAAGTGTTCTCCAAGTATTGCAAGAATTAAATCCTTGGTTTGGAAGCTTCAACATCATCAACTAAGCAAGCTTTCTCAATTACTTGAGTTTGTTTTTTCTTGATCTTAATCTCTTTTAGTTGTTCATACTATTTTCAACATCTATTTGTTCTTTCAAATTTTTACTTTTTGGTGGATTAGTATTTGGACATCAAAGTTTAAGTTTTTCTCATCAAAAGTTTTTTCAATCATTTTTCACGAAAGACTATTGTGATAGTTTGTAGGATTTATTTCATTTGCTGATATTTTTTCTCTTCTTACAAATTTCTTTTGGTTTCTTGAAATATTTCTTCATTGGTCTTATTTAAAAGATCACTTATTCTTAGATATATTTTAAAAGTATATTTTAAGCATTTTAAATTAATTTATTGTGTTGAAAATATTTTCATATTTGTTAGATCTCATTTTTTTTAATTAAAAGCCTACTAGTTTACTTAGATCTATCAAGTTTCTTTATCAAAATAAAATTTATAAAAAGTTAAATTATTTTATTTATCACTTATCATTTTATTCCAACTAATATCCTTTGTTTAAATAATTTTATCTTGCTTATTGTTTAATTAAATTATGAAAAAAAAAGTTTAGTAGAGAGCTAATCCTTCTTATACTATTATATACATACTAGTTATAGTTTCTCTTAAACTTAAAATTATTCCTTGCTAAAATTTATTTTATTATGCAATAGACTATTGTGAATTTATTTTGAAGTTATTTTTATAATGGTCTACAAATTGTAATAACATAAACATCTTAGTAAGATCACTTTAAGATATTTGTATTTTATTATTTCTTATCAAAATTAAGTGAGCATTCTATCTTGTCAAAATTATAAGTTGTAAAGTGATCATTTATAAGTTGTGAGATCACTTTTTGAATTGAATAGCTTGGTATATTGGTGAGATATATATTTTATCAAGATTTATTATTTTATATTTTTCTTTTTTGTGTTGTAAAATTTATATTGGGGTTGTACTCGCCCCTTTGTAGGAGAGTACATATTGTTGTAGTGGTTTTACTCACCCCGTTGTACGAGAGTATGATTTGTAAACTATTTTGCATTTTGTGGATTTCTAGCTAGAGGTGGCTAGTGTGGACATAGGCTAATTTTGGGGTTTGGCCAAACCACATAAAAATTGTCTGCCTATTATCTCTTTTTACTTTATTATATTTTATTTATTGCTACATTGAGAATTGTATCTTATCATTATAAAATCAAAAATTATTTTTTTAATAAAAGTTAAAATTTAAGATTTAACTTTTAAAATTTTTAATAACACCCAATTCAACCCCTCCCCCCTTCCCATCTTGGTTGCTACAATGACTCATAATTTGGTATCATAGCCTTGGCTCTTTTATTAGCTTAACATCGAAGAGTAGATCTTTTCACTATGGCACAAGGTTTCTTTAAGGGTTCACTACCAGAGCGACAATCCACTCATAGACATCCCCTTTTAGATAGTGTGCCATTTGAATATTGGAAAAATAGAATTAGTACATTTTTAAGAGGTTAAGATGCACGCATGTGGTATATGTTGACACATCAATATCATACACCCACTATAGAAGTAAATGGCATTAAAGTAGAAAAACCTTTTGAGGAATGTACTGTAGTGGAAAGAGAACTTGATGAATTAAATGCTAGGACATGTAACACTTTGCGTTGTGCTTTATTGCCTATGATTACATCAAAATATCTATGTTAAGTACAACAAAAGAAATATGGGATAAATTAAATATAACTTATGAAGGAACTAGTGAAGTTAGAGATGCTCACATAAACAGACTTATTCAGGAATATGAGTTATTTTGTATGCCTCCTTCTAAATTTTGTTCGGATATGTATACTAGATTCAAACACGACCATTACCGGTCCCAAGTCCGGATGCAAAAAGTGGAAGGTTGTGTTAGGTAGTCGACAGCCAGCATAAAATTTGTCGAAATAATCATGACATGAATCCTTTAAATCATTGTGTTAATGCTAGGGCATCCCGGAAGCGTATGTATGGATTGAATACAAAGAAAATGTGCTAGAGACGCATCGGCGTAGTGTTAAATAAGCAAGGGTTCCCACATTTTATGATGGGAAAAGAAGTTAGTCCATGAAACTAGAATTAGGTTAGGATCTTGGAATATAGGTACTCTTACAGGTAAATTAATGGAATTAATAGATATTATTGTTCATAGAAAGATAAATATTTTATGTGTTCAAGAAACTAAATGGGTTGGTGAGATGGCTAAGGAGATTGATAGTTTAGATTTTAAACTTTGGTATTCAGGTAAAAGTCAAACTAGAAATGGTGTAGGTGATTATAGATAAAAGTTTGAAGGATAATGTTATAAGTATTAATAGATGGACATAGAATTATAGCTTTAAAGATTATTATGATACTAAGATTATCAATGTTATAAGTGTCTATGCTCCTCAAGTAGGTTTGGAGGTATGCTCAAAAGAAAAATTTTGGAATGAATTAGAGGGATCAATACAAAAGATACCTCTTGATGAAAAAGTATTTATTGGGGGAGATTTAAATGGACATGTTGGTAGAGTGGTAGAAGATTTTAAAAGTATTCATGGTGGTTATGGATTTGGAGTGACTAATGAAGAAGGTAAGACTATATTAGATTTTACCTTAGCTTATGATTTTGTAGTTGCTAATACTTTATTTAAGAAAAGAGATGAACATATTATTACTTATAAAAATGGATCTAATAAAACACAGATTGATTAATTTTTGATAAGAAAAATAGATCGTTTAGATTGTAAAGATTGTAAGGTCATTCCAAATGAAATTTTAAGTACCCAACATCGACTATTAGTTTTAGATTTTAAGATGAAAGGTTGTAAGAGAAAAAATAAACTAAATTATTATCCTAGGATTAGATGGGGACACTTAAACAACACAAATAAAAATATTTTTAAGAGCAAGCTACAAGAAATTAGAGTTTGGGATGTTCATAAAGAAGCTAACATTATGTGGGAAAAAATATCAAGTGAAATTAAGCAAGTTGCTAAAGATGTGCTTGGCGAATCAAAAGAAAAGCTTCTTTTAATAAGAATAGTTGGTGGTGGAGTCGAAAAGATAAGAAATAAGAAAATAATCTATAAAACTTGGTTTAGATGTAAAAACTCGAAGAATTGGGAAAGATATAAAATGGCTGTAGAGATTCTAAGAAAGCAATATATGATGCAAAAAATTTAGCTTTTAGTGATTTATACAATAGATTAGATACCAAAAAAGGTGAAAGATGTATGTATAAGTTAGCCAACCAAAGAGATAGGAGAAGTAAAGACATAGTTCAAGTGAGGGTATTAAGGATGAAAATAATAAAGTGCTTTTCTTAGAAAAGATATTGAAAATAAGGGGATGAGGTATTTTAATAAACTTTTCAATGAAGGATCTGAAAGTATGATTGATTTTAGCAACCTTAATACCCTAAACAAAAAATAGAGAATTTCATTTTATCGTCATTAGTAAATCTAAAGTTAGTGAAGTTTTAAAGGAAAATGAAATATGGAAAAGAGGGGATAATATTCCAATAGAAATGTTTAGGAGATCAAGGAATTTCTTGGCTTACAAATCTTTTAATTATTTTAAAGACTAAAAAATATGAGTGGAGAGAGTTTGTTGGTTCCTATATTTATGAATAAAGGTGATACAAAGGTATGAAGAATTAAGTTCATGTGTCATACATTAAAAGTATGGGAGAGAGTAATATATAGATGTGATGATGAAGTTTCTCACAATTTGGTTTCATTTTCATTATGGATCTATACATTTTTTAAGAGGTTTGATGGAGAAGCATAGAAAATAAGAAGGATCTACATATGATATTTATTGATTTAGAAAGCATGATAAAGTCTCAAGAGATGTTCTTTGGAGAGTTCTAGAATAGAAAGAAGTTAATATTGGTTATATTCAAGTCATTAAGGATATGTATACTAGGTCTACACAAACACAAGGAGGATTGAAAAATATTCTATTCTCATTGGATTACATCAATCAACATTAAGCCCTTATCTTTTACTTTAGTTATGGATGTTCTTACGAGGCATTTACAAGAAGATGTACCTTGGTGTATGCTTTTCTGATGACATTCTTCTTGTTGATAAGACTAGAGAGGAGTCCAACGAAACTTGAATTATGGAGGTCAACTTTAGAGTCTAAAGGTTTTCATTTAAGTAGATCTAAAACTGAATATATGGAGTGTAATTTTAGTTGTAGAAGTTTTAGTGGTAGTGTTGTGACTTTTAGGTGATCAAGTCATTAATAAGAGTGAGCGATCTGATATTTAGGCTCTATTGTTCAAAATGATGATGAAATAGATGGAGATGTTATTAGTAGAATTCAAGTTGGATGGTTGAAGTGGAGGAATGCATCCGCCTATTATGTGATAGAAAAGTTCCACTTAAACTTAAGGAAAATTTTATAAGATGGTGGTAAGACTTGCAATGACTTATGGTGTAGAATGTTGGCCAATAAAGAGAAACATAAGACTAAGTTAAGTGTCACAGAGATGAGGATGCTCAGTGGATGAGTGGCTTTACCCTTAGAGATAGAATG
This sequence comes from Cymbidium sinense, assembly GCA_021442155.1. NCBI lineage: Eukaryota > Viridiplantae > Streptophyta > Magnoliopsida > Asparagales > Orchidaceae > Cymbidium > Cymbidium sinense. The sequence continues at coordinate 90,243,685 of CM038221.1, read as the reverse complement.
CAAAATGAGTATGGGAAAAAGTTGGAGTATCTCCAGTGGTAGATAAGATTGGGAGAGTCACCTTAGATGGTTTGGCCACATAAAGCGTCGGCCGTCCGATGACTCGATTAGGAGAGTAGATGCATTAGATTTTCCTTATGTTAAGAAAGGTAGAGGTAGACATAAAAAGACTTGGTTAAATTGTATAAAAAATGATCTTAGTATACTTGAATTAAATGAAAATTTGACACATAATAGGACACAATAGAGACGAAAGATTCATGTAGCTGACCCCACCTAGTGGGATTAAGGCTTGTTGTTGTTGTTGTTGTTGTTATATGTATACTAGATTCATGAAAATAATTAACACATTGCATTCTCTTGGAAAAATATATAGGAATCAAGACTTAGAATATAAGATAATCTTAGATGTCTTCCAAAAGAATGAGATGCTAAAGTAACGGCTATTAGTGAAGCTAAGGATTTAACTACTTATCCACTTGATCAACTTTTGGATTCTTGATAGCACATGAATAGGTTATTGCTGAAAGGGATAAGATAGATAACTCAGCAAAAAGGGAGAAGGAGAAAGGAAAAGCCATTGCATTACAAGTTGATGATAGTGATGAGCATAGCACCTCAAGCTCTGATGGTGATAGTGATGAGGTGGTCATGCTATCCAAAAGGCTTGAGAACTTGCTAAGGAAAAAGAATCAAAGGTATAAAAATCTTAAAACTATAAATTTCAAACTAAGAAATTTCTGCAGGTGAAGGGAACATTTTCTACCATTGTAAAAAGCCTAGACATGTAAGAGGTGATTGCCCAAAACTTGTTGATTCAAAGAAGAAAGTGATTGATGTGGATAGAAGAAAAAATATGAAGGAGAAAATGTACCATAAGAAGAAGAAGAAGGCTTTATGGACCAATCGATATTCAAATAAATCAAGTACTTGCTCATCTGATGAAGAGGTCAACATATGTCTTATGGAAAATGGAGAATCTAACTTAGAATCTTAAGAGGTATGTAATGATATATCGTATGATGAATAAGATGGTTCTTTTAATGATTTAGTTATTGAATAGAAAAAATTAAAAAGAAAATACAAAACCTTAGAAAAGAACATAAGAATTTAGATATGAATTTTTGTGAATTAAAAAATGAATGTGATAATCTAAAAAATAAAAATAATTCTTTATTAGATTATTCCTTACTTGTATGTAAACTTGAAAGAGAGAATATCTTGTTAAAAGCAAGATTATAATTATGTTTCAAATCATAAGTTCATTATAATGGAACATTAAGTAAAACATTTAATAAAAATTATTTGCGTCATACACATCCCACTCATATATCTTATAATTATCATGTTAAGCCATATGCAAACACTAATGTTTGGTGCAACTATTGTGGTAGAAAAGGACATATTTTATTTTATTATTATGCACGTAAATTATAGAACACTAAGCAAACATCTTATGTATGGGTACCAAAAGGTACAAACACTACACAAACCACACATGCTAGATATCTTGCTTCAAATTTATAATGTAGACCCAACATGTTTCAGTTCCAAAAGTTAACATGTGATTTTCTTTTGTAGGAATGCCTTCAAATCAAAATCAAAGAAGGCATGTGGTACTTGGATAATGGATGTTCAAGACATATGACAGGAGATAAGGATAAATTCACAACTTTAGAATCAAGTGATGGAGGATTTGTTACATATGAAGATAATGCAAAGGGAAAGATCATTGGAATTGGTTCTATTTGTAAGAATTCTATCACTTTAGATAAATTTTTTCTAATAGAAAGATTAAAACATAATTTAATTTATATTAGTCAATTATGTGATAAAGGTTTGAATGTAGTATTTCATGCATCATATTGTATTATAAAAAATAATAAAAATATTTTGTTAGTAGGACAAAGACATAAAAATATTTATGTCATTAATTTAGATAGCTTTCATGATGTGAATTTAAATTTACTTTGTTTTAAAAGCTCTCATGATGATATATGATTATGGCATAAGGGTCTATGCATATTAACATGCACACACTCAATAAAATTGCTAAACTTGATATAATAGTTGGATTGCCTAAATTAAATTGTTATTCAAACTATGTTTGTGATGCATCCATTCATGGTAAGCATTCTAGAAGCTCATTTAAAAGTAAAAAAATATTATTTTTACTTCTAGACCTCTAAAATTATTGCACATGGATTTATTTGGTCTAATCAGCACCACTAGCTTAAGGTTGTAAAAATTATGGTTTTGGAGATATAATTGGATTTTGTTTGTAGCTAATTAGGATGATGTTTTTGGTGAGTTTAGAAAGTTTTCTAAATATATTCAAAGAGACAAGGTCTTTGGATTAATAGTGTTCAAACTGATCATGGTAGCGAATTTAAAAATAAATTATTTCAGGATTTTTGTGTTGAACATGGGATTAGACAAAAAAAATTTGCACTTATAACTCCCCAACAAAATATTGTAGTAGAGAGAAAAAGTAGAATATTAATTGAATTAAGTAGATCTATGCTTGATGAGTACAAATTGCCAAATTATTTTTGAGCAAAAGCTATACATTCTGTATGTTATGTGATGAATAGGATCTATTTTAGACCAATTTTGAAGAAGGCCCCCTATGAATTATTTTTTGGAAAGAAGCCTAAGATTGAACACTTTCATGTATTTGTATGTAAATGCTTTATTTTGAATAATGGAAAAGAGCTTTTACGTAAGTTTGATTGCAAATCAGATGATGGTATTTTTGTGGGATACTCTCTTTCTAGTAGAGCTTATGGAGTTTTCAATAGGAGAAAATGATTGTAGAAGAATCAATACATGTTATTTTTGATGAAAATTTAATTGATCCCATTAGAATGAAGTGATTGATGAAGAGATTGATAATTTTAAGAAAATATCTTTAGAAGATAATGTGGATGATTCATTGCTTAAAGAATGGAAATATAGTAAAAATTATCCAAAGGCACTAATTATAGGAGATTCCTCAAAAGGAGTTATGACCAGAAGACATGCTAGAGAGGTTGTAGATCATTCAACATTTTTATCTGAGGTTAAACCTAAGAATTTAGAAGAAGCATTAAAAGATAACTTTTGGATTATTGCTATGGAAGAGGAGTTGAATCAATTTATAAGAAATGATGTTTGGGAATTAGTCCCAAGACCTAAGGTTAAAATGTCATTGGAACAAAATGGGTCTTTAAGAATAAACCAGATGACTAAGGTTGTGTTGTTAGAAATAAAGCTAGGTTAGTTGCACAAGGTTACACACAAGTTGAAGGGGTAGATTTTGAAGAATCTTTTGCACTTGTAGCAAGACAAGAGGTTATTAGGTTACTCCTTTCTTTTGCTTGTTTTAGGGATTTTAAACATTTTTAGATGGATGTCAAAAGTGCATTTTTGAATGGATTTATTGACCAAGATGTCTTTGTAAAGCAACAATTTAGATTTGAGAGCCTTGATTGTCCAAATCATGTGTATAAATTAAAGAAAGTTTAATATGGTTTAAAATAGGCTCCTCATGCTTGGTATGATAGGTTAAGTAACTTTTTGATAGATCATGGATTTAGAAAGGGTAGAGTAGATACCACCTTATTCTTTAAAAGCATAGATGATGATTTGATTATGGTACAAGTATATGTAGATGATATTTTATTTGGAAGTATAAATGATTCTTTGTGCCATAAGTTCTCATCTTTGATGTCTGAAGACTTTGAAATGAGTATGATGGGAGAACTTAATTTTTTCTTAGGTCTTCAAGTGAAGCAATAAGAAAATGGAAAATTCATCTATCAAACCAAATACACAAATGAATTGCTCAAAATGTTTGACATGAAAAGATTCAAATATAGTATAACTCCTATGACCCCATCTATAAAATTGGATTTAGATGAATCAAGAAAATCTATTGATCAAAAACTTTATAGGAGTATGATAAGTTCACTTGTATATCTTGCTTCTGGTAGGCCTAATATTATGTTTGCTCATTATTTGTGTGCTCATTTTCAAGCCAACTTGAAAGAATCTCATTTAATATCAGTCAAGCGTATCTTTTGGTATTTGATAGGCACTTCTAAGTAGGTTTATGATATCCTAAAAATTCTTTGTCATTTGATTTGGTTGGTTATTCTGATGTAGATTTTACTAGATGCAAAGTAGACAGAAAAAGCACATCAAACACATGTCAATCTTTAGGGTCATCCCTTGTGTCTTGGTAATCTAAGTAACAAATTTTTGTAGCTTTATCCTCTGTTGAGGTTGATTACATAGCTACAGTAGTTATGTTACTCATGTCCTTTGGTTAAAGCAATAATTAGAAGATTTTGGTATTAAGCAAGATCATATTTTGGTTGAGTGTGACAATACTAGTGTTATTTGTTTGACCAAAAATCCTATCCAGCACTCACGAACCAAGCATATAGAAATGAGACATCATTTTATTAGGGATCATGTTTTGAAAGGTGATGTTAATATTAATTTTATTTGTATCGATTTACAAATTGCAGATATTTTTATAAAACTATTACAAGAAGAATGTTTATGTACTTTAAGATGCATGCTTGGAATGTTAAATCTTAATATTTAAAATTATAAGTAGTTTGTTCTCTCTTTTTGATGTTGTTAAAAGGGGGAGAAGAGTAAAATGTTGGTTAGTATTAGGGGGATTATCATTATTCATTTCTTGTGCATAAATTTTATTTAATAAAAGAGAAATTTTTTTTAAACTATGATGAAAGGTCAATTTACACCTTCATCAAAATTAATACCCAACATTAGTTTGTCATCATCAAAAAGGGAGAGATTGTTGGCTTTATGAGCCTCATGTTCAATCCTATTAATTTTGATGATAACAAATGTATGCTTGGATGTTCTACTATGTGTTTTTTTGTGTTTCAATTATATTAATTACTAATTGCATATCCATAAATCTCTCATAATATGTTTTATAAAAATGCAAGTATGGAAGAATGAAATAAAGATCAAAATGGATACCTTGAAGCTCAAGATATAATATATCAAGTTATATGCATTTATAATTATCTTAGAGGTTCATATAAGTTCATTGGTATGAATTAATTTGCTCACAACTTAACATATTATTTTATTTATTTTAAATAATGATAATGAGGTTAATTTATATAAATATTTATCTAATTAACATTCATTGCTTCATACTTAGCATTTAATTTGTTAAAATAATAAATGATAATTAATTATAAATATTGAGTGTAACTTGTTTATATACATAATATAATTAAATATTTTAATTTAATTTAAAATTTATATGCTAAGTAACATATGTATGATTATATATAAATTATATTATAATTTTTCAATATCATATTTCAAAATTAACAATAATACATAAAATTTAGTCTTTCAGCCAAACTCATTTTATAATCACAGAATTTCGATCTTATTTCATCTCCAACTGATTCCTTGGATTTCTTTAATTTGATAGGTTACATGACTAGCGTTTGATTAAAATTTAATTAACTATGATTTTTTAAACATTAGTTTATTTTAATAATGAATGCATGCTACATGCTTTGAATATATTAAGAACCATATTTGATTATTTTTTACTTGCCCATGTGACTAGCAAATTTTTAGCTATTTTAATTTAATATTTATTTAATATAAATCATATTTTTATTGCATATTATATTATTATATGATAAAATGATGTTAGAATATTATATTTCTTTGAATTAATTCAAAATGACATCTTGCTTATAAATAGCTCTCATTCTCTTCATGAATGGGTTGCTCATTCAAATTCAAAATCTCACTAGCAAATCTAAGAGAAAACTTCCTAGATTTCCCTACAAGTATTCTCTAAAATTGCAAGATTAAATCCTTATTTTGGAAGCTTCAACATCATCAACTAAGCAAGCTTTCTCAATTACTTGAGTTTGTGTTTCTTGATCTTAATCTCTTTTAGTTGTTCATACTATTTTCACCATCTATTTATTCTTTTGAATTTTTACTTTTTGGTGGATTAGTCTTTGGACATTAAAGTTTATGTTTTTCTCATCAATTGTTTCTTCAATCTTTTTTTTGTGGAAAACTCTTGTGATAGTTTGTAGGATTTATTTCATCTTGCTGAAATTTTTATTTTCCTACAAATTTCTTTTGGTTTCATGAAATATTTCTTCATTAGTATTATTCTAAATATCATTTATTCTTAGATCTATTTTAGAAGTATATTTTAAGCATTTTAAATTAATTTATTGTGCTAAAAATATTTTCATATTAGCTAGATCTCTCTTTTTAATTAAAAGCTTACTAGTTTACTTAGATTTATCAAGTTTTTTAATCAAAATAAAATTTATAAAAAGTTAAATTATTTTATTTGTCACTTATCATTTTATTCAAACTAATATCCTTTTTTAAATAGTTTAATCTTGCTGAAATTTAATAAAGATTGATGGTTTTATTGTTTAATAAATTAAGAAAAAGGAAGTTTAGTAGAGTTAATCTTTCTTACACTATTATATACATACTAGTTATAGTTTCTCTTAAACTTAAATATAGTCCTTGCTGAAATTTATTTTATTATGCAATAGACTATTGTAAATTTATTTTGAAGTCATTTTTATATTAGTCTACAAATTGTAATAATATAAACATCTTAGTAAGATCACTTTAAAATATTTATTTTATTAATTCTTATCAAAGTTAAGTGTGCATTCTATCTTGTCAAATTGTAAGTTGTAAAGTGATCATTTATAAGTTGTGAGATCACTTTTTGAATTGGATAACTTAGTATATTTGTGAGAGATATATTTTATCAAAATTTATTATTTTGTATTTTTCTTTTTGTGCTATAAAATTTATATTGGGGTTATACCCGCCCCTTTGTAGGAGAGTACATATTATTGTAGGGGTTGTACTTGCCTGTTGTAGGAGAGTACAATTTGTAAAATATTTTGTATTTAGTGGATTCCTAGCCAGGGGTGGCTAAGCGTCGACGTAGGCCAATTTTTTGGTTTGGCCGAACCATGTAAAAATTGTGTGCCTACTGTCTCTTTTTACTTTATTGTGTTTTATTTGTTGTTACATTGAGAATTGCATCTTGTCATTATAAAATCAAAAATTAATTTCCTACCAAAAGTTAAACTTTAAGTTTAACTTTTAAAATTTTAATAACACCCAATTCATGCCCCTCATGAGTGTTATAGTAACTCATAAGGTGTTTTGCCTCCTAATTTTTATAAAAAACTATTAAAATCTCTAAGAATATGGTTCAAAATGGAATTCCCATCATGTGGTACTTTAGTGCTGAGGTCTAGCACCTTGGTGTTGCGCTCTCATGAATGAAATTTTAAATGCTTTATTACATAGCACCAAGGTACCATAAGTTTGGCACCACTGCACTAAGCTTTGAGTTTTGGTATCGTTATTGTAGCTCCACGGTGTTGTATTTTAGTGTCATAGTGCTTAACTCCTAGGTTTAATATCTTTAAAGCAGTGTCACGGTGCTATTCACCTAGCATCAAGACCAGAGAAACTTGTATACTGCTCTTATCTTCCTCCTTGATGCATCCATCTCTCTAAACTACTCCTATGAAGAGAAGAAAACTAGTGCCTCTATAAAAAAAAAAGCCTTTGTTAATCTCATCCATTTGCATCAAAATACATTTTGTTGGGCTACACTACATAATAGCTTTACTCAACTCAGGTATATCTTGAATTGCTTCATTTCACCTAACTGGGGTTCATCATGAAATAAAACTCTCTTTCCATTGATCTTGGATCGGAATAAGGGAGAATGGTGATAGTGCACTTAAAAAAACTAAAAACTCTAGCACTACTAAAATATTATGCTATCGAAAGTTCAAAATTTTCCAAAATAGTTAAATTTTAGGCACTCATGAGACACTGATGAGGCACTATGGATCAAGCACTGACGCACTTTGGATAGCTCTCTGATCATCAAAGAAAAGTTTATACATAGCATGAAAACACCGTACATCAAGCGCCACACTGTTGATCCCTAGGGTAGAAATGACAAAAGTTGTTATCTTGAGAGCACCATAATTGTATTGAGCATTGTAGTGTTGATTCCTTGGGGTAAAAATGGTATAAATTACTATCTTAAGAGCACCAAAGCACTAAACTCTCGAGTCTTAAGCTTATACCCTGCATGCTAGCAATGCCTAGGCACTGCATTCTCAATGTCGAGGCGCTACTGCTGCAATGTCATTTTCAAGTTAGAAAATTTTATTATTTTAAATCTTATAGCTTTTAAATCCCAAATAGAAAGATATATGAGAAATATACAAATAAACATTAAAATAAAAATATCTTTATTAATACAAAAAACATTTTACAAGAAGTTCTACAATAAAACAAAGAAAAAGAGAAAATACAAAAATATATAAGTAAAAGGGGGAAACTAGTAATCATAATCATCCACCTCCTCTACTTCTTTTTCTTCTAATGCTTTCTCATGTAAGGCAGATATTGAGGCATCTTGGGAAAAGAGGCCTGATCTAGAGCCACAAAGCCATAATTATCAAATAATGAACTAAGGCTAAGTTAAATTGAGCTATGTAAGAAAATTGCTTTTGTTGTTGATCCATATGATAATCAAATTTGATTTCTAAGGCCACTTTCCTACAGATTCTTTCACTAACCTATTTCCTCAAATTAGAGACTTGCTCACTTAAGGTTTTGGAGCATGGGAGCTTTTCCCCCCACCTCAAATCTCAAACTAAATCCCCTAATTATCCTATTTGTTAGAGGAACCATCTAAATAAGAACTTTTTCATCAGGATCCCCTAACGCACTAGCTGCAGTGCACAAGCCTTAAATAAGAGAGTGTTGACCAAATCCTACAGTAGTACTGCCCCTAAGTATATTACAAATGGAATTATAAATAATCTTCCCTATATCAATTGTAAAGGCCTTTTGATCGCAAAAAATTCAAAATGACCCTGTCCTTGGTCACCTCAATAATACCAATGGGCATCAATTTGATAAATATAAAATAATATCAGGCCTTAGACTCTGCCATTAGACTGACGATGGGAAATTTGATAATATTTTCCTCCTGCCATTTTCACTGATATTGGCATTTCTACCAGTGAGGAAACCAAAGATTTTAATAAAATTAAGATGATTATTATAATATGAAAGATATTGATTTTACACTATATTGTATAAATCGTAATATGTGTTAATGGCAGTACTATCAAAATTTACCAGTTTTTCTTGAGTGAAGACTTTATTATTCGGAGCTTCTTCATATTGACAAAGAATTTTTGCACCAACATAATGATGAAGGAGCTATTCTTGTTGGTTAGCTTCTCCCATCCGTAATCACTGATTATCCTCTCCATACTCCCACCAGGATTGTGGAAGCTTGTGTGTGAGAGCATGCTGGTACCTCTCCTTCGCTTCCACGCTAACAAATATAACATTATCACTGGAAGTGGCCCTCATATTGCTAACGAGCCTTTTAAGCACATGATTTCTTCTCTAATATGAAAGAAGCCTAAAAGAAAAAAAGAAAGAGAAAGCTCTAAGGTTTAATACAAAATGAAAATCTACATCCCAAAGAGGTGGGTCTAATAAAACCATATAGCACCGTAATGCTCACATGCAGCACCTAGACATTAAATAGTTGGTCAAGTCGGTTACTATGTCAATCAAAAAGAACATTTATTCTCATTAATTTTATAATTGAAAAGCATGTTAACCTTTGATGTAGTGTCATAGTGTTCTTCCTTAGCATAGTACTATTGGTCAAAAAAATTGTTCTTTTCATTTAAAGTGGTTGTCCATCTACCAGCTTTTCTGAACCAACCTTTGACTAGTGCCGCATATGATTAGTTCCTAGGTGCTAGGTAGCAAGTCAACTAGACTAAACTAATCTAAAAAAGTCTAATTTTAAGCGCTACAGCACCATACTTATAACACTGAAGTGCCGACTCCTTTGTTTTATAAGACATGAGTACCTGCCCCATGATGTTATTGTGCTAATCACTTGATGTTGAGGCATTAATTTAATAGCACTACAACACTACTAAGTGCCTTGGCTCTATGTTTCCAGTGCCAAGCCCTTGACCCTGATAATAACAAATTGATGTTTACCATGTAAACACTCTATCAATCTATCTGATCACTATGCCAACAAATTATAATTCATTCACCATATGAACACCTATATAATGTTGGCATTCTAAAGGGATGTAAGTCTAGCCTCCTATCCATTTGATAAGCAATCATCTAATAATTCATTCACCATGTGAACACTTATATATTGTTGGCATTCCAAAGAGGGTGTAAGCCTAATCTCATATCCATTCTCTATGTGAATATCCTATAATTTGTTCACCATGTGAACACCTATTGAATGTTTGAATTTCAATAGGATGTAAGCTCAATCTTCTATCAATTCACTATGCGAACATGTTATAATTCATTCACCATGTGAACACCAATATAATATTGGCAGTCTAAAAAGATGTAAGCTCAGCCACCTATTTATGCTCCATGCGAACATCCTATAATTTGTTTACTATGTGAACACTTATAAATTACTAGCATTCCAAAATGATGTAAGCCCAGTCTTCTATCCATTCATAATGTGAACATCTTATCATTGGTTTCCACATGAACACCTATATATTGTTGGCACTACAAAGGAATGTAAGTCCAACCAATATGTTCACCATGTGAACACTCTACCAACTTTCTAAGATGTAAGTCCACTCTATGCATATGATGCAAGCATAACCTAAATCTAACACATATGATTGTGGGCAAACACAAATACATTAAACGTCTAGTCTACTCGAGATATTTGAGATGAGGCAACTCATGGTTACTAATCAGACTCTCTGACATTACGACTAGCCCTCTGAGATTGGTAGACTATAATAATATAGTCTTAGGATGACAAAACCATGGGATCTTGATCGGGACTATATTTCTATTTCCCTTAGACAATCATCTATACCACTAGACACGAATTCATATCAAGAAGATATGTTTGTTTCCAACTTTAATTGAGAGTGCTCTCTTACTATGATAAGAAGGGTAATTAACTATGAAGGCATGTGTTCATAGGAAGTAGAACCTAGATCTAAATAAACCATAATGTAATGTTAGAGGAAATCTAGTTAAATATATATATCAATCTACCTCATGAGAAAATATACTCCTACCAATCCCAATAAAGATGGTGGAGAGCATCCTAAAAGGTGTTTTATCTGAGTGATCACTTAAGAGTGGCATAAGCTTACTATCATTGTATAAAGACAATACTTGACAACAAAAGATGGAGAGAGGAACATTCTCTAGTGGAGTCACCAAAAAAATTTGTAGTGTTTAAAATTGTATCATCAAAAGAACAACATACCGATCTTAGGGGGTACTTACTAAAATGATCAAGTCTGATATAAGGAATGAAATATTATCTTAAAAGATAGAAATACCACCCTATGATGAACTCAATAACTTAATAAGAACTCTTAAGTCTGATGAGTCTACATGTACCAAAGATCTTTCTCCTACTTTATATAAATGAAGTAAGAATGAGTTTATTTTAAATTGGGTTCCTAGTTCCTTATAGGGTAAGACCCCTTAGTTAATTACATCTTAGAAGATAGGGTCTTTTAAAAAAACCCTCAATTAAAGTAGTCAATCATTATTTGTATGAATTTTAATGATTATGATCAAAGGAATGCTCAATTTTGAGAATCAATTAAGAAAACCTCAAATAAGAATAGTTTCTTCTAGAATCCAAAGGCAATATGTATGGAACATTTGGATACTAGGAAGCCTAGTAAACACTCCAATCTATCATGTGGTTGCACTTTATATTTTTGAAGGAAAATTAAATATATTTGAGTTGATCATTTGTTAGAATGCTAATACTTATATCCCAACAATACAAGATTATAGAAATGTCAATGAGATGAGGACTTATCCTTATAGCAATGAAGAAAAGGGTAGCCTAAAATCTTAGAACTATAGTACTTCAACACAAGCTAGAAGCTCAACTTACTTCTACTCGAGGAAGTGGATGTATTGGTACACTCTTACCCAAGAACGTGAACCTATCTCAACTTTTCTAGCTTACAACTGCCTTAAGAGATGCCAACTAACCCCACATATGTTTTAGATCCATGTGGACAAGTCTCACATTATTGAAAGATGGTTAGGCTATTATTAATTTTTTAAAAAAAACTTAAGAGTCTAAACTCAGTCCTTAGAATTTTAAGCTCATGATTATTATGAGAATGTTGCTAACTAATGTAATAAAGTTTAACTTTTAAGTATTTTAAATGCTAAATTTATTTTAAAACTTGGTATGCAATTATTCCTACAATAAGATGTAGTTAAAAGGAGGTTATAGGCTAAATCATAAGAGAAGGCAAACTTCTCCCAAAAGAGTGGTCACCCTCATAGGTTAGATACCCTCTTATGTGTATCAAGGGAAGGGCACAATTCAAGAAAAAATGAAGAAATTTGCAATCAGAATTCAAAAATTCTAAGAGAGTTTCTACTTGTTTTTAGTATTTATACATAAGGCTTTAAGAGAATGGACTTATGAGTTGTATTAATTTAATTTGAATTGATTAATTAATATTAAGAAGAAAAATTAGTTTTATTCTAGGAGCCTACCATAAAAACCAGACTTTCATAACACCAGTATAGAATCACAAAAACAAACCAATAAAAACATGTTATTTTATTATGGACCCAAAATAAGTACACTAAATCAAATCAAATTAATTAAAGAGAAAGCCTGGTGCAGCCAGGATCTGCTATATAGCCTAAAAGAAAAATAAAAATGGACAATCAAACTCTACCCTTATATAACCTAGCCTAAGCCAAACATTCAATAAAGTAAAGTCAATGGTGGGTCTTCATATCTTCAATGTGAAATGTTGGGCACTCGAGGTTCCATAAAGCCTCTTAGGTCAATGTGCTCTAGCCTCTACTCAAGCTTGACCCTCATAGCTTTTATCCTATTCTACTAAAAATAATATTTATAATTTTAAAAATAAATCCTAACTAAACTTTAAAAATAGAGGTTAGCTATAATACACATGCACACCAAGCAGTTAAATATATATCACACAACTAGATTTATGACCAATGGGTGCTAAGGCCACTATCCTAGTAGGGTATTCTTATAAGGGCAAGTGGCACCTGCAAGCAAAAGTATTTAATTTATTTTATTATTACAACGACCCCTTCAATTAAGCATATCCACCTACAACAACAACAACAACAACAACAACAACAACAAGCCTTAATCCCATTAAGTGGGGTCAGCTACATGAATCCTTCATCTCCATTGTGTCATATTTTGTGTCAAATTCTCATTTAATTCAAGTATACTAAGGTCATTTTTTATACATATTAACCAAGTTTTTTAGGACTACCTCTACGATTCTTAACATAACGTAAATCTAATGCATCTAGTCTTTTAACCAGGTCATCAGATGAAAAACGCTTTATGTGGCCAAACCATCTAGGTGACTCTCTCTAAACTTATCTTCCACTGGAGCTACTCTAACTTTTTCTTGAACAAACTCATTTATCATTTTATCTTTAAGAGTAAAGCCATTCATCCACCTGAGCATCCTCATCTTTGCAACACTTAACATAGTCATATGCTTCTCTTTTAGTGGCCAACATTCTGCACCATAAATCATTGCAGGTCTTACCACCATCTTATAAAATTTTTCCTAAAATTTAAGTGGTATTTTTCTATCACACAACAGGCCATATGCATTCCTCCACTTCAACCATGCAACTTGAATTCTACTAATAACATCTCCATCTATTTCACCATCTTTTAACAATAGAGCCTAGATATCTAATCTCACTTTTTAATGATTCTTTCACCCAATGTCACAACACTACCACTAGAACTTCTACAACTAAAATTACACTCCATATATTCAATTTTAGATCTACTTAAACAAAAACCTTTAGACTTTAAGGTTGACCTCCATAATTCAAGTTTCTCTTGGACTCCCTCTCTATTCTTATCAACAAGAAGAATGTCATTAGAAAAAAGCATACACCAAGGTACATCTTTCTATAAATGCCTAGTAAGAACTTCATTAACTAAAGCAAAAAAGATAAGGGCTTAAAGCGATCCTTGACATAATCCAACTGAAATAGGAAAATATTTTGTCAATCCTCCTTATGTTTGGACACAAGTAACATCTCTAGTATACATATCTTTAATGGCTTCAATATAACCAATACTAACTCCTTTCTTTTCTAGAACTCTCCAAAGAACATCTCTTATAACTTTATCATAAGCTTTCTCTAAATCAATAAATATCATATGTAGATTCTCCTTAATTTCTTTATACTTCTACATCAAACCTCTTAATAAATGTTTAGCATCTATAGTAGATCTACCTGCATAAAACCAAACTGATTGTGAGAAACTTTTGTATCACATATTAACCTATGCTCAATTAAACTCTCCCATAATTTAATGTATGACACATTAACTTAATTCCACTATAATTTGTACACTCTTGTGCATCACTTTTATTCTTAAATATATGAACCAACAAACTCTTTCTCCACTCATCTACCATCTTTTTAGTCTTTAAAATAACATTAAAAAAATTGTAAGATAAGAAATTCCTTGATCTCCTAAACATTTCCCCACTTCTATTTGAATATCATCAGGTCTACTATTTTCCCACATTTCAGTTTCTTTAAAGCTTCTCTAACTTCAAATTTACTAATACGACAATAAAAAAAATTCAATATTTTTGTTTAGGGTATTAAGGTTGCTAAAATCAATCATATTTTTAGATCGTTCATTAAACTGTTTATCAAAATACCTCATCCACCTATTTTCAATATCCTTTTTCTAAGAAAAGCACTTTATGATTTTCATCATTAATACACCTCACTTGAACTAGATCTTTACTTCTATTATCTCTTTGGTTAGGTAATACATACATTTTCACCTTCTTGGGTATCTAATCTATTGTATAAATCACTAAAACCTGAATGTTTTGCATCGTATATTACTTTTTTAAAATCTCTATGGGATATTTTATATCTTTTCCAATTCTCTGAGTTTTTACATCTAAACCAAGTTTTATAAGATTGTTTCATATTTCTTATCTTTTCTTGTACATTTTGACTCTACCACCAACTATTTTTATTAAAAGAAGCTTTTCCTTTTGATTCTCTAAATACATTTTTTGTAACTTTCTTAATTTCACTTGCTACCTTTTCCTATATAAGCATAACCACCTACAAAAAATATTATTAGTCTAATAAATAAAGTCCTACCATCTAAACTAGTGCACAAGCAGTCCGAACATCTAGTCTAAAATACTACACCATAAAATAAAAAAAGAAGTAATACATCTTAATAAAGCACCATCCTAACCTAAGTCTAGTATGTCATGAAAAAGTTAGGCTTCAATATTTAAGTTATACTATGTGATCAGAGATATCATTTATTTGTAAGGATGATCATGATTCACATGATTAATATTTTAGGACAATTTCTTACAATCTGGATTTAACTCTTAATTCAAGTTGGCTTTAATGTTTTGAAGAGCGTGAAAAATTATAGATTTTATTTAGACAAAATCAATTCTTTTTCTACACCATAGTCCTATGTTAGAGCTAAAGAGGTGAAATTTATGACTTTTAATCATCATAGTGAAGTGTTAATTTATGATTAAGTCATACATTTGAATTAAATCTAAATAAAGTAATAGCCATGTAAGAGACATCATAGGATCAATGGTCATAAGTTATGATTCTCTTTATGACACCTATCCAACTTTCCTCATTACATTAATATATTATTTTCAAATATCATTTTCATTTTTTTAAAATTTATAAAATACTTTAATATATTTAAATATTACTTAGGAATGTTTTAATCATGCATGTATGTGTATATTTATATCTTATTTTTACATAAGTAATATATATGGGTATGCATGTATTTTGTAAAACAAAATTAAACACTTGCATATAAGTATACATACAAATAAACTAAACATTTGCAAGCCTATGCCATTATTAAATGAGAATGTAGAGGTATCAAGATCTTATTTGGACTAATAGCCATGCGCCTTCGACTATCCAGAGTATATACTTGCTAGCTATGTATGTGTGTATAAACATGTATTCAAATGAATGTGTTATCTAACAAAAAAATTAGTAATCAATAAGCTTTTAAAAAATTTATTTAATCTACATATGCATCTTTCTTTATATTCTCTTAAGTAGATGGCATTATTAAATTAGGGAGTAAAGATATCAAAGATGTATTTTAGACAAGTAGTCATATACCCCCAGGTTTCTAAACTATATACTTTAGAGGTCACATCAGTGATACATATGGTTAGCACCTAAGCACTATCCTCTCTATCTCTAAACATAAATTACTTTAAAATGCAATGCAACGGTGCTGGAAGACTAACACCTACACATATTAACACATAAAATTATATAATTATTATCACAACCCATAGATAACACTTACCATGATAAAACACCTCATCCAACACATATTATGACATATGGAACATAATATAAAGTCTCATAAGCTTTGGCTTTTGACTTTGTACCTTATAATGTGCCTTTTTTGTTCCTCTCTCCCTTGATGCTACATCAATTTCACTACGTTAAAAATTTTTTTTTAGCATCAATAATAAATTCTTATGAATTTATTAAAATTTTTAAAAATTTATGAAGTGATTGTTGACCTCTCTTTTAGTGATATTGACACTCATCACTCTTTAGACCTGGGACTCGATCTAGACACTAAAGTTTCATCACCTAAAGCTACGATATTTTTAGTGGTTAGGGGATAATAATCCAAGTCCTAGAAAACTTAAAAAGCTAAACCATAATGCTAAACCCCAACTCAAACTAGGTTGGACCCAATGATCGCGATTTTGATAGGTGTGATCAATTTGGTAAAATAACCAAGTTGACTCAATTTGACACATTTGGGCCTAAGAGGGCTAGCCAAAAATTACCTGAACTCTTTGGAACATCATTTAAATTTTATTAAGCCTCATAAGAGTTCAATTTGACCAATTGGCTCATCTAGCCCAAGTTAACTCAATTGAACCCTCTTAGGCTAAAATCAAGTCCAATTTGATATAAGCCAAATTGAACCAATCCAAAGCTTCACAATTATTTTAATCAGATACTTGGAAATTCTTCTATATCAATTGCAATCCAATTTGGTCAATTAACCAACTTGACCCAACTTAACCCAATTTTACCTTAAGGGCCAAGTTGAACCAAACTCTAATTTAATCCAAATCAAACCAAACCAAACTTTATAATCACTTTCCAAATGATTATTGATCATATTATAACATCCAATTGAAGCCAAGTAGGTCAATTTGACCAATTGACCCACTTAATCCCATTTGACCTAATTTGACCTAAAGGGTCAAATTGAGCCATATCTTGATCCAACTCAAATTGGACCAAAATTAATTATTATAATCACTTTTAAGATAATCATTGATCATCACTCAACATCCAATTAAGCTTAATTGAGCCAATTCAATCAATTGACCCAACTTAACTCAATTTGACCTAAAGGTTCAAATTGAATCAATTCTTGATTGCATTCAAATTGGATTGAATCAACACTTGCAATCAGTCTCAAATTGATAATTGAATACTCTCAATTTCCAATTAAAGCTAATTTTTTATTAATCTAATCCAATTGGCTAACTCATCCCAAATTGGCCTAAAGGGTCAAATTGAACCATAACCCAATTCTAGAAAATTAAATCAAATCAAAGCCTATACTCAACTCCAAATGAATAATTAAACATGGCTCAACTCCCAATTGCACCCAATTTGACCAATTTAACATAAATTTATTAACTTGGACCATTTATCTCATATGACCCCATATAAACCAAATTCGAATCCACTTCAAATTAAATCAAACTAATTTGCACCAATGTGTTCAAAATCATCATTTGAACACAACCCAATTGCCCCTTGGACCCAATTTAGGTAATTAGTCAACTTGAGCCTATTGAACACATATTGACCTATATGAGTCCATATTAGCTAAAAAAACCAAATCAAGTCCAAACCCAACAAGACATGACTCATCCTCACATGTCCCTTGACCTATTCAAGTGAGCCCAACCCATGGTGAACCAAGCTCAGCCAAAACCAAGTGAAGCAAGGGTTTTAAATAGAACAAAATAAAAAATAGGAAGATCCAACCCCTCCTTTTGGCCAAGAAAGCCACCTTAGTATGCCTTAAGCTTTCCCCAACTAACCTATGCTGACCCAAGGTTGTTTGGTCATGCCATTGACCAAGGAGAAGTCATCTTCACCATGGCTAGCACTTGGTTCACAAACCATGGGTTGTCCACTTCACCACTAGCCACCAAACTTCTCTAGACATTAGTGGAAGTCCACCTCACCTATCCAAAGCTAATTTCTGGCTTGCCCATTTTCTGGATGACTATCATTAACTAAACCCATCAAAAATGGTGGTTCACATGGGAAGGAGGAAAGTGAACACCTTCTCATGCATTCAAACTTCACACACACACCTTCAAAGCATCCCTAGAGAGAGTCCCTGAGCTTCCCATAGCCTCTTGAGCACCTCATCACTAACAACACTAAGTCCTCCCTTAGCCAAAATGTCTTAAACCCTCAACCTCACCAAACCATCTCTAAAGTCTAATTAACTCTTTCCACACCTTTCCCATACTCTGGTGAGTAAGAATAAATAAAAAAACTCTCGATTTGAGCACTAGAGATAGGAGTTCCATCAAGCTTTAGTAAACTTGTGATAACATTCGGTCTCACAAGCAAACGGTGATGAGCCAAATGGGAACTTCAACATCAAGTCTTTACCTCTTCAAGGCGAAGCTACCTCGGTCCATTTAACCATTGGTCTTAGCTTTAGTGAGATAAATAATTCAACAATTTAAAATCCCTTAAGTATTGGTCTTTTGTAAAGAAATTATGTGATTTGATTTGATTAAGCCTTAGGAATCCCTATATTTTTTACCTCATGATTGTTTTGGAGTTGTTTTTGCTATGAAATGAGCATAAGTATGCATGGATCAAGTGATGAAAGATGAATGACATTCATCTCTCATCAGAAGAAGATGATAAATCATGACCCATCCATCGAGATGATTAGAATGGTGGTGATTAATATATGTTAGAAATTCAAATTTAATCCTTTTTGAACTATAAGATTGCCCAAAGCCATTCAATTTTTAATTGAATGATTCAGGATGAAACTACGTGTATCACCATCTGAGTCAACTGCCATGTGCATTAGGTTCAATAGCCAATACCCCAACATCACGTGTAAAGTGCAACTACATCAATGATGACTATGTAAATGGTTTAATTAAGATATTAAACAAATTTAAATAGCAAAAAAAAAATCAAATAATCAAAAGTAGTTATAAAAAATCTATAAATGAAAATAAATATTTATTGGAAAGCTTAGATAGGGGAGAATCTAGAAAATAATAATTCCCCAATTTCTATAAAGTGGGAAAAGACTAATTAGGGTTTGAATATTTTAATTAATAATAAAATTAAGCCTTCATTACTTGGCCAATTGACTTGGAATTTTTTATAAACATTCCATGGGTGACATATGCCTCCTATAATTATTTCAAGTCAATTGAGTGAGTAAACTAAGAGATTCATATTTTCAAACCTTAATTGGCCATCTTGGCTATTTAATAAATAAATTTAATTAGAATTTTTTTAAATTGTCATGGGAGAGTAAACAACTTTTAGTGGTCTAATTGTGTTAAGAAAAATTAATTAAGACCTCAAGTCTTAATTATTTCTCAAAGCACCATTTAGTGGAATTAATTAATTATAAAATGCATTATTTAACCTAGGATTAAGAAAATTCATAATTAATTAGATAAATCTTTAAAAATTACAAATAAACTTTATTTGTGCTTAACTAATAAAGTGTTTATCAATAAAATTAAAATCGCTAGATTATTTTGGATATTTTAAAAGTAATTACCTAATTAATTTAATTAATTAATTAATTAATCATAAAATATTAGCCAAATATCTTCAAAGTTTTACTATTTAATTTTCATGTTATTTTGCATATTCATAATTTTCTTATAATTATTAGGCTTATATAATGTGATCAACTAATTTTCAAGATCTCTTGAGTGTTAATTAGATTAAATTATTATAAAATTCCATTAATTTATAAATTTAACCATTTCACTAGTAATTCTCATTAATATCCAAGGGTGTATGAGGGATAACTTCATTATTTGATCTCTCCCTAATATGTCTAATCAATTATTATAAAAATGGATTAATTAAAAATATTTATTAAGCTTAAGTCACATCATTTTCATATAAAGGACCTTATGGTTTAATGGCCTAAGTGGATCACTTTATATTGTCCATTTGACACCCTTTATTCACTTATGTATGTGTGGCAAACTTATATTTATACTGTCTGAAGGAGATCTTAAATACCTCATCTCCATGGTTTAAGAATAGCATATATCTCAAAAGTGGTGTAGAGAAATACAAAAAATATAAATCATTTCTAAACCTTATATCATAAAGATTTCAAAATTTAGTTCATACATATTCATGTTTATATTCATGAATAAAATTACATGTTATTTTGAAGAAATAAATTATTAAAATAATAAAAAGAATGTTTAATTATTTTAAATGAATTATTAATATGTTAAAATAAAGACATAATTATTCTAAATATGATTTATGAAAATAATAAAAATGAATATTTAATTTACAAATGAATTTTTAAAATGATAGAATAAATATTAAAATGATGAAATAAATATATAACTACTTTAAAATAAAGAATTGAAAGTGATAAAATAAATATATAATTATTTTAAAAATTAGTTATTAAAATTATAAAAATTAATAATTAATTTAAAAATTAATTATTAAAATTATAAAATAAATATTAAAATGATAGAATAAGTACATAATTATTTTTAAAATGAAAGTCTAAAATGATAAAATAAAAGCATGATTATTTAAAAGTAAAGTATCAAAGTGATAAAGAATTGTACGACATCATTAAGTGAGTTATCACTTATCCTCATTAGCCTTAAAGTGTCTTTCATGTGATTATAATTCTATTTAAGTTTAATCTAAACATAAGAATTAATAAAAATATTAATATTTCATTAAGAAGATCTAAAAAATATATAATATTTTCTAAGAATTAACATTAGTGAGGTGTTGAAAAGAAATAAGTTTAACTCTAAGTGAAACTTGTAAATTTTCATACTCTTTAGAACACTAAGCTTAACTTAAAGAAAAATTGAATTTGTGAATTAAAATTCACTTCTCAAATCATTAAGTATTGAATCAAAACCATCATTTGGATAATTATTTAATTTGTCCTTTAATTCAAAACTTAAATATTAAAACCAAACTTTATCATAACACACTAGCTTTGTACACAATAGGATGATAGGTCACCAATCCTAGATTTAGGTTAGATAAGTGCTTTATTGTGATGTATTAATTTTTGTTATTTTGTGATGTAATATTTTAGACTCGATGTTAGGATTATTTGTGTGTAGTCTAGATGATAAGACATATTATATTAAATTAATGAGAGATTGTGCTTAAATAAAGGGGATGCCATATTAATAAAAATAAAATAAATGCTTTTGCTTGCAAGTGTTGCTTACTCCTTCAGTATATCCCATTATGACAGGTGGGCTTGGCACTCGTGGGTGCTAAGTTCAATTGTATGACATATGACTACTTGGTGTGTATGTGTGATATAACTAACCTCTATTTTGTAAGTTTAGTTAGGATTTCTTTTTGGTATTCTCAAATGTAGTATTGGAATTAAAAGATATAGGTTTAGGATGAGCAAAGGTTAAAAAGTATAGATTGGGGCCTTATAATGCTTGGAGGATCTAAGACCTAGAAGAACAAATGGAGATTAAGACCATCATTGCTTGTTTTAATTTTATTCATGTAATTATAATTCAGGTTGTATAAGGGTTGAGCTTAGCAACCTAGCTTTTCCTTTTATGGGATGTATAGTGAAACCCTATTGTAATGGCCTTTTATTATTCTCTTAATTTGATTAATTGATTGATGTGTTTACCTTATTTATGAAATATGACAACATGCTTTTTCCTAGGTTTCTTAAAGTATGATGTTGTTTAGCTTGAAGTTCATTAGACTCTTTAGGATTTAAATTTTCTACCCTAATTTAAAATAAACTTTAACTAAAAATAACTCAACTAATAACCTCACTTTAAATCTTAAGAGTTAATTAACTAA
Organism: Cymbidium sinense; assembly: GCA_021442155.1. Taxonomy (NCBI): domain Eukaryota; kingdom Viridiplantae; phylum Streptophyta; class Magnoliopsida; order Asparagales; family Orchidaceae; genus Cymbidium; species Cymbidium sinense. The sequence goes on along the minus strand of CM038221.1, from coordinate 90,221,362 downwards.
AAAATTTAGAAACTCTTAGCTCTGAGATGAATGTGGATAATAGCATACATATTGTTGAATCCAAATTTGTCTGTAGATGAAGGGAGAACTTTCAAAGACACCTGGGAAACAAAGTTATTAGAAAGTTTGCATAGAGGAAGTCCAAAAGTAGAAAAGTGCAAGAGAAATAATAATCTTTATTGCTCATACATCTATGTATAAAGGAGTTGAATCAAGAGAGAGAAAAAGGTGTCCTCGTAAGAGACGACTCCCCCTTTTATAATAACAAGTGATGACTATACATAGAAAGTACATATAAGGTAATTTTACTACAAAATAAATTTTTGTTATAGATGGAGGAAATATGCATGTCAATGAGTAAAGGATTGTTGGTTGATGGGGTGAGTAGCTCATTATCCAATGAATATGCGAGTGAGGATGGGGAAAAGAAGGGTAGTCACCTCATTCCTTTAAGTGGTTGTCTACTGATGGTGAGTTAATTCATTGCTTATTCTCTGACTTATTATTTTCTAAGTCTTTGGCTTGTGGGATCAAGTTGATCTTTCCTGGACATACTTTTCAATGAATATACTTTTCCTTAGCTTGTTGAAGACCCTTTATGTGAATATACTTGTCTTAATGAATAAACTTGTCAGGTTATTTAGGCATACCTGCTACTTCAGGTGTATATTTAGCTTCATGATTCTTCTACTACTTGTAAAGGTACCTCACAAAAAGGATAGAAAATGAGTAGAAAGATTACTTGTAAATATTTAATGATATGAGAAAATTAATGTAATTATTGAGAGGTTACATCACCTTTTATTTTATCCAATTTTTCAATGCACCAGAGGCTATAAATTGATATTTTCTTTCATCTTTAATGCAATCGATATTTCTTTAGCTACTTGCTTGGATAAACCCTTCAACTTCTAAAGGTCAAGTCTATAAAACTTATTAAAATGTAATCACCAATGAATGCTAAAAGGCCTCATAAATACATTGATCCTATGACTTTGTGGGTAGGTCTTTACAAAAAGGCCAAGAAAGCAAAGAAGTCAAAAAATATCAATACCATTCTCATGGCTGCAGTGGGAATTTCAACTCCTCCAACTGCAACAGTTATGCCTTTGGCCAATTCTTTGATCCATAAAGAGAAGCTAGCATTCGCCTAATTGAAGAATGGGTCATTGTGGTGAGTGCGCAACCAATGAGTACTCCTAAAGAAGAGGAAAGAGGAGAAGAGGTACCTTTGATTCAACATAGAAAGGTGCTAGTAAGCCAAATGGTTGGGCCAACTACTACAAAAGTGGTTGTATAGGAATGCCTCACTAAGGTGGGACTTACCTATTATTGTGTACTATGAGTATTTCTTATTTGTATCTCTAACTCTTTTTTTATGACCACAGCTAAGTGTGACTACTATTTAAGGCTCAAAAGAGGATAGGGAGGGGCACTCACCAACCTTTTAAGTTATTTCCCATGAAAATCTAGGTAACATCATAAAATCACTCTACATTTCCATGGGTGATTTACTTGGCCACTTTTAAAGTAAAAGAAATTTCACATACTTGATAGATGGCTTCCCTTCCCAAGGGTTAGATCCATAGAAAATCCCATTATTGAAATTCCCTTCTTAATTTTTAATGAATTCTTTCTCGTTGACTAGCAATGACTCCAGTTTTGCTATAAATTGAATTGGTGGTGTCAATGTGGACTTACAAAGAGTTTACACCAACTTGATGTGACCATCGAAGCTCTTATTGCGACTAGCTTCACATCTATAAACATCTAGGAAATGATGGTTAGTTTCCCCTTTTCTTCTCGTAGAGATAGAGGTGAGTCTATGAAGGGAGAGTTTACTCATGACTAGGGAATAATGTAGAGGAAGAATAACGAGTATTCATAAACTCCTTTGAGGTTACCACTCTATGAGGGGCGGTTTCCTTTGAGAGAAGCCCTAAACTCATCCTAACAAGACATAGGTGAGCTACAATCACAATTGGAGCTAGAGTCAACAACAATAGCCCTTGGAGGTGGAGAACCAATGTAACTTCACAACCATGAGGTTGAGATAGCACTACTTCAGAATGGTATAAATTTAGTATTTGATTATATATTTCAGAAAGGTGGACTCATCAAGGATTGAGATTAGGACCCTGCAATAAAATTACTAAAAAAAATTTTATTATGGTTATAGCGAGTGTGTATACTTTTTTCTCATAAATAAAGATAATAAATAATTTGTATTTTCTATTTTATGAGTACAATTCTATTTTTTACTATTAATGAGCATTAATCTTTTCCCTATAGGCCCTATCACTTGAGATATTTATGAGATTTAGATAATCAATTACTTTACTTATTGCTTAATGTAAAGCCCAAGTTACCACACCTTTCTTATCACATCTATAAATTCTTCCTAATTTTCAAGTAGTTAAGGCTTTATTATTCTCTAAAATGTATAAGTAAAACCTCTTTGTGAGTAGATCTTGATCACATTTTTGTTACTAAAAGTACAACTTTGCTAAAAAAAGATACCTCAACATTTCATCAAGTCCAGATCAAAGAGGTTCCCTAGTTAGACATTTCCATTGCAACCTCTGTGTTTTTTGGATATTATCACAACAACCCCAACTTCACTATGAGAGTGGTTGAGAAGAGCAGCACCTCAACTCAGTCAGGATGCATGAGTTGTGTATTCCAGTTGCCCATTTTAGGATGGGTTTAAGCTTCCTCTCCCCTATGAGTGGATTAATATTATTGATTTCTTCATAGTAGTGCTTGCCTAAATTCATCCAATCTTGGTGGCAAGCATCACTACTTTCATCCTGTGCTTGCAAGAAGAGGGCATTGAGTGGAGCTTAGACCTCTTCTTATAAGTATTTATGGTGAAAAGCCACTAGGACAAGACCATGCAATCTTCAGGGACTTTGGTAAAAATTCATAGCATGCAAAATAAAGTACAAAAGTGATTCTTTCAACTTAATTTTGTGAAGTGTGCATCATAATAGGTTGGTGTCACCCACTACTTTTTCTTATCAATCGATTAGGGTGATGAAGCTTACTAAGCCAAGTGTGCAAAAGGAGGAGGTCATGGGAGGGTTGTAGGGTCACATCCTAATCATCTCTCTCTACTTTCACTTTGATAAGGTTTCTATTATCCTTGGTAAATACTTCTCTTTCTATTTTCTAATCATTTTGTTAACTTTAGTGGCTCATCTTCTTCTATTTTTTCTCTTCTTATTTACTCACAAGAGAGGCAACTCTAGCTGCACCTCGAGCTTAGCATTGAAGTGCTCAAATTTCTTGAGGAAGTATGTGGTCGGCAATGAGGATCCAACCTTTCTCAAAATTAGCAAAGAGGAAGAAGAGGAAGGTGAGCCACGTACGGCTCCTATTAAGGCCACCAATGAAGTATGAGTGAGCATAGCTTCAAAAAGTCTAGAAAAAGAGCCACAAGCTTGACTCTTCGTAGTCATCAATAGAGCAGTGAGTCTGGAGGAGAGGAAGACCAAGATGAAAGCTTGAAAAATAACTATACTCTAAACTTATGTGAGCCTACCCGTGAAGCTTATAAGCACAATTCCTCAACTTTTCAAAGAATCTTGATAGTCACTTGGGCAACCTTCTTAATGCTCGCATGGCATATGTTATGATGGCTCACACAATATCATGGAAATCGACATGTTAAGTTTGCCATAATTTTTTTCAGAAGAGGAAGGAGGCTTACACTAATAAGTCATAGCTGAAAAATTTAAAGAAGAAGTTAATATCTCTTAAATCCAAGCATAAGGACCTTTAGGCCAAAGTTGTTCACCAAGTGGAGGAGAAGAAGAGAGCTACTCTAATGCTTACTAGCCTTGTGGAGGCAAAAAGAGAGTTCGAGGAGGAACTCTCTCTTCAAATTGAGGACTTTTAGAAGAAAGAAGTTGAGTTCGCTAAATTTATTGATTTTGATGAGTACCAAGAGCTCTTACAACAGAAGTTCAAAGATGGTGTCTACTTTGTTTTCACCAAATTGATGAAACATGGCCATCTAGAAGCCAAGTTTTTAGATTTCTCCAATGTACTCGCACTCATGGACTCTGATGATGATGATGATGAGGGCAATTCGTGTTGACATATTTTTTCTTCCTTGAATTCTCTATTTTTTTTTTGTCTAGTAGGATGTCTATATCTTACTCCCTTAATTGTAAAATGCTATATGAAATAAAAATCATGATTTAATACAAGTGAATTTTTGGTCAAGTATACTTATTTGAGTAGCGACTTAATTTATTTTCTTGCTAAGTATTTTTCATTGAATACTTTGTCATTGAGCTGATACTCATTGGTCATTGCACAAATAACCCCATTCATGACTTAGAACATTTTGAATCATTGATCAATAGAAAAGACTTTCCTAGTATTCAATTCGATATATTGAGGTGTTATACTCTCCTTGTGTTGATACTTGCTTATTGATGATAGATTATTGCATTGATGACTTGGAACATTTTAAGAGAATCTTTTTGGATAGTCATGTTAGCATAGTTAGATTATGTATAATCATTGGAATAATATTCACTCATTGATATTAGGGTAGTTAGGCTTACGACTTAGGATACTTTGAGCAGTCAATTAATAGAAAATAACCTCCCTTTGTGGTTACATTTGCAAGTGAGTTAATGTATACTCGTTAGATTAATACTTTTTCATTTTTCTGTGAATAACATCACCCATGGCTTGAAATATTTGGAGTCACTGATCGCATGAGAGAGCCTCATATATAGAGTCACTTTAGAATAATGAGTTTGATATACTTCTTTGAGTAGGTACTCACTTATTATTATATGAATAATTATGTTCGTGACTTAAAATATTTTAAGTCACTCATCAAATGAGAGTGCATTCTTTATATAGTCACATTTTGTGTAGCCATCATTTTGAGGATTAACCTTGACTTGTCAATTAGAAGAATTGGTCTTTTCTTAGTCACCGAGCTCACGAGTTGCCGATCTTATAATCGCCAATTGCATGGAGTGTTGGTCTTTTTAATTGCTAACTAAAAGAGTTAATCTTTTTAAGTTTTGCTGTCGACCTCATGGGGTATCAGTCTTACACTATAATCGCCAATAACATTGAGTATTGGCCTTTTAGTTGCCAATTAAGAGAATTATTCCTTTTAAGTTTAATTATCGACCTCACAAAGTGTCAGTCTTATACTATAGTTGTAAACCACATGGAGTCTTATTCTTTTTAGTTGCCAACTAAGAGAGTTAATTTTTTGTTAAGTTTAGTTGCCAATCTCACAAGGTGTCAATCTTACGCTACAATTACATACTGAATTTTGGTCTTTTGAGTTTAGTTGCTAACCTCATGGGGTATTAGTCTTATATTATAGATCTTGTAGAGTCAGTTTAACTCAAGGATAGCTTGTTTAACTTTAGTTTTCTCAGGCCAATAGTGCCACACCAAGTATTCGAATCACTTACTTGGGCTTTCATCACTATTTGAGTGGTACTTTTCCTTGGGAAAAAATGGCATATCGAATATCCTAAGTCATCACATAGCTCCTCGAGTGTTCTTACATCAAGGTTGGTTGTGCTTGACATCAGTGTTTCTTGGGCCAAGAATGGCGTGCCAAGTATTCAGGTCTCCCAATCAGACTTTTGCCACTCACTGAGTGGGCCCATTCCTTAAGTTTCAACTGGCAGACCAAGTAACCTGAGTAGTCATGCAGCTCCCCAAGTACATGTTTCACCTTTCAACATTTGAGTATTCTCCTTTAGTAGCTTTCATTATCCTACTAGTTAACTTATTTAAGAAGTAAAATATAAAACTTTATTATTAAAAATAGAAAGATACATGATACCGAAATTAGTTAAGTGAGTATGATTGAGAGGAACTTTCCCTTAGGGATAAAACTTCTTCAGATCTCTAACAATTTATGCTCATAGTATGTCTTCGCCAGAATAAGATTGTAATCAATATGTGCCAAAACTGAGGTGCTCATTATTATAAAAGATCCATCCCAATTGTGGGCATGTTTTCCCAGAACAGTTTGTTGAGTAACAATATTTACTTTCTTTAGTGTTAGGTCACCATTTTTGAAATTTTTTTCCTTTATATAATAGTTTTAGTACATGGCCATTTGCCATTTTATTTTCTCTTATCTAGTGATGCCTCAGTTTTGGGTTCTTTAAGCATGTCAAGTGTGTCTTTGCCAGAATTAGATTTACAGCCTTCAACTTTTTTTTTTTTGAGGAAGTTAAGGATCTTATTCATAATCGCTTCCACTTACCCGTTACTCTACGGGCAATGCATTGATGTAAATTTTAGCTTGATTATTTCAGACTTGAAGAATTCCATTAGGCCTCTTTTAGTGAAATAAGGTCCATTATTAGTGATGATTGCCAATGGAAACTTGTATCAGCAAAAAATATTAGTTCAAATAAAGATTCTTATTACATGAGGATGTTTGCAAGTGACCATGCTTCAATCAAATTATTGAAATAGTCAATCATGACTAAGATAAACTTTCTTTGTTTATTAATGATCAACAATGGTCCTATTAAATCCACCCTCCAAAATGGTGAATGGCCAAGGATTGGTGATGGGTTGTAAAGGCTGTGATGGATGCTACTAGAATGCTAAGAATTTTTAGGATTGTATACATCTCATAAACTCTTCATCATCCTTTTTTAGTGTGGGTTAGAAATACCTTATTGTAGGATTTTTTGGGTGAGAGACCTTCCCCCTAAGTGGCTATTGTTGACTATACACCTTGTGTATCTCACCATTTGATTTGATGATAACACTTGTGTAATAAGAACAAATTATTTCTTTATAAAGTAAATTATTCACATTAATCATTATAAATGTCATTATTAATGAATTTTATATTAATGATAAATATATATTTCTAATGCTACTAATGAGGTTAAATTCAAGTGTGTTGGAAAAATTCTTCACCTCTTAATTCTTCAGTTATATCAGAATGCTAAAGCTTTTGGACATGGACTCGATGGGAATTTTTCTAGGAATAACTAAAAAAAAATGAAAAACTAACTAAATTAAAATAAATGATTCATTCATTTTTATATTCATCATTCTAAAATTATTCACATTTTTCTATATCTTAATATTGCAATTATTCATTAAGTTATGCATTTTAGATAGTATGAACTAAATGCATGATATAAGTTCTATTAAATGGTTATTCAAGCAAGATAAATTATGTTTAAACTTTATTAAATCATCTACATTCCATTCATAATTTTTATTCACAATTTTCAGTGCATGAAAATTGAATTATCCCAAAATTATCTTTTTTTTCTCTTATTCTCTCTCTTATTATTCTTTCTTCTCTCTCCTATTATCATTTTCATCTTAACATTATTTTAGCCAAAATAATTAAAGCATTTTATGTAATAAATTGAGTCAAGTTCATTCAAAACATTTCCATATTATTTTCTCTCATTTTTTTATTTTAAAATTTATTTATTTGAATTTCTAAATTTGAATTATTTTTTAATTATTCTTTAATTGAAACTTCTTCATGCATGACATGTACTTGCTAAATCAAATCAATTTTGTTATGGAATATGTTGAACTTCCCAAGAATGATTAATTATAATTATTTAAAGCCTAATTATTATATTACAAGTATTTTAAATTTAAATTCAAATCAACACTCTTTTCAAAAAAAAAAATTCAATTTGACCTATTTAGGAAAGTTTAAGGGAGGCCACTATGCTTTAAATTCAAAAAAATTTATATATTATTTAAAATTCAATAAATATAGAATACAATTAGCTTTGATCTAAATTGATTCATGCATTATTTTGAGAATTTCCTATTTTAGGAAACCCCTTTTGGCCGAAATCCTTGAATGGATTTTTCAATGATTTATTTTATTCAATACTCCCTCCATCATGTTTAAATCTCTTCGCTGAATTTCCTATGGGAATTCCTCTATCCTTAGCCATGAATCACATAACAAACATTCCTTATTGGGTTTAAACAAATTTGTAAAGGACCCCTATAAGATTTCTTTGGTCAATCCCTTCTCTTTTGAATTTAAAATTCAAATTGATGTCAAATCAATTTCCCTCTCATTGGATCAATTTTTCACCGAAACTATACTCCCCCGACCCCCACCCCCACCGCTCATCAATTTAAGGTCCTTGTTTCAACTCAAAAAAGGTTCCAAAAAGAAAAAAACTCTTTCTCGCTCTTGTGCTCTTCCTTGGTCAATCCTTGCTAAAGCAATTCTTAGAGATTTTTGGTGATTCAAGTGCAAGAATTACTCATCATTCTTCTCTTTCCCTTGGACATTTATTTGTCTTGAAGATTGATTGGGAAAAGTGAAGGTTTGGTGTACTTCCTCCCTTGGCCAATAATATCAATTCCTTTGTGTTGAATTTATAAAGTGCTAAGTTCTTAAACTTCATTTATTTCTTCTTGCTTTTAAAGTTTGAAAGGTTATGTAAAGTTTCTTATGTTCATTCATGAATCTTTAGATTTTATTTGGCCAAGAACAAACATAAGAAGATCAATTTGTGTGAACTTAACTACTTGATAACCTTTTTAGTTCTTGTTTAGTCTAGAGCTAACATAAAGAAATCAATTTATTTTGTGGTTAATCATTGAATATTTTTTTATTTCTTGCTTGGTTGAAGTCTCTTTTATAGGTTTTAAATTTTCTAAGTGCTTAATCATTTGAATATCCTTTGTTTGTTCCTTTGGCTTAAAGTTTCATATAGATTGGTTAAATTTGATTATGCTTAACATCTTATTTCATCTCTTTCTCCATTTTGTCGACCACACCACATCTTGCATAAATTATTTTATGCTTGTTGATTACTTGTATTCAATTAGTTTATGCATATGTTATGTGATAGCTTTCGTGTGATATAATTCAAATCTGTATTCAAGTGATTGCTGATTTATTCCAATTGCAAATACATTTATCTTTTGAATAAAAGTTAGCTTGTCTGAAAAAGAATTCAAAGTACAATTTTTGTGATTGCATTTTAGTTTGCATTTCAAAGTCTTTCATGAAAATAATTTAAAACTTTTTAAAGATCATTCAAGCAACATTAAGTTACTTAATTGCACTAAATATTTGATTAAAGATATTATTTTAATTTCATTCAAAGTTAAAGTCTTTTTCATTAATATTCAATTGCCCTAATATTAGTATAGATTAGGTTTTGAGTGCAAAAATATTTTAAAATTGAGAGTTAGACTTATATCTTTTTCTTTTTCTTTTTCTTTTCTTGATTTCTTGTTGGGTTGTACTTGCCCATTAAAGAAAGCACATGTTGGGTTGTACTTGCCTGTTAAGGAAAGTATGTGTTAGGTTGTACTTTCCATGAAAGAGAGTTTGGGAGATTTGTTATAATCTCAACTTTGGTTTACTGAATTCCTAGCTTGGGTGGCTAGGCATGGACGTAGGTCAGTTTCAAGGTTTGGTCGAATCATGTAAAAATCTCTGTGTTCTCTTTCTTTATTTTTCTGTATTTTACTTTCTATATTGTTGTTGATTGCTATTTACCCTTATCATTAAATATTTAGTTTTATACAAAAGGTTAAAATTATGTTTTATGAAATTATTTTTTAAAAACCCAATTCACCCCACCTCTTGGCTGCCATAGCCTCTTAATAGCTACAATACTCACTAGAATGTATTTTTAAGGACCTTCTTTTGTTCAACCTCTTTCACACATTTGAGGTTGAATGAGGTCACCAACGTTTAGAATAACTAGCCTCCTATCAATAAATATTGGGCTACCTTGATTTTAAACCTCATTAAATTCTTATTCTTTGTTCAATTTGGCTATTTTATAAGTAATTTTTGATAAATCAACCCATCTTAGTGAGCATTTATGATCAACTTGCATTGGCTCTTCTTTTTTAGTACTAAATTAGGCTAGTTGAATGACTTTGTGCTCCTTGAGTCCACTAGAATGGGATAACAGATCAGTGAGTTAGTTTTCAAGTATAGGGATTTGTTCGATCCTGAAATATTCTAGTTTCCTAATCTCCAACTATACTTTAAGTGAGTATTTTTTAGGGACTCATGTCAGAGTTCGTAATCTCTATTTACTTATATTATCATAAGTTGTGAGCCTGAATTAGCTACTGAAGTCAACAAAGAAATTTGAGATTGGTTGGGGTTTGATCCTAGTTTGAGCTAAGTATGATATATCAAACTCACTCAACTCTACAAACCATTTTAGTAATCTTCTTGAGTGATCAAGCTTAAGCAATTTATTAGTGACAACTTGTATGGAGTGTGCTTGTAAGTAAGCTTGCAGTTTCCTGACTGAGGTGATTAAGAGAGTGTGAGCTTCTCCATGAGTGGGTAGTTCAACTCAACACCTCAAAGAGATTTGCTAACATAATAGATGGTCCAGTACTTCTCCCCATCTTCTCTAATTAAGATTGAGATAATCAAGTTTTCTCCCACTCCCAAGTATATTAATAGGACTTCTCCCACCTTTAGGCTCTACAATAAAGGAGGTGACATGAGTAGAGTCTTCAAGTCATTTAAAGTATTTTTCATATTCTAGAGTCAACTCAAACTTTTTTGCTCCTCCAAAATTTTTGAAAATGGCAAGCATTGCTCCCCTAATTTTGAGATGAATCTATTCAATATTGCTACTCACCCAATAAGTTGTAGTAGCTCTTTCACATTTTTGAGTGAGGACATGTAGATTATAGCCTTCAGCTTATCTGGATTTGCCTTTATGCCTTAAGAGGTAATGAGAAACTACAAAAACTCCCCTGCTCTTGTACCAAAATGCATTTTAGGGGGTTAAGGAGCATTATATACCTTTTAAGTGTGGTGATTATCATTTTGAGGTCTCAGATATGCTACATTAGTGACTTTCTTCTAATTAGTAATTCATCCATAGACTTCCATATTTATCCCCTTCTGCTCTTTGAATACTAGATCAAGTAGTATGTGATAGGTTGCTCATACATTTTTGAGCCTGAAGAACCTAACTCTATAGTAGTATAACCACCCCTCAACTATAATGAAAGTCATTTTCTCAGAATTTGTAGGCCCGTCTAAATTTGATGATATCATAAAAATGCATCTAAGAATCTCACCACCAAAGAATCCAACCATCGAGTCCACACACTTATCTATTCATGGGATAGGGTACCCATTCTTCAAGTATGTTGAGTTTAGGTTGGTGAAATTGACACACATTCTCCATTTGCCACTTGAATTCTATACCATCACCATGTTAGACACCAATTCTAGATATTAAACTTCTCTAACAAAGTTAGCCTCCAATAGCTTAGTAACCTCTTTCATTGATGGGTTCGGTGAGTATAACTACTACTTTTCTCATTTTTTTTCTTGATGGGTTGCACATCTGTGTAAATGTTTAAGTGATGGCAAGCAATGTTGATGTCAATGGCTAGTATTTTCACTATTTTCCAAGTGAATACATCTATATTGGTCATTAGAGTTTGAATGAGGGCTTCTTTATGCTCGAGATAAAAAGTTGAGCTAACCCTTTAATACCCACCCATTTCCTTATGTGATTGAAATATCCTCTATCTCTTCAAGGACTTTAATCCTTGTCCATGCAGTATCACTTGAAATATCTTATCTTGCTTTCTCAACCTATAAATAGCTCTTAAATAGCACAAGTAAACTAGTTAAGGTTTTCTCTTATAGTAATCTCTTCTCCTCTAGTAGAAATTTGACAACTACATGATTTGTCGACACCGTCGCTCTATTGTAAGTAGCATGAGCCTCTACTATTATGAAGTTGGTCATTGTTGTAAACTATTTCTTACCCTCTACAAGGTGATGGGGAGAGTAATCATCCCTTCAGCTTCTTTGTGCTCTCCTAGAAAATGTACAAAAATTTTGAATTCACTAGTTTCATCTTTTCAAAATTTAATTTAAAGTTGATTTTGATCGAGCTCTTTATGTCAATCAAAATGCTTCTCACTTGATAATTAGTGTTCAAATCTATCACTATGATCTCGTCATTGTAGGTATTCACATTAGCAAATTTATCCCTTTCTAAAAAAACTCATTGGTATGATGGTCATGGATGGTGCTCGCATCATTACTATTGAATTTACTTTTCTAGATTATAAATTTTTTATGCTTTCTTTCTTAGAGGACTAACCATCACCCCTGAAGATAGCAGGTATGACTCCAGCAATATGAACAGTGTACGAGGGTACATATTTATTTTGCTTGAATTCTTTATCTTTCCTTTTAACAAACTTCTTGAACTTCCCCACCTTTATCAACTAATCTACTTAGCTCTCTTCAAGTGACAACATTCCTTAGTGTCATGGTAGCAGTCATGATGATAAGCATAATAACTTGATCGATCTTGTACTCCATCAACCTTCATTAGTGGTGAGAAATTAATATAATCTTTATTTTCAATTGCCTCTACTAGCTCAACCATTGACATTCTAAGAGGGATCTAAGGTAGGTTGTTCATAGCCTACATGAATAATGAGTAACTAAATTTCTAAAATCTCATTTGGGTACTTTTAGGGTCCTTCTCTTATCTGTTCTCCACCTTTGATACACTTCTATGGGAAACCACTTTGAAGGCCTCTTCAGTAAGTCTTTAGTTCAAGCTAATGATCGGTTGGGCCACTTCATTATACTCTTAAGCATTTACATGATTATTCACCAGCTCTAACAGTTCAGCGAGTATCTTAACTTGTTAGAGCCCGAAGATGTACTTGAGCAAGTACTGCTTGAGTGTCTGTGGGTTCTAGATCTTTGACTTCTAGCATCTCTTATTGGAAGTGAGTAATAGAATTTTTTAAGGACTTTCTAGCTTCTTGGCTCATATGCAAGAGATCTTGAGAACTCTTCATTAGCTTCTGAGCATTAGCAAATTACATGGTGAACATCTTTTTGAATTCAATGAATAATGTTATGACTCTTAAAGGGAGGCATGAGAACTTCCTGAGGGCTAAGTCTTTAAAAGTTGTGAAGAAGAGTCAACACTTCATTGCATCATCTAAGTCCAACAGCAATGTGATTGACTTAAAATATGTTATATGGTTGATTAGATCTGTTTACCCTTGTATGACTCAAAATGTAGGATCTTGAACCTCTAAGGAGGGCAAGATTTAGCAATCTTGGTTGGTTGTAGTTGCTCCCTTATTCACTTGCATTATAGGATTCTTTATCAGAGTCAAGGATTTTGGATGGATGAAAGCTGGGGACCTTAAATGGGTGTCTTTTTTTTCCAGGCTTGGTGAGTAGCCAATCCTGCAGATCTTTCATTCTCCTTTGCTTTAGGTCCCTCATGGTGTGATTTTTTTATGGTCCCTTGCACAAGGTGAGTGATCATGTCCTCCAAGTCTCACAAATCTTGTTGGGTTACAAATTGCTGGATATTCTACTCCATGTTTGCTGAATGATCTTGGATTGAGGATCTTGCATCACTTTGTATATGGCTTCTAGTTATTAACCTCATCAACGTTCATTACACTTAAAAGGATTTTGATTAAAAATTGTTTATGGTTGGAGGAAGAACCTTTTAAGATGCCTAAAACATAGTTAGACAAAATGATCACAAGCAAGCAGACTGAATAGTAGAAAAGTGTAGAGGAAATAATAATCTTTATTGCTCAAAAATTCAAGTACAAAGGAGATGGATCTAGAGAGAGAGAGAAAGAGAGAGAGAGAGAGAGAGAGAGAAAAAAGTACCTCGTGAGAAAGGAGTCCCCTTTTATAATAATAAGGGGTGACAATACATAGAAAGTACATATAAAGTAAATTTAAAATAAGTGAATTCCCTTCAAAGCTGGTGGTGGTATGCAAGTGAGTGAGTATAGATCTGACAGTTGATGGGGACAAGTAACCAATCGTCGAACTAGTATTCAAGTAAGGAAGGGGCTTAGAAGAGTAGTCGCCTCACTCATTCAAGTAGTTTTCTATTGATTGCAGTTGATTAATGCTTTATTCTTTGAGTTATTATTCTATAAGTCCTTAACTTGTGGGATCAAGCTGATAATCCCTTATCGAACATACCTTATGGGGAATATACTTATCATTAGTTTATCAAGTATCCTTTATGCATGTATGCTTGCCTTGATGAATAAACTCATCAAGTCCTTTAGGCCTCTCTGTTATTCTGGGTATACACATATTACTCTCCATCCTTGAATATAAAAGATCTTCACTCATTATATAATAAGGGGATTATAGGACCATTGATAGCAGCCCCTTCAATGAAGAAGACCCTCCTTATTGATTTAGCCCATAACTCTATTTCATCATATATATTGGCATAATTTCTCACCTAAACATTGAGTCAAATTAATGAGTCAAAATGAATAAATATGTGATATTATTACATTAATTTTAGACTTGATTTTATACCCATCATGATCTAGGCTCTCAGAGAGTGAGTTTAGGCTCTTTGATTTTCTTTCAAAAATAATAATAGCATAACTATCTTACATTTATAAGACTTGGCCACATGATCTTAACTCATAAGAGATATTAGTTAGCAACCACTTTAGGTGGTTATAAGAATAGAAGAGTCAATATGGGCTCACTCTCTCTAATGAAAGTGAACCAACATATCCTAATTTTATCTAAGAATTAAGTCAAGCTCTTAGCTTGAGCTAGAGAACTTTAGATTTAAGATCAAAGGTGACATAAATCTTCACCTCTTAGAAATTTTCAAAATATTGTATTGTTGGAAAATAAGTCCTAACTTTCAATAGAATGTCAACTTTAACAATCATAATTCTCTACTTCAAATATAAAGCCTCATCATAGGATAGATTGTAGTGCTTACTAGGTTTTCTAGTATCATGAGCACTTCATAATTATCTTTCTTTAGATTCCACTAAGAGATCTTCCTAATTAAGTTTTCCATTTGCTTCCAAAATTACCAATCCTTTGATATCAAGCTTTAAAATTCATAGATAAGTTAGCCAATCACTTTAATGAAGAGTTTTCTTAGGATTCATATCTCTTATGATGTAATTAATTATGGGGCTTGCCCCTATAGGGAAGTTAAGAACCTAGCTAAAAATAAACCATGTATTACCTCATCCATGTAGGACAAGGAAAAAATCTCTAGCATATATAGACCCACCAATCTTAGTAGTCCTTATTAGATGATTAAGTTAATCATAGGATATTGTATCTATCTTTCGAGGTAGTATATCATTCCTTGATGTCATGCTTAATCATTGTAATAAGTACCCCTTAAGATCTGTGTGGTATCATTCTATTATATTTTTAAACACCATAATGAATTTTATCCATTTGACTTTAAAATTGATAGCTAAATAGTTAT
The DNA here is from genome assembly GCA_021442155.1 of Cymbidium sinense. Lineage (NCBI taxonomy): Eukaryota > Viridiplantae > Streptophyta > Magnoliopsida > Asparagales > Orchidaceae > Cymbidium > Cymbidium sinense. Next base: position 90,206,072 of record CM038221.1, on the reverse strand, counting down.
GCACCTAAATATAATGAAATTTTTATTAGAGATGAAGAATGACATGATAAACACCTTAGAAAACTTTCATTCTATTTGGATTAGCATTTTGAAGTTTTTTTCAAAAATCTTATTCTTAAGTAAAGCCTAATTACAATGGTTTGAAATGATTGGTTTGGTTTAATTTGTGTTTAGTTTGAATTTAATTCAATGTGGTTCAATAAATATAATTACTATTAAGTGACTCAATTGACTAAATTAGATCATAATTGAGCATGGGTTGTGTTCAATTAAGTTTTGAAATAATTTTAAGGCTTTGGAATTACTCAATTTGGTTTAGATTAGTTTTAGCTTAATTTGGGTTCAATAAGATTTAGTTTGATTAATTTGGCTTAAGTGGGTCATTAAATCAAATTGAGTCCAAATTAGGCTTCAATTTTATTTAATTATTTATTTGAAACATCATAGAATGTTTGGTTAATTTGGATTTAATTTGAATTTGATACATTAATGCCCAATTGATTAAAAGTAGGCCAAATGACCCAATTGACCAAATTGGGCCTCAATCAGGCTTTAATTGAGTTTGGTTGATGATTTGGAAACCATAAGGTTGATTGGTTTAAATCTAATTTGATTTAAGATTGGGTCAAGGTAACCTAAGTAGACCAAATGGGCTAAATTAGATTTAATGATCCAAATTGAAAAAAGAAAGTAGAGTAACAAGAATACAATATTTTTTAAAATTTAGGGTATCGAAAATGCTTTAGAGTTTTTTTCGAGTGTAAAGTATGTACGACATATTATTTTTTGACATTTTGTTTAAAGTAAAATAAATTTAGTGTATAGTCTGGTGATAATGGCATTACACATTGGCTGGTAGTTTATGATGAAAACATATAGGATACAAGTAGTAGCAGTAACGAGAAGTGACGAAGGTGCCCTAATTTTGCGACAGTGGTAAGTGTTCTTCAACAGGAGGTTGGAGGCTAGTGGGTGGTCAAATCTATCAATAAGTGACAATGGTGGTGGTGGCCAATGATTGGTGGCAATAAGTGTTAATTTCCAACAAAGGTGATAAGCAATTGTGGTGGGTGATGACAAGGGTGCTTACCTATGATGTATTAAAATTTGGCCAAAATTGACAAAATTTAAAATTATAGAGGGACTATGGTACCCAAAAGAGGAGTGAATTAGGTGATTTTAAAAGTTATTATACATTAAAACATAATTTTAAATTACTACATTAATTATTAAATATCACACAATATTAAAAAATAAATGTATGAAAATAAAAAGATAGTTGACAAACACTTTTTATATTTTGGTCAAACCTTACAATAGCCTATGCCAATGCTTGAAAATAAAGCTTAGCCACACAACTAAGATTACACTAAACTAAAATTTCTCTATCATTACACCATTATATAATAATGGGGTGAGTATAACCCCAACAACAATAATAAACTTAAGGCCACATAAATATAAAAAATAAGTCTAAGAAAATATAAAATTTGAAGACAGATAATTTTTACGTGGTTCAGTAAAATCTTATAGTAGCCTATGCCAATGCTTAGCCACATAGCTAAAATGTTACAAACCTAAAAATTTTCAATTATAATATTGTATTCTCAAATAATGTGGTGAGTATAACTACAACTATAAAAATATACTCTCCTACAATGAAGCCAGAATAATCTGAACATAAATTACAAAGAAAAAAAATAAAAATAATTTTCAATTTTGAATAAAAATGATCTAATTATATTGTTAGTCTCACACTCAAATAATGATTTTATAAATTTTAAATGATCATATTACAACTTAAATTGACTTACAATAAAATGACAAATAAGAGGCTCATAATAATATGTATATAATGTAAAATTAATTTTCAAATTGATGGTTGTGATGAATATACCTTTATATGCTTAAGGAATTAGTATATAAATAAATTTTAAATATGTAGCTTTCTTTTTTACAATACTAATAAATTAATTTCAATAAATATTAAAATTATTTCTAAAATGATTATAATATATACCAATAACAAACAAGATTTATTATGATTTTATACTCTCAAAAGTCTATGTTAGCACTTATAAATAATTTATTTCAATGCAATGGATAATGAAGATACAGTCATATACAAATAAATAGTTCTAAATTTAGTATATAATATTTTTGTGTAATCAATTTAAAAATTATAAATCCAACAAATCATAATTTAATTATAGAAAATAAAAAATATCACAAGTATAAAATCTAGTTTTATTAATACCCTATAAGAGTTCTCATATAAAAAATTATATTATACACAAATAAAAATTTCAACATACAATAATTATATGTTTGGGTATGTTAATTTATTTTACTTAAGAGTATTTTGATGTTTAGTGATTATTAGATCTAAATTAAATAAGCACAAACTTAGGCACAATTATTTTTTTATTCCACCAAAAATTAATGCACGAATAACATTTGAATTCAAATAAATAATAAATAAAATGATTGATTTAAATATGTTAAGTTAATAAATTGATTTCAAATAAGAATAATCACTTAAATAGGCTTGAGCATCAAAATTAAGTACTTCTTGATTTGGACATATGAGCTTACAAATTCAAAAATAAAAAATAAAAAAGAGGAAGATCTTACTCAAGGTATCAAAGAAAAATTTTGAAAAGAAAAATTTTGAAAAGAAAAAAGCTAACCCTTGAATCAATCCTCATCAACTTTCATGTGATTACTTGCTTGAAGAAAAAATTTAGAGATCGAGAAAAAGGTTTGCTTTACAACAACAACAACAACAAGCCTTTATCCCACTATGTGGGGTCGGCTACACAAATCCTTCTTATCCATTGTGTCCTATTATGTGTCAAATTCTTATTTAATTCAAGTATACTAAGGTCAGTTTTTATACATTTTAACGAAGTCTTTTTAGGTCTACCTCTACGTTTCTTATCATAAAGTAAATCTAATGCATCTACTCTCCTAATCGGGTTATCGGACGACTGAGATTTTATGTGGCCAAACCATCTAAGGCGACTCTCTCTAATCTTATCTACCACTAGAGCTACTCCAACTTTTTCCCGAACATACTGATTCTGTATTTTATCTCTGAAAAGTAAAGCCACTCATCCACCTGGGAATCCTCATCTCTGCAACACTTAACTTAGTCTTATGTTTCCCTTTTATTGGCCAACATTCCACACTATAAATCATAGCAGGTCTTACCACTATCTTATAAAATTGTCCCTTAAGTTTAACTGGTACTTTTCTAACACACAACGCCGTGTGTATTCCGGCCACTAAACCATCCAACTAAGAAAATAAAGAGGTTATTAAAACAAATATAGATTGACAAAAATAAAACTAGAAAATTTGGTTTTATTATAAAGATGAATTATGATTTAGCTTAAAGATATAAACATATATAAATCAATAACATTAATTAATTATATGCATTTTATTTTTAAAGAAATTAATAACTAATGGTTCAAATAAGTTTTTTTTTTTTTTTTGCAAAGCATGAATTAAATATAAAGTAAAAAAAGCAATTTAATTTTATATAGAAAGCTATATACTTACATGAGTTTAAATTAATTTTTTGATGAAACAAAAAAAGATAAAAATAAAGAATAATTTAAGCTCTTTAAATTCATTTGTATGTTCAATTGTCAAATTATGTAAAATACAATCTATTTGTTTCTAAAAAGCATCAAGTTTATAGTAATTTGATTTTATCTTCTCTGATTTATTGATTTTAATCTTGTGTTTAAAATATTCAAAAATGAATATTAATAATTTTAAAAATATATTTATCATCATCAAGATTTAATTAATTTCTCGGTCTAACAAAAAATGTACAAAATATCACCTACATAAAAATTTTGTAATATATTAAATTTTTTATGTTACATTCATTTTATTTTAAGAAAAAAGTTATAATTTTAAATTTTTTTGTATTTAAAATATATTTATTTATTTTACTTAAAAACCAAACTTCCCTTTAATCTAAATAATGCTAACCAGATGCACATAGCATAAATCTCGCGACGGACCGTCCAATCATTGAGCCATCGCCTCTGATAAATCTCCTTTTTTTTTTTAATCAAATTTCTTAATCGGCATCAGGTAATGGAGAAATTAAACAAATTAAGGGAGCGTTATACATGTTATTTTATCAAACTTTGTGTCGGATGTCCGAATGCTCTCCTCTCTCTCTCTCTCTCTCTCTCTCTCATTGGCCTCCATTCCCTTCATGCCAAGTAAAAGCTCTTAAACGGGGGCGAGCAATGGTTTCTGATGTAGTCCATTTCCGATCCTGCTTCTTTCTTCTGCACGGTACCGGTACCGCTTCCTCTCTCTCTCTCTCTCTCTGTCTGTCTCGTTAAAATGCCCTATGAAAATTGAAATTTGAGTGTCAATGATTTTATTTTGTAGCTGGAATGGTGGACTTGGCTTCCAAATCTGAGCTTTGTTGAGTGTCAAAGGCTGCTGATTCGCTTCTATTAATTTTTCTTTAGATTTTTTTTTAAATTTTACTTCATGATCTAGCCCGTTTCTTGATTTTCGGATTTTGTTTGTGCTAGGTTTGAACTTTATGTTAGGGTAAAAAATTGTTGTTTTTTTAAGTTGTAAAGCTGAAAGTTTTTAGCTCTGATATATGATTTTTTGGGATCTAATCGAGGAATTCTTGTTATCTGTTTCTGTGCAGTGCTTTTCGAGCGTTTTGGCGACTGTTTCTGGTTTCTCTAGCGCTATAATCTTGAAGACGTATTTTCTGTTTCAGTTGCAGATTTGTGGGAGCTTTGGACAATATTTGAACTTCCAACGTTCTCTGCAATTTAAACTAGTGGTTGAAGGAGTCAAATCTCCATTTTGTAATTAGATATTGTCACATTTGCTGCTTTCTTGTGATTCCTTGGTAACTCAAGATGATGCAGAGGCCCCTTCGCCCTGAAGATTACTCCTTAAAGCAGACTTCACCTCACCTTGGTGGCGGTGGAGCTGCTGGTGATAAGCTTACCAGTACATATGACCTTGTCGAGCAGATGCAGTATCTCTATGTCCGCGTTGTCAAAGCTAAGGATCTTCCTGCAAAGGATGTTACTGGCAGCCTCGATCCATATGTGGAGGTCAAGCTGGGTAATTACAAGGGAACAACTCGCCATTTTGAGAAAAAGACTAATCCTGAATGGAACCAGGTCTTTGCCTTCTCGAAGGATCGGATCCAAGCTTCCAATCTTGAGGTTCTAGTCAAGGACAAAGACTTTGTGAAGGATGATTTTGTTGGGAGGGTTACTTTCGATTTGACTGAGATTCCGAAGAGGGTTCCTCCTGATAGCCCTTTGGCTCCTCAGTGGTACAGATTGGAGAATAAGAACGGTGATAAGATTAAGGGAGAGCTGATGTTGGCAGTATGGATGGGCACTCAAGCAGACGAGGCGTTCCCCAATGCTTGGCATTCTGACGCTGCAACAGTTCCTAGTGATGGCCTTGCTAATATAAGATCAAAGGTTTATCTCACTCCTAAGCTTTGGTATGTCAGGGTTAATGTCATTGAAGCTCAGGATTTGCAGCCTAGTGACAAGGCTAGATTTCCTGAAGTATATGTGAAGGTTTCGCTTGGGAACCAAGCCCTCAGGACACGGATATCTGCAATCAGAGGCGTTAATCCTATGTGGAATGACGATTTGATGTTTGTTGCTGCGGAGCCGTTTGAGGAGCATTTGGTCATAAGTGTTGAAGATAGGGTTGGGCCGAACAAGGAGGAGGTGCTCGGGAAGACAATTATTCCACTCCAAAATGTGGATAGAAGGTTGGACTACAAGCCTGTGCCGAGTCGGTGGTATACTACTGAGAAACATGTGGTTATTACTGAAGGTGATAAGAAAAAGGAGCTGAAGTTTTCTAGCAGGATTCATCTTAGGATATGTTTGGATGGTGGGTACCATGTCTTAGATGAATCCACACATTACAGCAGTGATTTCAGGCCAACAGCAAAGCAGCTGTGGAAACCAAGTATTGGAGTTCTTGAATTAGGCATCTTGAACGCTCAGGGGTTGTTACCAATGAAGACTAAGGATGGAAAGGGAACTATTGATGCTTACTGCATTGCAAAATATGGACAGAAATGGGTTCGAACGAGGACTGTAATTGACAGTTTTACTCCAAAATGGAATGAGCAGTACACTTGGGAGGTATATGATCCTTGTACGGTTGTGACGATAGGTGTGTTTGATAACTGTCACTTACAAGGTGGTGAGAAGGCTGCTGCGACCCGGGATTCCCGGATTGGTAAGGTTCGAATCCGGCTCTCAACTCTTGAAACAGATAAAGTTTACACTCATGCATATCCTTTACTTGTATTGCTTCCTTCTGGAGTGAAGAAGATGGGAGAAGTGCAACTTGCTGTTCGATTTACTTGCTCGTCACTGCTTAACATGATGCACATGTATTCACTGCCATTGCTGCCAAAAATGCACTACCTTTACCCCCTTTCTGTGACTCAGCTTGATAACTTGAGGCATCAAGCTACTCAGATTGTTTCAATGAGACTTAGCCGTGCAGAACCACCATTGAGGAAGGAAGTTGTTGAGTATATGCTTGACGTGGACTCTCACATGTGGAGTATGAGAAAGAGCAAAGCAAATTTCTTTAGAATCATGGGTGTATTGAGCGGTATTATAGCTGTTGGAAAGTGGTTCAATCAAATATGCAATTGGAGGAATCCTTTGACTACAGTGCTCATTCATGTCCTGTTTGTGATACTAGTTCTTTATCCTGAGCTTATACTTCCAACAATATTCTTGTATCTGTTTTTAATTGGAGTGTGGTACTATCGACGGAGGTCGCGACATCCTCCTCACATGGACACTAGACTCTCGCACGCAGACACAGCTCATCCTGATGAGTTAGATGAAGAATTTGATTCTTTTCCTACCACTCGACCCCCTGATATTGTCAGGATGCGATATGATCGATTGAGGAGTGTTGCTGGTAGGATTCAAACGGTTGTCGGAGATCTTGCAACGCAAGGGGAGAGGTTGCAGTCATTGTTGAGCTGGCGGGATCCGCGTGCTACTGCACTTTTTGTAATCTTTTGTCTAATTGCTGCTATTGTGCTGTATGTTACCCCATTTCGGTTGGTGGCTTTTTTTGCTGGCATATATGTGCTAAGGCATCCAAGGTTCAGACAAAGGATGCCATCTGTTCCTCTCAACTTCTTCAGGAGGTTGCCTTCTAGGACAGACAGTATGTTATGAGAAGTTTTATCATGATAGATCAGATCAAGTCTTATTTGGCTTCTTGTCTCAAACAGACTGAATTGCTAGATTTTTAGATGTAGTTGGAGATTTGTCAGCCTTATCATTTGAAGATGATATGTTGCTTGGGCTATTTTTCTGTTTTGTTATTTTGTTGTGTTTCTCAATATGTGAACCTATCTGCTCTTTGTTTAATGTTTATCTTATCATGTAATTTAATTTGGCATGTTTATCTTCTACTTGTTAGAGGTAAAATGTCAACCTTGTTTATGTTTTATGCCCTGCATTAATCATGTTGATGTTAAGGTCTGTGAAGGCATTCTTCCTTTAGTTTGTAGTGAGTCGATGTTTTGGATAAATATGAACATATGAGTTGGTTTTTTTGGCTTTTAAGTGAATTCTCCTTTAATTTAATTTAATTTAATTTTTTATGTCTATTATTTTAAATTGAAAATTATGATTTATAACTTCAAAATTATCTTTAGACTAAATTTCCTTAAATTTATATTACTTCTCAATGCCATAATATGATAATTTAGTTGAATTGAGAACAATGCTTATTATCTTGAGAAAAATATAAAATTTTATGACAAATATGTAACATATATTAAATATTTGTATTGAAAAGATCTTAGTTTATTTTACTGGTAGCTGATTTTTTTAATTAAGAGTTGAAGTTTTACATATGTTTTATCATGTATATGTGAGTTTATGATTAGATTGGCTCAAATGTCAAGTGTTTGTACTGGTATTTATTTTTTCAGCTAGGATATGAGGTTATAGGCTCACATGCTAATAATAATTTATTAATTATCTACTGTTGTTTTTAGCACCTGGATCTGGATGTTGAGCTGGATGATGCTGCTATTGAGAATGAAGTGGGTGAAGAGAACAAATAGGAAGAAAACTACTGTTTTATTCTCTAAAGGAATTACTATATGTTTTAGGGGTCCATTGGTTTGGTTTCAAGGATATGACAGCATTTCTTAAATTATTGCGACAGGTTTTTTTTGTTTAAGCATAAATTTGCTATGCTTCACACGCTGTTCAATAGAGCAGTGCAACCTTTATTTTAGATATTATAAACTATCGATTTTAATAACGTGTATTTAGATTTGAGGTTATGCGATCTTAACTTTTCTTCATTTTTGAAGAATACACATTCATTAGGTTGTAGAGTCTCAGCAGGTTTTTTGAGTGTCAATGTATTCCATAAAATCTTTTAAATCTTTTAAATCATTTTCATTTTAAACAATGATTTACAGTGCATGAAAATCTATTTATTATTATTATTAATTAAATATCCAAAGTCGACTTGCTTCCCTGGTTTATAAAATGAATTCGATAATTGTAATTTGGGCCTCATTTATAGATTTCAACTTTGTTTGATCCTACTCTCAAGAGGGTCCAAGGTCAATGGTCGTCATAGCTTAATTGGATCCAACTTTATCTTATTTATGGTGATAGGACTCACGAGATCAGGATAGAATCGTGAGAGAATTGAAGAAACAAGAAAGAAGAGATGTATGAAGGCAAACAGGCTAAGAAAGCTCTAATGGATTTTATTTCTTTCACGAAAAGACGAACATTGTAGATATCATGGTTGAAAGTAACTGACCTTTTATTTATAGGATTTTTGGCACTATAGAGAAAGCTATATTTGGATTTGATGAAATAAGGAAATAAATTATGTGATATTCATTATAAACACATAAAAATAATGGAAAATGATTATGTATGCCCAAAGGAGCGGGTAGGCCTAAATGAGCTTATAGGTCAAGATAAAGACACTTGCATGAAGGGTGTTCGATAACCCAGAATAAGAACACTCGTGGAAGGAGCACTCGATAAGAGAAGATAAGTTTGACCCAGTGAGCTAAGAGCTTGGAGTGCGATAACTCAAAGGCAAGACCTAATTCTATTCGCTAGCATCTAGTGACCAGCTTGAGGGACAATACAACCACGCTCCTTCATCTCTTTCTTACTCGAAAGCTCTATGAATCTTACTCTCTCATCGCTATCAACTTAAACGGAATCTTTGTAATAAACTTACTGATATGATCTTTCATATCTCTGACTATCCCTTGATATTATAAAAGGGGTATTTCCTTTTTACTGGGAGACTTTCTAGCTCATAGTCCAGACCCTTATAACCTATACTCATATTTCAGGCATATTGAGCAATAAATATTATGTTTTCTCCACTTTTCATACTTTCCTATCTTCCCACTATCAATCTTCTTACTTAGCCTTTTTTTTTTCATGTATCTCAGAAGATTCTTCCTCCATCTACAAACATTTTTGGATTCAATAGATTCCAATGGTTGCATGTGGACTATTCCCTTTCCTACTTTGAATGAGTGCTATGTGGGATTCATAGATTGAAGGCAATCGCTTCTTTGTTTTTGGCGAACATGTTCTTTGAATCAAGAGAGTGCCTTCCACAACTTAAAGTGAGCATCTTCATGAGTTAGGTCAGTATCTTCTCTTTGCTAGGTGAGTGCTTCCTTTGAGCTAAACAAATGCCTCTCTAAATAGGGTGAGTACCTTTTTTAAGTTGAGTGAGTTTCTTTTTTAACTTGAGTGAGTACATCCTTGAGTTGGGTACGTACCTCCTTTGAGCTAGCTGAGTGCCTCCTTAAACTAGACATGTGCTTCCTTGAGTTTGGTGCATCCATTGACCAAAGTGTCTTATTCTTTGATTAATTTTCTTGAGCTTATTACCACCATCTCAAAGTGCCTACTTAAATATACACTTAGAATGTATTGTCATTATATCACCATCTAAGGATAACTAGACATTCGATCATTCATTAATTTTGTTTGATTTATATTATTTCACAACTCATTTAGTGATGTTGAACATCATGTGTATTAAGAATTAGAGCTCAATATTCATTTCTAAATCTCAAGCTAAAACCCATGTAAATTCAAAAAAAAAAAAATAAAAAATAAAAAAACAACGCTTAGCTTATTAGCCCTTTATGCCTTATTTTATGATTTTATCTTTTAAATCATATAAATTTTAACATCTTTAAAGAAACTCCAAATTTAAAACTTTGAATTTTAAAATTCAAAGCTTGGCATGTGAAGTGGTTGAATCCATATAATATAGTAGCATGTGAATAGGTGGATGACATAAAATAATAAAGTAACTTATTTCCCCACATTAATGTTATCACTCAACTTTCACTCCATGTTTTGATTTATTCTTTCTTTTGAAAGATGATTGAAATAGCATAAATAGTCTTTATTTTTAGAATGAAATGAGATTTTTTTAGCAATTATAAATTATTTTTGTTATTCTTGTGGTTTTAGAACTTGATGACTAAATCTTAGCAATATTTGGTGGAAGTACTAATTATCTAACGTTGTTTTCTCTCTTTCACCTACACTTAATGAAACTTATTTTAAACTTGTAGATACTTCTTAAATACTGTTTCCAACCATCCACTAAGCCTTTTACTTTATGTTATACAATTACACATTCATTCCATGCATAATACTTCTACTTGGCTAGTTATGACCTTGCTTTGGTACTCACACATATATAACCCATAAACCCTACCATTTCAAACCATCAATTCTAAATCATAAATAAATATTCTAAGCTTACCATCCAAGATTTTTTCTAACCATCTCAATTAATGTTTATTCCTTAAAGTGATATTTCTAAATTATCCAAAGTAGTTAAAGCTAGACTAGTTTAGGTATTTCCACTATCACATGTTCCTAAACCTCTCATTTTCCATCTAAAGCTCCCAAGTCTATCTTTAGATATAAGTCTAAAGATCCATGGTCTTTTGATTCATTTAGTCTCATCAAAAGGCAACCTACTACCATCAAATTTGGTTTTAGAGAAAAACTCAAAAGAGCAAATTCGATTTAACTTTTCTTAAGCAAAAAGATCATTTCATGTGGTGGAATTGTCATCAAACTTGTGAGTTACTCTTATACTTGTGAAGTAAATTTTTTTAATGTTATTTTAAATTCATATTAAGAACTTGGAAGATGTTTTTTTTTCAAACTTGTGATTAAAGTATAAAGTTCCAATTAGTTATCATATAGCCTAAGCTTTTTCTACCTTGTGTAAACTTACAATAATTCTTTAAAAGAGGCCACCTAGTGAGGGAGTGCTTCACTCTAACAAAAATAATAACTATTAGTGTAAACCAATTTTTAATTACTTGCTTTATTCTCCTTGTTAATTGCTATGACTTATTTTAGAAGTTTATTTTGAATAACTTATGATAACTTACTTTCTAAAGAATTAAGGGCTTCATAGTTCAAAACATTTTTTTTGTCACATTAAAAAAATTTGCATGTATAGGAATATAGGTGTGTCAAATTTGGGTGATTTTTGATGCTAAATAGAATTTTTTTAGAAAGACCTAAATTGTTTACATAAAGCTTGGCATATTAGTGGTCTTGTATCCCCTTCCTCACCTAAAACTTCTTTTAGCCTAAAATTTTACTTTAACTACACATTTATAATGTAGTTTTTCTATTTTTTTTATTTTTTACAATCCCTTATGATTTATAACTTATATTAGTTTGATGACACATTTATATTTTATTAAACTCCGTACTGATATTAGAAATGAGGTTGAGTTATTTTACCATCAAAGCTTAGAAGAAGCCTTTAATTATACTTCATTGGTTAAACAATAAAAGAAATATACTTACATCTCTAAAATTAAGGTTAAAAAACTTCCATTTCATCATTAAGGTTTAATATTAAGCCTACCCATCCAATTAGATCAACTAACTTAGCTAAAGGTTATGCTAAAAGGAGTTATAAAAAATAATATAGAAATAATTTACATCAAATGTCATAAAGAGGTCCAGAGGCAAAATTTATGTACATTTTAAATTTCATTTTTAGAAGAAATTGAATACTAGTAGATGTTAACTTGGAAAAAGTCTATGATGATACACTCTTATTTAATGAAGAAATAGATATCTTTAATGATCCTCATATTATTATGATGAGAAGCTTTAATTTGATTTCAAATGAAGAAAAAGATTGGAGGAGAAAGAACATTTTTAGCATGTATGTATGTAATGAAAAGAAGTGTAGAGTAGTTATAGATGGTGGAAGTGTTATGAATGTTATTTCAACTCACACCCTAGCTTGACCTAACCTAAAAATTGAAGTTCATACATTCTTACTTATCACTAGTCAATGTCTATCTCAAATAAAAATAAGTAGACATGAAGATCTAACTTGCTATTGAGACATACATATTTGATGTGGTATTTTCCCCCTCTCTAATTTTAATGATATTGTATTTAGCTCCATGATGAATTACCTCTTCTAAGAGACATTCAACATGCAATTAAGTTCATTCATGGTTCTCAACTTCTTAAACTTTCTCATTATAGGATAAATCACACTTAGCATGATGAGATTAAAAGGAAGTTAAAGAATTACTAAAAAAGAGTTTTATTCAAGAGAGTCTTAGTCCATGTGTAGTTTTAACTCTATTAAACCCTAAGAAAGATGGCACATGATGAATGTATATTAATATTCAAATAATAAATAAAATTATTATAAAGCATTTGTTTCTTATTTCCCTATTAAGACTTCATTTAATCTAAAGGATTTTTTTTTAATATTGATTTAAAAATTAAATGTCATCAAATTCAAATTAGATCATGAGATGAGTAGAAGGCTACTTTTAAGACCACCCTTGATGGACTTCATGAATATCTTATCATGCTCTTTAGACTTTTAAATGCTTCTAACACATTTATGAGATTAATGAATACTTTTGTTAAACCTTATATGGGTATTTTATATTCTAATTTTTAGTCTAAGTGAAAATGAGCATCTGCAACACCTGCAATAAGTTTTTGAAATACACAGACAAGAGAAATTATACATCAACTTTATAAAAAAAAGTATTTCTATTTACAAAGTGAGCTAAATTTTTTAAGCTTTATTGTATCCATTTTTGTATTGGACTCAAACCTAATCCCTCCAAAGTGAAAGAAATCCTAGATTGACTATCACCTAAAAGTTTTACTAAACTTTTAAGCCTTTATGGATTAACCATCTTTTATAGTAGATTCATCAAAAATTTTATTAATGTTGTTGCTATAATTACCAATATACTAAATTAGGTAAATTTTGTTGGACTCAAAATTCACAAAAGGCCTTAGACCTGATTAAAGTTCTTATCACTTTCGCACAAGTTCTTAGGCTTTAAAATTTCTTTAAACCCTTCGAAGTAACATGAGTTGAATCCAAATTTATTTGTGGAATGATGAAGGACCTTCCCTTAGGCATGTAAGAAGTAAGGTTAATTCAAGTGAGACAAAGTAAACATAAAGTATAGTAGGAGAGTGTAAGAAAGCATAAGAAGTTTCACTATCTCTAAGAATATAAGTATAAGCAAAGGATTAGAGTAAAAGAGTCTCTCCTGAATAGCAAAAAAATTAGAAGAAAGATTCCCACCTCCTTGAGAATCCTTCCTTTTATATAATTTGTAGGAGGCTAAAAAAAAAAAATACACATCAGCTATGTCAAGTACACATAAAAAATGGATTTTATGAGTGGGCAAGTGATATATATTGGGTGACAAGCTCATGAGTGCACACTACCAATGGTGAGGCGAGTTGTATGACATGAGTCTTTTAGCTTGCAGAATTGCCTATATGTAGGCAAGTTCTTCATATATGAGGTAAGTTACTTGATACTAAACACTTTACAAGAGCAACCTCTCCTCATCTTCATTTGCTTAGTGAATCCTTTTAGGTAAATAATTTACTTTTTTGAATTATTCCTTTTGTTGTTGGATGCTCCTATGTTGACCACCCCTTATTATTGAAGAGCACTCATTGCATCTATGAATAATCAATGGGTATACATTTAGCTCCTTGATTCTTCTACTTCTTGAAGAGGCAACTTACAAAAAAGATATTATCTATATTTAATTAAAACATATTGACCAAAAAATATTTTAATATTTATATCACATCATCTTTGACTTGACCACTCTTTTAGATTTATCTTTGTTGTCTTGGTTTTAAAAGGAATATGAGCTATAGGGATAATTTTCTTCACCATTATCTTAGCAAAATACAACATGTCTTTTCTTACTGAGTTGCTTTGTTGATAAAGCGAGCACTTGTCATGGACTTCAAAAAGTCTCATGCTGATGTATGTTGAATTAGAATATGTTCATGGAGTGAAGTAGAACCTTTTTAGGTGCTTGAGATGTAAGAGCCAAATCTATTGGGACAATGATTAAAAAGTAAAAAAAGAAAGTAAAGAGAATAAGAGAATTTTCAATATGTATAAAGATCAAAGTGCAAGAATATCTATATCCCTCTCTAAGAAAGAGTGCAAAACTAAAAAAAAAGTATGGAAGTATAGAAGATTAAATAAAAGATAACATGGCCTCCCCTCCTTGAAAATCCTTTATATGATTTGTAGGTGGAGTTGAGTGCGCCTATTGTAGTTAAGGAGAGTTCTACAATTTTAGTAGAACCATATTCTACTTTGAGTATAAAGAAAATGCATAGTACTAAGGTAGAAGAGAAAGAAGTTTCCTTCAGTTGGTAGAGGAATGTCTTAGTGAGCAGGCTAGTAAGAACCTTCTCATGAAAGGGGTAGTGGAGGATTATCTCACTTTGGTAGGACTCGCCATTTTCCTCAACTTCATTATTCTTTGTATGACCTATTATGATCTTTCTTGTTGTTGTAACTTAGCATTTAAGAATCCATAGAGGGGGATAGTTTCACTCGCCATCGACTGGGGATACTTCTTTAAGTTTTTTAAGTATTCCTAAAATGATAATGAACCTTACTGTGGAAAAGTTATTAGGGCATTATCTAAGCGGTAAGGAAATTTGCTTTTAGTGGCTTCCTTCCTTGAGGATGACGCCTTCAACAAATCACCTTATAGAAGTCCCTTTATCATTAATTGATGAATTTAGGAATGACTATGGTTCCATTGAGTGTTGACTCATCAATTTTGAGTCCTCCTTTGGGTATGAACTTCAATACAAGAAATGATGATGAGATTTCCTTTGTCAACTCACCATAATAACTGTGAGTTTGAGAAGAATGATTCCTCCCATCTAAGTGAAGGAGATGTTGAAGGAGAGACCTAACCATCATCCTACTTTGCAGAGCTCATTAAGTTATAGAGGAGAGTTTCTCACTTTGAAGAAGGTGCAAACTCATGAGATAGGAGGTAGTAATCAGTTACAAATGATATTGGAGACTAAGTCACAATGAAAAATAATAGCTGAGGTATAGTCTAAATGGAGGTTAGTAATCATGGAAGTAGAGTTGACTTTGCTTTGTCACTACATTGAGTTGAACTGATCCTCTCTCTTCATTGTAAGAGGAAACTTGATGTTTGACTACTAATGTAATAAAGAGGCACTCATTGATGAATGAATTAACATTTTTATAGAATTTTGTAATTTTTTGTTCATTAAATACTTGATATGATGCTCACATTATAAAGACCCTTTTATCATGCCTAAAAATTATCTTTATTGTGATTAGGAAAGCCATTTTACATCCCTTCTTCGATTTCATAGTGAGTAACTTTTTTACTTATGTGAATTTATTTTCAACCTTTTTGCCTATCTTTTCATTTTTAGTGAGTTTTTGTGTGAGCATGGTCATGGCAATTTTGAAGAAAGCATTCATTATGTTTACAACACCTAAGGCGAATGATTCATCCACTCTTATGTTGATGATAGGAACTTTTATTTTTTGTGGCTATTTCCATGGCAAATCAAATTTTGTGGTGCTAGTTGCTCATGAGGATGAGTGAATAAACAACTTAAAGGTCAACTTGCTCTATGTCCCTTTGGATCACTTGTGATTTGGCCTTCATTTTCCCTTACGTATTGAGTGGGTAGAAAATTTAAATTATTATAGAGACCCACATAGGTGTTGATGAATTCCATTGTGAGGCTTACAACCTTTCTTCTTTTCTTGTGGTAAGAGAAGTTGATGTGGAGTCCTATTCTTTTTTTAGTTTCTTCTTCATCAAGGGTCATAAAGATGACATTGTACAATTTTATGTGGTCCTTAAAATCATTGACTTGTCAAATAAAATAAGGAATTGACATTACAAATTTTCTTTCATTAAGTTCTTGATCGACTGGGACATGTTAACTGCACCCATTATTTGTATCACCTCCACGATGGCAGTTCGAGGCAAGTGTATAAAAAAAGGAGATCCTGGAAAAGTTGATAGAAAGGACCCTTAACATGAAGCATTACCATTAATTTGGCAAGATACATGAGTTCCTCTATAGCAAGTACTTATTATTATGGAGATTTGTGGTTATTACTTATTCATGTTATTTAGTTTGTGCACTTGCTTCTTTACAAGAGATAATGTTTCCACACATCTTTCTACTGACCCTGAGGTCGTCAAGTTTCTTGACAAGCTTGAAGGTGATGAAGGTGGTGGTGAGTCCCCTTCTATTGAGGCCACCCATAAGAAATCAACCGATGTGGTAGGATGAGTTTAACTACTTAAAAGTTTAAGAAGAGCTTGATGAGTGCCAGTCCTCATGCTCATCTAAGAAAGAAGAGTGATTAAAAAAAAAGAGCTAAGAATGATCTAGACTATATTTATATTGAAGTAGTTATGCTCCTAATTTTATTGATCTGATGAGTGAGGCCTTTAAGTAAAAAAAAATGTTTCTAAGGCAATAGACATGCTTCTTGAAGAGCTTCCCAAAAGTTGACTACCTTATGCTACGATGACGCCAAGGGATAACATGGCAATTGACTTAGGAACTCAATAAGAAATTTATATTTATAATTTAATACCTTACAAAAGCCAAGAAGTTAGATCAATAGTGAAGGATGAGCTCAAAGGTGCGAAGTCCAAGTTGGTGGAGGTTTAAGAGGAGGTGAAGCAACACTAAGAGGAGAAAGAGCAAGTAGCTTTGAAATTAACTTGCTTTTCTGAGACGAATAAAGAGCTAGAGGTGGAACTTTTTTATTGCATGGAGGAGTTTCAAAAGAAGGAGATCATGTTTTCTGTTTCCTCGACTCTAAAAAGTATAAGGTCCTGTTGTAATAGAAGTTCAAGGAGGTGATCAAGTTTGTTATTTCTATGAAGCATGGCTCAATGCAAGATGTAGAAAATGTGCTCACTCTATCAGAGTTAGACTCCCAAGTAAGTTATGAAGAAGGGAGCACCAGCTAGTTTTTTTTCTTGTACTTTTATTTTGTATCTAAGAGTTATAAGAGTGGTTGTATACTAAAATTTTGTGCACTCACTACTCACTCTGGTACTCAAAACTTTTTCCTTAATGAAATGAAAATTTTCTCCATGCTCTCTTTTTTGTAGTGTTTATGAGTGCATTTGCATTTTTAATGTACTCATTGAATGATTACACTCAGTAAATATAATTGAATAAAATTGTTGGCATAGTTGCTTAAACAAGTGTGCTTGTTGTGTAAATGCACTTGTTAAAGTAATATACTCATTGTAAATTTTAATTGAATACATAAGCAAAATATATATATATATATATATATATATATATATATATATATATATATATATATATATATATATATATATATATATATATATATATATATATATATATATATATATATATATATATATATATATATATATATATATATATTCATTAAATATAATCAAAAAAGTATTAGTTTTATTTGTTGTGTAATTATATTTGCCAAAATAATACTCTCATTGAGCTTTTTTTGAATGAACATGCTTAAATGTTTTTGAACATACTCTTTATTGAATAATTAGAGTAAGTAATTACTTCATAATTTGTTAGAGGGTTATAATATAGCCAACCATAAAGTATTGGTCTTTTGTTTTTTGATCACCAACAACACAAAGTGTTTGTCTTTTATTTATAGTTGCCAATTGTTAGCATTACACCTGAGTCACCAAACATACAAAGTAGTTGGTATTTTTGTTTATAGTTGATAACCACATAGAGTGTTGATCTTACACTTGAGTGACCAATTGCATGAAGTGTTGGCCATTTTATTTATAGTTGTAAAAAACATTGAGTGTCAGTCTTAAACCTAAGTCACCAACCATATGGAGTGTTAGTCATTTTGTTTATAGTTACTAACTATACATAGTACTGGTCTTACACTTGTCCTATTGCATGGAGTGTTGGTCTTTTTATTTATATTCCTTTAGTAATTTACAAAGTAATTAGGGAGAATAAGTATAAATAATTATTAATTATATTTCAATACTTTGTTTAATCAAAAATCATTTAGTAGGACAAAAAGTGGCAACAATTTTTCAGGCCTTTTCATTTAAGCTCAATGTGGCTCACCAAATGAAGCTTTCTTACTTAGGCCAATAGTGTTCTTTAAGTGACTTGAGTTGACACATAACTCTTCAAGTGTTAAATCAAATTATGGCAACTCACTAAGAACTTTAGACTTTAAATAATTCATCAAGTCATTGGGTGAGTGTAGTTTAAGTTCACTATTGCCATGCCTTGAGTTTTAAGTATAAATAAGTAATAAGAATTCATTGGGTAAGCAAAAATGATAAAATTTTATTAATTTTCTTCAATCATATGCACTTGATTTGATGAAGGGTTCATTTAGAAAATTACAATAAGTAAAAAATAAAATAAGTTACTACACCATTTTGGTTTTTCTTTAGTAAGTTAAAAAATCATTTTTATTCACTGCTTCTATTTGATCATTGCATCAGCGGTGATGAGTTGAATTGTACTTGAGTTAAAATTCATGTGACTTGCAAAATTCTTTTAATCACTTATTAATGAATTGTGTCCCATTTCTAAAGAAAGCATTTTATTTCAAAAGTTATAGGAGTACATTCAATCAAACAAAACAAATTTACAAAAAGTTTCCCCTTATATAAGCTATTTCTATGTTTCCATTATGAAGTTATTGATATAGCTTTCCAAAAATATTATTAGAGATAATGAAACTCTCATTTTGCACACCATGCTTTGCTACAAAGTCTAATTGCTAATTTCCTTCTCTATGTATGTGACTCCATTCCACCCTTTTGTGTTGTATAAAGTGCCCCATTTGTTTAATAATATTGATCATATATAGTGAACCTTTTCTTTCTTGTGTAAAATCCTCATTAGAAAAGTAGAGGCTAATTGACCCATATATAATGCATCCTACATGTGTTGATAACTCTAAGTATTGTTAAGAGACTTGTAGTACATTGCAAAGTTTAAAATATAGGGCATGGAAAGTTAGAGTAGACAATGTCCCTTTGAATTTCTGAAGTCTCCCTCAATTCCTACTTTATTAGTAACTGAGTTAAAACTATCATCCATGTTAATTTTAATCCAATTATATGTTGGTATCTCCCATACAATTAACATGTATTTAGGTTTATGCAAAGGAGTGACCATAATTCCAAGGAGATTCAATCATGTATAATCTCTAAGCATATCAAAATAAGCTTTTTGAAGTTAAGATTTGATCAGAGTAATGAGTCTTCCCATTAGTGCTCTAGCTTCCTCATGTTTGACATTCTTTGTCACATCCAAATAAACTAGCAAAACATGATAGGAGGAGTATCTGCAAATGAGTAAATAAATATTGCATATGATGGGGTTTCCATTCCAACACTAATTCTAGAACTAATTTATAACCATTAACAAGAATTTGGATATTGAAAATACTCCCCATGTGCTTCCAGACTTCCAAACTAAACTTGCAACTAAAAAACATATGAGTGAAATCTTTCTCCCATTTGGCACATAGACTACATTTGTAAGTTAAATACAATCCTTTTAGCTTAATTATATCATCTGTAAGGAGTGATTTGTGGAATGCTCTCCATTGAAAGAAAGATATATAAGATTTAGCAAGCTATTCCAAATAATTTATCTCCAACGTATATTGATTCCAAATTTTATCATATTATAGATTGATTTAGATGTGGAACTGCTCGAGTTGAATTTCAAATAACTTTGTCCTTGGCACCAAGTTCTATCAAAAAATTGGTTATATCTTGTATGAATTAGAGGGATAAGTTGTTGCAACATTGTTATATTCTATTAGTTTTCATTCATAAAATTAAAACAATAAGATTTTGATCAGCCCGATTAACCGAATATTCTTATAAAGACCATCATTAAGCCAACCATCCAAGAAAAAGTTTATTTTACCTTATCCAAGGTTCTCAAATATTAACTCCTTCACTTGATCCCTATGTCAGATCATTACTCTCCATGTACCAGAATCCCCTTGATGATAGTAGGTCATTCTCATATGTGATTTAAAGCAAAATTTGTTATATAAAAAATTAGCCCATATGGAGTCATTGACTCTAAATTTTATCCATCATTTGATGTTATTGATTTTGATTGAGTTTGTTAATGATCTAAAACCTATGCCACTTTCTTTTCTTGGTTTGCCAAATTATTTCCAACAAGCCCAATGGATAGAATTGCCATTTTTATTCCAAATGAATTGGTTAAACATACTATCAAATCTTGTTTATTTAAGCAAAGACATGTTGATGAATTGATAGAGGAATTGAATTCAGTACAATTTGCACTAAAGATATTCTCCCAAGAGAAGGTAAGATGGCATCTTCCTAGGAATTAAGATGTTGCTACACATTGAGCAAGATTTCATCAAATAATTATAAATTTATTATTTCTTTAGCTAGATTACACCCAAATATTTCAATGACATTTTTGATTTGGAGAATCCAATTGTATATTTGATCTATTTAACTCTTTCTTGATTGCACCCCTTCTTGCCAAGAAACTGACATTTGTTCCTGCTAAAATTCATGCTAGACACCAATTCAAAATGTTGGATTGTCTTCATCACTATAGTGAATGGCAAACGGGAGACATAGGTGTTTCTTATGGTAGATAAATGGGTATACATGTGGTTAGCTTGTAGATTGCTAATTACTTTGAAAAAAAATAGTCCAACACCAAAATAAATAGTATGGGAGGAGATTGAATTTCCTTGCTTAATGAACCATAAGGCTTAAAAGAATCGATGAGGCTTAGTAATGATAAAAATAAAGTAGAAGTTGTCTACCAACAATCATTTAACAAAAAAAAAAAAAAAATCTAGTCCAAACCCATTAGCCTTTAGCACTACCAATATAAAGCTCTAGTTGATACTATCATAAGCTTTTTTAATGTATGGCATCAAAAGTAAATTGTTACCTCTGCATTTCCTATAAATATCCAACATCAATTCCTTGTCCAATGGTATATGATCAGTTATATATCTTTCTTTATGTAGTTTTATTGTTAGAAATTATATGTGCAAGATGAGGTTGTAATCTATTTGCAATCACTTTTCTGATGATCTTACTAATAACAGATGTAAATTGCTTGGTCTAAAACTTTCCCAATTATTCTTATCATTCCCTAGGGAACTAAGGATATAATAAATGTTCAAAAAATTTGTGCATATCATTCCCTTGAAATGCTTTAGATATCAATAATTAAATCATCCCTAATGATCAGCAAAAACACTTGTCAAATTTAGATGAATATCCATCTGAACTAGCTATTTTATTGATATTATTAGAGTCTAAGGTGCTTTTAAATTAGCTAGCTAAATCCAAATGACTAACATAATTTTTCCTCAACCATAAGATCATAATTGAAATCTAGTAAGGATGTTTTGGTTTCAACAAACAGATGTTGAATGTATTCCAAACAACTTTGCACAATCTCCTCTTATTATTTGTCCAACCTTTATTATCATATTTGATTTTAAGAATAACTTTATTTTGCCTCCTCTTCTTGATAAATTCATGAAAAAAATCTTGAATTTCTATCCCCCTTAATGAATTTGGAGGTTGCGCCTTTTTCTCGAGGAAACTTTCTTCCATGTTAATGTATCTACTTAAATTAGCCTAGGCTTGTTGCAAATTGATTTCATACCCATTACATGGATTGAAATTAAATCCTTCTTCTAACTTGTGGACTTCCACCTCACTTTATGCAACCAAATTAGCAATGTTTTCAAATGTTTCCCAAATTCTCACTTTTTTTTACAATCTTTTTTAGTTGCCATATTCTAATACAAAGATTAGCACCTTCCTCAACTTTCCAAGCTTCTTTAACATAATTTAGAAAATCATCATGTTTTGTACACATATTCAAAGATTTGAAAGAGATATGTTATGGTTTAGGTGCAATCAAAATCAATCAATAGAGGTGTATGATCTGATCTCATTTTGCTAAGATGTTTGATAGATTTGTACTAAAATAATATATGTCATTCCTTATTAATCAAGACTCTATATAGACATTCAAATGTTTTCCCTTAGATTATGTGAACATGTAGCCAAAAAAACTAGCATCCAATAAATTTGCTTTACAAGTTGCATCTGTAAAAGCATTCATAACAACTTGATTTGGTTTCATACCATCTTTGTTTTTAGAGGTGCATGTGATCATATTAAAGTCACTACCTACCAACCACCTATCATGACAATTAAGACTAATGGAGTAAATTTTATTCCAAACAATTTTCATTAATACTTTGGAACAACTAGCATAAATGATATTTGCTTGAGTACAAAATTACATCAAGAGATTATCTAGTAAAATTGATCTCCTCCACTAAAACATCAACTTGGATTTTAACTTTCCAAAGCAACCATATCTTACCATTGGTATTAGTTATGCAATCAAAATTACCAATTTTATTCTTATTATTCTAGTGATTTTATTTATTTAAACTATTGGTTCCAAAATTGCATGCAAATCTAATTTATGAATCTTGATAAGATTTTTAAGAAGATTAAAGGACTATCTTTAACAATGCCTCTTATATTTCAAATCATGAACTTAATCAAGTAAAATTGATTTATTGTGCCTAGTGACCCTAGGGAGAGGTCTAACATTGTAAGATGCTAGAATAACTGTAACTAATGAGTTCTAAAGATTGGGAGCAAGACTTGGATTAACATAAATTAACTCCCTAATCCTTTTTTATTTGTGTTTCTTAGTTTTCTAAACAAGGAATTCATCTTCCATTTCTTGAGTTGTGTTCTTAATCACTTCCACATTGATATTATAGTAATCATCATTGGGTTCAATGTGAATTTACTTTCCTTTTGATTTATCAATCTCATTTTTATTACCTATATATGTTAGTTGGTGATTTTAGTTGGGATTTCTATAGCTCTTATTACATTATACATCGCTCTTAAGGATTCAAATTTTGTGTATCTTGTACACTAGGTTCTTTACTTACCAATCCTTGTGTGTATGGATTCTGACTAGATTATTTTGAATTACAACTATCAACAAGATATTATTATTACTAATAATTGTATATCTGTTTGATGCATTTCTATTATCTCCCTCCATGGAAGTTTGTTTTTGTCTTAATTATGGATAAGAATTATAGAAAATTTTAAATTGTTCCCAAACATCTTACTTTTGCTACAATATAATGGATTTTGTTCTATGACAACTAGATGCAAATACCCATTGGCTTGTGATCTTATCCAAATCTCATTTATATAAGATGTAGTGATATCCATCTTAATCAGAACCCTTGCTGTCAAAGGTCTGAAGAAATTATAGGTTGGAAGATCCAATTTCAAGGGCTTGCCAAAAATGGTAGCAAGAGAATATAACTCTTGTTTATTGAATAGATGTAGTTTCAAATTTAAAAATTTAATCCAAATTGCACAACAGATGGATCAACTATACAATCAAAAGAAGAAGTCCAATTGAGAATCTTCATTGGGACATTATCAATATGATAAAGCTTTTCAAAAAAATCCTTGCATACTATATTCTCTTTTGAGTTTAATGGCGATGTGCATCCCATCCTATAGTCCTATACTCCAATCACCCATGAGCTTTAGAACATTAAAGTGCCTTCTAATATATCCATTTTAGGATGGTTGAAGGTAAACTTTTCAATGATGGTGAACTTCAATGGATTAGAAAGTTGGGAGTTTCAACTTCAAATAAAACAAAACAAGCTTACCATTCTTCTTATTTGTTTTTTTTTAAAAACCATTGTCATTCCCTCCCTCAAACCTCTCATGATAAGTTTTAGGAAATATTAGTTTGTTAGCAATATCAATAGTTTTTTCATTAAAATACCTTTTGTTTATAAGCACACCGATGTAGAATGTTGTTTCAATAACTAAAAGAAACACAAAAATGAGTAGAAGCCAAAAAAATCAATGGAACAATAACTGTACCACTCAAATAATAACTTGAGAGTTAGGAAAGAGACATAACTTGACTAACTGCTTAAATGTTAATGCATCCTAATAAATTATCTTTTTGTATGTGATAATCAACATAGGTAGCCCACGCCTATAAAAAAAGTCAGTCTAAATAAAATTTTTAACTACTTGGGTGGTTATTTTGGCGTGTGGCTTAGCTTCAATTTACTTTCTAAAATAGTAGATTATGTTGAGTGTGAACTTTCTTCATCTATTGGAAATTAGAAAGGGGCATATCAAGTCTATTCCCCAAATTGCAAAGGGTTAGAGGCTTTTAATAAACTGTAAAAGCTATGGCTGTTACTATTACAAAGAAGAAAATTTTTGACATTGCTTGCACCTTTTGGTGAGATCTTCAACATCTTTTTTTTTGCATGGGTTAAAAATATTCTTATCATAGAATTTAGTGGGAAAGTGTTCTTCATCTAGAATTTTCTTGCACTCAGAGTACACCTCGTAGAGTACTTTGCTTTTATCACTTTCTCTTACACACCTCATATTTAGTGAGGTCACTAATATTTGAAATAACTAACCTCCAACTATTAAATAATGGGAAATAGCTTTTGATTCTCCTTGGATTCTGAATCCATTTTTTCAGCTCCTTAGTTTGTAAGTACTTCTTGAAGGGATTGACTAACTTGATGAATCGTCATAATTTACTTGCATAAACATGTCTTCTTATATGTTTGGCTTGGTGAGTTGGAGGGTAGGCTGTTTGTTAAGTCCATTTGCTTTTGATAGTATGTTGGTGAGTTGTTTTTGATCCATTATGACTTGTTCAATTTTGAAGTATTCCAATCTTCCCTTCTTTGCTTTTACTTTATGTAAGTATTTTTTTGTAGTAACTTGTCACATATTTCATAGTTTTATTGATTTGATTGACCATGAGTTATGAGTAAATGAGATATGATGTGTCGAGTGCAAAGCCCTTGAATGAAACTAAAACTTCTAAGTAAAGCTTCATACTTAAGATTCATTATTCATCACTTTGAAGTTAAACTTTATTGACTACATTATAGTAAAACTTTTTGAACTTTTCAACATAATACCTTCTCTCATTTCTTTCTCATCCAAAGAACCATCTATATATGTGCTTTATAAATTTTAGTTTATTAGGACATCTTGTGAGTCACTAAAATATATGTGAAAATCAACAAACACTTGTGCCTTGGTCACACTTCTGGCCAAGTATGGTATATCAATTTGCTTAACTTCACTGACCATTTTAGTAGTTTGTTTGAGTGATACAACTTGGCAAGCACTGACTTGAGTAGATTATTGGTAATGACTTAATTCAGTGACCTTGAATGTATAGTCAGAGCCACCATCCTAATATGAGTAGTACTAGTGCGAGCTTCTCCATGATTGGATAATGTAACTTGACACCCCTTACTAAAATATCCACATAATAAATTGACCATTATCTTTTATATTTTTTCTTAATTAGAATTAAAATGACCAAGTCTTCTTTAACTCTTAAGTAGAATAATAATCTCTCCCTCCTTCAAGATTTTCAATAAGGGTGGTGAGGAGAGTAAGCTTTTGAGGTCGTAGAAAGAATTTTCATACTTCGGTGTCCACTCAAACTTCCTTGCACCTTCAAGAATTTTGAATAATAATGGGCTTTATTTTCTCCTACTTTAAAAAAAATCTATTTAAACCATTCACTTGCTCAATGATTTACTATACTTTCTTTGTTGTTCTCATCGAAGGCATGCCAAGTTTAGCCTTTATTTATGAGGATTGTCCCTTACGACTTCGGGGTGATCAAGAATCCTAAGAACTTGCTTGATCTTGCCCTAAATGTGCACTTTAAAGGATTGAGAAACATGTTATTCTTTTTCAAGATGTCAAATATTTTTTTAAATCTTGAATGTGCTATGACTTGCTCTTAACTAGCAAGTTGTTTACATAAACTTTCATATTTATTCTTTCTGCTCCTTGAAAACTCAATCCACCATCATGTGGAAGTCACTCTTACATTTTTTTAGCATAAATGCCATTGCTCTACTGCAATAGAGTACTTCTCTAGTGATGAACACCATCTTCTCAGAGCTAGCAAGGTGCATTTATATTTTATGGTTTCTTGAAAAATCATACAAGAAACTCATTTGCAAATAACCTACCATTAAGTCGAAGAGTGCATCTCTTCTATGAAGCAAGTGACCATAATTTGGGCACTGAGTTCATATTTATGAAGAAAACACACAACCTCCATTTATCATATGACTTTTGCACCATTAAATTATTCAATATCCATTTTGGATATTTAACTTCTCTAATGAAGTCAACCTCAAGTAGCTTAGAGACCACTTTCTTGATTGGTTCGACAAGTATAGGTTAGGTTTTCCTCTTTTTTTTGCTTAATTGGTCAAGCATCCTTTCTGATATTAGCATGTGGTAAGCAATAGTGATGTCAATGTTGACCTCATTTTTTGATGAGATTAACCTCATCCATAATATTAGTAATGAAGAAACTTAATCTTAGATTAGAAGCATCCTAATTAGACACTTAAGGACACAACATTTAGTGACTACATGTATAAGTAAATCAAAATAAAATAATAAATTAATTTAAATGAAATTAAAATAAATTAAAATAAATTAAAATTAAATCAAACAAAAAACATAGAATAAATGCATAGAAATAAATCGAACCTAAAAATAAATTAAGGTGATGTTCAAAATGGTCAAATAGGTTATTTAACCTAAAATTGACTTATATGGGTCCCACTAAGTCAAAAAGACAACCCACCAAATTCAACTAAATTAGGTAATTTCAAAAACTTAAAATCATCAAATGAACATGTTTAAGCATAAATATAAGAAAATCTAACTCCAATGAAATCTTAAATGGATCATTTAGATCACTCGACCCAAATAAACCAAAATAGACCTCATTGAACTTAAATCCAAATTAAATTTAAATTAATTAAAATCAAATATCCAAAATCATTTGAAAATCATAATTAAGCATAATTCAACAAATCACTGATTATAATTTGACCAATTTGGTCATTTAACATAGGTGAATTCATCTTGACCCATTAAGCCCAATTTAGGTTAACTGGGTTAAAATCAAAATCAACTTAAAGAAAATATAATTAATTGCTCCAAGCTATCTTATCCACTTAATCAAAGATGATTAGAGTTTAAATAAACTTTGATTGAGTTAAATTGGCTATTTGACTTAATTGAATCCAAATTAACCTACTTGAATCCAAATGGGCCAATTTAGGTTAAAAATTAAAATCTAAATTAAAATTAAATAAAACTAATTATTTAAAATCATCATAATTGATCATAATTGAATTTAAATTAAAATCATAAAATAACTTAATGTGCTATGAACCTCAATTTGACCAATTTAGGTCAAATGGGTCAAACTAGCCTAAATCACATCAAATCTCGATGTGATATGGATCAATTGATCCATAAATCATTTGATGAATAATTAATTAATAATTGTAAACCAAGGTTAAATCAAATCAAGTAATTAAATTAACTCAAATCAATTTAATCAAAGCTAAGCCCAAATGACATGAATTAAGACACTTAAACCAAATCCATTTCAAATAGACTTAACCCAACCATTAATCCACCTTAGAGGATTGACTTGGGAAATAAATTATCCATTTGAAGAAGGCCATGTAAGGTGGGATCATAAGAGATGAGGTGAAGCCATGGGAGAAGAGATTTAAAAACCCATGCATATGAGTATAAACAATCATATATTCTTCCTTTCCCATAACTCATTTGGATCAACCTATGACCCATTTTACATTTGACTTAGGTAAGAGGCAGTACAATCAAAAGTGCAAACAGTGATGAGGAGGTGGAACCCATAGAAGCCAAGAATCGCTAACCCACCTTAATCCTCCAAGCCTCACCCCCAAATGGATTGAAACATATGTTTTGACATTCTCACCACATTCTCTGCATCATTGGATCACAATTCCAATGGTTGACTATCCCTGTCATTTCCAAAAATGACAAAGCTTTTGGCAACCTATAAATAAAGCAAAGAAAGCCAAATTGAGGGCTCTTGCTCATTCTAAAAACTTATTTAAGTGAAGTCGAGCAAAAATAAACCTTCCTCTCCTCCCAAATTTCTCTGATAATTCCTGCTGACCACATTTTTAAATTAGATTAACATCACTTTTGAAATTAATAAATAGGACACCTAATCTTAGATTAGGAGCCTTCTAATTTAGAGCTTAGGACACTATACTAGTGACCTAGTGCACCCTCCTTGGGTTTGATCTAACCTAATGGGCTTAGGTAGACTTAACCCAAATTTCAAACTTGAATTAAAACAAAACAAATCCAAATAAATCAAAATAAATTTAAATTAAATCAAATGAATGAATCCAAAACCAAATCAAAGTCAAAACTAGTCAAACCATTTGACATAGGTTTGACTTAAGTGGGTCCCACCAAAATTTGACCAAATAAAATCATGCCAAATATTCTAATGGTAAAATAAACATGTTTAATCATAAATATAAAATAAATTTATATTTATTTAGGCCTTACTTAGGTTAATTAGACCACTTAGTCTAAATAAACCTAAATGGGTCCTAGTGATTTCAAACCCAAATCAAATTGAAATCAACTCAATTTAATTGCTAAAATTATTTGGAAATGATAATCAAACATAATCCAACCCATCATTGGGTAAAATTCAATCAAATTGGTCATTTGATTCAAGTGAACCCTAGCATAACCAATTAAGCCCACTTTGGGTCAAATGGGTTCAAATTGAAATAAAATTAAAATCAAATAAAATTAAAATCAAATGAAATTAACCACTCCAAATCATTGCACACATGTGATAAATCATGATTGGAGTCCAAACAATATCCAATTTAATTAAATGGGTCATTTGAACCCAATTGGAATCAAGATTAACCCATTTAAACCTAAATGGGATGAAATGAAATAAAATCCAAAATTAATTCAAATCTTAAATGAATTAATCAAATCAAAACATAATAAGTCATTTATTAAAGATCATTGAATCAAAATTAATGAATTGAATCAAAACAAAACACTTTGAATCCAAATGCTTGAATGGGGTTCAAATTTCCAATCAAATTCAAATGGACTTTGATTTAACCTCAAACTCACATTGAGTTTGATTTGGGAAACCAAACACTAGTCTAAAGGTTTGTGATGGTGATGCCATAAGTCATAAATGGAGCCAAAGGGGAGATGAGCGAAAGTTTTGACCAAGTAAAGATGCTTGGTGGATTCGTCCTCCTCCCTTCATCCAAATTGCTTGGGATTTATCCAAGTGACATTTAACCACCTCTTGGAGGATGGTTCCAAGGATAAAAATCAATTGGCCAACCCTTAAGAATTGGATTCCTCCATGAAGAGGAGGAAGAAAGAGTAAAGAAAATTCCATAGAGGTTAGCTCTCGACCAAGGGAGGAAAGGGGACGAGATGCCTTCCTCCCCTCCAAATTCTTAGTTAATTAGACCACTTAGTCTAAATAAACTCATTGACCCTAGTGGGTTCAAACCTAGATCAAATTAAAATCAACTCAATTTGATTGCTCAAAACCATTTAAAATAATAATCAAACAAATCCAACCCATTATTAGGTCCAATTTGGTCAAATTGGTCATTTGATCCAAATGAACCCATGCTTAACCCAATAAGCCCACTTTGGGTCAAATGGGTTTAAATTGGAATGAAATTAACCACTCCAAATCATCATACACATGTGATTAAGCATGATTGGAGTCTAAACAAAATCCAATTTAGTCAAATGGGTCATTTGAACCCAATTAGAATTAAGTTTAACCCATTTAGCCCTAAATGGGTTGAAATGAAATAAAATCCAAAATTAATTCAAATCCTAAATGATTTAATCAAATGAAACATTTTAAATCATCCATTAAAGATGATTGAATCAATAATTCAATAAATTGAATGAAAACCAAAACACATTGAATCCAAATGCTTGAATTGGGTTCAAATTTCCAATCTAATTTAAATGGATTTGGATTTAACCTCAAACTCACATTTGAGTTTGGCTTGGGTAGCCACACACTAGCCTAATGGTTGTGATGGTGTTGCCAAAAGTCATAAATGGAGCTAAAGGAGATAAGTGGAAGTTTTAACCATGTAAAGATGCTTGGTGGATTCTTCCTCAATCCCCCCCCACCCCCTTCATCCAAAATCCTTGGACCAAGTGACCTTTTACCACCTCTTGGAGGATGGTTCCAAGGCTAAAATCAATTTACCAACCCTCGCAAAGAGATTGGCTTCCTCCATGAAGGAGGAAGAAACCCTTTCATCCAAAATCCTTGGATTTTATCCACGTGACTTTGACCACCTCTCGGAGGATGGTTCCAAGGGTAAAAATCAATTGACCAGCCCTCAGGCAAAGAGAGAATTGGCTTCCTCCATGAAGAGGAGGAAGAAGGAGCAAAGGAAATCCTATAGAGCCTAGCTCTCGACCAAGGGAGAAAAGGGGAGGAGATGCCTTTCTCCCATCCAATTTCTTATCCAAAGATACTCATAAGACCAAGGGGGAAAATCCACTATTTGATCAACCCTCCTACTACTGGAAGTAGGAATCTAGCTACTTAGAAGGTTGATTACATGGCTTTTGACCATGCATAAAAAAAGGAGGGAGAGCCTTTCCTCTCTCTATTTTCATCCCAAAACACTCAAAAAGGGAGGAGAAGAAGAAAGGAATCATTCTCTCTACCCCTTGCTGCCTGTAAGTCAAAATTTGGCCAAATCTGGCATCCACTATTTGGCCTTAAAAGGCAAAACATATGGGAAGTGTTTCACCTCAAATTGAACATTCCAACAAGTTATAGAGGTCGAGACCTTAAATGAATCCTCACCGGGACCCATCACCATTGGCAAGCCGGAGAATAGTCAATCCCATTGAAAAATGGCTGTACATTGGTCTCCAAGGTGTTTGGCAAGGAGGCAAGCAACCAAATCATGTCCATAGCTTCATTCCATCAAGTGAAGGTGTTCGAGTCAATCCCACCACCGGAGATTGCCGCAATTGGGGTATGCCTCACAACCAATCTCTATTGAATTTAGTTTTGGTCATTTGTGAAACAAATTCAATCCCCATTAAGGTCAAACCATATAGATCAAGTGTAAATCAATCCTTGATCATTTTATAATCAACAAAAGTGTTGAAATCAGCCTTTAAATCACTATAAATCCATCGGATTTGAGAAAGCATCCATCTCTCATTAGAGATGCTTGAGAAATGATCTCTGCCTTTCGTTCCTTCTATTTGGATTAGATGGCTGAGATCTAGCCGCACGATCTATTTAAATCCCTTAAGAAAATCATAAAAAAATTGGGACCACCCGATCTTCGATTAGACGGTTGAGATCCATCCCCCATGGCCACCACATGGAATTTTGTGTGGCCCAGTGGTGCCCCTCCATGTGGCAAAGGCACCACATCCATGCTGCCATTTTAAAACTATAAATCCCATTTTAATTAATTAAAAATCATTAAAAATACCTAAAAAATCATAAAAATAATATAAATCCAAAATATGCAAATAAGGGCTCTGTGGATTCATCTCACTAAGTAGAATACATTAAACCCAAAATCCCCAAATAATTTTGGGTAAATTTAGCTTAATTTTTCTTCAAATAAAATTATTTAAACTTAAATTAATCCCAAACCATAAATCAAATTGAAATGAAACTTTGGGGAACTAAAATTGAGGTTAAAATGCACTTTAAATTTTATTTCATAAATTATCTCAAACTAATTCAAGAAATATTAAATTTCAAACTCCAAACATCAATTTTAATTAAATAAATTAATATTAAATGAAATGAATCATAAAAATAAATCAAACCACTTCAAATCAACATAATAAACATTAACAAGCTTATATACACCATTGAAACTCACTAAAATTTAAAAAACCACAAAATTCCCTAATTAGGTAATTAATTGAATTAATTAATTCAAATAATTAACCAAAACTAAGAAAAATTTTAAGAAATCAATCAAATCTGCAAAATTATAAATAAACTCTTTTTGGATGCATATTCTAGAGGGGAATCAAAGAAAAATAAAATCCCCAAATAATCCTCATTAAATTAGACTTAATTTGTGTTGTAATGAAATAATTAAAACCTTAATTACACCAAGAAAAACTTTGGAAATATGAAATTAGAATGAAACCCCACTTTCCATAAAATGTTTAAACCCAATTGACCTTTGGATTAGTAATTACTAAATTTCTAAATCTCTAGGTCAATTAAATCAAATAATGAATTAAAAATTCATAAATCATAAAATTCATAAAATAACTTGAAATAGTCTTTACCAACATTAGAACAATAAAAGTTAATTCTCCAACATCCTAAATCAAAGAATTTGATTATTTTCATACTTAAGGGTTAACAAAATTAATAATGAATGTTAAGCTTAATTAAACCTTTTGTTAATGAATTCATAATCAAAGCAATTAGTGAAATCTTAATCCATAGTCAATTTAGCCTGAGAATGTATTAAAACATTAACCTAAGTGCCATAGGTTAACATTAATTCAAATAAAACATTAATGAAAACAAGTACTAAACCAAATGAAATAAAATAAATCAATTCAAATTAAAAAATAAACTAAACAAATAATGAAAATTAAATTAATCAAAGAAATGAAATGAAGAATTAAATTTCAAAATAATTGAAACATTAATCCAATATCCAATCTAAATTCAAACCCAAATCATCCAAATAAATCTAAAAGGATTAATTAAGATACTTAAAGATCTTAGTTAAACCTTTGGGTTAAACCTTAATCTTAAGATGAAGGTTTCATTCCACTAGGGATTTAGATGTTGAATAGAATGAGTTTCACCCAAAGAAGTGGAATCTATTCTACTCTCCATTCTTGAAAACCAAAATTTCACTTTAATAAAATAAAAGTGAACTTGAAAATAGAAAGAATGAAAATAAATCATTAAATCATTTAAATTGAAACCATCCAAAGGTAAATCAAACAAACTCAAAACTCCAAATTGAAACTTGAACTAAGAAGGCTTAACAAAGTCTTACCACACAAGCCTATTCCCTTCATGCACTAGATCATTAGGTCATGGACCTTAGACTTAGGTTAGGTCATTTTATGATACTTTGTGTTGTGATGTGATGTTCTTTACATGTCTTTGTGGTGTACTATTTTAGATTGCATGTCTAAGATTATTTGTCTGTTAGACTAGATGATAAGATGTTTTTTAGAACTAATAATGTCTTATACATTAGAATATGCTAGAAAGGAATGCCATCATTAGTAAATTAAATTGTTATTTTTTTTCTTGTGTCCTTAAGTCCTTAAGTATAGCCCAATAGGATAGGTGGGCTTGATAAGCAACAAATGCTAAGTCTGTATATTTATGAAATATAACTATTGTGTATTGTTCATATTTTCATGACATCTATTTTGTAAGGCTTAAGATTTATTTTGAATTTAAAATGTAAATTTGAATTTAGAATTAAGTTAGGATTTATGGGATCTAGAATTAGAGAGCTGACCCTATTAGCAGATGGTACAGAGATCCCCTATGAAACCCAATCGAGTTTGTTGAAGAAGGAGACGATCCTTGAAAGAAGACCCATAGTTCTAAACTTGTACTTCTAAGTTGTATAAGGGAGGAGCTCGGGTGCTCATTTGCTCTTTCTTTCAGTGTACAGTGAAACCCGGCTGCATTGGCCTTTATTTTAATTAAAATTGGCTTGAGTTATTTTAGGTGTGCAATAAAATCAACCTACTTTTCTAGGTTTCTTTATGTGTTGTGGTTTTTATGATGAATGAGGTAGGCTCATAGGAAAATTAATTTTTCTACCCAACTTAAATCTACTCAACTAAAACAAAAAAAAGAAATTCAAAACCTCATATAAATTAATGCTTTAGGAAAAACTTAAAATCAATTAAAAATAATTAGTACTAAAAAATCATGCAATCATATTGCTCTGAATTCTTGAATTGGGCACTTCACCCATTGCATATAAAGAGCATTAGACCTGTGAGGATGACCACCTTCATGGGGAAGTTTTCTTTTCTTTTAATGATTTAGTCCATAATAAATTCTAATTGTGTGGCATTTAGTCATAGAGAATGCATGCCCTAGACCTCAAATGATTCATGAGTCAAAATATTTAAAGTCTAAAAAATATGCATTAGTCACATGCACTACATGATCCTAGGGATTAGGGAGTAAGTCTAGGATTCTTAGATTCTTTTCCTAACCCAACAGCCTAGACATCTTGCATACATGAGACTTGGCATCATGAATTTAAAATGTGCTTAGGTGATGCTAACTGGCAATCCATCCAGGAAGGTTGTAAGTTCAGAAGAATCAACGATATGTTTGTTTTCTCAAGTGAGAGAATAACAATTCCCAAAATGAAACTAAGTTGAGCATCTAACATGGGTTATAAGCGCATATAGACTTAGGTTTTAAAGCATCCTTCTTGGAGTAAGTCTTCAACCTAGGCATTTCTATAGTCTTCTGCTACTAGAATCTAAGCCCTAGACTTCTAAGAAAGTGTCAATTCTAAATCTAAATTAAATTTCAAAATTCAAAGCCTAATGATAGGATAGTTGAAATACATACTAGGCATCCCAATATCAACAAGGTTTCTTGACTTCATCCTACTTGGTTTCAAAAAAACTCTTTCCTCTTTTGATCATTCCCAATT
Source organism: Cymbidium sinense (assembly GCA_021442155.1). Lineage (NCBI taxonomy): Eukaryota > Viridiplantae > Streptophyta > Magnoliopsida > Asparagales > Orchidaceae > Cymbidium > Cymbidium sinense. The sequence goes on along the minus strand of CM038221.1, from coordinate 90,170,891 downwards.
GAAATTCCAAATATCATTCCTTTGAAAACCAACTTAAAATCAATAGAAATAATAACTTATTTCTTTAATCGAGAGTATTCTTAAGAAGAGACCCTTACTTCTTAATATGTAATTAATTATAGGGGCTTGTCCTTATAGTGAAACCATGAACCCAATTTAAAATAAATTCTACTCTACTTTCCATATAGTTTAGGGAAAAACTCTCTGGTACATTAAAGACTTGTTAGCCTTAGGAGTCTTTTATTAAATGATCTAATCCATTATAAAATAATATGTTTAATTTCCAAGATAATATGTTTATTATTTAATGATACATTTGATCATCCAAATAAGAAGTTCCTAAACTCTATGTGGTGTCATAAATTTTCCCTATAGTTCCTACACTAAGCTACAATGAATGGTGATAAATGTGGACCTCTACATCAATTAAAAGGTATGCAAGATCTATTTCCTTCTCCAAAAGCTTCACCCAGTCTCCTCAAGTATTTTCAAAACCCAAAGCACCACTGAGACATAGTATTGGTGTGGTATGGCTGAAACTGACCCTTCTTTGATTTCACATTGGTCATTTGTGAAGAAAACTTGGTCATATGTAAGATCAAGCCATGTAGATCCCTTCAAAATCACTCCTTGATCATTTTACAATTGAAATCCCAGGATTTTTTTGTGTAGATCACTAATGATTAGTCTTAAAAATTTGACAGCACTAGGTCATCACTACAAAAGAAAGAGACAAAATCATAGCTGCTCATTCTTTCTCTTTAGAATAGATGGATGTGATCTAGTTGAACAAATTGACTTAGTCCTTTAAGAAAAATAAAGATCAAATCTAAGCCATTTGATATCAAATGGCACAAATTGATCTGGTTTGGCATGTGAAGGAATGTTGTGTCAGCTCAACTTGGCGTTGAGTAAGTTAAGTGAAATTTTGATTTTTTTGTATTTAAAAATTACCAAAAACTTTTAAACACTTTAAAAATTCATAGAAATTAAAATATTTAACAAGAAAAATGTAAATAATAGTTTTATGGATTCAGCTCACTGAGACAACAATAATAATAACAACAACAACAACAACAACAAGCCTTAATCCCAGGTGGGGTTCATGAATCCTTCATCTCCATTGTATCCTATTATGTGTAAAATTCTCATTTAATTCAAGTATACTAAGATCATTTTTTATACATCTTAACCAAGTCTTTTAGGTCTATACCTTTCTTAACATAAGGCAAATCTAATGCATCTACTCTCATTGGGTCATTGGGCCGAACACTTTATGTGTCCAAACCATATAAGGCGACTCTCCCTAATCTTATCTATCACCTGAGCTACTCCAACTTTTTCCCGAACATACTCATTTTGCATTCTATCTCTAAGAGTAAAGCCACTCATCCACGAGCATCCTCATCTCTGTAACACAACTTAGTATGCTTCTCTTTTTTATTGCCAACATTCGCACTATAAGTCATTGCAGTCTTACCACCATCTTATAAAATTTTCCCTTAAGTTTAAGTGGAACTTTTCTATCACATAATAGGCCAAATGCATTCTTCACTTCAACCATCCAACTTGAATTCTACTAATAACATCTCCATCTATTTCACCATCATTTTGAACAACGAGCCTAAATTTATGAATTGCTCACTCTTATTAATGACTTGATCACCTAAAATCACACACTACTAAAACTTCTACAACTAAAATTACACTCCACATATTCAATTTTAGATCTACTTAAACAAAAACATTTAGACTCTAAAGTTGACCTCCATAATTCAAGTTTCTATTGGACTCCCTCTCTAGTCTTATCAACAAGAAGAATGTCATCAGTTAAAAGCATACACCAAGGTACATCTTCTTGTAAATGCCTCGTAAGAACATCCATAACTAAAGTGAAAAGATAAGGGCTTAATGTTGATCCTTGATGTAATCCAACTAAAATAGGAAAATATTTTGTCAATCCTCCTTGTGTTTGAACACAAGTAACAGCTCTAGGATACATATGCTTAATGACTTGAATATAAGCAATATTAACTCCTTTCTGTTCTAGAACTCTTCAAAGAACATCTCTTGAGGCTTTATCATAGGCTTTCTCTAAATCAATAAATATCATATGTAGATCCTTCTTACTTTCTCTATGCTTCTCCATTAAACCTCTTAACAAATGTATAGCATCCATAGTAGATCTACCTGGTATGAAACCAAATTGATTGTGAGAAACTTCTGTATCACATCATAACCTATGCTCAATTACTCTCTCCCATATATTTAATGTATGGCACATTAACTTAATTCCTCTATACTTTGCACACTCTTGTGTATCACCTTTATTCTTAAATATAGGAACCAACAAACTCTTTCTCCACTCATCTCTCTTTTAGTCTTTAAAATAACATTAAAAAGATTTGTAAGCCAAGAAATTCCTTGATCTCCTAAACATTTTCACACTTCTATTGGAATATTATCCGTCCTATTGCTTTTCCACATTTCATTTTCTTTAAAGCTTCACTAACTTCAGATTTACTAATATGATGATAAAAATAAATTCTCTATTTTTGTTTAGGGTATTAAGGTTTCTAAAATCAATCGTATTTTCATATCCTTCATTGAAAAGTTTATCAAAATACCTCATCCACCTATTTTCAATATCTTTTTCTAAGAAAAGCACTTTATTATTTTCATCCTTAATATCCCACTTGAACTTGTCATGTCTACTTCTATCTCTTTGGTTGGCTAACTTATACATACATCTTTCACCTTCTTTAGTATCTAATCTATTATATAAATCACTAAAAGCTAAATTTTTTGCATCATATACTACTTTCTTAGAATCTCTACGACTTTATATCTTTCCCAATTCTCAAGTTTTACATCTAAACCAAGTTTTATAACAATGCTTCTTAATTCTTATCTTTTCTTGCACTCTCCACCACCAACTATTCTTATTAAAAGAAGCTTTTCCTTTTGATTCTCTAAGCACATCTTTAGCAACTTGGTTAATTTCACTTGATAACTTTTCCCACATAACGGTAGCTTCCTTATGAACATCCCAAATTCTAATTTCTTGTAGCTTGCTCATAAAAATATTTTTATTTGTGATCTTTAAGTGTCCCATCTAATCCTAGGACAATAATTTAGTTTATTTTTTCTTTTACAACCTTTCATCTTAAAATCTAAAACTAATAGTCGATGTTGGGTACTTAAAATTTCACTTGGAATGATGTTACAATCTTTACAGTCTAAATGATCTATTTTTCTTATAAAAAAATAATCAATCTGTGTTTTATTAGATCCATTTTTTTAAGTAATATTATGTTCATCTCTTTTCTTAAATATAGTGTTAGCAACTACAAAATCATAAGCTAAGGCAAAATCTAATATATTCCTATCTTCTTCATTAGTCACTCCAAATCCATAACCACCATGAATACTTTTAAAATCTTCTACCACTCTGCCAACATCTCTATTTAAATCTCCTCCAATAAATACTTTTTCTTCAAGAGGTATCTTTTGTATGAATCCCTCTAATTCATTCAGCTCACTGAGAGGAATGCCTAATTTTTAGTTGAGTAAATTTAGGTTAATTTGAGTTTAAATAAAATCAATTAAACCCTAATTAAGCCTAAAATACAAATCCAATTAACTTAAAACTTTGGAAAATTAAAATTGAAGCTAAAACACACCTTAGATAAAATTTTTAAGATTGATTGATTATTTAACTAAAAGATATGGAATTTTTAATCTCCAAATCTTAGTTTAATGAAATAAATTAATAATAATTCAAAACAATCACGAAAAATTATGAAATCAACCAAAAACACTATAATAAATATTAGTGAACCAAACATAAGTATCAAAGCTCTTTGAAATCCATTAATCTTCATATTTACATAATTAAGTGATTAAAAGAATTAATTAATTCATTTAAATGGCAATCTTTAAAAAATTATAAGAAATGAACCAAGAAGTTAGAATTCTAAATAAACCCTCTATAGATTCATCTTTCAAAGAAGAATTAAGGAAAATTTAAATCTCTAAGAAATTCTTAATTATTTATGCTTAATTTAAGTTTCATTAAAATCATAAAACTTTTAGTTAGTCTTAAAATATACTTCTAATTATGATGAAACTATAGGGAGATGAAATTGGCAAAGATCCCCACCTATAATAAAATTTCAAAGCAAAATGACTTCTAGATTAGGCATTATGAGATTTTCAAGTTCTAAGTTTATTTAAATCAAATAATAAATAAAAAAATATAAAAATTATAAACATTAATGGAATTATCTCAAAACATGTTAAACAACATCAAAGATCCTTAGGAAAATTTTCTAACCCTTTGAAGTTGAGGAATTTAATCATATATTTATGGTTTATGAAATTATTAAGAATGAGAAATTAATAAAACCCTAGATTATTAAATTGAAAATTTATAACAAATTAAATAATAAATCAATAATCAAAATTAATCAGTCTTTGAATTCCATGATAATGTAAGAAATTCATTAACATTGAAATCATATTAAATCCATTTAATGTTAAGTGAAATATGTTAACTACTATTTAATATAAATAAGTAATGAAATTTCTTAATTTATATAACCTAAAACCTCAAGGTGGTCTAGATTATGCTTGGGACCTTAAATATTATATTTCTTTAGTTCTCTCACGTTAAGGTCAATAGCTAAGTATTATGAAACAAAATTTCAACATAGGAAGCTTAATTAAACAATAAACCTTTAATCATAAAACATTCCTTATTTAAAATTAAATGATGAATTGGATAAATAAATTAATAAAAATCCAAAATCATGAAATATAAAAATAAAATAAAAAGAAAACAAAATGTCTATGTAATAAAATCTAGAGACTAATCAATCATGATTAAATCAAAACTAAATTTTGATTATTAATTAACTAAGTTAACTAATTTATTAAATGAAAAGTCAATTGCAAGTAAATGAATGAGGTCAATCAAACCAAAATCAAATGAACTAAATCAAAATATGTGAAATTGAATGATCATTTTTAATTTAAATCTTAATCAAATTAAAGAAGTATAAAATTAAATATAAACCTAAATCATGAAATTATATTAAATAACTAATATCAACTAAACAACTAAAATCAAGTGCTTAAACTCATAGTTAAAACCTAAGTAACAAAATTATTTTAAATCAAGAAACATTAATCAATTTTAGTTTAAATGAGAAAGATAAAATTTATAAATCTAAATAACATTTAAAATTTTTTAATCATATAAACCATATTTGATAAAAGCTTATCAAATTAAACATAAAAGAGTTAAACATTAATTAAATTAAACTAAGTTAAAACCAAACAAATCTAAAATCAATAATCTAGATACATGAAGTTAAATAAACTCAATGAACTTAATCCTAAAAACTTTAACAAAATCAAATGAACATCAATCAAATTAAATCCAACTCAAATAAATTCTTCAAATAAATTAAAAAATGTTAATTAAGATACTTAGGTTCTTAGTTTGACATACATAATATATCTCCATATTAGGATGAAAGTTCCATTTTAGTAGTATTATGTTGTTGAATAGAATGAGTTTTTCCCAATAAGACAAGTGGGTTAATTAAGATATTTAGGTTTTTAGTTTGACCCTGGATGTTAATGCATTATTTTAGACTAATACTATTTTTTGTAGTGGGTGTAAGGGAATTAACATAATAAATATAAAATACATTCTATTTTCTTGTACATACTACTTTAGTCCCTAAGCATAGCCCAATAGGACAGATGGGCTTAGAACCATTGGTGCTAAGCCTGTATGTTTGAAATATAAACTACAAGTATGCTATTTGTATTTCCTAACATCTATTTTATAAAGTTTAAGATTTTGTTTGAATTATAAATTATAATTTGAGCCTAAAATTTGGTTAGAATCTATGAGGTCTAGGAATAGTAGAAGATGACTTTACAAGTTGGTGGTTCCTTATGAAGTCCATGGTGGTCCCTGAAGAAGGTTATGATCTTGGAGGAAGACTACCATAAATCAAGACTTTTAGTTCTAAGCAAAGTTATATAAGGGCAGAGCTTGGCTACCACTTTTTCTTTTCTTTCGAGATGTACAACGTTACTTGGCCGCATTGGTCTATTTTTTAATTTAATTTAGCTTAATTTATTTTGGGTTGCAATAGAACTACATGCTTTTCATAGGTTTCTTTCTGTGATATTGTGCTATAATGAAGCCTAGATGCAATATATTTTTCTACCTCATTAAAATTAAATAACTCAAATACAAAAAAGGAAAATCATAACCTTATCATAATTAAAGCACTAGGAATACAACTAAAAGAAACTAGAAATAATTAGACTTTGTGAATGATGCATGCATATTGTTCATCATTCTTGAATTGGGCGGTTCACCCATTACACATAAGAGGGCATCTAACTTGTGAGAATGACCACCTTTCTTTGGGATGCATGCCTTCTTCTATTGATTTGGCCCATGAAAATTTTCTACTACATCACATTGTGGGCATGAAATTACATATGTAAAGCTTTAAAATAAATTTATGAGTCAAAATACATAAAAGATGGAAATTATTAAATTAGTTAAGTGCATAACATATCAATCATGATCCTAGGATTTAGGGAGTGAGTTTAAGTTCTTACCCTAATTTTTAAATACAATAGCTCAACTATCTTGCATACACAAGATTGAACTCATAAACTTAAAATTTCTTAGGTTTTGTTAGCTGGCAACCTTCTAGGTGGGTAGTAAGTCCAGAATAGTCTAGGATAGGTTCATTTCTTAAGGTAAAAAAGAACCAATAATTCCCATAAATTATACTAGGTCAAGCTTCTAACTTATGTCAAAACTTGTAGACTTAGGTTCTTAATCATCTTATTGGAATAAGCCTTCAACCACTAGACATTTCTGTATTCTTGTGCTGTTAGAATCTAAGCCTTAAGTTCTAATAAAATGCCAATTCAAAGTTTCATTAAATTAAATTTCAAAAATGTAAAGCCCAATGATAGGATAGTTGAAATACTTACTGGGCATTCCGGTATCCATAGGCATTTCCTTCTTATTTCCAATTGGCTTTAAAAAAAACTCTTTTTCCTTGGATCATTTTCCTTTAAATTTTTTAATTAACAATCCTTTTAAGAAAATCTTTGAAATCCATCCATAGAGCTAAAAGTCAATATCTTTAATTGCTTAGTGCAAGAGAATCCCTTTTAACTCTATGGAACTAAAACTCACTAATAGTTTCTTTAATCTCTTAGTGCAAGAGAATCCTTTTAACTCTATGGAGCTCAAAAGTCACCAATAATTTCTTTAATCACTTAGTGTAAGAGAATCCCTTTGATGAAGTAGTAGGTCACTTACGCCATCCAAGTATGGAACTTACCACTCATTGGAGAACACCTACCTCATGCTAAGGTGAGTCCTTATTTGTATTAGACATACCTTACATGTAGTTACCATATGTAACTATGTCTCCCTACTATTATAAAAATGGTCCTTTTGAAAGTAGGGGGACCTTTCTCTTTTCTTTTCTCTTCCATAGAGATGTTATAGCTTTCACTACGTTTACTAAATCTTAGTGGAATAATAAAATAGGAGTCATTTTTTGTACTTCATTTACTTTCCTGTTGCTCAATTTTTCCTAACACTATTTTTCAAGTATCTCAGAGGGTGGGTTATCCCTCACTCCACAGACAAATTTTGATTTAACATCCTTTTAGGTGTAGTATGTAAGAATGAGGCTGAGGACTAGGAGTCAAAAATAAAATGAAGCAAAACACTCAGCATGGAATCATTCAACTGGGTTGGAGTAGGACACTTAGGATTTACCTTACAATAGGATTTGAGAATAATGGAAAACATAATCACTCACTTAGTGTAAGTGGCTATGAACAAAATTAACCATAAAGATCTGAAGGCCAAAGAGAATGAAGGATTCTTAGGATTGACAACTCACTAGGGTCACCAAGAGAGAAGGGAACTATCTAAAACCCCTAGCTTGGATTAAAATTCATATTAGACTAGTGAAAAAGAAGAAAAGAAGGGGAAGTAGGTATTGTAGAGGGTTGTCCCCCGTATAGGTTCAAAAACCCACATTTGGAATCATATAAAGGGCAAACAGACCTGAAAAATCACCTAGTGTTATTCAAATCAACAACATCATTATTATTTGGATGACAAGATGAAGTGCTACCTTTTCTTTATCACTTTTAAAGAGTCAGCCCATACATGGTTTTGCATCTCCAAATAGGGGTCATTACCTCATTTGTCACCAATTTTAGAAGAATATTTGCCACATAATTTGTTAGTGCTTAGAAGCCCCTAAAGCATTCATAGACTCTTTTACAAATGAGATAAGAATATGATGAATATTTAAGAAAAGTTCATCACTCACATTCAGTAAGAGATGTTCAATGATTAAATATTTGGACCCCATGATAGCCAAAATTGTAGCTCAGTGCTTATGAGAAGGACCCTTCATATATGACTTCACTAGCCCAAAACACTCATTGAATGGCTTGAGCTAGTGAACAACCACATGAATGTAGAGGAGTACAATGAGGTCATCCAATTGATACCACTGACTCACACAAGGGATTTGGTGATGCAATATTTGGAGAAATCACCTAGAGATAAGTATCAAGTGTGAAGACTAGCTAACAGAAGAGATCATCAGTTCCTATGCTTGAGTGAGATTTTAAAAATCTAGTGATAGACTATCAAAGAGTTGAATAATCAAAACCCACACTAATAGCTCCTTTAAGGGTGTCGATGGTTGAGTCAGTATAAGCCATTAAGAATAAAGACTCTTTTAATTGGCTAGTGCTTATGAAAGCCAACAGGTCCATGATTGATTCAGATATTACACATATCTCTATAACCATGGGCATGACATTGAGGAATATTGTCACTTATGGAGCTTAGTGGATGAGTTAATAAAAGCTAGTAAGCTTGAAGAATTCACTAGGTGGAAAGACAAAAAAGTCACTAAAATGGGTAATAAACCCATCCCTATGCATACAATCCATATTGTGGGAGTGTTTGCGCCTATTTTTGAAGGTGGAGAGCAATCCTCAAGGAACATAAGCCTCAAATGATTATGATCTATTGATGATAACTCAGTATCCATAATGCATGTGTCATACCACCATATCTATATGTTTTTTTAAGAAGTACAAACTCACCATTAATAATCCTTAATGTAATATCCATCATGACACTAATCACTAATTATCAAAGTGGGAGTATACTAATCAATATGGGGAGCTCAATTAATATCATCTTCAAATTTGCCTTTGATAAATTAGGGATGCCGAGTTCTAAGATCACCCTTACAGGAGGACTATTGTATAGCTTCTTAGCTAAAAGGAGAGAGAAAAAAGGCAATTACACTCTCTATGACTTTGGGGAGAAGACAAGAAGCAATTCACACTAATGGATGACATTGTTATAGTAGAAGCTCCCTCCAATTATAATGCCAACTTTGATCAACCATAGCTCTACACATTCAGGATAGTGGACTCGACAAACCATGTAGCTATCAAATTCCTTATAAGAGGAAAATTGAATCAATTCAGGACTTTCTATTTCAGAGCAATAGGCAAGTCAGGTAGAGAAGATGAGGTTTTATAATTAGATTCCATGCCAACCATAGTTGAAGTTCTTGATGAAACAAAAGAGATTCATATCATGATTATGTTTTTAATTTTCTATTGCTCTATTTTTATTAATCTTGTTTCCCAAGTATCTTAGAGGGTTATGCATCACACCATGGATAGATTTGGATTCAATAATAAGGGTCATAATGACTAAAGTGGAGCTCATGGGATTATAGAGCTTGACCTCCTTATGTAATCCCATTTAATATCACATTAATTGGTGCACTTTTAATGTAGAAAAGTCTTTAGGCACATTTGACCATTTAAGGGTTCTAAAAGCTTGAAATGAAATTAGAGTTGTTGATTCTAAATTAACACCTTCGATTGAGTTTAATTTGGTTTAGCCCCACCTCTCCATTTTTTTTAAAATTTTCTTATAATTTTTAGTATGATTTAATATTAATTTAAATTACAAGAAATTTTGACCTACAAGTGGTCTTAGGTGACTATTTTATAAAAAAGTACCATTTTAGTAAAATTCTTTTTTTTGTTTAAATTATTATTTCTTCTATATTTTAATAATTTTACATATTAAATGAACTATGAAAATTTGCAACCTTATTAGAAATTGTTTGTAAGGATAGTTTAGACCTTTTTATAAAAATATCAAATCCATTTGAATATTTTACACTACGTATGATTTTTTAAATTATCACTATTATATTTAAAAATTTATAAAAATTAAAAATTCTAAGAAAATTAGAGAATGGTCCAACATGATTATGAACTTATATTTTATAATAATCTTTTGTAACTTATTTGATGTCTTCAACTATTTAAAAATTTTCATTTTACTTGTTAAATTTATTTAAATAATTTTAAAATTATTAATGTATCGGGGGAAATTGTTTGAACTTAATTACACTTCTCTAAATTTTTTATGTATTAATTAAATCATTTGCCTATTATTTATATTTTCAAAGTAAAATAGTTTGTAAAATTCTAAATTTTCCCTTGGTGAGCCCAATACTTTATAATACATCTTAGAGTTATATTTGTGTTTATAACTTAACCTAATTTGCCCCTAATGTGCCCAATATGAATCATTGTTTATCGAAACCATTTAATGGTCATCAAATTATTCAAGAAGCTAACTTGTACTCAAACAGAAAGTTTCAAGCTCATTAGCAGGGCCTTATTTTGTTAAATTAAACCAATTAACTCTAATTGATCACCAATTGGGTTAAAAGACTTTAAATGATTTTAAGTGCCAAATTATTATCCCGAAATTATACTGAAGCATTTCTCTTGACACCTCATACATCTTGCACACTTAGCTTATCCCAATTACTTATGGTCCCATGCTTAGAGGGTCATGAGAATAATTTTAATCTATTGACAACCACTTGGAACTTTGGGCTTCAACTAGACCAGATTAAATATTATAATAACTTAAATCCTTTATTATAATTATAGCCAAGAATGTCTTAAGTAATTGTCTAGTTCATCCCAAGTCAATTTTACCACTCCATGTTGATCTATTAAATAAAATATGTTAATGTATCCATATTGAGATAGAATCAGTAGACCTTATACCAAATAAAATTTGACTAATTAAATGGCCAAATCTTCCCATCAAATTAGCATAGAAGCTAGAGAGGAATATTTACATTTATACTATAGCTCACAACAACCTTGTCAACCCACCATCATAGATCAATTAATCAACTAACAATCAAATTGACCATCAATCAAGCATATTCTTATTGATCCACATTCAAACCCAAATAAAAAAAAAATCTATTGGTTGTCCTTAACCCAAATATTTATAAACCAATTTCCCATTAGGTTTAGGGAGCCCATAAATTACTTAACTTATTCTCAGGTTAGATGAGGGATGCAACATGATCACTTAGCCTATTCTCATAAGGATTTGTTGTTAGATCATGATAGATCTATAATTATCCATACAATAACTCTTCTACCACTTTGATCACATCATTCTTGTCAAATCCATGCACTTCTTAATAGTTAATTGAGCTAAACCATGGATTGAGCTTATAAAGGACCACCAATTTATCAAATTGAGAGGTTAGAAAGATCCTCCTTGATCCTATGAAGAAAAGTAAGTAATTATCATATTTGTTCAACCAATTAATCTTTCCTAAATGATCTCATGAACAAAACTCCATAGAGTTTGGTCCAACCAAAAAACTAGAGAGAGGTAAGCCAATTATTTATAATGGTGAGTTCATGACACCTTCCAACAAGTACCCAAATGATTTTCCAAGAAATTAAACCAAACTAAAGTGAGAATTCCTCCTCTCATCTTTATCCTATGATTGAGCTTCACCTTATGAGCTATGTATGCCACACCATTGCTTGATGAGTAATGGGATTGAGAGTTCTTCTCCCTCTCGCATTTCCTATTGTACAATTTTTTTTGTTGTTGTTGTTGAGATGGACTCAATAAAGAGAATTTTGTATGGGTTTGGCTTGACAATATCTACCGAACCTAAACCATGATCATAGATCACAATCCATCTTATGGTAGAAGATGATCTATAAACTGATGCATCTAATTGAGATCAAATGATCGAGATGAATCGAATCATAACCTTACATCCAAGTTAAATTTGGTTGTTTTAATTTACATTTTTTATTTAAATTCTTATTATATATTATGTTTTGAAAATTTTAGGATATTCACAATATAAAACCTAAATTCCAAAAAGAATATTAAAGGTTGATTTACTTTGCTAATTAAAATTTTAAATAATATTTTTTTCTCAATTTCTAATTAGTTAAGCCATATAAAGATATCCAAAAATAATGAAACCTAGGGAATTGGGTAAAAGACCAAAAGGAAACTTCAATGGAAATATCAAACTAATTTGAATATGAATCAAGAAGAGATGAAGTTTTAAAATCATTAATTTACTATTTAAAATTGATAAAAATTAAAATAATTATAATTTTTTTGAAAAATTAATGAAATCATAGAAATATAAATCCAAGAATATTTAATAATTTTCATAATTTTTCAAATTAAAATAAATTTGTTACAAAATTTTCAATGGATTTAAGCACCATTAAAACTCTAAAAATAATAAATAAATGCATAAAAATTATGAAAATTGTAATAATATTTAAACAATAATTCTAACTCACTATAATATTTTCATAAATTTTAAATCAAAATAAATTATAAAAAATTTTAAAAATTAATTGAATCTTATTCAAAAATAAAAATTAAATGATAAATTAAAAATATTTATTAAAAATAATAAAATGCTTGGAATAATAATATAACACAATAATAAAATTTTCATAAAATTTTTAAATTAAAATGAATATATTAGGAATTTTAAAGGTTTAAAGCTAATAAAAATATAAAAAATAGTTGTAAAAAAATTGTGAATTGACAATGTTTTTCGATCTATAAGTTATGTTTTTGATAAAAAATATATAATTTCTAAAGAAATTTGTGAAGTGGAATTAATTTTACATTAAAAATAGTAATTTAATAAATAAAATTTGAAAATTAAAAAAATATATTTGTATACCCAAGGTAGTGGACAAAAGCTATCTGACGAGCCTAAGTACAAGACAAGCATAGTCGCTAAAGGATGCTTGACAACATAGGCTTTCAGAATAAGTACTTTTGCTTGAAGATGTGCCCAACAAGAGAAGATCAACCTAAACCAACGAATCAAGGACTTAGAAAATAATGACCCGGAGGATGAAGCATGAATCAACTCACTAGCAATGAGAGAATATTCAACGTAACATATTGACTACTCTTCTCAGACTAATCCTTACTCACGTACTCATATGATAAAGGGATATTGGCCTCCACTATATGATAGATACATACTTGCTCACATGTATACCCTACAGCTTGGCAAGGAATCCACTTGCACTCAATTTATCTTATATATAATTTTGATGTATAGTCACTATTAGTATTATAAAAGGGGAGTTTTTCTCTTACTGGAGGACCTTTTGTTATATATCTCCCTAGGCCCCTAGATTTTGTCCTTTGATCTTGAGGAATGAAACTTAGTTTTTCTCTTGCATTTTTTTATTTTCTTATATTCTTTTTATAATATTTTTTCCTAACTGTACTTCAAAGTATCTCAGAAGGTTCCTCCTCCATCTACAACAAAATTTGGATTCAACATCCTTTTAGGTACGATGAGCATGGGTGAGGAAAAGATGTAGAAGCCAAATACAAAGCAAAGTAGGACCCTCGACATAAGATCGCCCAATAGACTTAGTGCAGAATGTACAGTAATTTGCAACATTGTAAGATTTGCAAGACATGAAGACCAAATCACTCTCTTTATGCAACTAACCATAAGGAAGATGCATCATGAAGAACCCATAGCAAATGAGAATGAAGGATCCATGGGATCTGTCACTCTTCGAGCTTGCTATGAAAGAAAATATCCATGTAGAGCCCACATGTCATATCCATCTATGAATTTGAACTTTGATATTGAATCCCTTAACATAAGAGAAGAAGCGGATGTGCTGAGAAAACAACTGCAACCCACCAATGCTTTCTTTGTGAAGATTGCTGAAGCTCACCCTCCTGACAGGTTCAAGATCCCACATCTTAAATCATACAAAGGTCAAATAGAACCCACAAATCATATAGCATATTCGAGTCAACAACACATCACTATTAGACTTTGATGACATGTTGAAGTGTTTACTTTTTTGCATCATCTTCAAAGAGTTCCTCAAGGGTTCTCATGCCTTCCTCTAAGAGTTATAACATAATTTATAGATTTCAAAAGAATGTTCATCACACAATTCGCCAATTCTTAAAACCATTGAATAGTTCATAAGCATTCTTGTAGATGAGATAGGAACCTGGGGATTCCTTTGAGAAAGTTCATTACTCATTTCCAACAAGAGAGATGGTGAACAACCATATAAATTTTGAAGAATACAATGAAGTGATCTAACCATTATCATTGGCTAGAACTAAAGACTTGTTTAAGAGGTCTTCAGAGAGATTAACCAAGGATGGGTATCATAAGCAAAGGATAGATAAGAGGAGGCAACCATAAGTACCAAGGTGAGGTTTTAAAATTTTAGTAACTCACTATTTAGAAACTATCTATACACAACTAGCTCTTGCAACTCCACTTAGGGTGTCAATGGTCAAGCTAGTAAAAGAAATTATGATCAATTTTGTGCTCCAAGCCTAACCACTTTGATAGATTTTTAAAATTGTCAATTGCACTAAGTATGTTCAATTTATTTTCCTTTTCAACTTCTTGGTGACATGAAGTGTATACCCAAAGAAATGGGTAGGCCCAAACAATTCTATAAATCAAAATAAGGATACTTGCATAAAGAGTATTTGATGAGCTAGAATAAAAATACTCATCAAATGGAGCACCTAACAAGAGAAGATAGATCTGAGCCGAGAACTTTGAGAATAATAGTTCAAAGGCACGACCTAATTCCACTCACCACCCAAATTTTCTAATTCTGAGGATGACTGTTATGACACTAGTGAAGAAGAGTGTGTCAAAGAAATACTTGTAGCCTACCAATGCTTTCTTTATAAAGATTACGGATGCTTGCCCTCCTCATAGGTTCAAGATCCCATATCTTGAATCTTGCAAAGGTTAGAAAGAACCCACCAACCACATAGCCTACTTTGAGTCGACCTCATCAATACTGGACTTAGACAATGCGACGAAATGCCAACGCTTTTACACCGCTTTCAAAGAGTCAGCCCTTAGGTGATTTCTCATTCTTTTCTCTAGGAGTCATTACATTATTTGCTAACTTTAAGCTAATGTTTTTCATGCAATTTGTTAGTGTAAAAATCCATTAAAGAGTTCTCAGGTTCCTCTATAAATGAGGAAAGAGCTTGGAAAATCCTTGAGGAATTTAATCACTCTTTATAGTGAAAATTTTTGGAAGTCAAAGATTTAGAGCTCATAGTCACCCATTCAACACTCACTCATGATTTAAAGGAGGGGACCTTCAAGTATGTCTTGGATCTCCAACAACTTAAGACATTCATCGAACTACTAGAGCTGGCAAACAATCATGTCAATGCTGAAGAATATAATGAAGTGGTCCAACTAGCATTACTGACCATAGCAAAGGACTCATTGAAGAGGCATTTAAAGTGAATGCCCAATCAAGGATAACAAAGGTGGAGAATAGATAAAAAAATGACCAAAAGTATGAAGGCAAGGCTTCAAAAACTAGGCTACTTGTTATCTAAGTGTTGACTATATGTAGCCTATTTAGTAACCCCTCTGAGAGTGACCATGGTGGGCTTGTAGAGGCAATCTAGAATAAATATTATTTTAAGTGACCACCACCCATGAAGGCTGATGGAGTATGTGATCGGTCATGGTATGGTGCTTATCACATTGATTACAACCATGCCATCAAAAAGTGTTGCCATTTGAAGAGTGTAGTCGATAATTTGATAAAATCAAGAAAGCTCAACGAGTTCATTAGGAGAAACAATGAAGAGGTCATCAAAGGTGGTAATGAGCTTGTACCCATGCACAGTCCATATTATAGGAGTCATACTAGCTATCTTTGGGCTATAATAAATCCTCTAAGGAGGTGAGCATAAAAAGGCTACGTTCTAGAGAAGTGAACTCAGTAGCCATGATGCAAGAACTAGTTACTACTATTGTCCCAGTAAGGTTTTTAGAAAGGATAGACCCATTATTAGGAATCCTTAAAATGATGCAGTTGTGGTGATGGCCTAGATCACCAATTATTATGTAGGTAATATCACTTTTAAATCATTCTTTGATAAATTAGACATAGGGAGCTCTAAACTCAGACACTGGTGGGTCACTTTATGATTTCTTAAGAAAGCACAAAAAATTGAAGGAATGATCATTCTCCCCATCATATGGCAAGAAGTAGTTGAAGGCCATGTATGACTTCATCATAGTGGAAGCCCCACTACCAATAATGCTATCTTTGGCTAGCCTCTACTCAGCACATTCAGAGTAGTGGTGTCGATGTATCATGTAGCCATCAAAATCCCCACTATAGGAGAAAAGATTACCATCAAAAGGAACCTCAACAAATCCTATGCATATTACCTAAAGTTTGTTGACAGGTTGGGTAAGGAAGACAAAATATTGTAGCTAGATATAACATGAATAAGGATTAATGTTCATGAGAAGATAAAAAAAATCCCAGTCGTACATGTAATGGGAGAGCACTAAGGCTAAGTTTGGCTTTCTATCCTAAGCAAAAGGAAACCCTCATTTATACTTTGATGGACAATATAGATGTGTTTGCTTGGATAGCTACAAAGATACCAAGTATTAACATCCATGTTGCTTGCCATCACTTGAAAGTTCATATAGATGCATAACCTGTCATGTAAAAAATAAGGAAAATGATAGCCACACTCACTTAGCCTAGTATGAAAGAGGTCGCTAAATTTCCTAAGCTAAATTCATTAGAGAAGTTCAATACTCTAAGTGGTTTTTTGACATAGTAGTGGTATAAAAGTTAGACAGTAAGTGGAGAATGTGCATTGTCTTTATTAAAATTAAACTTAACATGTCTAAAATATGAGTATCCACTCTTACAAATAGACAAACTTGTCGATTGAGCAGCTGAATTCATAGTGATGATTTTCCTAGATGCCTTTTTAGGATATCATCAAATATAAATGCACAATGCACCCTACATACTCTAAGAAAATGACTTTCATTACTATTGAGGGACAATACTACTATATAGTCATGCCTTTTGGACTCAAGAATGTAGGGACAACTTACCAAAGACTTGTAGATTGAGTGTTCAAAGAGGAAAAGGGGTGAAATGTAGAAGTCTATGTTGAAAATATACTTATCAAGAGCAAGCCGTTGATGCAACATATTCAAAACCTCAAAGAGACATTCACCATACTTAAAATATATAACATGTGTCTTAACCCTTTGATGTGTGTCTTTGGTGTAGGCGCAGAAACATCTTTGGGTTCTTTATTACCCATTTAAGAATAAAGGCAAACCCAAATAAAGTGAAGGTTATACTCGACATGCCCTCACTTAGAAATATGAAAGAGGTGTAGTGACTTACTAGACGAGTAGCGGGATTGAATAAGTTCATCTTGAAAGCTGAGGAATAATGTTCAACATTTTTCAAATTTCTCAGGGACACAAAGAAGTTTGGGTGGATCCTAAAATGGGAAAAATCCTTTAATGATTTGAAGACTCTACTAGCATCTCCTCCTTTGTTGTAGAACCCAAAGGATGGAGATGTCTTATTGCTATACTTACGAGTGAGAGAATTCTCAATCAACTCAATCCTAATCAGAGAAGAAGGTGGAAAATAAGAGCCATCTACTATGCAGCAAATCTCTGTGAGGTGCTGAGTTGAATTACCCACTCATGGAAAAGTTACACTCATATTAATTACCGGACCATGTGACTAGGACTTTATTTCTAACACACTCCATATAAGTCTTCATTGATAACATGCTTAAGTGTGTTCTTGTTAAGCCCGATCATTCAAGAATATTTCAAAAATGGTCCATAAAATTAAGTGAGTTTGACATATCGTACTCGCCTCAAAGCACTATCAAAGGTCAAGCACCCAAAAATTTCCTTATGAACTTCAACAACTTGTAGGATATTCTTATCAATATGAAGCCTTTGTGCCCAATATATGTTGATGACTCATCTGGAGAACTAATTGTGAGAATATGTTTTATATTAAGAATTTTAGTAGAGATCATCATCACACAATCAATTAAATTCAACTTCAAAGTGGCAAATAATTAAGCCGAATATAAACCTTTACTCACCAAATTGAGATTTGTTAGAGAACTTGGAGCTGCATAGGAGGTTGCTAACTCAGACTCATAGCTCATGGTATGACAAGTGAATTGAGAGTGTGAAGTTTGAGATGAGTATTTGATGAAATATTTACTTAAAGTCTAAAAATTGGGCAATTAGGATATTTTAATATAGAACAAACTCCCAAGAAGAGAACCAACTCACTGACTTGTTATCTAGAGCTAGTGGACTTGGAGAGCATGCAGTCATCAAACTCACTCACGCAAGTACCAAAGAAGAAGAGCTGATGTAGTTAGATTATGAATACTCGATAAGCTTAGTTAACCACATCAAGAACTACATATAGACTGGGGAAATTAGAGAAATGATAAAAAATTTGAGGATGTTCAAGATCAGAGTGGCCTAATATCTATTGATAGAAGGAGCACTATTATGAAGGTTAGCAACCTCACTCAACCTTAGATTTGTGAAAGAGGTAAAACAAAAGAAGTTTCTAAAGGAAATCCATTCTGGTGAGTGTGGTGGTCACTTGGGAGGAAAGATAATTGCCAACAAGATTTTTTATGTAAGGGTACTTCTGGCCCCCATTGAGAAAGGATGCTAAAGAATTTGAGAAGATGTACATAATGCTAGAAAGTTGTAGCATTCTATTAGCAACCATCATAACTTTTGCAACCCATCACTAGTCCGTGGAAATTCACTATTTGGGGAATGGATCTGACAAGTCTATTATTAGTAGCTAGCAGACAAAGTAAGTCTATCATGGTCAAAATCTACTATTTTAGCAACTGGATTGAAGCTAATCTGCTCATAAAAATCACTTCTCAAGTAATAAGAAACTTTATTTGGATTGACATTATTTATAGATATGGGTTGTCATTGATGATCATCACTAATAATGGGCCTTAATTTTCCAAGAAAAGCCTAAAAGAATTTTTTTAGTGTTAGGAAATCAAACTAAAATTTGCATTAGCACACCACCAGTAGAGCAATGGATATTTAGTAGCTACTAATAAGAAGATACTCAACTTTCTCAAGAAAAAGGTCAAAGGTGGAAATGCTATGAGGGTAAACATACTACTCGTAGTACTTTGGTGCTTAGGAAAATTCCCAGTACTACCATTGGACACTCACTTTTTACTTTGTTGCATGGCATAGAAGTTGTTGTAGTTGAGTATGAAAACTAAAGTCAGAGAGTCCTAATGATGGAAAAAAATGGAAAATGGAAATGGTGAATGGATACGAAACAAACTCATAGGCTATGGATGGCACACTTGGCATGTTTGAAGAACTCAAAATTAAGGCATTATTAGGGTAAGAGGAAATAAAAAGATGGATGGCCAAGTATTATAACCTCTATATGAAAGAGAAGAATTTCAAAATTGACAATCTTGTGTTGAAGAAAGTAGATTCCACTGATGTTTTGGGCAAACTAATAATTGGGATATACCTTTCATAATCAAAGAGCTTGTCGGTCTTAGTGCATATCGATTACAATCTCTTTCTAGCAAAGACATACTGATGACATGGAATGCTAGAGATATGAAGAAATTTTATCCTTAAGGGAAATCATTATCATTTATACTTATTTAATTAAATACAATTATTATGTATCTTCTTATTTTCAATAATGAAGTTTTATATATTTTGCTCCTTAAATGAGTTTAGTGCCAGGATAATAATAGTTTTCAAAAGAGCTGACTTGAATGATTAAAAATAGAACTTATTCTCAAGGAGCAATGTGATGACTCAAGATACTCGGTGCTCCATTTTTGGCCCAAGGTATGGTTCCGCTCGGTGAGTGGTGAAAGCTGAGTAGGAGATTTGAGTACTTAGCATGCCACTATTTACCCAAGAAATATTAAAGTCGAGCAAAGCAAACACTTGATACTTAGAGAGTTACATGATGATTTAGGATACTCGATACACCATTTTTAGCCCAAGAAATGGTTTCATTTGGTGAGCAATGAAAACTTAATTGAATAGAAGATCCAAGTACTTGGCACGCCACTATTGGCTCTAGAAAAATTAAAGTCAAGAAAAGAAAACCCTTAGAACTTAGGGAGCTATGTGATGATTTGGAATACTTTGTGCACCATTTTTGGCTCAAAGGATAGACCTACGCTAGACTTGAACACTTGGCTTATCATTCTTGGCCAGAGATGATTAGTCTAATAATATATCCTTGAGACCAAATTTAAAATTGACACCGAATGAGGTAAGCAAATAAACTAAAAAGATACTCTACGTGGATGGTGACTATAGTGTAAGATCGACATCTCATGAAGTTGACACCTAAACTAAAAATACCAATACTTGTGATGTTGGCAACTACAAATAAGACCAACACTCCATAAGGTTGACAAATAAACTAAAAAAGACCAACACTCCATGTCATTGGAGACTACAATGTAAGACCAACACCTCATGATTTTGGAAATTAACTAAAAAAGACCAACACTCCATGTGGTTGATGACTATAGTATAAGACTAACACCCCGTGATGTCAGTAACGAAACTCAAAAGATCAACTCTCATAGTTGACAATTAAAAGGTCAATAATGTGGTTGGTGACTATCTTGTAAGATCATCACTCATGAGATTGGCGATGAAAAAAATAATTGATTTTTCTAATCAATAAGTTAAGGCAACTTTTAAAAAGGGTGACTAACCTTGAATGTGACTATAAGAAGCATCCTAAGTCTACCAGAGTTACTTGCTTCTATAAGTGAGTATCCATTGAACGAGTGCACATAAACTTATGATATTAAAGTGACCATTTAGGGAAGTTCTTTCTATGAATTAATTGGTAAAAATATTCCAAGTCAAGGATTGATTCATTTAAATAATCAAGCATTACACTAGAATGTTTACACAAGTTAGCTATGATTCTCTTAAATGGTCAACATCATTATGGGATTTTTAATTTCGAATACCATTTATATCTTAGGGTACTTATTTAGATAATCAAATATATCATTATATAATAAATATATTATCTCCAAAAATAAACATATTACCTTATAATGGATTTGATTACTTAAGAAGGACTCATACGACTAATGGGTCTTTGATGCACTATAGATATTTTCATTGAATTATATGGAGAAGTATAACAAGATTTATTTTATTGTAGGGTTAGTAGTTTCCTATAAGGGCAAGACCATATAATTAATTACATCTTAGGAATGAAAGATCCCTTCTTAAGAATACTCTTGATTAAATAAATATATTTTTATTTTTATTGATTTCAAAGCTTATCTTAAAATAATGATAATTTAGAAATTTAATAGGTATTGCTCCAAGAAGGAAGAGTTATTTTCATAAGCCAAAGAAATTAAGTAAGAAATGCTAATAGATATGGGATGTTCAGTAGGCATTTCAACTAACATACCATTAGGCTTTATAGTTTTGAGATTTAATTTAAAAGGGTTTGAATTGATATTTTATTAAAAATATAGAATTAAATTCTAGCTACATAAGACTATAGAAATGCTTAGCTATTGAAGAATTATTCCAAAATGGATGCTTCAAAACCTTAGTCTATAAATGCTCTTGACATAAGTCAAGAACTCGACTTAATGTAAATGTTTTGGGATTATTGGTTCTTTCTCTCATTTGGGGAAATAATGAACCTATTCCTAACTCTTTTGGACTTACAACCTACCTCGAAGGGTTTCTAGTTAGCACCACTTAAGCAATTTTTGAAAACCATGAGTCTAGCCTTATGTATGCAAGATGGCTAAGTTGTTGTACTTAAGAAAGAAACTAAAAACCTAACTCACTCATAACTCTAAGATAATGTTTGGAATGTGTGGTAGTGTAAATTGGAGTCATAGGAACACCACACAAATCTTAGGGGATATTTATTGAAATGATCAAGTACGACATCTAAGAAATGATGTACTATCTAAAAAGAGAGAAACATCATCCTATAATGGACTCAATCATCTAATAAAGACTCCTAAGGCAAATGAGTCTACATATATACCAAAGATTTTTCCCCAACTTTACATGGATAAGTAAAGTAGTGTTTATTATATGCTAGCTTCTTTAGCTCCCTATAGAAGAAAGCTTACATAGTTAATTACATCTTAGGAAATGAGAATTTCTTAGAACACTCTAGATTAAAGTAATCAACTAATGTCTCCAAATATTTTAAAGGTAGATAATCAAAGATTTGGTCATTTTGGAAAGCAATTAGAGCTCAAAAAGGAAGAGTTCTTAGCATATTATAAAGGAGAATAAATAGGAAACACACATGATACTAGGAAGCTTAGTGAGTGCTTATAAGTAAGACTATACATTTTTGAAAGAGAGGAAAATATTTATTTGAGTTGAAATTTTTATTAGAATTCTAGGACTTAGATTCCAACAACACAAGCTTATAGAAATTGCTAAGAGGTGAGGACTTATACTCTCACCAAAAGAAAAATCAAGAAGCCTCTAAACCTATATTTAGAGTGCTCTAATGCAAGTTAAAACCTCCACTTGATTCTGCTCAGGTGAATGAGATATATTGGTTCACTTCCTCTAAGGATAGTGGACCGATTCAGAATCTTCTAGACTTACAACCATTTGGATTGGCTACTAGCTAACCTCCTATAATTTTAAAATCATGTGGCTAGTCATATGTAAATGTAAGATATGAGGATGTTAATTATGAAAGAATCTAAATTTATAAACTCACTCCCTAAGAGACTAGATTATGGTTATTGTGGAGTTATGACCTAAACTAATATAGTAAAATTTACATCTTTTTTATTTCATTTTTTACTCATCATTTTAGACTTAAGCTTGGGAGGGTTTATGCTTAAATGCATGATGAAAGTAGATTGTGGACTAAATCAGATAGAAGGGGTGTTTCACACTACAATGGACTACTTTCATAGGTCAAGCCTATCCTCTATCGTGCAAGAGTGGAGATCTCTTATTTACAAGAATGAAATAATATGCATGCATGATATTGTAACATACAACCATACAGCTAAGGGGTTGTTAAATATTTTTATTTTTTGATTAACATCCTAGAATTCATAGTGAGGTTATGAGTTGACTAACTTTTAATTAAAGTTATTAAATTGGAATAAAAAAATTAATGTTTTCTAAAGAGCCTATCACATCTAGGCCACACAACAAATAATCAAACTTAAAGAAACCTATAAAAACCATGGCATATCTATTGCACAATCTATGTAAACATAATAACTAGACATTCATTTCATAAAAGAATAAAAGACTAGCATAGTCGTGTACCACCGTACACCCTAGAAAAGAAAAGAAATTGGGTAGCTGAGCATTACCGTTATACATCGTAGATTATAAGTAAATTATAAGTAAAAGGAAGCTATGAGGGTCTTTGATTCTTCATGTTCATCTTCACTACATGAATTAGTACTTCAGACATCATAGGGTCTCCTAGGTCTATGCCTTTTAGCCGATGCTCATCTAAATCACATAACTCTAATTCAAATCCTATTGCAGAAATTACATTTTTGTGAAAAATTAAATCTAACTACACCTACAAAATAGAGATTAGGGTAACACACATTCAATCCAAGCAATTGTATTTCACACATTCAAACTTATCACCCTACTTTGAGTAACTAAGCCCAGTTGTTCTAATGGATCATGCTTAAAGATTTAAGTGACACCTACAAGAAAGAAGCATTTATATTTTTATTATTATTACAACGGTCCCTTAAGCACAATCTCTTATGAAAAATATTATTAGTCTATTGTCATCTAAACATCTAGACTATGCACAAACAATCCTAACATCTAGTCTTAAACATTACATCATAAAATAAAACATCACACCACCACAATAAACATTGCCTTAACTTAAGACTAGAGTCTATGGTCTATCATTCTAAAATGTGTGTAAGACTTAGTGAGGTATGTCTTCGTTGGCATTAAATTGTAAAATTTTATTTCTAGTGTTAGATCTTCAAATTAACCTTTCAGGATGGTTATTCTTTACATGATTATTATTTTAGTATAAAATGTAGATGCAAATTTTATTTCATTATGTTGAATAGAAAGTATAAAAAGAAGAGGGAAAAAAACTTCCTCTCATCCCTACCTTTAGGTTTGATCTATAAAGTAGGATTCATAGCATTTAGACTTTGTCATTTTTCTTAAAATATAGACTTAGTTTAAGAAATTAATTTGAAAGATGCAAGTCAACCTAAGATTAAAGAATCCAAGGTGAGTATAATAAAAGAATACCATTGCTTTTAACATGTACATGAATCCTAACTAAGCATATCACAATCAATGCATGCATGAGTAGATATTAATTAGATGAGTAGTTGAATAGCATGGGTTGGGGTACATGATCATGGATTAACTAAGCATATCACAATCATGATTTCTATGATTTAATTAAAATTTATTTCATTATTTAACTATTCAAATTCCCTCCCAAAGAAGCTTCTCAATTTGATTAACTATTAATCAAGGGCTTACAAATTATGATGAAATGATGGAAGATAAAATCAACAATGACCTAAGGTTCTAATTCAATTAGACCCGTGACTAATGATTAAATAAATTAAGAAGAAAATCAAATTGATTAATTACTTTCAAAATTCTCCACGCTAATGGAGAATCTTGATTTCATTAAGGGATCCTTATGTTAACTAAGTACATAAGGAGATTTAATTAAGAATTTTGATCAACTAAATTAATTACAAAGGTTATTTATTCCCTAATTTGACAAAACTATTTAATTAATTCATTAAATACCCTTGAGGGTGATTCTAGAAGAATAAATAGGATTATAAGTCCAAATTTTTTTTTCTTTGGCCACCCTTACTATTTTTATTATTAATTAAACATCCCTAATTAATTACACAAAATTTTCCAATTTTTTAATAATTATTAAATGCTTAAAATAAGTGATTAGGATTTTAAAAATAAGCTCTCTTGATCCACTTGGCAAATTGACCTAAGAAAATTATGGGAAGTAAAGGTCATCCTATGGAATTATTAGACATAATTTTAAAGCTAATTAGCCAAGTAATTATGTCTTAATTAAAGTAATTAATTAAAATTTCAAAGCTTAATTAAACATTATTCATTAGGCAAGATTAAGGGATTTAATTTTTTTGTAGATTCTACTCTATTTAAGCTTTCCAAAATGGGTTTATTTGTATGTTTTATAAGTTTTCTATAATTACTTAAGGTTTTTTTATTTTTTGGTTAATTAAATCATATTTTTATTCTAATTAATCCATTTACACAGTTAGAACCACTCGGTTGACAATGCAGCTCTTTCTATGTGATTTCATGGGATTGGTTACTTAAATAATCCTACTCAATTGTTGACTCAGTGGCGGTGAACACGCTTTCATCTCAACCATTTGATCATGGATTAGACTACAAAAATTAATGTCACAATGTTAATGGAGAAAATTGAGAAAACCTAGCATGATTATTCTTGACCATCCATTCTATTCTTGTGGAATGGATGACCAATGATCCTTCATCTTCCTATGGAGAAAGACAGACATCGTCCACCTTTCATCGCTTGATCTGAGCTTGCCAGAGCTGTTGGATTCAACTTCAAAATATTTAGGGGATGATTCTAAAAGTATCATATGATGGGATTCACATGAAACCTAAATTTTCTTCAAAAAAGACCAACACTTAATGACCAAACCATAGTTTGTCAAAAAATTACCTAACCAGAGCTAAAGACTGGCAGTCTGCCAACTAATGTAGCTTCATCTTGAAGAGATAAATCCTTGAGGAGAAGAACATGATTTGCCTTCCTGTCAATTCTTTTTTGGACCAAGTTCTACCATGAAGCTCACCAAAGTTGGTTTTAGGATGTCTTTTAATGTTCAATTGATTTGGAATCGATTCATTTTTATTCACTAGAGTGAGAGAAAGGTGTGGGAAGAGTTACTTAGGATTTGGTGGAGTTTGGGTGAGGTTGGATGGAATGGCGGCTTGATTTGGCCATGGAGCTAGTCTCGTTGGTGATGGGGTGCACATGGAGCTCCTGGAAGCTTAGAACTGCTCAGAATGCTCTGGTGAAGGTCTCTGATGAGTTTGAATGGAGGAAGAGGTGTATACCCTCCTCTTCATGTGAACCAACCAAATGGGTTAGTTTAGGCCATGGCAGTTGGCCAATGGGGTGGCTAGAAATGTCAAGAGAATGTTGAGGTGGAGGTCCCCTAGTGGATGTGTGAGGTTGGAGGCCATAGGTGATGGGGACTTATCCTTTGGGCTGAACCAAGGGTTAGCCAATGGCTGAGCCCAATAGCTTCGGGTGAGGTCTATCATGAGAGAGCATAGGACATTCCAAGGTGGTTTCCCAAGGAAAAAAGAGGGGTTGGACCTTATTTTAGGTTTTTATCTCATTTGAAACCCTTAGTTCACTTGTATTGTACTGAATTAGGTTCACTTTGGGTTGGGTCCACTTGGGGTCAATGGGGACCTAAGGATGGGTCATACTAAGTTTGATTGGGTTTGGCTCAATTTGACCCATATAGGTAAATTTGGGTTTAAATAAGTTAGGTTGACTAATTGACCAAATTGGCTCAAGAAGGAATTTGGGTTACGTTCAATTAAACATTTGGAATGTATTAGTGTAATTGGTTTGATCTAATTTAAAGTGGATTTGGATTTTGTTCATATGGGTTCATTTAGGTTAAATGGGACAACTCGATCAATTTGGTTAAATTGGTTATATTGGATTGATTGAAGGGTTGATTTATGTTTGATTGATCATTTGGGATTGATTGAGGGCTTTGGTTGGGATTTACTTGGATTAGGATGAGTTTTAGTTTAGATTGACTTCATGTAGATCAAATTGGGTCAAATGGGTCAATTAGGTTGATTTGATTAAAATTTCTTCAATTGAATATTGGTGGGAGCTCAATAATCAATTGGTGATTGGCTATAGCCATTGGTTGTAATCAATTTGAAGTGGAATAAGATTTGGCCCAATTTGAAGGTTAAATTGGGTCAACTTGGGTTAATTGATCAAATTGGCTTAGTTAGGCTTAATTGATTACAATTATATGATCAATGATGAATAATAATCATTCTAGAAGAGGTTGGATGGATTGGTTTGATCACATTTGAGTTGGATTGAAGTTTGACTCAATTTAAAATTTTAGGCCAAATTAGGTCAAGTGAGCTAAATTGGCTTAATGGGGCTGAATTGTAGAAGTGTGAAGGTTGAACCATCTTTAATGATGAATTTAGAGTTGATTGATGTCTTTGATCACAATCATTTTGGGTTAGACTTGGTTATAGCCCATTTGACCTTTTTAGGTCAAATGAGTCAACTTGGGTCAACTGGTTTGGCCTAATGGGTTGAAATGAATTGGATTGGTTAGTTTGATGCTTTGGAGCAATGATGATGTTTAGATCAATTCAATTTGGCTTGGATTAAGTTGAATCAAGTTTTGACCTGGCAGAGTTCAAATGAGCTAAGTTGGGTCAAGAGCAAAGTCAATTTGGTTTTGGTCTAATTGGATTGAAGTCAAGGCTTTCTCAAGCTCAATTAGAATTCATATGAATTCAAGTGAATGAGGTTTCAATTAGATTTGAATTGATCTTGGGTTTGGCCCTATTGAATCCAAATGAGCTAAGTTAAGCTAGCTTGGTTACCTAACCCAATTGAACTATAATAAATCATGTTGAGCTTTGGTCAAATTGGTTTTGGTTGATAATCATTTGATCTAGCTTTGATCCATTGGTTTAATCTAGAATGTGGTTGGGTTTAAGGTAGGTAGTGTTCTACTTATTTTATGCTAAAGATTAGCCCTAGGGTTGAGCCTTCTGAGTCTTTAGTCCTAGGGAGAGTGTTCTCCTAACTAATAAGAGTGTCTTAGTGCTAGGGAAGTCTTAGTGCATAGATGGATTCTAAGTTTAAGAAGAAGGTAGTCAACCTCACTTCAAAAGTGAGGTCAATAACATGTTATACATCTAACTAATGCAACAGGTTTCATCTTTTATGTTTTGACTCACAATTTATTTTAAGTACTTGGGTATGCATTTTATATCTATAATGATATGCAGTTAGAAGTTATCATGGTCAAATCAAAAAGACAAGGCACACTTCACCCAAGAAGGGTGGTCATCCTCAAAAGCTAGATGCCCCCTTATCTGCAATGGGTGAATCACCCAATTCAAGGAGTACAGATAATATGCAATCATATTTTGCAAAAGCTAATTATTTCTAATTGCTTTTAAGTTATTCCCAAGGCTTTAATTAATGCAAGGTTATGAGTTTATTTAAGTTTGAGTTATTTAGATTTAGGTGTGGTAGAAAATTTAATTTTTCTAGGAGCCTAACATTCTAGGCATTTCATCATAGAAACACATCACATAAAGAAACCTAGAAATAGGTTATTTCTATTAAACACCCAAAATAAGTCAAACCAAATTAATTCACAAAATAGGCTAATGCGATCGAGAACCACTATACACCCTAGAAGAAAATGAAAATGGGCAGCCAAGCTCTACCCATATTCAACCCGGTCTAGAACTAAAAGTTTAATTTATGGGATTTTCTTCTAGGATCGTCACCTTATTCAAGAACTTCCACAAGCTTCATAGGGGACCATTGATACAACACACTGGTAAGGTCAGTTCCTGCTATTCTTAGAACCCAGAAATTCTAACATAATTCTAGGCTCAAATTACATTTAAATTTTAAAAATAAATTTCTAAACTCTATAAAATAAGCATTAATAAATACACATTGCTCATTAACAATTATAATGCAAACATACGGGCATAGCATTAGCTGCTTGCTAAGCCCACCTATCCTATTGAGCTATGCTTAGGTGCTTAAACATACCTGAAAGCAAATAACATTCTATATATATTTTTATTACAATATTCCCATTTAGCATAGCTCCCTGCAGAAAATAATGTTAGCTAAAAAAGAATGTCCTACCATCCAAACTAGTGGGAAAATAATCATAGCCATCTAGTCTAAAATAGTACATCACAAAATAAGAAAAATATTTCACATCACATCACAGAACATCGACCTAACTTAAGTCTAGGGTTGGTAACATAATAATCTATGTGAAAATGGGTTTTTGTAGTATGCTTTACTAGGCATTTTAGTTTCAAGTTTTGATTTGATTTTCAGAGTTTAGTTTAATCAGATTTGAGATTTAATCTTTCAATTTTCATAATTTTTCTACATTGGTACGTGTCATTGTTAAATCAAAAGTTTGAGGTATCAATGCCTCCTATGGACTAGTAGCCTTGCAATCTCGGGTGTCTAGACTATATACCATACATTTGCTAATTATGAAGAATTTTGTTTTCATTCTTTTGATTTCTTTTATTTTATTCTTAAAATTAGTTCAACTTTTCATTAGGTGGTTTCAATTTATGTGATTTAATTTATTTACTTGTTTACTTCCATTATTAATTCCATTTTATGTTAAAGTTGAATTTCAATTTTCAAGAATGAAGAATAAAATAAATTTCACTTTGGGTGGAATCCATTTTATCCATCATCTTGAATCCTTATTGAATGACATTTTCATCCATTCTAAAGATTCAAACTAAGATTTTAAGTATCTTAATTAACCTCTTTTGAATTAATTTGAATAGTTTATCATAAATTTGGTTTGATTTGATTAATATTTTAAAGTTTCCTTTTTGAAATTTTATTAAGATTTGTTCTTCTTTCATTTCTTTTTACTTGATTTGTATTTCTTGGTTTGATTTATGATCTTTTGGTTTATAACCTTCGCTTAAGATTTAAAGTGTTTTCTTAATTCTTAATTAAGAGTGTAATCATATATCATGATTGAATTTAATGTTTATTTTAATTTTAATGTTTTAAGGTTATTCATGTAATGTAATATTGTTATGATTTGGAGAATTCATTCCGATTACATTTCTTTTGTTTTGATTAAATCTTCATTTAATTTCATTTATTATAGTTTACTTGAATTAATTATATTCATTAGCTTAATGTTTATTTTTTAAGTTTCATTTATTTCAAGTGCTTACACTTACTTCTTTTATACCATTTATCTGTTAAGTTATGTGATGCATATATGATTCCATAACTTAGGTTACTAGATTAAATTTTCATTTTGGGTCATTTCACATGTTATAATTATTTGATTTATTTGATTTGAATTGATTAATGTTTATGTTTATTAGTATTTATATTCATTTAACTTGAATGAATTAACTTAATACATTTAACTTGGTGTTTTAATTCACCCTTATTTAAAAAGTTTTAATTTTATTATATGATAAGATTTCATTAATTAATTCAATCTCTTATGATGAAATTTTATTTATTAATTCATAACATAACAAACATAAGCTATTTTGAGCACCAAACCTAATCTAGGCCATTTTAAACTTTTAATTGTTTAATTAATTTGATTAATTACTTTTACTTATATTTAAGATTATGTTATTCACTAACCCAAATGGATTTAAAGAATTTAATGAATTCCATATTTGGGTATGAAATTTAGAGGTTAGTTTGTTTTGCCGTTCAATCGATTAATTGATTCATTGTGAACTTAATAAATTATTAACCCAAGGTTTGATTAAATTTTATGTTCTTAATTATTTTTTTAAACCACCCTAAGTATATAATTAATTAAATTCTTTAACTTTAGAGGGTTGAAAAGTTTTCCTAAAGTGCTCTGATGTTAATGAAAATGTTTTATGTGATTTTATACATTTTTTTCTTTTTTTTGTTATTTTTTGATTTATTATTTCATTTACATTTACCTAGGGATTAGAAATTCAACAACTTTAAATCAAAAGGTCATTTGACCTTGACAATTTTGTGGCATGTGGGTTTTCTTGCCTATTTAAGTTTCTTAAAGTTTCATCATAGTCAAATGTTAGGGTTAATTAGGGCTTTAATTATTTCAAGAAAACTTAAATTAGAGCTAAATTAAATGAAATTAATTAGGGGTTTTAATTATTCTGAATTCTCCTCTCGAAGATGAATCCATAGAGTGTTCATTTAGAATTTTTTTGAAATTAGGTTGATTTATTTTAATTTTTTAAAGTTCACATCAATTAATTGAATTAATTAATTTAATTTATTACTTAATTAAGTTAGTTCTAATGATATTTTTGGGTTCAATGGTGTTCATTATGATGATCTAGGCTAATTTCATGATTTTTCATAATTTTCTCTATTTAATATTAGTTTATTTTATTAAATTAATGCCAATGGCTTCAAAATATTATATTTTGAAATTTACTTGCCAATAAATTTTGATAAAACTATTTAATGTGAGTTTTAACCTTTATTAAGATTCCCCAAAGTTTGAAATTAATTGGATTAATGCTTTATGTTTAATTTGATTTGATTATTTTTATTTAAACCAAATTATCTCATAAATACCAATAAAAATGAAGGATTTTGGGTTTAATAGATTCTCCTCAGTGAGATGAATCCATAGTGCACTTATTTGGATTTTTTGATTGGGTATTTTATTTTCTATAATTTTTTGAAGTTTTTTGTACTTTTTATAATTTTTAAATCTAGAAAATTTGGATTTTCTTACTTATCTACGTTGTCATTATGTGGCATGGACATCACGTCACTTACAAGCGATGGTGCATGATTTGACCACGTGGGATCCAAGTGGATTTTGTGTAATTTTGGCAGTGAGATGAGGTTTGATTTGGGCCATCAGATTGAAGATCAAATGGCTTAGATTCCTCCTAAGGTTTTTATTAAATTTAAATCAGAGATTCGACTAGATCTCGAGCTTTTGTTCTAAATAAAAGAAATGGATGAAGGAGATTTTATCTCCTCCATCAAAGGTGAGAGCCAAGCGCTATCCATTGAATCAAAGTGATTTTTTATGATCTAGCTGATGAAATCACTTGATTCTGATTATAAATCCATGAAGAAGTCAAATAAACTATATTGATTCGACTTGATCTCACTTGAGATCAAGTTTGTTTTGAAAAGGACCAATACTGAATGCAAAAAGGGTCGAGTTCAAGGCATACCTCAGCGACATCAATCTCTAGTGGAGTTCAGAAAGCTTTGTGGGGATGTCGTGAGCCTCTAAGTACAAGGAATTGAATTGCCTTCTCATGGATTGCTCTATAAGCCAAGCTCCACTCATTTTTTAGGCAGGTCTAGTCGAACTCTGACTTGCTAGCGGTGTGGGGATTGGAGGAAGGGTGAAATCATCCACATTTTAGTTAGGGAAGGCTTTTGATTGCATAAAATGGCTTAGTCTGGGTTGTTCCATTTGATGGATTGGTCCTAGGTTTAGACCTAAATTATGTATATTTAGTCATTTATAATGTTCGTAATTAGTGGGTTTCATGGGATTTGGAATTGAGTTTTTTATTTCAACATAACCTATTTTTGGCTTAAATAAGTTAAGTTGAATCTAATTGAGTCAAATGACCATGACTCAATCAAAATGTATTTAGCTTTTTATTGTATTTTAGCCAAGTATTTGGGTTGATTTGGATCAATGAATTTCATTTATTTTGATGGTATATTTGAATTCATACTCACTTTGATCCAAATTCAGTTTAATGAGTAAACTTGGGTTTAATTGGGTCAAATGATCATATTAATCAAATTAAACACAAAAATTTATTGAATTATATTTAATGATGAATTCCAAATGATTTTGGATATTTAATTTGGGTTAATTTCAAATTAATTTAAGTTTCAGTTCAATATGGTCCGTTCAGGTCCATTTAGACCAAATGAACTAATTAGCACATTTGAGGCCTTATTGATTTTAGAGTCATTTTATTCATGATTAAATATTTTTATTTTATGATTTTAAGTTATTCAAATGACTTAATTTCTTCACATTTTAGTGGGCTGACCTTTGACTTGGTGGGACCCACTTAAGTCAACTTCATGTTCAATGGTTAACTTTCATTTGGATTTAACTCCATTCATGTAATAATTTTATGCACTTTTATTTGATTTGATCTGAATTTGTATTGATTTTATTTGAATTTCTTTGGGTTTAAGTGATTTTGAGCATAAGTAGGGTAGTAGGGTTAACCATCTCAATTACCTTAGCTTAAGTTCAATTAGATTTAGTTTTCAATTGGATGTGTTTGGATCAATTATTTATTGAGATTTGGATTAGGTTTGGATCTACCTAATCCCATTAATTTAAGTTAAACTTAGGAGAATTTCCTATATCACTATAAATAGTATCCTAAGTGCTTAATTAGGAGGCTCCTAATTTAAGATTTGGTGTCTCTAATTATTAGTTTAGAGATGATGTTAACCTTATCTAAAAATGAAGTCACTAAATGGAGACTAACTAGAGTACACCACATATATTGGTGTTGACTTATTTCCTAAACCTCAAGATTATGACTAATTAGTAGGGGTCACATGAACTTAGTTCTTAACCTGAGTAGTCTATAAGAATGGGGCCTTCATTGACTTATTCCACTCCTTAATTTCTATTGTTATGAACTAGATCTAGTGAAATTTGACTAATTAGAAGGGGCTTTTAATGGCTTAATTCCTTCTTAAATATTAAGAAAAATGACTTTATCCTAAATCTCAATATTTTGATTAATAGGAAAGGGGTCTTGGTGACTTAATCCTAACCATGTAATTCCAAAAGGATGCCTACTAAGGGACTTCTCCTATTTTGTTAACTATTAAGATGGAGCCTTTAGTGTGGCTTATTCCAACTTAAATAGTTAAAGGGAGGAAAAGGGGTCTTAATGATTTAATCCTAAACCTCCAAATTTTGACTAATAGAAAAGGGGTCTTTACGACTTAATCCTAACCATGTAGTCTATTTAATAAGAAAGCAGTCTTAGTGACTTAATCCAATCCTTGTTAATTGAAGGATGCCTACTAAGGGACTTACTATTTTTTTGTTAACTATTAAGACGAGACCTTTAATGGCTTAATTCAACTTATATAGTTAAAAGGGAGGAAATGGGTCTTCATGACTCATTCTTAACATCAATTCTGACTAATAAGAAAAGGGTCTTAGTGACTTAATCCTAATCTAAATAATCTAATTCACAAGAAATGGGTCTTGATGGCTTAATCTAATCCTATGAATAATAAGAATGGTGCCATGAAAGGCTTGCTCCAGACCTAAGAGATTCATAGGAAGGGAACCATAAATGGGTTTGCTCCCATTTTATATGAATGTAAATATTATGCATCAAAAGGATTTAAGAAAATTTACAAAATTATACACATAATTTAAAAGGGATAATATTTGGATCTGAATAAGTTGCAAAAGATACAAAGATAAATATAATTTTATTGATAATCACTTTTGAAATTAAAGTACATTTTACACATAATAATTTTTAAACTAATGATCATTTGTAAGTGGCATTAGATGTTCACCATTACAAGTAATTAATTGATAAGAGCCTCCTTCATAGACTATTCCACCATGAACAGTCCTTTCCAAGTTGGCTCGAATTTACTTCCTATTCTGTGATAAGCTAAAATTGGTTTTTTAAGAACTAAGACCAGCTCTCCTACTTGGAAAGTTCTAGGATAGACCAACTTATCATGTTCTTGAACCATACATAATTGGCAAAGTTCAAGGTCTTGCTGAGCTTTCAAACATTTTTCTTCAAGGCTTTCAATTTCTTCTAGTCAAATTTTATAATTTTGAACTACTATAATGTTGTTATTAACTGCTATCCACAATAAAGATAGTTATACTTCCAATAGAAGAATAGCTTCAGTTTTGTAGACCAAAGCATATGGTGTAGATTGAGTTGGTGTCCTATATGTGGTCTGATAGGCCCATAAGGCTTCAACCAACTTTCCAAGTCATTGACGCTTATTTTCATCAAGTATCTTTTTGAAAATTCTCACAAGAGTTTTATTAAATGGTTGGGCCAAAATATTTTCCCTAAGGTAATAGATGGTCAAAGATCTCAAATAAATTTTATGTTTTGCCACAAAGTAATTTAATTTAGTGGACTTAAATGATGGACCATTATCGGATATGATTTTGTGCAGAACGCCAAAATGATATATGATATTTTCTTGAAAGAATTTAAGCACATAGTATGCTTTCATTTCCTTTAGTGGAACCACTTCAGCCCACTTAATAAAGTAATTAGTTGCAACTAAAATAAAATTATTCCCTTTTAATGAAGGAGGACCAATAAACCCTAAGATGTCAGTACCCCAACTCTCAAAGGGCCAAAGGCAATACTTGGGTGTAGTATATTAGGAGGTTGATGTAGTACCACACCATGAATTTGCAATTCATGATAATGATGTACAGCTTCCATGTAGTCATTTATCATCAAAGGCCAATAGTATCCAAGTATTTTAATTTCTAATTTCATCTTAGGTCTAGATTGATGATCACCATACAGTCCAAAATGTACCTCAGTCATAATCTTTTGGCTTCTTATTTTTCGAAATAATGTAGCCACATTTTATCAAATGACCTATAGCATAACACATTATTAATTAATGCATAAGATAAGGAACATTTCTTAATTTTATTTGCTAGTGACTTATCTTCAGGGAGCCTCCTCTCACTTAAATAGTCAATGAATGATTATCTCTACTCACATTCTTCTTGACCTTTAGCAAGAGTGGTGACCCTTTGCATTTCTATTTTTTTTAGTCATGTAATCTAAATCTATAGAGGATAGAACTTATTGATTCTAAACTTCTATAGATATAAATTTTTCTAGGCATTTGATTTTTTTGATAAGCTTAGCCAAAGTATCTGCTATAAAATTATCTTCGCATGATATTCTATATAGAGTTATGAAAGGGATCTTTTCAAGCAATTTCATTGTGTATTGGTAATTACTAAAAATCTTAGTGTGCAAAACCTTATAGATTCCACTCACTTAACATATTTAGCTACATTATTCATGCAAGGCTTAGACAAAT
Source organism: Cymbidium sinense (assembly GCA_021442155.1). Classification (NCBI taxonomy): domain Eukaryota; kingdom Viridiplantae; phylum Streptophyta; class Magnoliopsida; order Asparagales; family Orchidaceae; genus Cymbidium; species Cymbidium sinense. The sequence goes on along the minus strand of CM038221.1, from coordinate 90,134,591 downwards.
GATAGAAATATTACATCATTCCTTTGTCTAGAGTTATAAAAATCAATCTAATCTTTAACTTCCCTGTGATAGAAGAATTTAATTCTTTACATTTCTTTGACGATGCTACACCAACGAAATATAATTTCCAAGTGGCTTTTGGTTCTTCCTCTAAACTCATGACCTGTTCATCTGGAAGATCATCATTAAAAGGAGAACCCTCGAATAGATGACATGCTATTAAGAATTCAACTACAACTTGACCCTTTATAACACAAAGAGGAATAAATGAAATCTCAAATTGCATTAAGATCATAGACCAACATGCTAGATGTCCATACAATGTCAGACGGGTTATTACATATTACAAAAAATTTACTCTAGAAATCAAATTTATTTTATGAGAAAACATGTAACACCTTAGTTTTTGAGTGACAAGAATTAAAGCTAAACAATGCTTTACGATAAGTGGATAATTCATTTATGCTGGGATGAGTTTATGGCTTACATAATAAATGACATTTTTTTTCCTTCTTCATTTACTTGAGCCAATAAAGCTCCACGTGATACATCTAAGGCTATAGTATATATGATTAATGGTTTCCATGGAATCAGGGCAGCCAAATTAGGGGATTCATAAAGTATTATTTTAGGTTTTAAATGGGCTCTAGCATTTCTCATCGTAGATAAATTTAGAAGCTTTCTTCATCAACTCTACAAATGGTTGTCATCTTCGTGATAAATTTGATATAAAATTTCTTAAATATTTTAGCCTTCCCTGGAAACATCTTAACTATGTAAGACTCTTAGGTGGTGGCATTTCAATAATAGGTTTATCTTTTTTAGATCAATTTCAATCTTGTGGTGCCTGACTACAAACCTCAAAAACTTTTTTGAAGTTACTTCGAAAGCACCCTCCAATGGTTCATTTCTAGGTTATAGCAGCACAATCATTCAAAAATGACTTGTAAGTCATACAAATGATTTTCTTTTTCTTTACTCTTAAAGACTAGATCATCAATTTAGCATTCGACTTAATTATGAATTAAATCATTGAATATTCAAGTCATTGCTCTTTAATAAGTGGCCCAAGCATTTTTGAGATCGAATGGCATGATCGTGTAACAGAATATCCCGATAAGAGTTCTGAATGATGTATACTTTTCATCCACTGGAACTCAAATGATTCATTCATTAATGAAAGGACTTCATGCAAAGAGGCTATGTACACCATAAGTTCTGGTACCAGCAATGGGAACTCATCTAGGACATGCCTTATTCAAATCCTTAGAGTCCACATAAATGCATATTTGACCATTCTTTTTCTTTATTCTGACAATGCTTGCTAGCTAAGAAGGGTATTATTCTTCTCATGTAAACTTAGCCTCAATTAATTTTTTTGCTTCAGTGATAACTTGTTCAATTTCTAGGTGGATGTGCCAAGGAGCTTGCTTTACTAGAATTACATCAAGATTAACCTCTAGTTTGTGAACTGCGATATTCGAAGATAAACCTGACATCTCATCATAATTCCATGCAAAGTAATCTTTATATTCAAAAGTAGGTTAATCAACTCTTCATAATCTTTTGGACCCAATAATGAAAATGAAAGTTGGCCTTGGGTCTTCTTCAGTTCCTAAGTTGATTTCCCTTAATTCATCAATAGTGGGTTTTTTCTTTAAATTTTGGGGATGTGGGTGCATTTCGAAGTAAGCAATCATTTGAATTATCTGATGTTTCAAAACAAAATCCTTTTAAAGGGTCATATATATTTCTAAGAGTTGATCAGATTTCATATGATTACTTATCATTATACAAAGGTACTAAACCCACTGCTAGCTTTGGATCATGAGTTTTTCCTTTTAGTACTCCATAAGTTTTTAATGTGTTTAGATATATCTTTGGGCCAAACATTAATAATCAAACACTATTTTATAACATTTTTAACAAAATCAAGATACTATTTTAAAAAGTAGTTCTAATATTCCATTAGAAAATAGATCTTCAAGCTTTACATTTCCTTCTAAGCTTGAGCACCTGGTACAGAATAAAACATCAACAACTTTCTAACTTTTCCTAAAAGGTTAGGGGCTACTTTAACTTCCAATTGTGATATGTTATTTTGAGAAAAGAAGTTAAAGTATCTAGATACCTTTTAAATTTCTCATAAGTGGATTGCTCAAGTTCATTCTGTAATACTTATATGTGTTCTTCATCATTATCTAACTCTAATAAAAATTTATATTTAGTTAACGCATCCTTTTGATTAAAATTTTCGTTAGAACTAGATTCCAAATCAATCTATATTATTAGAGGTTCATTTTTATTTCTCTTTTCCTTTTTTCTTTTCCCTCATTTTATTTTCATTCTTATTTTTTATTTGTTTGAATTTCTTCTTTTATTTTCTTAGATGCCTTAATAATGCTTGATTTCATACAATTATAAACTTATCTTTTGGGCAGATAATAGGATACATCTTGATAAAGCTCAATCTCATGAATAGAGAATGGTTGCATGTCACCTTTTATGGTGTATTCTACTCCATCCCTAGTGTACTTAACACACTAGTGCAGTGATGAAGGAACAATTCTATAGTCGTGTTTCCATGGTCTACCTAAGAGAGTATTAAAGGATATCTCTGAGTTAATAATATGAAATTTTGTTTCAATTTTTAATTTTCTATTTCCAATAATAGAGTGATTGAACCTAAAGGTTTTTTCCCAATTCATTAAACCCCCTCAATAACATCTTATCAAAACTAAGTCTCCTTGTATCAATCCCTAGGAATGATAATGTTTTAAAATTTATAATATTCACTAAGGCACCAGGATCAACAAGGACTCTTGATAATATATACTCTCCACTTTGATGAAAATGCAAAGGGGCTGACTATGATCTATGGTTCCAAGAAGTAAATCTTCAATGGAGAAGGTAACTCTAGAAATCTCTTTGAAGTAGCAAGCCTCATCAAATAAAGTTGCTGCTAGCTGGGTTGGGCATATCTCTAAGTTGAATAATGCCTAAACTAACGACTCCCTTATTTCTTTAGATAAAATAAGGTCATCATAAATGCTTAGTATAGTATAAAGTATTCTAAGATGGGCTAAAATGTTGTAATTAACCTTGGGAATAGTTGGCTCGACTACTGGATCATTTTGCAAAGGTTCTGAATTATGATCAACAATTTATCTGCCTTTATCTTTGGGACAAGGAGGCAGATGAGGTGGAAAAACCTTCTGACTCTGGAGATTAACCTCAATGATATCTTCAAGGGTCATGTCAATCTGTCCCTCACCAGTAGTATCCTTTTCCAAAACTTGATTAGAATCCGATAGTTCTATCTCTATGCTAATAAGGTTGCCTTGCAAATCATCCATAAGACTTTAATTATCTATCCTTGATTCACAAAACACATTACAATCAACATGAGAACTTTATTTTTGATCTTCTTATTTTTCTTTATTTTCAACATGTTCATAAAAAATGGTAAAAATATAAGAAATGCTTTAGAGTGGGCTTTTTATTCATATTATTGAAATGAGTACATAAAGATTAAATATGTAAGGCCTAGCCTTTCCATCCTTATCATACAAAATTCTCTTAAATATAATAGATATTCCTCTGTCACCACTCTCTATAGTCATCTAAACATTTGATGATACTGAATGGGGGTAGAAATGGACTAAATCTTCTAATGTCAGTGGATCAATCTAGATGATCTTCTTGCTAATCTTCAACTGATCCTTAATTGAATTTTATAATTTTGTTATTAAATATTTTTTAGAAGAATGGGATAAAGAAATATCCTATTAATTTAAAGTAGAAGAACTAGAAGAAGTTGAAGATTCACCTATGATTACCTTAATGAACTCTTATCTAAGGTCTACCAAGTATTCTTTAGAAATTATCACCAACCCTATTTTATAAATTTTTTAAAGCTAGTCCTTGAAAGTGAAGCAGTCTTCAATAGTGTGACCTAACATCCAATGATATGGATAATAATTCAAGTCATTCACTTTACTGAATTCTTCTAGTCTTTTTGGATCAAGTAGCTTAAAATCTGGCTTCTTTTTTATGTTTTTATAAATCTTCCTCACTATCTCTCTCTTGAAAGATTAAGTTCAGTTCATTCCATTATTGAATGGGCTAGTGGGAGTCTTCTTAGAAGGTGGTGATAACTGCTACTGTGATGTCCTATTAGGTGGATGCCGCTCTACTTGGACTTCAATTAGGGACTTTCCCATGTCTACTTTAGAAACATTGCCTGCCTTCTTTTCTAGCACTTTTCTAAGTTTTAATGGCTTTATAGGAGAGTGATCTCTTAAGAATGACATCTTAGGGGCATCTTTTTGTAGGCTAGAGGCTTTAATTAATAATTGCTTAAAAGTATTAATGGTAAATCCCTTAAATAGGAAGGTCATAGGGACATGGATGTTTCAAAGAAGTATTTCAATACCGTGGTACTCTTGTAATTAATGCTCATACTTAAGACAAAGAATCCTTCATCTCAAAATATAATCAACTAAAGATTCCCCTGGCTTTTTCTTTTCAATAACTAAATCACCCACAATAATGTGGTATTCCATGCCAGTGACTCGCTTCACAAATATGTTTTTTAGTTTAGAAAAAGTGCACACTGAACCTTTTAGTATCTTCATAGACCAGTCAAAGGCAACCATATTTAAATTGCAAACAAATTATTTAAATAAAAAGGCATCACTCCCTCCAGCATTATAATAACTTGCCCGAAAATGTGCTAAATGTTGTTTGGGGTTACTCGTTCCATCAAAAACTTTGAATTAAGGCCACATAAATCCTTTTGGGTAAGGTATAGAATCATATTCTTTAGGATAAGGTCTACCCTTTGGAATTAGAGCTGCACCTTAAGATTATGCCAATGCTTCCTTTACTTGTTATTGTATGAGAGATTTTAAGTTAGTTTTAGGAGTTATATCAACTATTATTTTATTTCATTGTTGATGATGTTCTTCTAAACTTAGCCTCTTCTCATATGTGTGATTGGATTCTTCTAAATGCTCTAAAGAATAAGGTTGGGAAGAGCTAGGAATTAAAATTTAGAGTGATTGCATGGTGGCAATCATTTCTTCCATCTCCCTCTCCATCCTCAAGATTTGATAATCTTTCTTTTGCAATAAAATAATTAGTTACTGAGTAGGATCAGATAATGGACTTTCTTATGACTCATCTTTCTCTTTCTTTGAGGCCCTCATGTCTACCATGAAAATGTGTGCTATAGTTTGTCCTGAGTCATCTTCTAATAGATCACCCTGTTCTATGCCAAACTGTTCTTTAATTTTATTTATTTTTTCATTTTCCTCATCCTCTCTCATAATAGTGTCCATCTATATTTTATCAAATGGAGTGGAACACAATTTTTATGAAGGATGATTTTAGACTCTTTTTTTATGTCCATGGTTTTCACATCAAATGCTTCTTTTTTATCACTTCCATAGACAGTGAGGGTTTTTTCTATAATTAGAGTGGCTCCCAGACGAAAGTGTCCTTCATCCAAGATCTCCCTATTATAAAGATATAAATGAAGAGACTCTATCTCCTTCTTAGAAGTATTGAATAAAGTTTGGGATCTAAGAAAAAATGATGAAGGCCTTTCTTTAATAGGTTGGGTAATCTTTCTTAGGTGGTGGTGGTGGTGGTGGTGAAGGAATGCTTAGCTTAGGGGCCATTGGAACTTTTCTAACATAGATTTTTTTTTACTTTATTTTCTAGAGAAAGTTTTACCTCTTTCTAGGCTAGTAGGTTACTCTCTATGCCAAGTTAATGATCTTCATGGATAGTGATATTGGTTTAGTATAATGGGCATGGGTTGATATAATCTTCTTTTATTATGGAGGACCAACTTTTCCTTCCCTTTATTTTGGGAAGCAGTAGGTCTCCCTAAGCATTCTCTCTCAAGGATTTTGGATACTTGATCCTTCAAGACCCTAAGTAACTCTCTTTAGTGTAAGAGGAAGGCCCATGAGTTGTATGAAGAATATATTTTAGTCTATTGAGTTTTTCCTTATTCACTAGTCTAATGTTTTTCTTTCTTTCATAAGTGAAAGGGTGAGGTGGTGAACTCACAATCTGGGATGCATCCTCCTCTCTCTAGGCTACAGAAAGAGGGTGAAATTTACTACCTCTTCAAAGAGGAGAAGAATCTATAAGGGTATATTCATCCCTTGCCCTAGCTAATTTTTTTTATCATTTTTTATTTCTTATATTTTAGGGCTTATCTTCCAAGTCTCCTTCCTCTAATCTTTTTTTAACTTTTAGTCATTTAGGGAGGCTTAGAGGTTGACCTCAAAAGAGATAAATATATGGGATTTTTAATTTGGAACACTATGTAGATCTTGGGGTACTTATTTAGGTAGTCAAATATGTCATTAAGGGATAAATATATTATCTTAAATGGTAAACATATTATCATAATGGATTCTATTACTTAAGAAGGACTCCTAAGGCTAATGGGTTTTTGATGTGCAAGCAATTTTTTTCCTAAACTACATGGAGAAGTTGAACAGGGTTTCTTTTATTGCATGGGTTCATAGTTCCTTATAAGGGCAAGACATTATAGTTAATTACATTTTATGAATAAAGTATCTTTTTCTAAGAATACTATCGATTAAATAAATAGATTTTTATTTTTATATATTTTAAAGCTTGTCTTAAATGGATGATAATATAGAAATTTAATAGGGAATGCTCCAAGAAGGAAGAGTTTTTTCCAAAAGCCAAAAGGGATTAAGTAAGGAATGCTTATAGATACTGGGATGCCTAGTATGCATTTCAACTAACCTAGCATTAAGCTTTACAATTTTGGATTGAATTTAGTAGGATTTGAATTGAAATTTTATTAGAAATGTAGGACTTAAATTCTAGTATCACAAGGCTATAGAAATGCCTAGTTGTTGAAGACTTATTCAAAAAGGATGCTTCAAAACCTAAGTCTACAAATGCTCTTGACATAAGTTAGGAACTCGACCTAATGTATTTTTTAGAATTATTGGTTCTTTCTCTCTTTTGATAAAAAATAAAGTTATCCTTGACTCTATTAAACTTATAACTCGCCTGAAAGGGTTTCCAACTAACATCTCCTATGTGACTTTTAAAAACCATGAGTTTGGTCTTATGTATGCAAGATGGTTAGGTTATTATACTTAAGAAAGAAGCTAAGAATCTAACTCACTCCCTAACCTTAAGATAATGTTTGGCATGTTCTGCTTCTAACTAATGCAACAAGTTTCATCTTTTATATTTTGACTCATAATTCATTTTGAGGCATTGCGTATGCATTTTATGCCTACAATGGTATGTAGTTAGAAGTGGTAATAGTTTAAATTAGAAATAGAAGACACACTTCCCCCAAGAAGGGTGGTCATCCTCAAAGGCTATATGCCCCCTTATGTGCAATGGGTGAAGCACCCAATTCAACGAGTATGTATAAAACGATATCATGTTTCAAAAAAGCAAATTATTTATAGTTGCTTTTAAGTTGTGCCTAGAACATTAATTAATGTGAGTTTATGAGTTTATTTATGTGTATGTTTGAGTTGTTTAGATTTAGGTGGGGTAAAAATTTTAATTTTTCTAGGAGCCTAACATTCTAAGAATTTTATCACAGGATTACATCATAAAAAGAAACCTAGAAAAGTAGGTTGTTTTTATTGCACACCCAAAATAAATCAAGCCTAATTAATTAACAAAAGAGGCCAATGTGCCTGGGTACTATTGTACGCTACATAAGAGAAAGAAAATACGTAGTCGAGCTCTACTCTTATACAACCCACCCCAGAACTAAAAGTTTGACCTATGGGGATCCTCTTCCAAGATCATCACCTTCTTCAAGGACCTTTACATGAAGCTTCACCATTGACCATGCTAGATTCTTAATAAAATTATATTTAAAATTTCAAAAAATTTTCACAAAATACAATAAGCATTATAAAACATTAGTAGTTATATTAGCCATTGGCCTACCTATCTTATTAGGCTATGCTTAGGGTCTTAAGCATACTCATAAGAAAAAAAAAATAGAAATATATAGTTTTTACAATAATTTTCCTTAGCACAACCCTAGGCAAAAAATAATGTTAGCTTAAAAAGAACATCCTACTATCCAGACTAGCGAGCAAATAATCTTAGCCATCTAGTTTAAAATAGTACACCACAAAATAAAAGAAATATTTTACATCACATCATAGACTATCATAAAACATCAACCTAACCTAAGTCTAAGGTCAGTGACCTAATTATTTAATGTGCGTGAAAATAGGTTTATGTAGTATTACTTTACTTGGCATTTTAGGTTCACGTTCTGATTTGATTTTCAAAGTTTGTTGTAATTAGATTTAATATTTGATCTTTTACTTTTCATAATTTGGCTTCATAGGTATGTGTCATTATTAAACTAGAAGTTTGAAGTATCAAGATCTCCTTCAAACCAGTAGCCATGTGACCTTAAGTGTCCAAATTATATACCTTTGCTAATTATGAAAATTATTGCTTTCTTTTATTTTATTCTTCAAATTTGTTCAATTTTTCATTAGGTTGTTTTAATTCTAATTTATATTATTAATTTACAAGTTTATTTTCATTATTAATTCCATTTTATGTTAAAGTAGATTTAAAATTTTCATGAATGAGGAATAAAATAAATTTCACTTTGGGTGGAATCTATCCTATCAATCATCCTAAATCTTAATAGAATGAGATTTTCATCCATTCTAGAAAGTCAAGCTAAGATCTTAAGTATTTTAGTTATCTTTTAGGAATTAGTTTGAATAGTTTATCTTAAATTGGGTTTGATTTGATTAATATTTAATTTCCTGTTTTGAAGTTTAATTTAGATTTATTCTTCTTTTAGTTCTTTTAACTTGCTTAGTATTTTTTGATTTGATTTATGATCTTTTAGATTATAACCTTTGGTCAAGATTTAAAGTGTTTCATTAATCCTTAATTAAGTATTTAATCATATATCATGATTAAATTTAATGTTCATTTTAATTTTAATGTTTTAAGCTTAGAATTCATGTAATGTAATGTTGTTAAGATTTGGATACTTCATTTCTGTTACATTTCTTTTGTTTTAATTAAATGTTCATTTAATTTCATGTGTTTTAATTATTTTATTTATTTATTTTTAATTGAATTAATTATATTCATTAGTGTAATGTTTACTTTCTTATGTTTCTTTTGTTTTAAGTGCTTACACTTACTTATTTTATACTATTTATCTTTTAAGTTATGTGATGCATATATGATTCCATAACTTAGGTTACTTGATTAAATTTTCATTTTGTCTCATTTCAGATGTTGTAATTATTTGATTTATTTGATTTCAATTGATTACTGTTTATGTTTATTAATGTTTATACTCATTTAACTTGAATGAATTAACTTAATACATTTAAGTTAGTGTTTTAATTCAATCTTAGTTAAAAAGTTTTAATTTCATTATATGTTAAGATTTCATTAATTAATTCAATTTCTTATTATTTCATTTATCATTTCATAACATAGCTAACAAAATCTATTTTGGGCACCAAACCTAATCTAGGCCATTTTAAACTTTTAAATTTTTTTAATTAATTTGATTTATGAATTTCACTTATATTTAAGATTATATTATTCATTGGCCCAAATGGATTTAAAGAATTTAATGAATTCCATATTTGGATATGAAATTTAGAGGTTAATTAGTTTTGCATTTCAATTGATTAATTGATTCATTATCCATTCAATAAATTATTAACCGAAGGTTTGATTAAATTTTATGTTGTTAATTATTTCATTAAACCCTAAGTATATAATTAATTAAATTCTTTCAAAGGGTTGGAAAGGTTTCCTTAAGTGTTCTAATGGTAATGAAAAAATTTTAAAGTGATTTTATAAATTTTTAAAATTTTTTGATTTATAATTTTATTTATATTGACCTAGAAATGAGAAATTTAACAACTTCAAATTTAGTGGTAATTTGACCTTAATATTTTTATGGAAAGTGGGGTTCCTTGCCAATTTAAGTTCTCTAAAGTTTCATCTTATTCAAATGTATAATTTAAAGTTAATTAAAATTTTAATTATTTTAATTAAACTTAAATTAAGCTTAAATTAAAAGGAATTAATTTGGGGTTTTAATTTTTTTTGAATTCTCCTTTGGAAGATGAATCCATAGAGGGTTCATGTAGAATTTTTGGGAATTTGGTTGATGTTTTATGAATGTTTAAAATTCATAATAATTAATTTAATTAATTACTTAATTAAGTCATTTTGGGGGTTTAGATTCTAGAGAGTTACAATTTTTGGGGTCATTGGTGTTCATTATGATGATCTAGGCAAATTCCATGATTTTTCATAATTTTATTTATATAATATTAATTATTTTATCAAATTAAGGGTTATGAATTGACAATTTTGTATTTTAAGATTTACTTGCCAATAAATGTAGATAAAATTATCAAAAGTTTGTTTTAACCTTAATTTTAGTTCCTCAAAGTTTAAAATTAATTAGATTAAGGGTTTGTGTTTAATTTGAGTTTAATTATTTTCATTTAAATCCAAATTAAGTCATAAATACTTAATAAAAACTAGGTATTTTGAGTTCAATTAAATCTCCTCAATAAGATGAATCCATAGAGCCCTTATTTAGATTTTTGGTTGGGAATTTTATTTTCTATGAATTTTTGAGTTTATGGCATTTTTTTATAATTTTTAAATCCAAAAAATCTAGATTTTCCTATTTATCTCACCAAGTGGCACCACTTTACATGTGGTTGTTGACCTCACTTTTGGAGTGAGGACCCATCCTTCCTTAGAAGTAGGAATATTCTAAGAAGGTCTAGTCATAAATCACTTCTAGTGATTAAGGGAGCACTAAACCCAAACCTAGAGACTTAGGAAGGCATACGCTAAACTTAGGTTATACTCTAGGCCAAATAGGTTCTACCTATCCTATGGCCCAAACCAAAACTCATGCTTGTGCACTCATTCAAAACTGACCTTAAGCCAAGACCAACCTCAATTGATCTTTATTTTATATCCAAGCTCCAAGCAAAATTAACTTAACCCTTAACGTAAATCAATTTTACCATCATCCTATGGATCCAACCCAAGCCCATTCAATTGAAACTAAATCCAATTTATTTTCACAAAAGCACTCCAACCATTTGATACTCTATTTCTAACCCTCCCAAGACTTACAATCAAACCAATTGAACCAAATGAATCCAATTAACCCAAGTTGGCCCATTTGACCCAAAAGGTCTAAATGAGCCAAAATCCAATCAAACCCAAATCAATTGCAATTAAAGCCATCAATCAACTCTAATTTCATCATTGAACTTTTCTCAACACCCAATCCAATCTAATTCAACTCAATCAACCCAATTGGTCCACTTGGCCCAAAGTGGCTTAAGTGACCAAATTGACTCAAACTTAAATCCAACCCAAATTGGTTTGAATCAACCCATAAAATCTTCTCTATAATGATTATTAATCATCCTTGATTATTCAATTGCAATCAATTGGGTGAAACCAAACCAATTTGATCACTTGATCCAAATTGACCTAATTAACCTATGGATCAAAATGAGCCAAATTTCATTCCAACCCATATCAATTGCAATCAATGACTCCCATCAATCATAAATTTAGTATTGAACATGACTTAACCACAAATTGAACGTAACCAAGCCAATTTGGTCTCTTGACTCAAGTTGACCTAATTTGACCTAAAGGGCCAAATTGAGTAAAATCATATCCTAAACCAAACTGATTAAAACCAATGACTCTAATCAATCAAAAATTGATTATTAAACATGATCCAACTTTCAATTGAACCCAATTTAAGCAACCAAACCCAATTGACCCCATTAGCCTAAATTGACCTAAAGGATTCAATTGAACCAAGTCCTTCCCAAATCCAAATTAATTAAAACCACCACCTAAAATCATTCTCAAATTATCAATTAAACCTAAACCAACCCTCCACCAAAGCGAAGTTAGCCAATTTGACCAAATTAGTCAACTTAGCCCATTTGACCCAAAGGAACCCATATGAGCTAAAATGAAATCCACTTCAAATTAAACCAAACCAATGTCACCAATACATTCCAAATCATCATTTGAACACACCCAAACCCTTGGTTTGACCTAATTTGACCAATTGGTTAACCTAACCCAATAGAATCCCAGTTGACCCAGATGGGTCAAATTGAACCAAACCCATGCAAACCAAGCACAAACCCAACCAAACTTGGCATGACTCCTTAGGTCAACATGGGTCAGCCCAAGTGGACCCAACCCATGGTGAACCTCATTTGGGTTAAAACCCATGAACCAACCCACCCAAATGGGAAAAAATCATCATTTAGAAGGGCTCACCTACTTCCTAAGCCATGGCAGCCACCTTTGGCCATTCTTGGACACTTGGACCATTGACCCAACCTGACCCAAGGTTGTTGGGTTCAACCTTGAGTCATGAGAGGTTAAACTCACCTAAGGCACCCTAATGGTTCACTTAGAGGAGGAGGTACACCCCATGCCAGTCCATGCCACAGCCTCAGCCTCTCAAGCTCCTCCATCTCAATAGTCCATTGCCATCTCCAACCACCTACCCTGGCCAGACGACTACTAAAGGCTGAGCTAATCTCAGCCCTTGGTTCACTTGGGGAGAAGGGTATACTTCTCCCCATTGATTCAAACTTGACACAGAGCTTCCTTAGGGTATTACGAGCAGTCCTAGAGCTTTTCTTGATCCCCTCATGCTCTCTATCACCAGCGAGACCAACCTCCATTTGAAACTAAGAGCCCCATCCATCCAACCTCACATAAACACCACCAAACCCAAATTAACTCTTCTCACACCTTCCCCTAGCTCCAGTGAGTTGAAATGAATTGATTTATAATTGATTTAATCACCAGAAGGTACTCTAAGACCAACTTCGGTGAGCCTAATAGTGACGTTTGGTCCACAAAAGCATTGGTGGGGAGACAGCTCGAGATCTTCTCAACAGAGCTTCAACTCTTCATGATTATGCTACCTTAGTTGATGGACCACTGGTCTCTAGCTTCGGTGAGGTAAAAATCTGGCAAATTGTAGAAAATCACCTAGGTGTTAGTCTTTTATGAAGGAAATTGTGATTGCATGTGATTTCCACTATCGGATCCTTTTAGATCTTCTCCCCATACATTTTGGAGTTGATCCTGAAGTCCCATGAGATTCAGCAAGCTCAGATTAAGTAATGGAAGGTGGACGGTGTTTGTCTTCTAGCGCTTGGGGGACAACGGATCATCGGCCATGATTTAATCTATTATTTTTTTTATTTAATACAACAGAAACCACAAGATTTATCTCTGTCGTCGATCTAAGATCAAATGGTGGGGACAAAACTGCCTTCGCGGCTGCTGACTCAGTCACCATGGGGGATGTTTTAAGTAGCCTATCTTGTGGCACCACATGGAAAGTGTTGCCACATCAGCTCCCACATGGCATCGATGGTTTAGGGGATTCAATAGGTGATTAAAATGTAATTAGATAGCCATAACTTCAAAAATTCATAACTAATCATAAAAAAATCCAAAAATATAAATAAATTTATTATAAAAAGGGTAAATAGAGGCCAATTTAATAAAAATAATTTCCCTAATGTTTGAATAGTGAACAATGCTTAATTAAAGTTTGAAGTCTAGGCTAATTACCTTAAGTAAGGCCCAATTAATTAGGCAATTGATCCCAAATTTGGTGGGTTAGTTTCATGGGATGTCCTTTGCCTCTCATAATTTTCTTAGGATTTATTGGCTATGTAATTTGGAGAATTTGAAATTTCAATCTTAATTACCCTCCTTATTCAATTTTATAATTATTAAAAATGTAAAATAGTAAAATTTAAATAATTAATGATGATTGGTCAATGTTAATAGTGGGAATGATGAAGGAAAAATAATTTGGACACCTTTCCTAGCTATTTTCCTAATGATGTTTCCATAGGAGGGTTAATTAATGCATGGGTTAATTAAAGATTAATTAAGCAATTTAATGAATTAAATCAAATTAAAATGATAATTGTTTCAGATAATTCAAATTGAATTCATGGGTTTCCTTTATGTGTTTAATAAGATAAAGATCATTAAGAAACTTATGGTTAACCCATGAGTTTGGGGAAACTATATAAGTACTTAATTTAGATTCTTTCTTAATCTAATTAATTCTTAAACATGAGCCTAATTGCATTAGGTCCTTTTAGGAGCATTGAAAATTTTAATTTTTCATTTGTATATCATTAGAGGCTCATAATTAAGTAGTTAATTAAATTAAGGAAGTAAAGGAAAGATAAATTAAATGAATTGATGATTTGAACCTAATCAACCCATAAAATTTACTTAATTATTTTTCCTTAAATACAATAAGTCACTAATATGGGATGGGGAAAAATAACAAATGTCTTTCTCCTCTTTAAGTTTTAATAATTCAAATAAAAACTAAACTTCAAAACAAATTTTGGTTAATTTTAAAGGATATTTATTTGACTTGATTGTCTTTAGGAATTAAAGTGATTGAATATATTATGTAGCAATGTTTAATTATTCCTTTTCAATCATTATAAATTTGTATGCCATTTGATATCATGCATTCATGAATTTTTTTAAAATGAAAGAATCAAATGAATATGGTTCTATATGTGTAATTTGCATGTGTTGAATTATTCCTATTATATGGCATGGCTATTATCACTAATAAACCTCAAATTATTTTCAAAATAAAAAACTAATGACGAAAATTTAAATTGATAATTAGCTATGAATAGCCCATGTTATTTACATTTGCTTATAGTTTAAACATGTTAAAGAATTATTCTATTTTCATAATTTATATGTATGTTTACATGTGTTTAAGTCTATAGTCTGGATATCCTAGGAATATGAGGCCTTAAGTAGCCTCAAGGAGGTTTTTGATTACCTCACTTCCCTAGTTTAATAATGGCATGTACTTACTTAATTTCATTCATATCTATACATGCCTTAGAATTTGGATAGAGCTTTACTTTACATGAGTAAATATATTTGCTAATATACAATCTTTTGCATGATTTTTATTCTCATGGTTATGTATACATTTACATGTATTTAAGATAGCATGCATATAGTCTACACATACTATGAATATGAGGCTTTAAGTAGCCCAAATGAGGTCTTTGATTACCTCACTTCCTTAGTTTATCAATAACACATATTTACTTAATCATTAATACACGTGTGTGTGTACTTAGCTAAGGAATGGAATCTTTATTTTCTACCAAAATTCTTTGCTTTTATAATCATTCAAGTGTGCCAAAAATACATTGCATGTATAAGTATGTTAATTTCAAAATCATATGCAAGCTATTGATGATGAAAATGAATGATGTGACATTATCCATGTGATAGTAATTCAATTTTATTAATCTTAAGATGTCTTTTATTTTTGAATATGATTCTTTAAGATTAATCCAAATTTAGGATTAATAAAAGGTTTAATAAATCATTCACCAAAAGAAACCAAAAAAATCTTAATAACATGATTTTAGAGAACAACTTAGTGTAGGGATGAAGAGGGTCACACCACTTTCTTCTCTTTATAATAATTAGATGCTAACTGCAGATTAAGTGAAACAAAGAAAAATACCAATTAAAATTAAACATTCCTTTTAATCACTTGAAGCGAAACCTCTCCTAATGTCTAACTTAAAAAAATTCCAAACTTAGATGATCATAATCTGAAAGCCTAGTAAAACATACCACACTAAACCTTAGTACACACATTAGAATACTAAATCACCACTTCTAACTCTAAGTTAACCTATGTTGTGATGTTGTGTTATATTTTATGTTGTAATATTTTAGAGTGGATGTTATGATTATTTAAGCATTGATTGGATGTTAGGCTCCTATTAGCCTAATGATATTTTCTATAGGAGATTATGCAAAAGAGGTTGCTGAAATAATAATTAAATATAAATACTTTTGCATGCAGGTTGCTCACACCCCTTTGAATAATCCACATTATGACAGATGGCTTGGTTACCCAAGTGCAGGGTGCTAAGTCCAAACTTATGGAATTTAATTGCTTGGTTTGTATGGTTGCTTAGCTAACATCTATTTTGTAGGCGTAGTTAGATTTTTTTTCTATAAACATGTAATTTTGCAATAGGATTAGGCTTAGTGCTATGGGATTTATTATGAGCAGTGGCTAGAAGGTAAAGTTCTGGGAGGCCTTGTGAAGCCTTGGAGCAAAACTGAATCAAAAGTGAGAAAGCAAGGCATGAAAACCACCATAGCATCTATTTAATTGTAATTATAATATTCTTTTGTAATACAGGTTATATAAGGGTAGAGCTTGGCTACCCAATATTGACCTCACTTTTGAAGTGAGCTCTTAACGTCCTCTCCTTAGACTTAGGACTCTTCTATACACTAAGAACTCCTTAGTCATAAGATGCTTCTAGTGATTAGGTGAACACTTAACCTAAGCCTAGAAATATAGAAGTATTAATCATAAGATTAGGCTATGCCTTAGGGCTTAAGAAAATTACCTATCCTATAGCCTAAACCCAATCTAGATACACTTTCACAAATCAAACTCAGATTCAATTCTCAAACCAAATCTCAAATTCAAATTCAAATTCCAAATCTAATTTCAAATTTGACTCCAAATGATTAAAACTGAAAATCAAATTCAAATCCTATGACCCTTCCTATGCCATATGAACCACATTCATAAGCTTAGCCAAAACTCCTTTACATCAAATCAAACTCAATTGATCTATTTATAAATCAATTATTCCTTCATTTATATTCACAAATATAAATGAAATCTAAATTGAAATGACCAAAATTATATCAAAAATCAAATCCAAACTCAATCTAAACCCTTTAAGCCATTTCTTTGTACTTAGCCAAATTCTATCTAGATCAAGTCAAAACCAATGAATTTTCTCTTGAATAAATCATTCATTCAAATATAAATAAAACCTACAATCATCAAATCAAATTGAAACCAACCCAAGGGAAACCCAACATTACCCTTTTGATTTAAAAATTTCAAATGAGCCAAAATCCCTTAGACTCCAAATTGATTGTTGTTGAATTTATATTTTAGTCTAGGGCTCATATATAAGATCAACTAAACTCAAATCAAACCAAAATCAAACCAATTGACCCATTTAGGTCCACTTGACCCAAAGTAACCTAAAGGACCCATTTGAGCCAACTTCCAATCCAACCCAAATTGGGTTGAACCAAGCTCACCAAAACCTTCCACCATGATTGTTAATCACCCTAGAATGATCAATTGCAATCAATTCAAGTCAACCCAAGTCAAGTTAGTCATTTGACCAAGTCAAACCTTAGCCCAAATGAACCATAACTAACCAAAACTCATCCAACACCAAATTGATTGAAACTAATGATTTGAGTCAACCCAAAATCAATATTAAATATGACTTGAGCACCAATTGAGCCAAACCATGCCCAATTGGACATTTGATCCAAGTTGACCCAAATTAGCCTAAAGGACCAAATTGGGTCAAATCATGATCTAACCCAAACTGATTGCAAAAAATAGCTCAAGTTCATTCCAAATTGATTATTGAACTTAACGAAAGCCATAATTGAGCCTAATTAAACCAATTGGTCAACTTGACCCAACCTAGCCTAAATTAGCCTAAAGGGTCAATTTGGTCTAAATCCAACCACATTCATCTTCAATTAGCCAATTGAACATGGATCAACCCATAACCCAAGCCAATTTGGCTAATTTTGGTCAAATTAGTCAACTTCACCCAATATGACCCATATGACCCAACTTGAGTCAAATCCCTTGAAACCAAGCCATGACCCATTGGGGGAAGATCAAACTAGACCCAAACCCATTTGAGATCAGCCCAAAATCTCTCATGGATCCTCCCCCACATAGAATTCCACCCAACCTCATTTAATTCTCCCCCATCACATGCACTTAACTCCTCACTAGCATTTGCATTGAATAGAGCTGATCATATAGAAGCATGAGAGGACTTTGGAGAAAAAAATTCAAAGTTCTCAATCAATCCATCATCCATCCCAACCACCCAAAGCAGGATGATAATATTTTGGAGCCAAAAAAAAATTAAAAAAGGTGTATTTTCGGCCATTATAAAAGGAGGGGGAAATGAGGCTTCACCTCTCTTCCTCCCACCACCATTCAGCCCCCAAGAGCTCCCTAAAGTAAAAAAAGGAACCCATCCCCCCACCTCTTTGAGCCATTTTTGAGCTCAAAAACACAAATATAAGCTTTTCTAGGCTGAAGCTGGAGAGAAGATGACATTCAAAGGGAAGGGTTTATCATTCCAAAGTTTCCTCACATTCTGAGTTCATTCGATCTTCACGCCGCCGAAACCATCTCCAGGTAAATTTCACCAAACTTTAGCCTTGGATTTCTTTTTGTGTTAATTTTCTTATTTTAGAATTTCCTTAGATAAATCCTGTATTTTTCATTTTATTTGATCTCAATATGAAGTAAATTTTTTTTGAGAAAATTGACATGAAAATGAGCTCAATCAGACCTCATTTCGCATTTTTGCATTTTTTCATCGATTTCGTCTATTGGTGAGCAACAGGCATCCCATCCAACATTCATTGGATCGGACGACTCAGATCGCGTTGGACCCCACGTCCTTCTGACCCTTAGAAACACGATCCACTCTCTGATCTCATGGATCAAATTTGGATCGCTCGATCCACAATTAGACAGTCCAGATCGAACCGTGCGGATTTTTTGATTTAAAAAAAATTAATTTAAATCACCTAAAACTTCAAAAATTCATAGAAAATAAAATACTTAATCAAAAATTACAAACAAAGGTTCGTTGGATTCATCATTTCGAGAGGAATCAATCAAATTTACAAATTTTACTAAGTATTTTGAGCGTAATTTGAGTTTTAATATAAATAAAATTTCATTAATTAAACCAAAAATACATGTCAGATTAAGTTGAAATTTTCAGAGATTGAAATTAAAGTTAAACCTATCATAAAAATCTCAAATGAAAAGTAGTTTTGGATTGAGAGAAATTAAATTTTGAAGTTCAAATTATCCATTTTAATAAAATAAGTCAAATAAAAATTCAAAAATTTACAAAAATCTTCAAAATGGCTTAAACCACTTCAATTGACATCTAGGACTCATAAGGAAATAATGTAATTTTTTGAATCCTAATGAACCCCAAATAAATACTTAAGATTAAAGTTTAATCAATTAAAGACTTGATTAAACTATAATCTAAAAGTAATTTAAATATCAAAATCAAAATCAAAAATGAAATAACACGTAAGCAATCATTAATCAAACCTCAAATTAGAAAAATATCATCCTCCTAAGAAATTAAATAAAATATGATTAAACCTATTTAAATTAATAAAACTTAATTAAACAATTAAATCCTAAATAAAACTTAAAATTCAACAAATCTAAGAAACTTTAACATGGGTCAAACTAGTATAACTAAACCTACACTAAGCATGGAGTATTAATCATATGAAACTCCTTAATGAATATAAATAAATTGAAACTAATTAATCATTAAATAAACTAAAAATCAAATTGATTAACTAAACCAATTCAACATAATCATTTGATATTAATCAAATTAAATAAAGTTAAAGTAAACTTAAATTAACATATGATTAAATCACATCCATTTGGAATAAGATAATTAATTAGCCATTAATACATAAACCTAACAACTAAATAAAACATGAATGAAATCTAATGAACATATTAAATGAAGAGAAATCAAACCTAACTATGATTATGAATAATCAAGTTTAATTGAAATAAAAATAAATAATTAAATCAAACTAATCAAATGATAAATACCAATAATCATAAAAACACTTAACTAAATCAAATCACTCACATGTGGGAAATTAAGTCATTAACTAAATAAATCTTTAATTAATCTAATGATTTTAAAAAATTTAATTACCCTTAATCAAACTTAATTAACTAAACATTTAATTAATGCAAATTTAATGAATTAATCAATCATCTTAATGAACCAAATTAATTTTATAAATCACATTTAAATTAATTCAAATCAAACACTTAATTAATCTACTAATTAATTTAATCACACATCTTAAATAAACTAATTAAGTCAATCAAATTAATCATATTAAACTTAAGCTTAATCAAACATAAAATGAAATTAAATGCTAATCAAATCCTAATTTAAACTTAAATCATTAAGTCATTAATTACATCATTAACCTAAAGAAATATGAAATCAAATTAATCAAGAGTATTCTTAAGGAATTCCCATTTCTTAGAATGTAATTAACTATGGGGGCTTGCCTCCATAGGGAACTTAATGAACCTGGCTTAAAATAAACCCTACTTTACTTTTCCATGTAAAGGGGAAAGATCTGGTATATTCAAGACCCATCATGCCTTAGAGTCCTTACTAGTGATTAGTCCATTTTAGGGTGGTGATTTCTATCTTTCAAGATAGTACATCATTTCTTAATGTCGTACCTGATCACTTCAATTAGTACCCCCTAAGATCTACGTGGTGTCCCACATCTTCAAAAATAAACACCACACCCAACTTCTTTTATTTTCTAGGATGTACGGCGGTACTTGGCCGCACCGACATTTTATTCTTTTATGAAATCTATGAATCATTGATTGTTATTTTTAGTTTGTGCAATAGAAATGATGTGATTTTTAAAGGTTTTTAATGCTTGATGATTGAATGTGTGGCCTAGATGCAGTAGGCTCTTTAAGGTAAAATTAATTTTTCTACCCTCATTAAACAACTCACAACTAAATTTAAAATATAACTCATAACCTAACTTTAAAGCTTAAGTTTTATTTAAGATAATTAAAAGATATAGCAACCCCTTTGTTGAATGATGTATGTGATAACAATCATGCATATAATTTTGTTTCACTCTTGAATAGGGAGGGTATCTATTCTTATGCGATAAGGGAATGATTAACCTGTGAGGGCATCCCTTATAGTGTAGAACACCTCCTCCCATTGCTTTAGCCCATAACATCAATTCTCCATACATATAGCCATAATTATCCTAAGCTTTTGTCCAAATCAATGTGTCAAAATGATATAGAGAATTGTAAAATATTGCATTTACTCTAAGTCATGTCTTCATTTCAATATGATCTAGTCTCTTAGGGAGTGAGTTTAGGATTTTAGTTTCTTTTCTAATTAAATAAAAATCTAGTTATCTTGCACTTACATAAGACCAGCCTACATGGTTTTGAAGCATAGGAGGTGTTAGCTGGCGGCCACTCCAAGCCATTGTAAGTCCAGAAGAGTCGGGATGGGTTTACCCTCTCTTGTGGAGGTGAACCATTATGTCCCATTTTTTATTAGACTTAAGTCATGCCTTTAGTTCATGCTAAAACATCTTAGATTTAGGTTCTAAGAAAATTTATTTCCTTCAAGCTACGAGTATAATTCTTCACCTCTTAGGCATTTCCATAATTTTATGTTAATGGACTATAACCCCTAACATCCTAATAAAATTTCAACTCAAACCAAAATAAACTCTCTCTTTCAAACACATAAAGCCTCATTATAGGATAGATTGGAGTGCTCACTAAACTTCCTAGTATCATCAGTGCTCTCTACTCATCTTTCTTTGCATTATAAAAATAATTCTTCAAAATTAAACTTTCCCACTTGATTTTCCAAAATTACCTAATCCTTTGATAGTCTAGCCTTGAAGTCTTTGGAGATATTATTGACTACTTTAATCGAAAGTGTTCTTAAGAAATTTCCATTTTCTAGGATGTAATTAACTGTGGAAGCTTGCTTCCATAGGGAACTAAAGAACCCGGCATAAAATAAACCCTACTTTACTTTTTCATATAAAGTGGGGGAAAGATCTCTAGTATATACGAAGACCCATCTACCTTAGGAGTCTTTATTAGGTGATTAGGTCCATTATAGGGTGATGTTTCCATCTTTTACAATGGTACATCGTACCTTAATGTCATACTTGATCACTTCAAAAAGTACCACCGAAGATTTGTGTGATGTCCCAATGACTTCAAATTAAAATACCAAAGTGGTGAAACGTGATTCGGCCATATAGGATCTACGTGGACTACACATAACTTTTATGTTTGGATGAGGTTTGATCCAGGCCATCCGATTAAAGATGGGATGGCTTGGATTCATCCTGATGTTTCTTATAGGATTTAATTCTGAGACCCGACTAGATCTCAGTCATCCATTCTTAGTAAAAGAAATAAATGATGGAGATTTTATCTTCTCTATTAATGATGAGAACTGAAAACCATTTGTTGAATCGAAGTGATTTCCAATGATATAGCTTATGAAATTAATCAATTTTAATTATAAATCCATTAAGAACTCAACTAAAGTGCATCTATATGGTTTGATCTTAGTTGTGATCAAGTTTGTTTCAAAAATGACCAACACCAATTGCAAAAAGGGTCAGGTTCAAGGTATACCTCGCTGGTGAAGATCTCTAGTAGTGGGGATGATTCGAAAAGCTATGTGGAGATGTGGGAACCTCTGGGTAGAAGAAATTTAATTGCTTCCTAATGGAATGCTCTATAGCCTATGCTCTGCTCTTTTTTCGACTGGTCTGGTCAAACTCTGGCTTGCTGGTAGTGTGATGATCAGGGGAAGGGTGAGCCTCTTCTTCATTTTACTTGGAGAAGGTTTTTGAATGCTCAGAATGGCTTAGTATAGCTTATTCCATTTGATTGTTTGGTCTTAAGTTTAGACTTTAATTATGTTTATTTAGTCATTTATAATTTTTCTAATTAGTGGTTTCATGGGATTTGCAATTGCTCTTTTTTTCAACTTAACCCATTGTTGACTTAAATGAGTTAAGTTGATACCAATTGAGTCAAATGACCATCTTGGCTTAATCAAAATGTATGTACCTATTAATTATGTTTTTTTTTCCAAGTAATTGGGATGATTTGGATCAATGAATTTAATTTATTTTGGTGGTATATTTGAATTCAAACTCATTTTGACCCAAATTGGGTTTAAAATGAGTTTATTTTGGTCAAATGACCATATCAGTCAAATTAAATCAAGTGATTGATTGAATTATGTTCAAAGATGATATCCAAATGATTTTGGATATTCAATTTGGGTTAATTTCAACTTAATTTAAGTTTGATTTCAATAAGGTCCATTTAGACCAAATGGTCTAATTAGCCCATTTAAGTCTTTATTGATTTTAGGTTCATTTGATTCATGATTAAACATGTTCATCTGAAGAATTAATTTTATCATATTTTAGTGAGTTGACCTTTGACCTGGTGGGACCCACATAAGTCAACTCCTTGTTCAATCGTTGACTTTTATTTGGAGTTAACTCCATATTTAGTTTGTTTTGAATTTATCTTGATTTTATATAAATTTCTTTAGGTTTAAGAGAATTTGAGCTTAAGTTGGGTAACCATCCCAGTTATCTTAGCCTAAGTTTAGTTAGATTTAGTTTTCAATTGGATTATGTTTGGCTCATTTATTTGTTTAGATTTGGGTTGGGTTTGGATCCACCTAATCCCATTAGTTCAAGTCAAACCTTAAGAGAATTTACTAAGTCACTAAGCATTGTGTCATAAGTGCTCAATCAATTTTCTCCTAATCTAAGATTAGGCATCTTTAATTAATGATTTAGAGATGATGTTAACTTTATCTAAAAAAATGAGGTAAACAATCATAATCAAGGTTTCTCACATATAGATGAATGAGTATTTCACTAATGAGCATTCATAAACTCACCCTGAGATAAGTCTATTGATCAGTGCTTCAAATTCTCTAAGTTATAAATAGAGCCATTTGCACATTAACTAGCAAGTATCAACTTGTTCATCAGAAATGCTTAAAAAGAAATGAATCAATGTTGCTATTTAGATAAGTATACTTAATTAAAATTATATTCATAATTTTTTATTTTATAATGTATTTTATAGTTAAGCGAGTAGGATATAGGCATCCTTCTCGCCAAAAAATATTGTTATAGAAATGGAGGAAAAATAAAAGTGTTAGCTTGAACTGCTCTCATCGTCATTGTTGTCTAGGTTTGGAAGTGTGAGCACATTTGAGAGGTCCAAGGACTAATCATCAAGATGACCATGCTTCACCAATTTCATGATACCAAAGTCAATGCTAGCCCTAAATTTTTGCTGCAAAATTGAGAAACCTTGTGAACTTGGCTTCTCTCTTTTAAATCTCTTCAGTTTGATGAGAAAGCTCCTCCTCCATTTCTCTCTTTGCCTCTATGAAGTGCGTAACCTCCATGGTTGCCCTAACTTTCTCCTTTTCTTGGTGAGCTGGCTCAGCTTGAAGTTCGCTATGCTAGGCTTCGAGAGTTGTTAATTTCTTTTATGTTCATACTAGCTGAGTCCTACTCATGAAGGCCTCCTTCCTCTTCTTAACTAACCTGTGGTACACCTCCCAAGTCGATAGTCATGTAATAGCTTAAGTGGTCATTACACAATGTGGTAGATGAGCTTCACTGGAGATGATGGAGGAGGCCAACTTGTAGGCTTCATTAGTGGGATCATGCTGGATTGGAGACAAGTTATACTCCATGCCTTCATCCTCCTCTTTCTTTCTAGCAAACTCCTTTCTCTCTTAATGACTATTTGGAGTAAAGCTTATTGCTTTATTTTTATACTTCCATGGAGTGGTACTTGGCCCAGCTTCATCATCAAACTCAGTGGGAGCCGCACTTGGCTCCTCCTCCTCTTCCTCCTCATCGACCTCAAGAAAAGTTGGTTCTTCACTGACATTCACCCATTCATCGATCTTGAGCTTGCCTTCCTCATGGAATTAGAGCACTTTGAGGTTAAGCTTAAGGGCAGTGGGAATCACTTCTCTTACAAGAAAATAGAAGAAAAAAATTGGAGGATTGAGTGACCCAAGGTATAAAGGGATCAGTGAGTAGAAATAAAAGAAAATTTATTCTGGATAGTGGAAACCCAGCCAAACCAAAGGTGAAGAGAGATTCAAGTTATGAACCTACAACTTGTCCATCACCACTGCCTCCTGTACACTTAGTTGTGAGCACCATTTATGTACTTTATTCTAAAGACCATGAATTTTCAATAGAGTTGTTGAAAATTGCACATTCTTATTTTGGAAACCCTTCACCATGAATGAGTGACATAAGAGGTTGAGGCACCAATGAATGCCTTCTTCTCGTAAGCATAAGATGAAGGTTATGATGCTCACCATTTAGTTGGGATTAACTTGGGCAGGCACCACTCTGAAGAAGTCAAGGATGTTTATCCACTTGTGTGGAAGGGTAATGATGATACTAATTCATAAATGGGTGAGTGGGTTACACAACTCATGCATCCTCATAGATTTGAGACATTTTCACTCCTCTCAACTTCTCACATGGTGAAATTTGGATTTGTGTTTTCGCACCCAAACAATTACGAGATTATTGTGGATGGATCCAACATGAGGTCCTCCTTGATCTAAGCCTAGTGGAAAGATGATGTAACTTTTTGAGTAGATCCATACTCTTTGTTGATGAAACAGTGATTAAGACTTGCTTACAAGGAAATTCTACTCATGACTCAGGGAGAGCAGAAAAGTCCCAACTACTCTAGCCATAGAAAATTTATAGATGTGGTAATAATAATGTAGTAACTTGGAAGTCAAATTAAGAATTAAGTGAAGAAATGATTACCCAAATCCCATGGATATCTCAAATGATAAGAACTATATGGAGACAATCAATGCACAAAAGTAAAAAAAATAAAACATCACTCGTGAGTAGAAAATACAATAAAATTTATCTTTATTTATGGGTAAAAGGTACAACGCACTTGCTATAACCCTAAATACGCTAGTTTTTTAGTAATTGATTATAGGGTTTTAGTTTCAGTCCTCAAACAATCCATTCTACTGACACATATAATCAAATTAAAAACTCATGTAAAAAAAAGAAGAAAAAGTGAAGTACTCTATGACTTGATTGAGTTCTAATATCTCAGCCCTCATGCCAAGAAGTTGTACTAATACTCCTCTAAGGGCTATCATTATTGTGACCCTAGCCTCAATTATGCTCGCAGCTCACCCATGTCCTGATAGGATGATTCTAAAGCCTCCCTCATGATGAAGACCTACCCTCATAGTGTTTCAATTTCAAAGGACTCTATAAATACTCATGGTTACTCCTCCACATCATTCCCTAGATGATGGGTAAAGTCACCATTTGTAGACTCGCAGTTATCTTTACAATTAAAAGAATGAAAATTGATCATCATTTTTTTTTATATTAGCAAAAGTAAAGTTGGTCTTGATGATAGGAACATGATGGTTGCCCCGAGCTGAGGAGAGATCTCCACTAAATCCACCTATGGCAATGATAAAGTCAACAACAAAGTTGGAGTCACCGCTAGTTAGCGAGAAATTAAAGAATTCATCAAAAAACTAAGAGAGGAATTTCAATATGTGGATTTGCTATGGGTCCAACCCTTGGGATAGGAAATCACCTTTCAAGTAAGTCAAATTCCTCTCTAATCAAAAAATGGCCTAATAAATTTCCCTTGGAAAGGTAAAACAACTCTACAATGTTACGTGGACTGGCCGAGGAAATGATCAGGTGGGCAGATGAGTACCTCTCACCATCCTCTATTGAAGCCTGAATGTTAGATACACTCAACTATGACCAAAGAAAAATTTAAGAGACTCAAATAAAAAGGACTTATAGTACATGATAATAGGTAAAACTCACCTTAGTGAGATATTCAACTATGACCACCTTCTCGGTAGCTAGCTCAGCCAATCGGTTCACCTGGAATTTGTTATGCCAAATCAAAGAAGCATTCTCCACTAATTTCTCTTTTATAAGAGCAGTCACCGGTCCTGGGCTCACCACAACAACCGGCTCTTTAGATAGGTGGGGGCTTGATTTTCTTTGAAGGTTGGAAAGAATAGTCGAGGTGATGGTTTCTATGATTAGAGTAGCTAAAATGATTGCTAAAGCAATAAGAGTGTTAGTGATCTCTTCCAACATCCATGCTTTCTTGGACTTCTTATAAAGGCTTGACCATAAAACTATGAGATCAATGTCACTATGAGGCCTCTTTGCATCTATGGACATTATGTTTTAATATGTTTTACAAAGTCATCTCTTGAGAGAGAAAACGTTTCTTGAGCTACTAGCAAAAGAATGCTGAATGCATAAAAAAATAAAGAAAAGTTCTATTTAAAGCCTCTAGAGTGTTGAAAAATTGGATCAATCCAAAGGTGATGTGACCTCTCAATAATTACATGATGTTCTTAGACCATTAAATATTTAATAACTAATCATTCTATTTATTCTTTTATTCTTTTTATGATGTACCTCTATAAAGAGAAAAAAAATCAAGGAGCTAAATGTATACCCAAAGTAGTGGGTAGGCCTAAACTAGAGATAATTCAAGATAATGATACTCACATAAAGGGTACTCGATGACTCAAAATAAGAATACTCATTGGAAGAAGCACCCTGCAAGAGAAGTTAGATCTGACCCAGTGATCTAATGACTTAGAGAATCATAATTCAAAGGCAAGACCTAATTCCACTCGCCAACATCTAGCAATTACACTGAGGAACAATGTGACTACTCTTATTAATCTCATTCTTACTTGTACACTTGTTCAATGGTATTAGCTGATAATTTATACTTGATCATCACCATTAGTTAAATATATCTCATATGATCTTTCTATGCATGATCACCCCTTGATATTATAAAAGGGGGACTTCTTCTTTACTGAAGGACCTTTTGGCTCTTATTCTTATTTACTACCAAAAAAAAAATAATAGAGCATCCTGACTTGAGGTGCCATGGTGCCGCAATCTTAGCACCGAGGCATTGTCACCGCAACATTTAAGCCTAAAGAATCTAAAACTCACTAACCACTCCTACTAAAACCCATCCCTATCAGTGATAACTATTCAAAGGGGGAGAGCGAGAATATTTAGGGAAAGAGTTTCTTATAAAAATGGGGAGGGCTAACTTCACACTCCTATTTTTAAGCCACTATCACACTCTCTATATACTCTCTTCTCTCTATTGTACACTCTTTTTGTTGCACACTCACTCCCCTCTGCTTCACCGGTCACTGACGTTCCTTTGTCTAGGCCCTTCATCTCACACAAAGAGTTTCGTTCTCATGCGAGACAATTGAAACCAAACCCTTACTGATTTCAAGTAAAATTCAAAATAAAAAATTTCTTTATATAATTCTTCAATCCATAAGAAAATTTTGAAGACTTCCACTATTGATCTTGGATCTGATGTGAAATGGAAACCCTCCCACCATCAATTTTGGATTCAGAGCAAGAGAGAAGAGTGTGATAGTGCTAGTCACAAAATAATTAGGCATAACCAAAAAAGAAATATATCAATGTTAAGATTAACTCAAAAATTAATTTAATAAATAATAAATTTAAAATTTGAAGGCCTTTGCCATCAAACTTGGTTCCGGTGCTAGATGAAAATTATCACACCTTTGATCTTGGATTCGACATGAAATGTCAATTCTCCCACCATCAATCTTAGATTCAGAGCAAGAGAGAAGAGGATAATAGTGCTAGTTAAGAAAATAATTAGGCATTTCCAAAATAGAACTCTATCAAAATAAAGATTAACTAGAAATTTAATTTAATAAATAATAAATTTAAAATTTGAAGGCCTTCACCATCGAACATGGTTTTGGTGTGAGATGAAAATTCTCCCATTATTGATCTTGGATCTAGAATAAGGGAGAAGAGCATGTGCTACACTAAAAAATCTCAAAACATGGCACTACTAAAACATTATATTATTAAAATTTATGGGAATCATCAAATTTCACAAGAAAATTGATCTAAAATAAACTCTCCCAACTCATAGAGCCACAATGCTATTATGCAGTGCTAAGATGCTAAGTTCTTGATAATTTAGACCTCTATGTTTCACTTCACAGCAATGTGTGACACTGCTTCTTAGCATTGCAGCATTGCTTTCTTGGGTTATGAAATTAAAATTCTCACTTGCAGTGCCATAGTGCTATTCAAAAAGCATCGAGGTGTTGTGACACCACTGTGGTGCCACTTTGGGTGCCTAAGTGCTGCCTTCTTTATTTATAAGCCCAAGTTCCATCATCTAGCACTGACTTTTCAGCACCAGAACATTGACTTTATAATTTTGCTAATCTTGAGTTAAAATTTTTATTCAATTAAATTTTAACTTGTAGTGAGATTACAATAAAATCCAAGAGATATCCAATTAACATTTGAAATGACAAACAAGTATTATTAAATAAAAAAATTTTATTACAAAATGAAATTTTAGTACACAAATGTGCCAAATGAAATTACAAAAAGAGAGATAGAGAGAGAGAGAGAGAGAGAGAGAGAGAGAGAGAGAGAGAACTATCCTATTAGTCATAGTCAATCTCCTCATCTTCTTCTTTTGGCTCCAATGGTGTGCTAACATAATGGTGATAATGAGCTGCTACAGAAAAAGGAACCCTACTCAAGCTAGCATTAAAGTTGTAGTTTTCAAATATTTGAACAAGTTTTGAGTTAAACTCAGTCATTTAAGAAAATTGCTGCTATTGTTGACCCAGATGATGATCAAACTTCTTTTTTAATTTCTATTATTACTGACTATTTTTGCCAACCCATTTTCTTAATTTTGAAACTTCTCCTCCAATTTGTTGGAGTTGCTCATTTAATGTCTTAGAAGATTTGGACTTAGATTGAGGAGCATGTGAGATTTCTCCTACTTCCATTTTTGATCCAAACCCTTAAATTATTAATTTAATCAAGAGAGCCCTTTGTATAAGAACTTCTTCATCTGGCACCCTCGACGCACTAGCCATAATACGCAAAGAATAAGTAAGAGAAGAATGATCATAACCTAGGGTAGTACCACCCTTAAGCATATTATAATGTGAATTATAAATAATCTTTCCTACATCTATAGTAAAGGCCTTTTGAATCACAAAATTCAAAATGGCTATATCTTTAGTTACCTCAATAGTTTTAGCAATGTGTAACAGCTTAGAAAAAAATAAAATAATGATGAGTTTTAGCCTCTACAATTAGGCATACGGTAGAAAAATTGATAATATTTTCCTCCCACCATTTTCCCTAAATATTTGAATTTGTAATAGTGAGGAAACTATGAATTTCATCAAAATCAGGATGGTTATTGTAGTAGAAAAAATATTGATCATATAAAATTTTTTGTAAATTTTAATATGCATTAATGACAACACTATCAAAACATACCCATTTTTCTCGTGTAGATACTTTATTATCTTAGTGCTCCTTCACATTGGCAAAGAACATCGACACTATAGTAATGATGCAAGCTATACGAAATGCTTGTAGGGAAAATTTATGACACCACATAAATTTTAGGAATTTCTTATTTAGGTAATCGAATTCATCATTAAGGAATAAATATATTACCTTGGAAGATAAACATATTATCCTATAATGAATTTAATCATTTAGAGAAAGACTCTTAAGGCTATTGGGCCTTATTAATATTAAAGAGATTCTTCCCTTGAACTACATGAAAATGTAGGATAAGGTTTATTTTATACTAGGATCGTAATTCCTTATAAGGGCAAGTCCTTTTGGTTAATCACATATTAGGAATGAGGAACTTTTCCTAAAAATACTTAGAATAAAGAAATAGGCTCTTATTTTTATGGATTTCATAGTTCGTTCCAAATGATGGTTAAATTGGAATTTCAAAGGGAACACTTCAATGGGGGAAGAGTTCTTTTTTAGGCCAATTGGGATAAAGTAGGAAATGCCAATGAATACTTGGATGTCTAAAAGTTTCAAGTTAAAATTTATTAGAAATCTAAGACTTAGATTCTAGCAACACAAAACTACAGAAATGCCCAGGGTTAAAGTCTTATTCCTAAAAGGATGCTTCAGAATTTAAGTCTATAATTTCTTCTAATAATATTAGAGGCTCGGCCTAGTTTGACTTAAGGAATTATTGCCTCTTTCCCTTACTTGAGAAATGTAACCTATTCCTAACTCTTTTTCACTTATAACTCGCCTAGAAGGACTACCAGTTAACACCACTTAAAAAATTTTATATCCATGATGTCAAGTCTCAGGAATGCAAGATGGTTAGGCTGTTGCACTTTAGAAAGGATTCTAAGAACCTAAACTCACTCCTTAATCCCTAGGATCATGTCAGGTATGATATGCACCTAGCTAATGCAATAATTTTTAATTTTTAAACATTTTGACTCACAATTCATTTATAGCCTTTGAGGTATGCAATTTATGCTAAATGACCTACAATTAGACGTGGTCATGGGCCAAATCAAGAAGAGAAGGTAGATTTCCCCAAGAAGGTGGTCATCCTCAAAGGTTAGATGCCCCTTATGTGTAATGGGTGAAGCACCCAATGTAAGGAGTTAGAATAATATACTTTATGGTTCGCAAAAGATAATTATTTATAATTACTTTGAAGTTATTCCTAAGCCTTTATTTAATTTGAGGTTTTGATTTATATTTAATGTTTAAGTTATTTCAATTTAAATTGGATAGAAATTCTAATTTTTCTTAAGAGACTAACATTCCAAGCATTCATCACAGAAAGCATAACACAGAAAGAAATCTAGAAAAACAGGTTGATTCTGTTGCGCACACCAAATTTAACTAAATGAACAAGCTAATGCTGCCATGTACCATTATACACCCCAGAAGAAAAAAAAAGAGTGCAGCCAAGATCTACCCTTATAGTGCTCAAGAACTACAAATCTAGATCTATGTCTTCTCCTAGGATTGTCCCTTTCCTCAAGGAATTCCTTTGTGCTTAACGTGGGACCTCTAGAATGGTATAGTAAACTCTTGTTATTCATAGATCCCATAGATCCTAACCTAATTCTAAGCTCAAATTAAATTTAAAATTAAAAAAAAAATTTAAGCCCTGCAAAACAAATGTTAAGAAATACAAATAGCACACCATTAATTATATTTGCAAACATTTTGGCTAAGCATTAGTTGCTTACTAAGCCCACCTATCCTATTGGACTATGCTTAAGAATTTTATAGTGCTTGCAAGCAAACAACATTTATTTATAATTTATTACAACTATCCCTTTTAGCATAGCCTCCTACAAAAGGTAGCATAAGTTGTAAAAAGAACATCCTACCATCCAATTTAATGGGAAAACAATCCTAGTTATCTAGTCTAAAATATTACACCACAAAATAATAAAAATATTACATTACAAGACAGATCAACCTAACCTAAATCTAGGGTTGGTGACATCAAAGAAATCTAGTGTGTGAAGGGCTTATGTTGCATGACTGTACTAGGCCTTTTAAGTTCAAGTTTTGGTTTAGATTTCAAAGTTTTTTTATTTACCATTAATGCTTCAATTCAAATGATTTAATTGATTTGTAGTTTTATTTCTATTTTTAGTTTATTTTTTTGTTGAAGTAAAGTTAAAGTTTTAAAGAATGAAGAATAAAATAAATTTCACTTTGGGTGGAACCCATTCTATTTGACATCCTAAATCTTTATAGAATGAAGTCTTTATCCTAAGGTGAAGATTCATTCTAAGGGTCAAACTATGATCCTAAGTATCTTGATTAACCTCTTCTTGAATTCTTTTAACTTTGATTAGGTTTGATTAAAGTTTTAATTTTGATTTGGATTTGAATTAAGATTCATTCTTTTTTTATTTCTTTCAATCTGATTAATGTTTAAATGATTTAACTTATTCATTATTTTAGTTTTCACTTTATTTTAATTAAATATTTATTATTTTCATGTGTTTTAATTATTTAATTGGTTTGATTTAAATTGATTTCATTTATTCATTTCATTAATGTTATGTTAATGGGTTTGGATAAATTAACTTAATCAATTTCATATTAAAATTTCATTCTTTCATTTCAGGGATGTTATGTTTATTAATGTTTATATTTTATAGCTTAATTTATATATTCATTCCTTCTAATTTTGTCCATTATTTACTTAATTGTGTTTATTTTATTTAATTTATTTTCTTTTAGTTGATTTCATCTAATTTTTTACTTCCTTCAAATGATTTGATTCAAGTAATTGTATTTATTTCATTTATTAATTTAATGTTTATTTTAATTATTAATTGAATGATTTTAATTATATTCACACATTCATGTTATTAGTGTTGTATTAATGGATATAAATTGACTTAATTCAATTCAACTTATGATTTCATTCTTGGTTCATGTTGGTTTCTTACATGTTAAAGTTTAATCTCATGAAATGAAGTTTTACCTATTTTATCCTAGACCATTTTAACTGTTTAGGTTATTCCAGTGTAATTAATTTATTTAGCCACCTTTATTTACGCTTTAGGTTTATGTTTTTTTTTTTTTTTTTTTTTTTTATTTTTTATTTTTTATTTTATTTTTATTTTTTTATTTATTTTTATTATTATTTTTTTATTATTATTTTTATTATTATTTTTTATTTATTTATTTATTTTTTTTTTTATCGCTTTAGGTTTATGTTACTTACTAACTTACATAAATTTAGGGAATTTCCATAACAATGAGTTTCACATTTAAATATGGATTTCAGAGGTTAATTAGTTTTGATTTTAATTGATTAATTAGTTTATTGTAAATTTTCTAAATTGATTATTTAAGGTTTGGTTAAATTTTATATTCTTAATTATTTCGTTAAGTTCTAACTACGTAGTTAATTGAATTTCTTAACTTCAGAGGGTTAAAAAATTTTATCTAAGTGTTCTAGTGTTAATTGAAATATTTCAAGTTGATTTTATGACTATTTTATAATTTTTATAATTTTGTTGATTTTATATTTCATGTAAGTTGACTTAGAGATTGAAATTTTAATAACTTCTAATCTAGAGATTAATTTGCCTTGAAATGTTTATGGCAAGAGGGGATCTTTGCCATTTTAATTTTCCTAAACTTTTATTTTGATTAGATGTGTATTTTAAGACTAATTAAGGTTTTAGTTAATTCACTATAACCTAAATTAAGCCTAAATTAGGCAAAATTGATTGGGGGTTTTAATTTTTTTATTCCTCTCTAAATAATGCATCCATAAGGGGTTTATTTGGAATTTTTGGGAAATTGGTTTATTTATTATGATTTTTCTAAGTTTAGATTGATTAATTGGATTAATTAATTCAATTAATTGCTTAATTAGGTTATTCATGATTTATTGGATTTTAGAGAGTTTCAGTGGAGTGTTTTGGTTTAGTATGGTTTATTATGATGATTTAAATTATTTTCATAGATTTTCATGATTTGTCTAATTTAAAATTAATTTATTTTATTAAAATTAAGATTTAAGTTGGAAATTCTAGATCTTTTATTTATTTTTCAATAAATTATAAAAAACTCAATTAATATGTGTCTTAACACTAATTTCATTTTACCAAAGTGTGAAATAATTTGGATGAGTGATTTAGGATTAATTTAAGTTTGATTAATTTTATTTAAACCTAAATTAATCCAAAATTATCCAAAATTAATTGGGGATTTTTGGTTTAATGGATTACTCTTATTGAGATGAATCCATAGAGCCCTTATTTGTATTTTTTTGGATGTGTACTTTTTTTTTTAATAATTTTTAAAAATTTTAGGTAGTTTTTAACATTTTCTAATTAGTAAAAATTGGGAATTTCCCATTTTGACTGGTGGTGCCATGCAACATTGACGTGGCACCACTTTAAATGTGGCGGCATCCAATTCAATTGGTTGGATACACACGAATCTAGCTCACATGGATGTGGGGATCATAGGATTCATCTCGACCATCCAATCTTCGATCAGTGGGTCTAAAGTTAATGCGTGATTCTATAAGATAATAAAATTGATATGTGCAACTAGATCGAGACCGACCATTCCTAACAAAAGGAATGAATGTTGGAGATTATATCTCCTTTAACAGCTAGAAAAGTTGCAAGCTATCCAAGAAGATCTTTGATAATCGAGCTGACGAGATCTCTCAATTTCAATTGTAAAACCATCAATGAATCAAATGGAATGCATCTATACAGTTTGATCTCCCTTGAGATTAAATTTATTTTGAAAAGTACCAAGACCAAAATATAAAGAGGTTGGTTTGATAGCATACCTTGTTAGCAGCGGTATCCAATAGTAGGGATTATTCGAAAAGCTCTAGAATGATGTGTCAAGCCTCTAAGATGAGAGAATTGGACTACCTCCTCTCCAATCAGTCTATGGATTAAGGTTCATGCATTTTTTGGCAACTCTATTCATTTTCTGACTTGTCGGTAGTGTGGGGATTGAGGGAAAGGTTCGCTCATCTTCATCTAGCTTAGGGAAGGTGATGGGATACTCAATTGGGTCTGAGAATAGCTTTCCTCTCTTTTGCAATGAGAGGTTGAAAGATTTTATGCATGGGAAGCTTACCTTGGTCGGCCAAGGTGATTGCCACCCTTGGAGGCTAGCTCCAAGGGGTGGTCAGCTAACTGAAATAAGTCTAAGGCAGTGAAGATGAAGTGGGGAGGAGGAATCAAAGAATCATCTTGGATTGGGAAGGATTTTGTTTGCATATTACACTTCATTTCTCCAAGTGATGTTTTCTTTTTTGGATGGATTCTAGCCTCCTTATTACACCTAACCTTGGCTCATAGTTATCCTTAGCTCACCTTTGGCTGAGTTTAAATGATTTGAAATTTGATTAGTAAAAACTTTAAGTTTACATTCTCATCTTTAATGCATTTGGATTTAAATAAATTAAAAGTGAATCAAATGCAATTCTTTTACTAATTGATTTTAAATGTAAGTATCAATCAAATTTTATTGTCTAATGAATGATTCTTTTGATTTTAAATTAATTTTGATTTTATTTCAACTTGACCCATTTAGACTTAAATGGGTTAAGTTGTGTTCATTTTAGTCAAATGGCCAATTTGATTAAATTAAGTTATATTTGAACTCCAATCATGTTTAATTACATGCGTGAGATGATTTAGAGTGATTAATTTCATTTTATTTGGAATTGATTTCAATTTTGACCCATTTGACCCAAATTGGGCTTAATGGTTTAAGTTGGATTCATTTGGGTCAAATGACCAAATTGGTCAAATTAGACTTAATGATTGGTTGGATTTTGTTTAATAATCATTTTCAAATGATTATGAATAATCAATTTGTGTTGAATTTAATTTGATTTGTATTTAAACTCAATAAGGCTCATTTAAGCCTATTTAGATCAAATGATCTAATTAGTTTAATTAAGGCCTTACAAAATTTATATTCATTTAATTTATATTTAAATATGCTTATTTTATTATTTAACTCATTTGGAATGATTTTACTTGGTCAAATTTTGGTGGGTTATCTTTGACTTGGTGGGACCCACATAAGCCAAACTTATGTTAAAATGGTTGACCAGATTTGACCATGATTTGGATTTGAATCCATTTATGTTTATGGTTTGATTTCATGGTTTCATTTGAATTGGATTTGTTTTGATTTAATTTTTTATTTATTTAGGTTTATGTGATTTTAGGGTTAACTAGGATAATTCGATTAATTACCATATTCATCTTAATTTAAATTCGACTAAATTCAAATTTCAATTATTTAAGATTTGGATTTGGTCTAGGATCATCCAATCTTATTAGATTAGATTAGAATCTAGAAAGATGCACTAAGTCATTAAGTAAAGTATCTTAAGTGCCTAATTAGGAGATTTGTAGTCTAGAATTAAGTATCCTAATTACTAATCTTGTAAATGATGTTAACCTCATCCAAAAATGAGGTCAATAATGCTCTCCCAGCCTCGCTTATTGAAGATCCTCTATGGAACGGGATGATTATTGATAAGAGCATACTAGTATCTGTCCTGCACATCTGCATTAGCAAATCTATTAACATTTCTTAGGGACGCCCACTTCTTGCCCTTCAAGATTTGTTTAAGTGGCATATTTGCAATCCTAATTATGAGTGAAGGCTAAGAAAGGAAAAGGTCTGGGAATTCCTTAAAAGAATAAATGGTTTAGAATGAAAAATGAACAACCCAAGGGTCCTATTTATATATTGGACCCAGTGATAAATTAGTGCTCAAGGTCCATTTATAAGATCTCAAGCTAAAGCCCAAGAAAATTCAAGAAAGAAGAAGGCTTAGCCTATTAGCCTACTAAGGCCCATTTTATGATTTCATCTTTTTTTTATTTATGTAATTTTTAATTTTCTTCTAGAAACTCTATGTTTGAAATTTTGAATTTAAAATTCAAAGCATGACATGTGAGGTGGTTGAATCCACATAAAATAATAGCATGTGAAATGGGTGGATGGCATAAAATAATAAGGCAACTTAATGCTTCACATTAATGTGGCCACCCACCTTTCCCTCCATGTTCTGAATTCTTTTCTTTTGAAGTACATTTATAATGGCTATAAATTTCCCCCCATACTAGAATGAAAGTTGGTCTTCTGGTAATTACAAATTATTTGAGTTGTTCTTGTGGTTTGAGAGCTTGGTGGTCAAATCTTGGCAATCCTTGGTGGGAGCGCTAGTTATCCAACATATCTTTTTTCTTCACCTCCAATACCCAAGTTCTTTCAAACTCACCAAAAAATAGAATGCCCACCTCCATCAAATTTGGTATCAGAGTAAAGCCTAGAAGGAGCAAATTCAGTCAAAAGTTTACTTCAATAAATGGAGCATCTCAAGTGGTGGACTTGTCTTCAAACTTGTCAATTTTTCTTGTACTTGTGAGGTTAATTAATTTTCTTTATATGATAGTTTAAATAAATATTAGTAACTTAGAAATATATATATATATATATATATATATATATATATATATATATATATATATATATATATATATATATATATATATATATATATATATATATATATATATATATATATATATATATATATATATATATATTGCTTGCAAGTTTATGGTGATAGCAAAAATTCAATTATAGAGAACACCTTAGTGAGTAGTACCACTCTAAAACAACCTAGCCATTAGTGCAAATCAAAATCTAATTTCTTTCTTTATTAGCTTTGTTGTTGTTTATGGTTAATTTTAGAAGTTTCTCTGATTAATTTATTATAACTTGCTTTCTTTAAAAAAAAAAGTGGCTTGATAAATTTGAGCATTTTTTCATTGCACTAAAAAAATTACATGCATAATAATATAAGTGTGATTAACTTGGTGATTTTAGAAGCTAAATAGAACTTTGTCAAATAGACTTAAAATATCTAAGGAGAGCTTGGGATTTAAGTGGTCTTGTACCCCCTCCCCACCTTGAAGTTCTCTTAGCCTAAATTTTCACTTTGATTGAACAATTATATTATACTAGTATATTTTAATTCATTTTTTCTTTGATCTCTTTTAATATATCTTTTTTTTTTAAAAAAAAAATCTCATGGCACCAAAATCTATCTCTCAAAGTAAAATATTGTTCTAGGCATCATGATAATAAGCTACGTAGTCAATTATTTACTTTGGGACAAGGAAATCATCTTATAATTGAATACTTGAATACTTTTGAAGATCTAGTTTCTAGAACTATTTGTATTGATAATGATTGGTAATTAGCTAATAAATTTATTATTAGACTTAGGACTGACATTAGAAATGAAGTTGAATTATTTGACCCATAATTATTAGAGGAAGCATTTTATTATGCCTTATTAGTTGAACAACAAAAGAAATCTTCTTCCATCTCTAAAACTAAAAGTTAAGAACCTTCCATTTCATCCCATCTATATCTATTGTTAGACACACCCATCCAAATGGCCCAACCCCTTTGCCTAAAACTTCAATTGAAGGGAGCTCTATGAGCACTAGGGAAGTAATATGTTTAAATGTCATAAAAAGGGTCATATGAAAAATCAATGTAAAGCTCAAATCTTATTTTTAGAAGAAGTTGAAAACTAAATAGATGATAATCTAGAAGAAGTTTATGATGACACCCCATTATCTGATGAAGAATTTAAATTAACTGATGACTCTCAGGTTAATGTGGTGAGATTTCTTACTCTAATTTAAAATGAGGAAGAATATTGGAGGAGAAAGAACATTTTAAGTGTGTATGTTTTGTGTAATGAAAATAGATGTAGGTTTAGATGGAGGAAGTACTATGAATGTCATTTCAACACACATCTTAACTTGACCCAGCCTAAAATCTAAACATCACCCTGAACTATTTCATGTTAGCTGGGTAAATTATTCTTCTCTTCTCATCATCAATGAATGTTTAGTTCCAATTAAAATAGGAAGCTATGAGGATCAAATTTGGTGTGATGTTCTCCCTATGGACATTGCTCATATTTTCTTAGGACAACCTTGGCTATACGATATGAATGTTATTCACTATGGTGGGGAAAATTCTTATATTTTTAAACATAATAATAAGACTATTAAACTCCTACCAATAAAGCCAATAAAAAAAAACACCCTCTATAGAACCACACAAAAGAACTTCTGACTTGCAACCTAAGCCTCTATTGAAAAAAATGCCAAACTTCAATTAATTATCATAAAAAATCCTACTATTAGGATTAATACTACCATTTCTGATTCTTGCTTTAAAATATCTATTCTTCATGCTTTAACCCTAAAGATAGAGACAATAGGTTTTGGTGCCTTACAAAAAGAATTTTTTGATCCATTTCTCCTTCACTTATTACATGTAAAAGAAGTCATACCAGACTCTAGTGAGACTCACATACCTATTGTGGTCTCTTTTCTTCTTTCTAATTTCAAAGATATTGCACCCAATGGGCTACCTCCTCTAAGAAACATTTAACATGCTATTGAGTTCTTACTTTGTTCTCAACTTTCTAATATTCCCCATTATAGATGAACCCTACCTAGCATGTTGAGATTAAAATACAAGTTGAGGAATTATTAAAAAGGGGTTTTATTCAAGAGAGTCTTAGCCCTTGTGTAGTCCCAGCTTTATTAACTCCAAAGAAAAATGGAACATGGCAAATGTAGTCTGATAGTTGGGCAATAAATGAAATTACTATCAAGTATAGGTTTCTTATTCCCCAATTAGATTATATGTTAGATTTAATCTTAGGAGCAAATTTTTTTTTCAAAGATTGATCTAAAAAGCAGATATTATCAAATTCAGATTATATCAGGAGATGAGTGGAAGACTGCTTTTAAGAATCCTGATGGACTTTATGAATGGCTTGCCATGCCCTTTAGACTTTCAAATGAACCTAGCACATTTATGAGATTAATGAATAATGTTCTTAAATAATATATAGGTAAATGCTTGTTGGTGTATTTTGATGATATTCTAATTTTTAGTTTAAGTGAAACTGAGCTTCCACAACACCTATAAAAGTCTTTAAAATTCTTAGACAAGAGAAATTATATATTAATTTAAAAAAGTGTTTCTTTTTGCAAGCTGAGATAATCTTTTTAGGCTTTATTATATCCATTGCTAGACATAAACCCAATCCTTCTAAATTAAAAGCAATCTTAGATTGGCCATCACCTAAAAGTTTTATTGAAGTTAGAAGCTTCTATGGTTTAGCCACTTTTTATCAGAATTTATGAAGAATTTTAATACCATTATTAGTCCAATAACTGATATACTAAAATTAGATAAATTTTGTTGGACTCCTAATGCATAAAGGGCCTTAGAGAAAATTAAAGTTCTTATCATTTATGCACCAATCCTTAGGCTCCCTGATTTTTCTAAAGCCTTTGAAGTGACATGTGAGGTAGGATATATGGAATTTTAAGTCAAGATAATCATCCTATAGCATTCTTTAGTGAAAAGTTAAATGAAGCCAAACAGTGAGATTCCACTTATGATATGAATTTTATGTTGTAATTCAATCCTTAAGGCATTGGTGACACTATCTCTTACATAGATACTTTATACTTAATTTTGATCATCATGCCTTAAAATTCATTAATACTCAATGAAAATTAAGTCATTGGCATGCAAAATGGGTTGAATTTTACAAGACTACTCTTTTGTTCTAAAACATGAGCCTGGAATTGAGAATAGACCTATTGATGCTTTACCTAGGGTAAACCAAATGATTTTCCTATTAGAATTAAGAATCCCAGGATTTGATAGAGTTAAAGATGATAATATTGTGCTCCCTGGCTTTCACCTAATTTATCTTGAACACCTAGATAAAATAATAAATTTACAAGGAACTTTCTTGAAAACAAATGGATATTTATATAAAAGAAAACAACTATGCATTCATCGATCTTCTCTTAGAAAATTTCTTATCACTGTGCTACAAGCTAGAGGTGTAGCTGGTCATTTTGGAAAGGATGATACCATATGTTTATTAAACAATAGATTTCACTAGCCTTCATTAACATGAGATGTTCAAAAATTAGTGGCTCAATATTTAATTTTTTAATAGGCTAAAACTATTAAATAAAGGTCTGTACTGTACACTGTCTTACCTATTCCTTGTAGGCCTTAGGAAGACCTATCAATGGATTTTATTCTTGGATTATCTAAGATAGCTTGAGGACATGATATAATTTTTTGTTGTGGTAAATAGGTTCTCAAAAATGGCTCATTTTTTGCCTTGTTCAAAAAGAAATGATGCTTCTTATATAACAAAATTATTTTTTATGGAAATAGTGTGACTCCATGGTCTCCCTTTAACCATTGTTTCTGACAGAGATGTTAGATTTGTCTCATATTTTTGAAAAACATTATGGAAATTATTAGGTGCCAAATTAAAATTTTCTTTTTCCTTTCACCCACAAACTGATGGACAAGCTGAAGTAGTCAATCATACCATAGAAAATTTTCTTAGATACTTTGTAAGTAAAAGTTTAGAAAATTGAGATTTATATTTGCCAATCTCAGAATTTACCTATAATAGTACTATTTCTAGAACTACAAAAAATTACCATTTGAGATAGTCTATGGTCAAAACCCAGGACAACCAATAGATGTAGCAATCTTACCATCTCATGTATTTTTTGATGCAACATTCTCATTTGCTAAAGATTTTCAAAGCCTCCATAAAGATATAAGAAAGCAAATTACTATAAGTAATGAAAACTATGCTTCTAAGACAAATTCAAATCGTTCAATGGAAGAATATAAAGAAGGTGATTATGTAATGATTCACATTCGGCCTGAGCATTATCAAACCACTAAATATAAGAAATTGCATGCATGAGCTTATGGTCCATTTAAAATTCTTAAGAAAATTGGAACAAATGCTTATCACCTTGATTTTCCTGTTGATATGCTAATTCATCCAATTATTAGTATTGAAGATATTCTATCATATGAAGGAATTAGCAAACCTCCACTTGTTCAGTCTAACTCTTTAGCACGATATATAGAATTGTACTTGCAGATGTCCTCTTTCTTTGAATTTGACTATATTATCACCGAGGAAGCACCCATTAATCCAACTTTTGAACATTATTTTCTAGTTCTTTAGAAGAATAAGCCTACTGAAGACACATGTTGACCTGTACTAATTTGGAGACTCTAGCCCCATAATTAGTAGTAGACTTCTAAGATTTCAACTCTGTGGAGTAGGGTTTAATTGAGCCTAGGGGAGTTAATGTAGAACATCATGTGGATCCAAAAATTAGAGCTCAAGGCCCATTTACAAGATCTCAAGCTAAAGCATAAGAAAATTCAAGAAAGAAGAAGGCTTAGCCCATTAGCCTACTAAGCCCCATTTTATAATTTCATCTTTTTTTATTTATGTAATTTTTAATTTTTTCTAGAAACTCCATGTTTAAAATTTTTAATTTTAAAATTCAAAGCATGACATGTGAGGTGGTTGAATCCATATAAAATAATAGCATGTGAAATGGGTGGATGGCATAAAATAATAAGGCAACTTAATGCTTCACCTTAATGTGGCCACCCAACTTTCCCTCCATGTTATGATTTTTTTCTTTTGAAATATGTTTGAAATGGAAATAAATAGCCCCCCATGCTAGAATGAAAAGAGATCTTTTGGCAATTACAAATTATTTAAGTTGTTCTTGTGGTTTGAAAGCTTGGTGGCCAAACCTTAGCAATCTTTGGTGGGAGCACTAGTTATCCAACATATCTTCTTTCCTCACCTCCAATACCCATGTTCTTTCAATCTCACAAAAAAATAGAACACCCACTTCCATCACCCAGTGTCGTTGTGCCACTTTTCCAAGTAACTAAAGATAGCACCTAGGCGCTGGTCATTCGATTAAGGCAGTTACTGTGTACATCAAAAATTTCATTTATGATATTTATTACCATTAAAAACATAATTAA
The DNA here is from genome assembly GCA_021442155.1 of Cymbidium sinense. Classification (NCBI taxonomy): domain Eukaryota; kingdom Viridiplantae; phylum Streptophyta; class Magnoliopsida; order Asparagales; family Orchidaceae; genus Cymbidium; species Cymbidium sinense. The sequence goes on along the minus strand of CM038221.1, from coordinate 90,091,289 downwards.
CAAAATCTATGAAGTATGTCAGGTATTGATGAAGTACTTCAGTTCTTTGACAAAAGGCTACATTGCAGCTCCAAAGTTTTTATCTTTTCTTTTAAATATGTTTGCCAACCTATAAAACTTTTGAACGACTTTTAGATTGGTGTCTTGGTGCTAGTTTGTTAGTGCCTATGCATTGGATAACTAGTCAACTAGCTTTATATTTTTCTTTATGGTACTTAAACATGCGCTGTTGGGTTTATAATGACTAAGTACTTATATTTCTATCTGTCGGTGTTAGGGCAATGACTTCCAAGCTTTGAGGCACAGAATGCTGGGCACTAAAGCGCTAACTTTCCAATGCCATAGCACTGAACCTTTACCACTGTGGCATTGCTATTTTTGCACCACGGTGTTGTCTCTCAGGAATAAAAATCAAACATTCATATGTTTGCTATATAAACTCTAAATCTATTTAGCACTCCAGAGGGAGGTAAGTTCAATCTATATATTTGATATATGAACTCTAGATCTTTTTAGCAATTCATAAGGATGTAAGCCTAATCCATATGTTCTCTATGCAAGCTTTAAATCTATTTGGCATTCCAATGGGATGTAAGTCCCATCACTAGTTTGCTATACAAACTCTAAAACCTATCAAGCATTCAAAAGGGATGTAAATCCAATCACTAGTTCACTATATTAGATTTAAAACCTATTTAGCATTCCAAACAAATGTAAGTACAATCATTGGTTCTCTATGCAGACTCTAAATCTTATCTTGCATTCCAAAGGGACGTAAGTATAGTCATTGGTTTTCTATGTGAACTCTAAATCTTATTTGGAATTCCAATGGGATGTAAGTCCAATCCATATGTTCACCATGCGAACATCCAAACCTGATTCCTATCTGGCATTCCAAAGAAAAGTAAGTCCAATCCATATGTTCTTCATGAGAACATCCAAATATAAATCTTATCTAGCATTCCAAAAGGATGCAAGTCCAATCTATTCATTCACTATGTGAACACTTAAAACTTAACTGACATTCCAAAGGGACATAAGTCCAATCTAATTTCTTTCTAATATATATGTAAGTCTAATTTATGCTTGCAATGCAAGCACAGCCTAAACCCATCTATATTTGCTATGCAAACATAACCTCAATCTAACTGGCTATTTAATGGATGTAAGCCTAGTCATTTTTTCACCATGTGAACTCCCCTATAATTATAACATTTAAATGGATGTAAGCTCTACATACATCTGCAATGCAACTACTCCATAGCGATTGAATTATTGAGTAAACTTATAAATTAAGTCTAGCTTGAATAATTTAATAAACACTTACAATATAATAGCTACACTAAAACTTTGGTCTACTCAAAATATCTGAAATGAGGTAACCCTTGGTTGTCAATTAGACTCCCTGGACATTAAGGGTAATAGCCCTTTGATGTTAGTAGACTAGATTAATGGCAATCACAGGATGATGGATCCATGGGATCTTGTTCGGGACTACTCTCCATTTCTTCTAGATAGTCATCCACTCCACACCACTAGATACCAATTTATATTAAGAATTTATGTTTATTTCTAACCATAATTTAGAGTGCACTCTTATTAAAATAAGAGAGGAAATTAACTATGAATGCATGCATTCGAAGGAAGTAGAACCCAATTCTAAATAAACATAATGTTGGGAAAATTTTGGTTGAATAAACATCAATTTTCCTCATGAAGAACAAACTCTCTAACATCCTATAAAGTGGATAGAGATTTTAAAGGTGATTTTCCTAAGTGATCAATTCCAATCCCCTATATTCTATACTCATATTTTGGGCATTTTGAGCACTAAATATTATATTCTTTCCTAATTTTTTTTTTACTTTCCTACCTTCTACAATTCTTCTGCCCAACTCTTCCTAGATATCTTAGAAAGTCCTTTCTCCATCATCGGAGAGATTTGGATTTAACATGAAGCAATCAACCTAACTTTTCATTATCCTTTTACATGGATGGGGCCTTAGAGGATCAAAGAATCAAGAAAGAAATTATGCTAAAAAAGAAAAGAAGAATTATTATCATCTAGTCCATAAGAATTATGGTTAAGAGAACAAATAACCAAGCAAGTATGTACCCCTACTTGTCAAATTAAGATTCAAATTCAAACTTAATTTTTGACACATGATGGTGTATTCAAACTCTAAATTGATTGTGAATCAAGTTAATGGTGTCTTTGAGGTTCAAAATAAAGTGTTGTAGAGGTATTTATACAAGATGAAGATCAAAATTAGATAACTCAAAGATCTAAAGATTATATTGTATTTAAAGAGGAAACCATCTTGTTGACCTACTTTGAAAGATCCAAGGTCATTGAGACTAACCCCTTTTAAACTCATCAATATAAGTATTTAAGTGGGAAAGTCATTACAAATTAAAGGGGATGACTTGTGATGATAGGTAGATCCATTTAAATTTTTTTAATGACATGAGACAATCAAGAAAGCATAAAAAACCTTAAGTTATTTAGAATCAAAGAAGCCTAATACATCTTGATTAATGAGGAGTTACTCAAAAAGTTTATCAATCCACTAAACAATGGTTCATTAAAAAAAAGTGACTAAGAAAATATGCTCAATGAAGTGCACTCAATTTTAATACAACCTTCACAACAACTAAAGTTGATCATTAGCCCCCTAACCATTTTATTGTATGGAGGATAGACCTCATCAACTCATTACTAGTCACTAGAAACTAGAGAAAATTCATCATGGTCATGATTGATAACTTTATCAAGTACATTGAAACCAATGCCTAGCGAAAATAGTAGAAAGTATGGTCTACCCAATGCTATTAGACAATAGACATCAGTTTACCAACAATGCCTTCAAGGAGTTCTTTTTGTTAAAGGGAATTAACCTAATAAATTTTTCAGTCCATCACACACATATAAATGGTCAGGTCAAGACCTATGACAAATATATCCTTAATATATTTAAGAAGAAGATTAAAGGCACCAAAAGGATACTCATTTTACTTTGGCTTCTCATAACAACATGCTTCTCACGACAGGATAAATGCCATTCACCCTAACCCATGAAACAAATGCTTTACGTCCCATCAAGTTTGAGATACATAGCCAATGATTTATAATGATGGTCAATCTCAATCAACATAATGCTAAGTGGAAGAAATTAATTAGAGAAGCATGGAGACAACACTTGACTTACTAGAAGAGCTCTGAATACAAATATCTTTTAAAAAAAGAAGGAAATAAATAGTAAGATAATAAAATTTTCAAGTAAAAGCATTTTTAACTCAATTACTTGGTGCTAAAAAAGTTCAATGCCACAACTCTCAACAACACACTCTACAAACTTGCCTCTACTTAAGATGAAACATACCACATCAACAAGCAAGTGAAGCCAAACACCTGGCAATAATAGACTTATTGAAGTAAGGATGTGATGTATAACATCATAAGGATCAAGAAATTAAAGCTAAAGGTCCATTTAATATATCTCAATTGAAAGCCCAAGAAAATTCAAGGAAAAAAGAATTCTTAGCTCGTTAGCCTGCCAAGTCCATTTATGATTTGATTTTTTAAATCATGTAACTTTTAATTTCCTTCTAGAAACTCTAATAATTAAAATTTTGAATTTTAAATTCAAAGCATGGCATGTGATGTTCTTGAATCCACAAAAAATAATAATATAAGGACTAATGATTCAGTGGTATTTGTTAATCTATTACATAAGGACTAATGATTTGGTTAAATATTTCAATAAAACCTAAGTCAATTTATTAAAAATTAGTAAATTTGATAATAAAAGAAATGTCATTTTATTATGAATCTTTTTGAGAATATAAAATAATCAATATAACTCTCACATAGAAAACTACTTATACATTGATCATTGGATTAGAGTAGTCCATCTATTTAAAAGTGGAACTTCCATCTTTATGCATAAAAAAAAGCTATACCTAATAGTGTTGAACAACTTTAATGACTTTTTTACTTTAAGCTCAACAAATCCTTAAACTTTATCATGCTTAAAAAAATGGTAGATGATTAACATATTAGAATCATAACAGTTATAGTATGTAATATGATATTGTCTTAAAGTTGATTCATCCTCTTGTAATTGAAATAATTTATGAAGGGGATTATATTTTTTAAAAATCAAGAATGACACTCATCTACAACCTCCATTCAATGGGCATTTCTTAAAGAAATATTATAGTTGATTATTTTCTTAATCTTTTTTCTATAAAAGGCAAAACAAAAGAAAGAATCACTCTTATATCCCATTTTAAATCTGCTAATAATTAGTAATATTTATGAAGTTCAAGAGCTAAATAGTAATTAAATAAAATATCATCAACAAAACCATAACTTTATATCTCTTATTCAGTTGTTTATTTTTTAACAAGCTTAAAATTGAGCATTTATGCTATAATATAATAGGCTTGGTTTGTTTCTTGTTTCTTTCAATAAAGTCATCATTCATAATCTTTCCATGTTTTAAGAAATAAAGATATGTATTAGAAGGTAGACCAACCACCAATTCTTTTAGTGGAGTACCATTTATTTTTAGAAGAGCATGAACCAATAAGTGTAACTTTCTCAATTTGAAGATACAAGGATCTCTTAGGTCATGGATGAAGTGTTGGACAAGATAAAAGTACAATGACTAATCTCATAATGTCAACTAATTAAAAAGCTTTTCATATGGTACATTATTAGTCTAATAAAAAGTATCATTCCTCTAAATAGGTTATTGAAATTATACTTTGCCAAATTATAGATCCCCTAGAAAGAGTTATTTTAGTAACTTTTAGTAAAGTGCCTTATACCGGTAAACTTAAAGTAGGACCTAAGATAGTATTTCATGATAAGAGGGTTCACTTGGGAAGCATTTTAGTGTGATGTCATCAAGTGGGTCCAATAGATCTCCTTTTGTTCTTTGCTTGTGTATATATAAAGTTTATAATGAAACAATAGATTAGGATTGTTAAATGTTAAGTATCTAGTGAGAACTTTTAATTAAAGTCCAAGATATGCATTTTTTATAGAACTTTCATTATGTTATTGTTGTTCATTCACATTTTATTATGGAATATTTAAGTACATCATAAAACATTTAAATACATTGAATTATCTCCTTAAATGCATTGAATCTTTGCAAAAGATAACTTTATTTGATAAAAAAAGTTCTAGATGCTCGGTTCTCGCAAACAAAACATAATAAACCCTAATGAAAAATGTTTTATTCATAATATCTATATATGTTAAAGTTTTTCGAAACAAAGATATTTGAATGTCGTATATTGATCTTTACAGTAGCACTTTAAAATAGTTACACATTTACATAAATGAAAGAAATATTAAAAAATATTTCTTGGTAATAAATTTTGGATATATCTTTCTACCCTCCAAATAAATAGAATATATATTTCAATTAATTTATTGCACTAATATAACCTTTTGTCTAAATTAATAATATATTTCTAGCTATTTCTTTCCATTCCTTAAAATAGTGAGATGGCATACTTTAATTGGAAGAGTATATTAACATAATATTTTGTTTATGGTAATATCAAATTGTGGGTCTCATCTTCTTATTCCTCCAAATGAAGAAATAAAGCATTTCCATTAATGGAATATGCCAATGTAATCTTTTATTTATCCTAGTGATAAAATTTTCTATATATCCTCCCATTCCATTGAACGAGGAGAAAGGACATTTCAATTGTTGAAAATTATCAACATAATTTTTTATCTATCCCAAAAAGTTATATCAATGTAATTTGAAAATAATTATAAAATTCTTTGTCTATGAAAATCTTTAAGCATCATTTGGTTATTATAATATGATTCTTTTCAAAGAAAGAAACTTAAATATATTATAGAAGCCAACAAGTTTGAATAGTTATACTAGATTTGAGTCAACAAAGCTAAGTTACACAAGGTTACTATAATTCCATTATCAATGAGAAATTTTAAGTTGGTTTATGAAGTCTAATCCACTTTCATGATCAGTGGGCCATTTGTCCATGTGGATACAAGCATGGTTAGCAGTGGTGATGTAGTTTGATCATGGTCATTCAATCAAAGATTAGATGGTCTAGAACCATCATGTGATTCCTAAAGGGTAAATCAAGATCATGAGATTAAATCACAGTTGTTTATTCCAAATAAAAGGAATGGATAATACTGGTTTTGTCCCTAACCTTCTAATGAGGGCCAAGTGTTGTCCATCTTTAGCTGTTGTGGGACTTAAAGATTTTGATTGGAAATCAATCATTGATCAATTTGAAATTAATCTCTATAGTTTGATCTCACTAGAGATCAATTTGACTTCACAAAACACTAAACCAAAATAAAAGGTGGACTTCAATTTAAGTTGCAATCATTATTGATTTCCAAATGAATGATTTATGGATTAATTGATCCAAATTTTGCATGATTGGGATTAGTTTGGGATAAGTGTTTCAATTTTGATTAATTTTGTTTGAGTAATTTAATCATGTTGAATTCACTTGATTATTTGTCATGAGATGATGATTGAAATTATTATTAATTTTTTTCGAAGTAATTTAGAGTATAATTGATTCATGCCATATGGCTTTTCAATTTGATTTAGGTTAATTTAACTTATTTGATCTAAATAAATCAAGTTGGGTCTGTTAACTTATTTGGCCATCTTGGACTTTAATTTTAGGTTTCATTATGGTTACTTAATCATTTATGATGATTTTGATTAATTAATTTCATTTGATTTAAATTTAGATTTAATTTTAACCAAAATTGACCAATTTGACATATAAGGGTCAAGTTGGGCTCAATTGAGTCTAAATGGCCAATTTGACTCAATTAAAGTGTATTTGAGCTCCAATCATGTTTGATTATTTATTTAACTTGATTTGGATTTGTTTATTTGAAGTTAATTTTGAATTTAACCCATTTTGACCTAAGTTGAATTTAATGGACCACATTAGATTCATTTGAGTTTATTTGGTAAAATTGATCCCATAGAATTGTTAAACTATGTTTATTTGATGAATTTGAGCCTTTGGAGTAGCTCAATTTGAATTAATTTTGATGAGCTAATTTTTGGACTTGGTGAGGCCCACATCTGTCAACCTAGGTCAAATGACCTAAATGGCCACTCTATACTGCATTTGAATTTGGTTTCCAATTTATTAATGCTTATATTTTTATTCAATTTTTTATTTAATTTTAATTTGCTTTATTTTTATTTAATTCTTTTTGAATTTAAGTGATTTTGAGCTTAAGTGAGTTAATCAAGTCAACAACCCAATTATCCTAATTTGGGCTCAATCGAATTTAAGTTTTAATTTAGATATGTTTAATTTTTGTTTGGATTAAATTTTAATAAATTTATATTTGATTAGATTTAAGCACTAAAGAGGTACCCTAAGTGTCTAGGTAGAAAGATCCCTAGTTTAGGATTCAGATCTTATGTGCTAAGGGGATGACTGTTAACCTCATTCAAAAATAATATCAACAAATGGACCCTAATAAGTGTGGTGGACTGACTAGAGTTCACCACACATCTTGGCTTTGACTGAATTAATCAACAGGTCCTTAAAAAAATCTTGAATTTAGATAAATTTTCTCAGTTTTAAATTTGATTGTGAAAGATAGGCATGAATTTCCTTGAATAGTTTGAAATTTGAAAAGTATATCATTAAATAAGTTTAGACATACTAATCTCCAAAGTGATTAAAAGTCATGCTAGGAAAGATTCACTAAGGATTATAATCCAAACATTGGCTTTATTTGCATTGGTTTTGAATAATTATCTGGGGAAGAAAGTACAGGGACACATCTTTATGAGTGAATTAATTAGAAGAATAGGATCTTTAAGTGTTTATGCTGAAATAAACTGGATCCTAAATTTTGGTTTTACTATTGGCTTGCAGTGAATATTCTAGGGAGAAGGCATAGCGAATCACATCTTCATAGGTGGAATTGACTAAGGGGATAGTCTTAGTGACAAACCAACCTAAGGGAAGGATCTATAGACACATATTCTTAAATAGATTAGATATGATGCTGCTAAAGAACTTATTACTAATTAATTGTATAAAAGAAATTGGATGCCATTGTAGACACTTACTCTTATTTTCATTGTACTAATCCCTAGAGGATTCCACTATGAATACATACTCCTACTTAGGGATTTTAGTTAGTATGTAGGGGCTTTGATGGCTTAATTCTTGACCTACATAACCAATTTGGACATGGGGGTGGGCTGAATTTATCCACTACTATGACTTTGGCTTACTAGGAAGGTGTCACAAGGACTAACTCCTAAACTTAGAAGGCCTAACTAATAGGAAGGGTCCTTGGTGGCTTAATCCTAAACTTGAAAGTTAAATTGAGAAAAGAGATCTTAAATGACTTTATCCTGAACTTTAAATTTTCTTATAAAGGAGACCTCTAAGGGACTTATTTCCAACTACCAGATTTAGCTATCAGAAAGGGGCCTAAATGGTTTTATCCTAAACTTAAATAACTAGAATGATAAAGGGGCATTGGATGGCTTAGTTTCTAATCCTTAATTTTGACTAATAGGAAGGGGCCACATGGACTTTATCCTAACCTAAATAGTCTTTAAAAATATGGACTTGATGGCTTAACTCCAATCCTAGAAGGTTTCTTAGAAAAGATACCATTGACGGATTTACTCATTAACTAGCTAGATTAATTATTAGAAAAGGAACTTCATGTCTTAATCTTATTGTAAATAGCTAGAATGAGGAAAGGGGCATTAGGTGGCTTAAATCTTAATCCTCAAATTTTTTTCTAGAAAGGATGCCACTATAGGATTTATTCTTATCTAACAGACTTTAGCTAGTAAGAAGGGGTTATATCAACTTTATCTTATCCTGAATAGCTTGATTGAGAAGAGGGGCCATAAATGGCTTCAATCCTAATCCTCAAATATTTCCTAGAAGGTATGTTGCTAAAGGGTTTATTCCTAACTAGCAGATTATTATCAAAAATAAATTTTAAAAGTTATCCATTTTCAATCTCACATGATTAAAAGCAATATCAAAAAAAGAAGCTAGACCAAAAACAATTTGTCTTATGAAATACCAACATTTGACCCAAAAAAATTGCATAAAAAAATTTAGTAGAAAAAAATATAACTTTATTGATTTTTCTAAAATGGGAATACTATTCATACATAATACTTTTTCAAGTAACATACATTAATAGGTAGTGTTAAATGTTCACCATTATAAGTTATCAATTGATAAGAGCCTCCTTCATAGACCTTTTCTAGATGAATGGTCCATCCCATGTTAATTTAAACTTATTTCTTATTAAAATTGGCCTTCAAAGAACCAAGACCAAGTTTCTTACTCGAAAGGTTCTATGATAGAATAATTTATCATGAGCTTGAACAATACATGATTAGTAAAGTTCAAGACATTGTTGAGCTTTAAGACTCTTTTCTTCAAGGTTTTCAAGTTCTTCGAATCAAATTTTATGATTTTTATCAATTATAATATGATTATTGATTTCAATCCTCAGAGGAGGAAGTTGTACTTCTAAAAGAAGAATAGCTTTTGTCCCATAAACCAAAGCAAAAGGTGTAAACTGAGTTGGTGCCCTGCATGTTATCGGATAGGCCCATAAGACCTCAACTAAATTCTCATGTCATTGAAGTTTATTATCATCAAAGACTTTCTTCAAAATTTACATGAGTGCTCTATTAAAATCTTTGGACAATCCATTTACCCTAGGTTAAAAAATGGTTGAATATCTCCAATCAATGTTATGTTTATCCACAAATGATTTATTTTAGTAGACTTAAAAGTTGGATGATTATCAAATATGATTCAATGAGGAATGCCAAATTGATATATGATATTTTCCCAAAAAAAAAAAATTAAGTACATGGTGTTCTTTAACATCCCTTTAAAAAAAGTAATCAGTTGTAGCTAATATGAAATGATGCCCTTTTAGTGATGGAGGATTAATAGACTCTATGATGTCAATACCCAACTCTCAAAAGGCTAAGAGGTGATCATTAGATGTAATATGTTATGAGGTTGATATAAAACCTCACTATGTACCTGCCATTGATGACAACAATGTACAATTTTCATACAATCATTGATCAACGAAGGCCAAAAATATCCAACACTTTTAATTTTTAATTTCATTTTGGGACCTGATTCAAGAGCATCACACTATCAAAAATGTACCTCAATTATAATCTTGTAGGCTTTTTATTTATCTAAAATCATAATCACATTTGATCAAATGACTGATGATATAATACACCATTGATCAATGAATAAGATAAAGCTCATTTCTTAATTTGATTCGCTAATGATTTATCTTCTAAGAGCCTCCCCTCACATAAATAGTCAATAAATTACTATCTCGAATCATTTTTTTCTTGAACTTAAGTAAGAGTGGCTATTTCTCAATTTCAATTTTTTATTTTTGTAATGTAATTCTATAGGAGACAGAATCTGCTGATTTTGAACTTCTATAGATATTGATTCTTTTAATGGTCATCCAATCTCTTTTTTAAGCTTCGCTAAGGCATCCATAATGAAATTATCATTACATAATATCTTATACAAAATTATAAAAGGAATTTTCTAGAGTAATTTCATTATATAATGATGATAGCTAAAAAGTTTTGGATGAAATACTTTATAGATTCCACTAGTTGGGAATCTCCAAGGATTTTAATTTCTTTGATATACATGAAAATAAGTAATTCCACACCAGTTATAAGAGCTTCATTATTTTTTCAAGGTTTAAATAAATGGTTGAAATATTACACCATTCTTTTATCTGGAGTTATGTAAATCAACCTAATCCCTGCCTTCCATGGAATGGAAGAATTAAATTCTTTACTTTTTTAGAGGAGGCAACACCATCGAATTATAGCTCCTAGGTGACATTATTATTTTCCTTTAAATTTATGTTTTTCTCATCAGGGATATCATCATTCACAGGAGAACCCTTAGGGAGTTGGTGTGCCACTAAGAAAGAAGCTATGACTTGGCCTTTTATAATATAAAAAGGTATTTGAATTGCAATAAGATCATATACCAACATGCCAAATGTCAAAATAATGTAGAGCAAGCCATGAGATATTGCAAAGGAATTATTCTTGAAGTTAAATTTACTTTATATGAAACATGCAGTACATCAATTTTTGGCCAGAAAAGACTAAAGCTAAACAATGCTTTCCGATAGGTGGATAATTTATTTCTACTAGGATGATTCTACGGCTCAGATTACCCATGACATTTTCTTTGCCCTCGTCATTAATTTGAACTAAAATTCATCTAAGGTTGTAGTGTATAAAATCAATAGCATCCTTAGAATAAGGGTAACCAAAGCAAAAGGATTCATTAAATATTCTTTTAAACATTGAAATGCATTTTAACATTTTTCATCCATAATTAATTTAGAATCATTTTTTGTTAGTGACACAAATAGTTAGCGTCTCTCAAATATAATTGATATGAATCTTCTTAGGTACATAAGCCTACCTTGAAATGATCTTAATTGTGTAAGACTTCTAGCTGGAAACATTTCTATAATGGCTTAAGTTTTTTCAAGATCAATTTTTATTCCATGGTGTCTCATTATAAACCCTACAAATTTCTCTGAAGTTACCCCAAAGGTACACATCAAAGGATTCATTTTTAGGTTATAATGGCATAATAGTTCAAAAATAATCCTACTATCATAGAGATGACTCTCTTTTTCTTTGCATTTTATGACTAGATCATCGATGTAACTCTCAACTTAATTATGAATTAAATCATCGAAGATCTTAGTCATAGCTCTTTAATAGGTACCCCTGACATTTTTGAGACTGAATGGTATGACCATGTAATAGAATATCCTAATCTAGGTTTTGAGCGTCATATGTTTCTCATCTTTGGGGGCCATTTTAATTTGGTTGTATCTAGATGACTATGGAGAAAATTTATGACGACATGTAGATTTTGAGGATACTTATTTAGGTAATTAAATGTGTTATTAAGTGATAAAAATGTTATCTCAAAAGATAAAAATATTATCTTATAATTGATTTGATTATTTAATAATGACTCCTAAGGTTGATGGGTCTTTGATTTAGAAGAGATTTTTCATTTACATTACATGAAAAATAGAAGAGGATTTATTTTAGTGCAGGGTTTGTAGTTCCCTATAAGGGCAAGCCCCTATAGTTAATTACATATAAGATGGAAAAGAAATCCTCCTAAGTGTTGATGTCATTTTTGGATGAGGTTAACATCATCTCTAAATTACTAATTATGACATCTAATCCTAGATTAGAAGTCTCCTAATTAGACACTTAGGATAGTACTCTTAGTGATGCATCCTTCTAATGTTTGACCTAACCCAATAAGATTGGGTAGACCTGAACAAAAGCTAAACCAAAACTAAATCAAACATATTCAAATTGGAATCTAGATCCAATTGAGCATAAACCAATGTAATTTAGATGATCGACATGATCATCCTATTTAAGCTCAAGAGGACCTAAAATTAAATAAAATTCAAAAAAATAAAAATGACTTCAATCCAAATCAAATAAAATTATGAAACAATGATATAAACATAAATGAAATGAAAGTTAAATGAAAGTCAACCATTGAACATTGGATCAACTTATGTTGGTCCCACCAAGACAAAGGTCAATCCACCATAATTTGACCAAAATAAATCATTTCAAAGGTTTAAAGTAATAAAATAAACATGTTTAAACATGAATCAAATACATATAAATCCAAAAAGGTCTTAACTAGATTAATTAGACAATCTTATCTAAATGGGCCTAAGTGGACCTTATTGAATTCAAATCCAAATTAAATTGAAACCAATTTAAATTAATTATGTAAAATCATTTAAAAGTTATTATTAAACATAAGTTAACCAATTATTTGGTTTAATTTAATTAATATGGTCATTTGATCCAATTAGACTAATAATAACCCATTAAACCAAAACTTGGCTAAAATGGGTTTTAAATCCAAAACAAATGAATTTGATTGACCTAAGTCATCCCAAATACTTGGAATAACATAATTGAAAGCTAAATACATTATGATTGATTCAAGAAGGCCATTGGACTCAATTATATTCAACCAAATCCATTTAAGCCATAATGGGTTAAGTGTTGAAATAAGCAAACAACCAACTCCAAATTTCATGAAGCCCATTATTTGGGGACATTATAAATGATTAAATAAACATAATTGAAGCTTAAATGGAAGAAGTTATGCCAAGTCAAAAAGAAAAAAAATACCTAAGTGGCATATTTCAAAGTATTTTAACATTAACCTAGATTAATCACCTTAGAACACATCTAAACTCATCCTAAGTTGAATTTAAGTAAATGGCAGCCAATATTAAGCATATAAAAAGTTCCAAGTCTATACAAAGGATTGGAATATTTCATAGGAGGAGAAAAGGCTAAACTTAGCCAATGCCTTCCTCAAATCCCCTAGATTCATTCCATGTGTTGATGAGGTGTTTTAATTTAGAGTCATGTGGACACCACAAAAATCTTAGATGGTACTTATTGAAGTGATTAGGTATGATGTAATATCTTGAGAGACAGAAATATCACCCTATAATGGACCTAATGATCTAATAAGGAATCCTAAGGAAGATGGGTCTACATATATACCAGAGATCTTTCATCTACTTTCCATAGAAAAGTAAAGTATGGTTTATTTTATGATGGGTTCTTTAGTTCCCTATGGAAGCAAGCTTCTATAGTTAATTACATCCTAGGAAATGTGAATTTCTTAAGAAAACTCTTGATTAAAGTATTCAATAAATATCTCCTGAGACTTCAATGTTAGATTATTAAAGGATTTAGTATTTAGAAAAATCAAGTGAGAAAGTTTAATTTGGAAGACTTATTTCATATTCCAAAGGAAGATGAGTAAGGAGCACTCTTGATACTAGGAAGTCTAGTGTGCACTCCAGCCTATCCTATGGTGAGGCTGTATATGTTTGAAAGAGAGAGTTTATTTTTGTTTGAGTTGAAATTTTATTAGAATGTTAGGGCTTATAGTCCATCAACACAAGATTGCAGAAATGCCTAAGAGGTAAGGACTTATACTCGTAGCCTGAAGGAAATAAGTAGCCTCAAATCTTAAATCTAGGATGCTTTAACTCAAGCTAAAAGAATGATCTAAATTTAATTAAAAAATAGGACATAATGGTTTACCTCCATAAGAGAGGGTAAACCCATCCTGACTCTTCTGAACTTAAAATTGCCTGGAGTGACCACTAACTAACACCTCTTATGCATCAAAACCATGTAGGCTAGTCTTATGTATGTGCAAGATAGCTAGGCTTTTATTTAATTAGAAAGGAGACTAGAGTCCTAAACTCACTCCCTAAGAGGCTAGATCATGTCTAGAATGAAGGCATGACTTAGACTAAATGCAAAAATTTATAATTCTTTATATCATTTTGACACATTCATTTGGACTAAGGCTTGGAACAATTATGCCTAAATGCAAGATGAAATTAGATTATTAGCTAAATTACCAGGAGGAGGTGTTCTCCACTACAAGGGATGCCCTCACAGGTCAAGCATTCCTTTATCATGCAAGAGTGAAGACCCTCCCTATTCAAGAGTGAAACATAATGACATGTATGATAGTTAGAACATACAACATTCAGCTAAGGGGTTGCTAAATCTTTTAATTATCCTAATTATAACCTAAGCTTTAAAGTAAAGTTATGAGTTATTTAATGGGGGATAGAAAAATAAATTTTATCCTAACGAGCCTACTGCATCTAGGCCACACATTCAATCACCAAGCTTTAAAAAACCTACAAAGAACATGCAATTTCTATTATGCAAGATAAACACAATATTTAAACATTTATAAATTTTTTGAAAGAATAAGAGGCCGGTGCGGCCGGGTACCGCCGTACACCCCAAAAAATAAAAGAAGTTGGGTAGCCGAGCTCTACCCTTATACAACCTAGATTACAAAAGAATATTACAATTACAATTGAACAAATGTCATGGGGGTCTTCATTCTTCATCTTTTCCTTCTCTTCTACTTTCTTGAGTATGGTTTTGCTCCAAGGCTTCATAGGGCCTCCCAAGACTTGACCTTCTAGCCACTACTCATCTTAAACCCCAGAGCATTAAGCCTAATTATTATTGCAAAATTTCATTTTTATAGAAAAATAAAATATAACTACACCTGTATAATAGATGTTAGCTAAACAATCATAAAAACCCAAGTAGTTATATTCTATAAATTTGGGCTTAGCACCCTGCACATGAGTAATCAAGCCCAACTATTCTAATGTGGATTATGCAAAGAGGTATAAGCAAATCGTAAGCAAAAGAAATTATATTTGTTTATTATTACAGTGACCCCTTTAGCATAATCCCCCACAAAAAACATCATTAGGCTATGAACGGCCTAACATCTAGTCTATGCATAAGTACTCCTAACATCAAATCTAAAACATTACATTATAAAACAGAAACACAACATGACAACATACACCAACCTAACTTAGAGTTAGAAGTGGTGACTTAGTATTCTAATGTGTGTGCTAAGGCTTAGTGTGGTATGTATTAACTAGGCTTTAGGATTATGTTCATCTAAATTTGGAATGTTCAAATTACACATGAGGGGAGGTTTCACTTCAAGTTATTAAAAGGATTTAGTGGATTTGAATTTATACTTTTATTTTGTTCCACTTGATATTTTCCTAAAATCTAATTATTATAAAGAGAGGAAAGAGGTTTGACCCTCTTCTTTCCTACCTTGAGTTAATTTCTAAAGGCATGTTGTTACAATTTTTGGTTTTTTTAAGTGAATGATTTATTAAGCATTTTATTAATCCTAAATTTGGGTTAATCTTAAAGAATCCTATTCAAGCATAAATGACATCTTAAGATTAATGAGATTGAATTACTATCACATGGATAATGTTACATCATTCCTTTTCATCATTAATAGCATGTATATGATTTTGAGCTTAACATGCCCATACATACAATGCATTTTTGGCACACTTGAATGATTATTAATGCATATATTTTTTTGGTAGAAAAGAGAGATTTCATTCCTTAGCTAAGTATACATACACATGTATTAGATATTTAAGCAAGTACGTGCCATTGTTAAACAACGAAAGTGAGGTAATCTAAGACCTCATTGGGGCTACTTAGAGCCTCATGTTCTCGGGATGTCCAGATTATATACTTGCTATTTTAAATACATATTAATGTATACATAAACATAAGAATAAAAATTATGCAAAAGATTGTATGTTAACAAATTTTTTTACTCATGTAAAGTAGAGCTCTATCCAAATTCTAATGCATGTATACATATGAATGAAATTAAGTAAGTATGTGCCATTGTTAAACTAGGGAAGTGAGATAATCTAAGACATTCTTGTGGTTATTTAAAGCCTCATATTCTCAAAATGTATAGACTATATACTTACTAACATTCTAACACATGTAAACAAACATATAAATTATGAAAATAGAACAATACTTTAACATGCTTAAACTTTATGCAAATGTAAGTCACATAGGCTATTAATAGCTAATTATCAATTTAAATTTTCATCATTAGTTTATAATTTTGAAAATAATCTGAGGTTTATTAGTGATAATAGCCATGCCATATAATATGATTAATTTAATACATGCAAATTACACCTATAGAACTATATTCATTTGATTCTTTTATTTGAAAACATGAATGCATGATCATACAAATGTATAATGATTAAAAAGAAATAATTAAACATTGCCACATAATACATTTAGTCACATTAATTCCTAAGGACAATCAAGTCAAATAAATATCCTTTAAAATTAACCAAAGTTTGTTATGAAGTTTAATTTTCGATTTGAATTAGTAAAACTTAAAGAGGAGAAAGACATTTGTTGTTTTACCCCATACCATGTGAGTGACTTAATGTATGTAAAGAGAAGCAATTAAGTAAATTTTATGGATTGATTAAGTTCAAGTTATTAAGCAATCAATTTAATTTATTTTTCCTATGCTTTCTTAATTTAGTTAACTACTTAATCATGAGCCTCTAATGATATGCAAATGATAAATTAAAACTTGTAATGCTCCTAAAGGACCTAATGCAATTAGGCTCATGTTTAAGAAAGAATCTAAATTAAGTACTTAAATAGTTTTCCCATGCCCATGGGTTAACCATAAGTTCCTTAATGATCTTCATGTTATCAAACAGATAAAGGAAACTTGAGAATTCAATTTACATTATTTGAAGTAATTATCATTTTATTTGATTTAGTTTCACCATTAATATACTAATTGGCATTTAATCAAATGCATTGATTAACCAATGGAAATACACTTAGGAAAATAACTAGGAAAGATGCCATAACTATTTATCCTCTTCATTCCCGCTATTTTCAGTGATTAACCATCATTAATTATTTAAATTTTACTATTTAGTATTTTTTAATAATTATTAAATTGATTAAATAGGGTAATTAAGATTGAAATTTCAAATTCTCTAAATTACATGACCAATAAATCCTAAGATAATTATGAGAGATAGAGGACATCCCATAGAACTAACCCACCAAATTTGCAATCAATTGGCCAAGTAATTAAGTATTAATTAGGGTAATTAGCCTAAACTTTGGATATTTCTATAATTAGTTATGAATTTTTGAAGTTTTGGCTACTTAATGATATTTTTAACACCTAATTAATCCCCTAAACTATCTACGCCATGCGGGAGCTGACGTGGCAACACTTTCCAAATGGCACCACAAGATAGGCTATTTAAAAAGTCCCCCCATGGCAGCGGATGCAGTTCAATCCCCATCATCTGATCTCTGATCAAATAACAGAGATTAATCCCATGGTTTCCATTAGATTAAATCAAATTATCTAACAGATTAAATCACTATCGTCCATTCTAATCACGTAGAATAGATGGCCAATGATCCATCATCCCCCGAATGCCGAAAGATGAAAATCATCTACCTTTCGCCAATTGATCCGAGCTCTCTCGTAAGATGTCAGGATCGACTCCAAAATGTCCGAGGAGGAGATCTAAAAGGATCCAATAGTGGAAATCGCATGCAATCACACTTTTCTTCATAAAAGAAAAACCCTTAAGGGATTTTCTATGGTTTTCCATAGTTTTACCTCACTAGAGCTAAAGACCATCAGTCTATCAGCTGAGGTAGCTTCATCTTGAAAAGACGTAGCCCTATTATGAAAAACTCAAGCTACCTCCCTATCGATGCCTTTATAGACCAAACACTGCCACTAAGCTCACCAGAGTTGGTCTTAGAGTGCCTTTCGGTGATTAAATTGATTAGGGATCGATTTGTTTCAACTCGCCTAAGCTAGAGGAATGTGTGGGAAGAGTTAATTTTAGTTTAGTGGAGTTTATGTGAGGTTGGATGGATGGGGCTCTCCATTTCGAATGGAGGTTGGTCTTGTCAGTGATGGAGAGCGTGAGGGGATCAGGAAAAAGCTCTACGACTACTTAAAATACCTTAAGGAAGCTCTGTGTCAAGTTTGAATCAATAGGGGAGAAGTATACCCTCCTCCCCAAGTGAACTAGGGACTGAGATTTGCTCAGCCTTTGGCAATCGTCCGGTCGATGTAGGTGGCCGAAGATGGCAGTGGACTACTAAGGTGGAGAATCTTGAGAGGCTGAGGTAGTGGCATGGACTATCATGGGGTGTACCTCCTCCTCCAACTGAACCATTAGGGTGCCTTAGGTGAGTTCACCCTCTCATGACCCAAAGTTGAACCCAACAGCCTTGAGTTAGGTTGGGTTAGTGGTCCAAGTGTCTAAGAATGGCCAAAGGTGGCTACCATGGCTTGGGGATTAGGTGAGACCATCCAAATGGGGATTTTGTCCAATTTAGATGGGTTGGTTCATGGATTTTTCCCAAACTGAGTTCACCATGGAATGGGTTCACTTGGGCTGGCCCATGGTGACCCAAGGATGAGTCATGCCATGCTTGGTTGGGTTTGGACTTTATTTGAATGAGTTTGGCTCAATTTGACCCATATGGGTCAAATGGGGTTCAATTAGATTAAGTTAACCAATTGGTCAAATTTGGGCAAACCAAATATTTATGTGTGTTCAAATGATCATTTGAAATATATTGGTGTAAATGGTTTGGTTTAGTTTGAAGTGGATTTGATTTTGGCTCATATGGGTTCATTTGGGTCAAATGGGCTAAGTTGACCAATTGGTCAAATTGGCCAAATTGGCCTGGGTGGAGGGTTGGTTTAGGTTCAATTGACCATTTGAGAATGATTTTGAGTGTTAGTTTGAATCAATTTAGATTTGATAAGGATTTGGTTCAATTGAACCCTTTAGGTAAATTTAGGCTAAGTGGGTCGATTAGGTTGGTTTGATCAAATTAGGCTCAATTGAAGGTTGGATCATGTTCAATAATCAATTTATAATTAATTAGAGGCATTAGTTTCAATCAATTAGGGTTAGTATTTGATTTGACTCAATTTCAACCTTTAGGTCAAATTGGCTCAACTTGGGTCAAGAGACGAAATTGGCTTGGTTGACTAATTGGTGATTGAGCCATGTTTAATAATCAATTTATAATTGATAGGAGTCATTGATTTCAATCAATTGAGATTGGAATTAGATTTGGTTCATTTTGGTCCATATGGGTTAATTGGGTCAATCTGGATCAAGTGAGTGAATTGGTTTGGTTTGACTCAATTGATTTCAATTGGGAAATCAAGGATGATCAATAATCATCATAGAGGTGATTGGATGGGTTGATTCAATCTAATTTGGGTTGGATTGAAGCTTGAATCAATTTGGTCATTTAGGACACTTTGTGTCAAGTGGAACAATTGGGATGATTGGGTTGAATTAGATTGAATTATGTGTTGAGAAGAGTTCAATGATGGATCTAGGATTCATTAATGGCTTTGATTATAATTGATTTGGGTTGATTGGATTTTGTCTCATTTGGACCCTTTTGGGTCAAATGGACTAATTTGGGTTGATTGGATTCATTTGGGTCAATTAGTTGGATTGCAAGTATTGCAAGGGTTTGGAATAGAGTATTGAATGGTTGGAGTGCTTTTGTGAAAATAAATTGGATTTGATTTACTTGGGTGGGTTTTAGGTTGGATCCATAGGATCATGGTGGAATTAACTTAGGTTAAGGGCTAGGTAAATTTGGCTTGGACCTTGGATAGGAAACAAAATTCAGTTAAGGTTGGTTGTGTTGGATTGAGGTTGGTTTTAGATGATTGGACCAGATGAGTCTTGGTTTAGGCCATAGGATAGGTGAGACCTATTTGTCTTAAGGCATAATCTAAGCTTAGGGTATGCCTTCCTAAGTCTCTAGGCTTGGGTTTAGTATTCCCTTAATCATTAGAAGTGTCCTATGACTAGGGAAGTACTAGTGCTTAGAAGATTTCTAAGTCTAAGATGGGAAGGATGAGTCCTCACTCCAAAAGTGAGGTCAACAGTTTAATTTCAATTGCCCTAAGAAATTCAAAAGGAATGTCTGACTTTCTCACTGCCTTCAGTCCATTATTTGGAGTTCAATTGCCTATGGCCAGTGGCCTCCATTGAAATCCAATGAGAGAGCTTTCGACCAAGCTTAAAAAGGAAAGAAGAGATTGATTTGGCAATTTTGCTCGACTCCATCACCTTACCTAAGTAAAATTGGGTCTAACAAGACTTTTCCCCTCCTCCCAAACATCCCCAATTACTCTTGACACCAAACTCTAGTGGGTCATGGCGAATGTCCATCTCCGCATTAATCTAGAGGGAGGTAAAGCACTTTTCTTCCTCCAAAGGCCTTGTTTCACTTCCGTGAGTGTTTTTGAAAGTCAAAACACCATCGAGACCACAAGCCGGTGAAGTACATGTGAAATTGACCTCCTTGCCATTTGACATTGTCGTTGTTAACCTCATTTTTAGATGAGGTTAACATCATCACTAAACTAGTAATTAGGACATCTAATCATATATAAGAAATTTTCAAATTAGGCACTTAGGACACTACACCTAGTGACATAATACATCCTTCTTAGATTTAATCTAACCTAATGAAATTAGTTGGGCTCAACCCAAAATTCAAACCTTAACAAAGAGGTTAACCAAACACATTCAACTTGAAATTTGAATCCATATGAGCTTAAATTATGGTAATTTTTGTGATTGGCTTAATTAACTTAATTAAGCTCAAAATCAATTAAACCCAAAAAATCCAAAGTAAATTAAAATAAATCCAAAACATGAAATCATAAAATGAAAAACATGAAATCAAATCAAAATTAAGGTCAAATATAGTCAACCATTATTGACATAGGTTTGACTTATGTGGGCTACACTAAGATGAAGGTCAACCAACCAAAATAAGATAAAATAAAATAATTTAAAATGGTCAAATTGATAAAATAAATATGTTTAAATATGAATTTAAATAAATATAAATACATTAAGGACTTAGTCGGGCTAATTAGATCATTTGATCTAAATGGGCTTAAATGAGCCTTTTTGAATTCAAATCCAAATCAAATTGAAACCAACCCAAATTAATTATTCCAAATAATTTGGAAATGATTATGAAATATAATCCAATCAATCATTAAGTCTAATTTGACCAATCTGGTCATTTGACCCAAATAAATCCAACCTAACCCATTAAGCCCAATTTGGGTCAAATGGGTCAAATTAATATCAACCATTCCAAATCATCTCACATACGTGACAAAGCATGATTGAAATCTAAATAAGATATTAATTAAGCCAAATGGGTCATTTGACTCAATTTAAATCAAGGTAACCCATTTAAGCCTAAATGGGTCAAGTTGAGATGAAATGAAAAATCAACTTAAAAAAAACAAACCTAAAGTAATTAATCAATTAAAACATCATAAATCACCACTTAAATATAATTGAGCCTAAACTTAAATTCAATTAATCATTTGAATTTATTTAAACCCAAATGAATGAAAGGTGAGAATGTGACCTTAAAGCTTCCACTAATTATATCCAAAATTAAGCATCCAAAAGATGGTAACATCATATGGAGAAATGAGGTGGAATATGCAAACAAGCTTCTCCCAAATCGATGATAACCCTTTGCTTGCTCCTTCCTACTTCATCCTCACTACCTTAGACCCATCTTATTCAATTGAACACCATTTGGAGATAGCCTCCAAGGGTGGTAATTACCTTGGCCAACCAAGGCAAGCCCCCTTACATAAGAATCTCTCATCCTCTAATGGCAAAAAGAGAGAAAACCAATTTTAGGACTAATTCAGCATCCCCTAACCATTCCTAAGTCAAACAAAGATGAGCGTAGCTTCACCTCAATCCCCTTGTCCCAAACAAGCTAGAGAATGACCAAAGCTAATGGAAAATAGACATAGCATGGTCCATAAGCTGATTCATGAGGAGGGAACCAAATTCCTTCTTCCCAGAGCTTCACCACGACACCACAAAGATTTTTGAATCAACCCCATCACCGGAGACCACCACTGACGGGGTACATTATGAAATGAATTTGAACTCAAGGGAGATCAAACCATATAGATGCATTCCACTTGATTCACTGATGGTTTTGTAATTGAAATTAAGAGATTTATCTAGCAAGATCACAAAAAATTATCTTGGGTCAATGGCCAACATGTGGCTTTTTCAACCACTGAAGGAGAAAAATTCTCCATCGTTCATCCTTTTATTAGGAATAGATGGTCTTGATTTAGTCGCACAATATGATTTCAACCCTATAACAAATAGTGGGATGATCTGAACCATCCGATCTTCAATCAAGTGGCTTTGATCAAACCGCATACATAGTCAAAACAACACTGAATCTATGTGGATCTCACATGGCTGAATTGGGCGCCGCCATAGATAAAGTGCTGCCACATAGGTTCCATGTGGCGTTGACCATTTAAAATGGGAAATTTCTAGTTTTTCAAATTAAATATATTTTAAAAAATACCCAAAAATTGAAAAAAAATCTAAAATATAATATACACATAAAAATGTAATTAAGGGCTCCATAGATTCCTCTTAGCGAGAAAAATCCATTAAACCCAAAATCCCTAATTTTTATTCAGTAATCTTATGTTAATTTGAGTTAGAATGAAAAAAAATCAAACTCAAATTAATCTCAAACCACTCTTCCAATTGATTTAAAACTTTAGGGAACTGAAATTAGGGATAAGATATACATTAAGTAAATTTTTCATTATTTTTTGCAAAATAAATATAAAATTATGAAATTTTCTATCTGAAATCTTAATTTTAATGAAATAAATTAATTATAAATTTTAAAAATTATGAGAGCTTAAGAAAACAATTCAAATCATCATAATAACCTATAATGAACATAAACTTTCCATTAAAACTCACCGAAATCTCATAAAACCTAAAATTTAATTAAGTAATTAATTGAATTAATTAATCAACTTGAACTCAAAAAAATATAATAAATCAACCAAATTTACACAAATTTTAAATAAGCCTCTATAGATGCATATTTCAGAGAGGAATATAGGAGAATTAAAACCCTTAATTAATTTTACTTAATTTAGGCTTAATTTATATTTTAGTGAAATAATTAAAACATTAATTAAACTTAAATTATACATCTGATCAAGATAAATCTTTCGAGAAATCAAACTGGAAAAGAACCCCATTTGCCATAAAAATTTCAAGGCTAATTGACCTTTGGAGTGGAAGTCATTAAATTTCCAAATTTCTAGATCAATTTAAATGAATTAATAAATCAAGAAATTGCAAAAGTTATAAAACTTTATAAAATCAATTTGAAATATTTCAAATAATATCATAACACTTAAAGAGAATTATACGACCATTTGAAATTAAAATAATCAATTGATTATACATTTAAAACTTAATGAAGTGATTAAGGGAATAAACTTTAATAATAAATTCAAATAATCTATTTAATCAATTAGGATCAAAATTAGGCTATGAATTTCATATATAAAAATAAAATTTATTAACATGTAAATCCTTTAATTCATTCAAGATTAGTGAATAATAGAATCCTAAGACAAAAATAAAGATATTTAAATAAGCTAATTACATTTACATAAGTTGAACATTTGAAATGACTTATATTAAGATTGTCAAAAACTCACTTTAAGAAATTAAACCTTCAACATACAATGAATCAACCTAAACCCAAAAATAGAATCATAAGTTGAAATCAATTAAACCATTCCAAATTAATTAATGTAATGTGTTGAAATCATTATGTGAACACTAACAATCAAGTAAACTTAAATGATAAATAAATCAATACATTATGAAATTGAAATATAATAAATTAATGAAATCAGACTAAAATTTGAATTAAGATATTAATTTAATAAACATAGTAAAACTTCTTAAGTCCATTTAAGTTAATGAATAATATAATTCCTATGCAAGTAAAAGTGATTAACCAATTGAACTAAACTTAAAATAATTTATGAACTTGAAATGGCCTAAGTTAAGATTGGTGAAAAATGTAGCCCAAGTCTCCTAAGTTATGAATTGATAAATAAAATTTAATCTAAAGGGGTTGAATTAAATAATGAAATCTTAACACATGGTGAAATCAAAAGCTAAACTAAAAATGAATCAAAATATTAACTTAAATGAATTAAGTTAGATTCAAATAAATTAAATGAACATATACATTAATAAACAAAACTTAATGAAATAATTAAGTCAAATAAATATATTCACTTGAATCAAATCATTCGAAGGAAGTAGTGAATGAAATTAGTTCAACTAAAACCAAACAAATCAAATAAAATTAACATACTTAAATGAATAATGGACCAAATCAAAAGGATTGAATATGAAGATTAAGCTATAAAACATAAATATTAACAAACATAACATCAATAAAATGAAATAATGTAATTACAACTTGAAATTGATTAAGTTAATTTGTCCAAACCCATTAACATAACATTAATGAAATGAAAACATGAAATCAATTTAAATCAAACAAATTAAGTAATTAAAACACATGAAAATAAATAAACATTTACTCAGAACAAAATGAGAACTAAAATAATGAATTAATCAAATCATTTAAACATTAATGACATTAAGAAACATTAATCAAATAAAAAAAGATTGAATCTTAATGGAAATACAAATCAAAATTAGAAATTTAATCAAACCAAATCGAACTTAAAAGAATTCAAGAAGAGGTTAATCAAGATACTTAATCTTAGTTTGACCCTTAAAATAAAGTTTCATCTTATGATGAACACTTCATTCTATTAAGATTTAGAATATTGAATAGAATAAATTCCATCCAAAATAGAATTTATTATATTCTTCATTCTTAAAAACTTAAATTTTATTTTAATATAAAATGTATCTAAAAATGGAAATGAAATTATAAATTATTAAATCATTTAAATTGAAAGCACCCATGATAAATTGAACCAAATTTATGATTAAAAGAAATCAAAAGAAGAAAAATAAAATTTTTTCATAATTAGCAACATATGGTATATAGTTTGGACACCAAAGGGCTATTAGTAAGGAGGTCTTACCTCATCTCAAAATAATAATGACACATTCCTATGAAGCAAAATTATAAAAAGTAAAAAATATTAAAATTAAATTAAATTAAATATTGGAAACCCAAATTGAAACAAACTTAAAAATACCTACTACATTCTTACCACACAAGCCCATTTCCTTCACACACTAGAATATTAGGTCACTGACCCCAAATTTAAGTTATGTCAATCTATGATGTTCTATCATGTGATGTGATATTTTAAAATTTTGTGGTGCAATAAATGGATGGCTAGGAATATTTTTTTCTTAGACTAGATGATAGGACATTCTTTCTAGAACTAACGATGTCTTCTACAAGGGGCTATGCTAAAAGGGACCGTAGTAATAAATTACATATAAATTTTGTTTTCTTGTAGGTATGCTTAAGTCCCTAAGCATAGCCTAATCGAATTGATGGGCTTGGCAATCAACTAATGCTAAGCTTTTATATTTGTAAATATAATTGTTGATGTATTGTTTGCATCTTCTAATGTTTATTTTGTAAGGCTTAGGAATTTATTTTTGAATTTCAATTGTAATTTGAGCCTAGAATTATGTGAGGATCTATGCAGTCTAGAAATAGCAAGAGTTGACTATACTATTTTGGTGATCTCTTGTGAAGCCCAAAGGAGGTCTCTAAAGAAGGAGATGATCATAGAAGAAGACCCGTAGATCTAGACTTGTAGTTCGACTATATAAGCAGCTCACTACCCATTTCTCTTTCTTGGGGTGTACAATGGTACCTTGCTATCTAATTTAAATTAATTTAGCCTAATTTACTTTGGGTGCACAATAGCATCGACCTACTTTATATGTTTCTTTCTGTGATTTATTTTTTGTGATGAATGCCAGGATGTTACACTCCTAGAAAACTAAATTCTCTATGCAACTTAAATCTAAACAACTTAAACAAAAATAAATAAATTCAAAACTTCTCACATAAATTAAAGCTCTAAGAATAACTTAAAAATCATTTATAAACAACTAGGTTTTGTGAATCATGCTAGCATTTTATTCTAAATTATTGAATTGGGCATTTCATCCATTGCACATAAAGGGAATTTGAACACTTGTAGTTCTATCTCATTATAAGAATAAATTGCATACCCCAAAAGCCTTAAATGAATTGTGAGTCAATATTAAAAGCTGAAATTTGTTATATTAGTTAGGTACATATCATACCCAACATGATCTTAGTAATTAGAAAATGTCTCTAGGTTCTTAGATTCCTTTTTTAAAATACAATAACCTAGCTATTTTGCATTCTTGAAACTTGACATCATGGATTTAAAATTTGCTTAGGTGGTGTTAGCTGGCAACCCTTCTAGGTGGGTTATAAGTCCAAAAGAATCAGGAATAGGTTTCTTTCTTAAATGAGAGAAAGACCAATAATTCCCAAAAGTCCTAGGTGGAGCCTATGACTATGTCAGAAGAAATTATAAACTTAGGATCTGAAGCATCCTACTTGAGTGAGTCTTCAACCATGGACATTTCTATAGTCTTGTGCTACTAGAATATATGCCTTAGATCTCTAATAAAATTTTAACTAAAATTTTAAATCCCAATTGTAGGATAGTTAAAATGTATACTTAGTATTCCAGTATCTATGAACATTTCCTATTTTATCCCATTTGGCTTCTAAAAGAACTCCTCCACTTTGTAACATTCCCTTTTGAAACTTCAATTTAACCATCCTTTGAAATTAGCTTAGAAATCTATAGATTTAAATGACTATTTCTTTAATCAAGAGTATTCTTAGGAAGAGATCCTCATTTCTAAGATGTAATTAACTATAAGGGCTTGCCCTTATAGGGAACTATGATCTTAATATAAAATAAATCTTATTCTACTTTTCCATGTAATTCAAGGGAAGAATCTCTAGAGTATTAATAAGATCCATTAGCCTTAGGAGTCTTTATTTAAGTGATTAAATCCATTATAGGATAACATGTTTATTTCTTAGTGATGAATTTGATTACATGTATAAGAAATTTCTAAAATCTATGTGGTGTCAAAAACTTTTCCCACGGAGATATTTTCTGGTGACCCCACTAGGGAATGGTTCTTTTCTCTATCTTTAGAAATAGATTTTATTTCTATATATCAGCTATATATTTGTGTCTTCATAGGTCAAGATTTCCTTTCTTTCCATTGAGTATCTCTACATTTCAACCTTGGTAGAATATACTCAACATCCACTAATTAGGAAATATATTTTTCTTGAAATCAAATGAGATGATTCTACAACTCCTATATTTTAAAAGAATAAAAAATCCTTTATAAATTCTAGCTATAACAAAAATGGCTAAGTCTTTTTAATGGGTCAAAAACTTTTCTTTTGACTACATTAATTAATTAATATCAACTAACACTTATATGGTTTCTTTTTTTGAAAATATAAAATGGTTGGGCAACTTATATTTGTTTCCACATCTGGGATTAGTTTCCATGTCGATAGTAATAGACTGTCTGATGGGTTTGTCATTATATTTGAGGAATATATGAACCCTTAATTTTTTTCTTAATTTAATATTAATTTGAGTTTTAGTTAAATAAATAAAACATTAATTAGTCCCAAATTATGCATATAATCAAAGTGAAACTTTAGAAAACTCAACTTGGCAAGGAACCCCACTTGTCATAAAAATTTCAAAGGCAAATGATCTCTGGACTGAAAGTTATCAAATTTATAATCCTTGGGTCAATTTAAGTAAATAATTTAATTCAAAAAATTATAAAAATCACTTTAACTCACTTTCACTAATATCTGAACACTTAAGAAAAATTCCCTATTTTTATAAAGTTAAAGAACTCAATTAATAAAGTATTTAGGCTTTAAGGTTTAATGAAATAATTTAAGATATAGAATTTTATTAAATCTCAAATCACTAGATTCAATTAAATAATTGAAATTCATCATTAACCAATCTCTAAACTTTACATTAAAACATGGAATTTTTTAATAGAAAAAACTTTAAATATATGATTAAAACAATCCTAAGTATAGAATAAAAGAGGAATTAAAAACAAAAAAATAAAATAAAATAAAACAAAATGACTCATTAAGTTAATTTGATGTAGGAAAACCTAAGGAACTAAAATAGCCTATATTTGAGTTTGGGCACCCAAAGTCAACCAATTTTTTAAATTTCTTAAATTAAGTTGAGTAAACAAAACTCCATCATAATGAACTAAACTAATTTTTAACATGCAATATTTCATTAAGCTTAGTTTTAAAATAATAATTTAGAACACATGAGAAAATGCATTTTGTAAATGATGAAATTAAAATTTCCAAGGATAAATTAGGTTAAATTGAATTAATTTACCAAAATAAAAATAAATGAATGAATGGAATCATAATTTGAAGTTAAACTCAAAACATCAATAAACAAAACCAAACAAAAAAATCAAATAATTGAAATATACAAATGAAAACTAATTAAATATTTAATAAAGTAAATTATAATATACAACAACATAAAAGAAAAATAAATCAAATAAACTTGTTCAAATCCATAATATTAAAAAATAAATAGTTGAAATTAAACCAAATAAACCTAAATGATAAATTGATATATATATATATATATATATATATATATATATATATATATATATATATATATATATATATATATATATATATATATATATATATATATATATATATAATGAAATTAAAATATAATGGTTCATTTAAATGATGAAATCAAACCAACCTTGAATTAAGATATTAACTTAAGTAAATTAAGTTCATTTAAACCAATAAACATTAAATAAATAAACATAAGCATAAATATTAATGTAATGAATAAACAAGATCAATCTAAATTAAATAAATAAATAAAATTAAATGAATAATGAAACAAATGAGAAAGATTAAATATGAAATTAAGCTAACATAAACTAAACAACACCAAATATAAATGAGTTAAAATCAAACTTAAAATGAAAACTAAATCAAACTAAACATGAAAACATAACATTAAATTCCTAATTAAAAAATAAAGAAACATATTAAATCTTTATCAAAGATTATAAATAAATTAGTCATAAACCAAATCACAAAATATTTAATTAAATTTAGAGAAATGATAAGAAGAATGAATCTTAATTAAATTTTTAAATAAAATTAAAACATTAATCAACTCAAATAAAACTTAAATGAATTTAAAGATACCTATGGTTTTAGCTCACATGGTTCACAAAGTCTAATTTCTTCTAGTTGCTTTTAGTTGTTTTAACCTAGAGCTTTATTTATGGTGAGGTTATGATTTTTTATTTTATGTTTGAGTTTGGCTAATTTAATGGGATAGAAAAATTAGTTCTCTTAAGAGCCTAGCATTTCTAAGATTCATCACAACATATAGTATTCATAGAAAGAAAATGATGAATAGCCTGTAGTTCTATTACACACCGTAAAATAAATTAAGCCAAAATTAGTTAAATAGAATAGGTCGGTGTGTCCGGGTACCACTGTACACCCCAAAAGAAAAAAATGGTCAAGCTCGCCTTACACTTAAAAACTAAAGTTTTAATCTATGATAGTCTTCATCCAAGATCATTACCTTCTTTAAGGACCTCCTCGGGCTCTGTAGGGGACCATCATAGGTAAATTCAACTCATGCTATTCCTTAACCCCATAGATTTTAACCTAATTCCAAGCTCAATAACATTTTAAAATTCTAAAAATAAAATCCTAACCCCTACAAAATAGATTCTAGAAAAGTGTATATATATATATATATATATATATATATATATATATATATATATATATATATATATATATATATATATATATATATATGGTAATTTATATTTCAAACATACAAGCTTAGCACCAATGGTTGCTAAGCCCACTTATCCTATTGAGCTATGTTTAGGGACTTAAGTAGCAACTGCAAATGACTAGCATTTATATTTATTACAATAATCCTTTTTAAGTACATCCCCCTATAAAAAATAATGTTAGCCTAAAAAGAACACCTTAACAACTAGACTAGTGAACAAATATATCCTAGCCATCCAGTCTAAAATATTATACCACAAAATTGGGAAACATAATTTCATAGCATAAAACATAAAATTCATTAGCCTAACTAAGTTTAGGGTCAATGGCTTAGCAATCTAGTGTGTGAAAAGAGGGGTTTATCTGGAATGATTGAATTAGATCTTTTTGGGTTTAAGTTTTAATTTGAGTTCATAGTTTGTTTAATTTATCATATGATGATTTCAATTTAAATGAATTAACTGATTTCAATTTCTTGTTTCATTTGAAGTTTATTTTGTGTTAAAGTTGAATTTAGATTTTAAAGATTGAAGAATAAAATATGCTTTGCTTTGGGAAGAACTCATTGTATTTAACATCCTAATCCTACTATAGTGGAATTTCTACTTACGGTGACAATATGTTCTAGGGTCAAACTGAGAACCTATGTAATTTTGGATTTATTTGAGGGATTTAAGTGACTTGGACTTAACTTGGTCGATGTTTAGATCTTTTGTTTAAATTCATGTTGATTCCTTTCTTAGAGTTTAATTCAAAGTTTTTATTAAATTTTATATGATTTATATTGATTGAGTAATTTTAAATGTTGTTTAAATTTAACAATTCTATTTACTCATTTAATTTAATTTTAATTTGTTAATGTATCTTAATTTAACTAACTTATAATTTTACTTATAATTTTAAAATGATCTTTATACTTTAATTAAGAGTTTAATCATTTGGTTTATTAAATTTTATTATTTGATTGATTTTTATTTAATGATTGGTTAATTTTGTTTGTTCTTCTAATTTAATTTCAATTAATTCCATTTATTTAAATCTTATGTTGATTAGTTTATTTTAATGTTACTTAAAATGAATAATTACTAAATATGATTTCATAATTTGGATTTTATATGCAACTTTACAGGGAGGTTTCATGATTAAAGGTTTTCTATTTTTTTTCTCAAACTTCTTATGATGAGATTTTGTTTATTAGTACTTAACTATGAATTTTAGCCTAAGGGAACCTATAGGACAAAATATTTAGGTCCTAAATCTAATCTATTCCATCCTAAGCTTTTATGTTATTTAAATTAGATGATTTAATTAATTGTTTATGTTTAATTATGAGTATCATCTTTCACTTAATATTAAATGTATTCAAAATGAGTTTAAAATTAATAAATCTTTACTTGGACGTGGAATTTAGAGATTGATTAATCATAGTTTTCAATTGATTATTTAATTTATCATGGATTTACCAATTTAACAACTTAAGGTTCAATTAATTTCACATATTTTTAGTTATTCCTTAAACCCTAAATATGTAATTTTTAAGATTTCTTAACTTTAGAGGGTTAAGAAATTTTTCTTAGATCTTATGATGCTATTAAATATGTTTTGAATTGGCTACATTAATTTCTATAATTTTGTCATTTTTATTTATTATTTGATTTAAATTGACCTAAAACTTGAAAATTTAGTAACTTTTAATCCATAAGTTATTTATCTTTGAAATTTCTATGGAAAGTAAGGTTCCTTGCCAATCTCAATTTCCTATAGTTTCATCTTAATCAAATGTGTATTTTTAGACTAAATAAACTTTAAATTATTTAAATAAAATCTAAATTAAACCTATAATATTAGGAACTAATTGTAGATTTTAAATTTTTTTTAATTATGCTCTAAAAGATGAATCTAGAGAGGGTTTATGTAGAATTTTTGAAGTTTGGGCTTATTTATTATGATTTGTTAAAGATCGGGTTAATTAAATGAATTATTTATTTTATTTAATTAACTTATTATGTCATTTTGAGAATTAATGAGTTTTAGTGAGCTTTAATACTTTTCTTAGGTTCATTGATGTTTATTATGATGTTTTAGCTTACTCCATAATTTTCTTTAATTTTCATGAATTATTATTAATTAATTTCATTAAATTAAGATTTAGAGGTTGAAAATTTTATATCTTTTAATTCAGTCACCAATAAATTCTCAAAAGTTTATCTAAGGTTGACTTTAACTTTAATTTCAACTACCAAAAGTTTCAAATTGATTAAATTAATATTTTGGATTTAATTTAGATTTAATTATTTTTAATTAAACTAAAATTAACTTAAATTTACCTAATTAAAATTAAAGAATTTAAATCTAATGGATTCCTCTTAGTGAGATGAATCTATTGAGCCCTTAGCTCTTGGGTATTTATTTTCTATAAATTTTTAGAGTTTTAGGTATCCTTTTTGCATTTTTTTTAAATCCAAAAAATTCCATTTTCCCACTTAAACTAATCTGTGTCGACTGGGCACTAACGAGGTGCCATTTTATGTGTGGTGCCACATGATTCGGCCATGCTGGATCCCTTGTTAAAGCCACAAGGATGATTCTACAATCCTCCCACTGTTCCTATAGGTATTTAAGATATACCATTTGCTAAATCATGGCCATTATTTCAAATAGAAGTAATGGATGACAATGATTATATCCTTAACCTTTT
This sequence comes from Cymbidium sinense, assembly GCA_021442155.1. NCBI lineage: Eukaryota > Viridiplantae > Streptophyta > Magnoliopsida > Asparagales > Orchidaceae > Cymbidium > Cymbidium sinense. The sequence goes on along the minus strand of CM038221.1, from coordinate 90,058,184 downwards.
GAAGGTCAAGAATTGTTGGCATTTAGGCACTAAACTTTGGTGATCTATGCTATGAAAATACAAATTTTTTATTGTAAAATGATCACAAAATGATTTGTGATCAATCTATACTACTTGATCTCACTAGAGATCAAATCCATTTCACAAATGACCAGACTCAATTGAAATAGGAGTCAGGTTTGATCATATCTTACTAGCATTGGGTTTGACGCTACATTTGGTTCCGAAAACACACAAAGGGATTGGACAAAGATTTGGGAGAAGAATCACAACTTGACTATCACTAGATTGATGTGGAGATCAACACCCACTGCTGCTCCCTAGAGTTTGGTGTGGAGGACGATTGAAAAATTTTGGGAAGGGGAAAAAGTTTGTTCGTGTTTGGTTTCACTTGGATAAGATGATGGAATCAATTACAACCCCCATTTTGGCTTCCTTTCTTCTTTTATTTATAGGTGGTTGAGAGCTATTTTATTAGATTCAAATGGAGGTCACTGGCCATGGGAATAAGGATTTTATCTTGATAAGCGAAGAAGTGGGAAAGTCAAAGATGAGGTTTTAATTAAATGAGGGAAGCAAGGATGCAAGCATTAGTAAGGTTTGGAGGGGATGAGGTGGATCATCCATGCTTGCTTTTCATGAGCTACACCTCATCCCCCCTTTGCCACCTCAATCATTACATGGTATTTTGATTACTAGCTCTTGTCTAAGCCAAGTCTTAAGTGAGCCATAGGTTTCACTTAAGTCAAATAGATCAACGAGGTGAGGAATGCATGAAATTAGGTGACTTCATTTATACATGCTTTAGACTTTTCTTCCATGGCATATCTTTATCCTTTTGCTCCACTTCATAACCTTCTTTTAGGTTGGTGATTAGCTGCCCAAGTCATACTAAGGTGGGCTAAAGATTTGGTTTGGGCATATTTAAGTTTGGTTTAAGGTTCATTTAGCTTAAATGGGTCAATTAGGTCAACCATCCCAACTACCTTAATTTAAGCTCAATTAAGTTTAGAATTCAACTCAAATGTGTTTGATTTAGATTTTCTATTGATATTTGGGGTTTGATTAAGTTTACCTAATTTAATTTGATCAAGTCAAGTATTAGATGATTTAGTAGGATTTCCTAGCTTTTCATTTTAGGACATTGAGTTTGATTTGCTCATTAGTTTTGATTTCAAATTTTATTTATTTATTTATTATATATTTGATTTGGTTTGTTATTAGATTAATTTATACACCTAATCACTAAATATAATGTCCTAAGCACTTAATTAAGAAGCTCTTAATATAAAATTATGAATCCTAATAAGAGTAGGAATGATATTAACCTCATTCAAAAATTAGGTCAACAATGGACCATAATAAATGAGAACATTTTATGTGATGAGGCTATATCCACTATATGTTTCAGTGTTAGGATTATAAACTCATCTTTGGAATAGGACTTATTCAAGCCTTTACAATCTACACATATGCATATTTGACTATTTTTTTTCTTTATCGATATAATACTCCCTAAAGAAGAAGGATACTTTTCTTCTTGAATAAAATTAGCTTCAATCAGTTTCTTTACTTTACCAATCACTTGCTATTCAATTTCTAAATGTATGCACTTAGGGGCTTGTTCTACTGTAATGACAACCAGTTTAATCTCTAACCTATGGACTCCAACATCTATAGACAAATCTAGTATTTTATCATAATTCTAACCAAGCAACCTTTATATTCAGAAAGTAAATTAATCAACTCATAGGAATCTTCTAGGCCCAATATATAACTTCTAAAAGTTAGTAGTGCATCTTCCTCAGTACTTAAGTTGATTTCTCCTAATTTAACAATAATATATTTTATTTCTTCTTTAAGTTTTGAGGGTGCAATTTGAATCAAATAATCTTCTGAATTATATGATGTTCCAAGATAGAATTTTTCCATTGAATTTGGTGAATTCTAAAAATGTTGATTAGATTCCACATGGTTGCTTATCATTAAACAATATTCATCATCATTTAGTGGTCCAATGGTAACAAACCCAATGATAACTTGATGCTTTAATTTTTTGTTTTGGTTTCCCATAACCTCTCCTTATGTTGGGCTATATTTTTAGACAAAGCATGAAGAATTAAGCCATATTTAATTGCATTTTTAATACAATTAGGATATCAATCAAAAGTAAGTTTATTATTTCATTAGAAGATGAATCTTCAAGCTTTACATCTACTTCTGAGCCTGAAGATTTGGGTATAAAATAAAATTTTGAATTCTTTTCAAGCTCTCTTGAAAGGTTAGCCACCACTTTGACTTCTCAGTGTCTAATCTTATGTTAAGATAAGGGAGTTTGAGTCAAAGTGTCCATATATATTTTAAATCACTAATATGTAAACAATTCAGGTTCATCTTTAGATGCCTAGAACTACTCTTTATCAATATCCATTTCTAATGAAATCTCAAGCTTTATTAAGGCAACATTTTTGTTTGAATCTTCTTCGAAGCTAGATTCTAAATTAATTTGAATTATAGGAGCTTTCACTTCTTTTTATTTTTTTACCTCATTTTCTTTCTTTTTTTGTTTATTTTTTTTTGATATATTCTTTTATTTTCTTTGATGCCTTATTAATGCTAGATCTCATAAAGTCAATCATTTTCCTTTTAGACATATAATAAATAGCATCCTCATAGATCTCAAATTTATGAGTAGAAAATGATTGTATATCTTCTTTTATAATATATTCTACTCTATCCCTAGTATATTTAATACATTGGTGGAGTGGTGAGGGAACCATTTTATACTTGTGTATCCGAAGTCTACCTAAAAGAGCATTAAAAGATGTATTTGAGTCAATATTATGAAATTTCACTTCAATTTTCAATCCATCTGTTTCTAATAATAGAGTGATTGAACCAAAAGGTTTTTCTCTTATTTCATTAAACCCTCATAATAACATCTTATCATAACTAAGCCTTTATGTGTCAATCTTTAAAAATAATAATGTTTTGAAATTCAGAATGTTGATTAAAGTGTCAATATTAATAAGGACTCTGGATAATCTATAGTTTTACACTTTTACTAAAATGTAGATGGGTTGATTCTAGTTAGTAGGTCTCAAAAATAAATCTTCATCAGAGAAAGTTACTCCAAGGACTTGTTTAAAATAACAATCCTCATCAAAACAAGTTGCTGCAAATTGTGTTAGCTATATCTCTAGGTCAAGTAATTCCTTGAATAATGATTCCCTCATTTCCTTAAACAAATTAAGAGAATCATAAATGTTTAACCTAGTAGGCAGCTTTGTAAGACGAATAAACACATTATAGTCGACTTTAGGAGTAGTTGCTTTAACCACTAAATGATCTTGTAAAGGATCAAGAGATTGATCAATAATATTTTTCCTTTAACCTTGGAGGAAGGTAAGTGCAGTTTATGGAAAAATTTTGTGACACCACATAGAATTTAAAAATTTCTCATTTAGGTAATCAAATTCTTTATTAAAGAATAAACATATTATCTTGGAAGATAAACATGTTTCTTATATTGGATTTAATCACCTAAATAGAGACTCCTAAGGCTAATGGGTCTTATTAATATTCTAGAGATTCTTCCCTTGAACTACATAAAAAAGTTTAATAAGGCTTATTTATATTGGAATTATAGTTTCTTATAAGGGCAAGCCCATATAGTCAATTACATCTTAGGAATAAGGATCTCTTCTTAAGAATACTCTTGATTGAAGAAATAGGCATTTATTTCTATAGATTTCTAAGTTAGGTCTGAAGGAAAATCATAATTTAGAATTTCAAAAAGGGAACACTGCAAAGTGGAAGGAGTTCTTCTAGAAGTTAATTGGGATAAAATAGGAAATGTCCATAGATACTATGATACCTAGTGGAAATTTCAACTATCCTACTATTAGGCTTTAAATTTTGGAATTTAAAGGCTTACATTTTAGTAGCACAAGACTATAAAAATGCCTAAGGTTGAAGACTCACTCTAGTAGGATGCTTCAAATCCAAAGTTTATAATTTCTTCTGGCATAAGTCAGATACTTGACCTAGTTTGACTTAGCAATTATTGGCTCTTTCTCTCATATGAGAAAAGAAATCTATCCCTTTCTCTTCTGGACTTATAACCAACTTGGAAGGGCTGGCAGCTAACACCACCTAAGAAAATTTTAAATCCTTGATGTCAAGTCTCATAAATGCAAGATAGATAGGATTTTGTATGTTAGAAAGGAATCTAAGAACCTAGAATCACTCCTAAATTCTTAAGATCATGTTGGGCATGATATGTACCTAACCAATGTAACAAATTTTAGGTTTTATATATTGACCCACAATTCATTTAAAGCTTTTAGGGTATGCAATTTATGCCTATAATGTGATGCAATTAGAAGAGCCCATGGGCAAAATTAGGAAGAGAAGATAGACTTCTCAAGAAGGTGGTCATACTCAGAGGTCAGATGCCCCTTATCTACAATGAGTGAAACACACAAGTCACAAATTTAGAGTAATATCCTATCATGATTCGCAAAATCTAGCTATTTCTAGTTGAATTTAAGTGATTCCTAAGGCTTTAATTTATGTGAAAAGTTTCAAATTTCTTTACTTTTGTTTAAGTTTTTTAGGTTTAGGTTGGGTAGAAAATTTATTTTTTTTAGGAACCTAAAGTCCATGCATTCATCATAGAAAACACAACACAAAAAGAAACCTAGAAAAGCATGTTGATTCTATTATGCACCCAAAGTAAATCAAGGTAAATTAACTTAAATTAAAAGAACATGCCAATGTGGCTGGGTACTGCTGTACACCCTAGAAGAAAGAGAAAAATGGTTAGCCGAGCTCTGACCTTATACAACCCAGTCTGGAATTACAAGTCTAGATCTATAGGTCTTCTTCCAGGATCATCTCCTTTTTTAGGGACCTCTTTTAAGCTTAACAAGAGACCGCTAGAATGGCATAGCCAACTCATGTTATTCCTAGACCCCATAGATCATAACTTAATTCTAGCCTCAAATTACAAAAAAGATTACAAAAAAAAAACACTTAAGTACAAAACAAATATTAGGAAATGTAAACAACATACTAATAGTTATATTTACAAATACTAGCTTAGCATTAGTTGGATGCAAAGCCCACCTATCCTATTGGGCCATGCTTAGGGACTTAAGCATACCTACAAGAAAACAATAATTATATATAATTTATTACAATAATCACTTTTATAACAGCCTCCTGTAGAAAATAGCATTAGTTCTAAAAAGAATGTCCTATCATCTAGTCTAACGGGCAAACAATATTGGTCATCTACTATAAAACATTACACCAAAAAATAATAAAAATATCACATCACATCATAGAATATCACATATCGACCTAACCTAAATCTAAGGCTAGTGATCTCAAAGAAAACTTGTGTTTGAAGGAGGGGTTTGTGTGGCATGACTATAATAAGCCTTCTTAAGTTCAAAGTTCAATTTGGGTTTCCAATATTTAATTTAATTTGATTTTGAGATATTTTACTTTTCATAATTTTGCTTCATAAGTATGTGTCTTTACTATACCAAAGATTTGAGGTATCAGGATCTCCTAAGGACTACTAGACCTACGACCTCAGGTGCCTAGACTATATACCATATGTTACTAATTATGAAAAATTTTGTTTTTCTTCTTTTTATTTCTTTTAATCTTAAAATTAGTTTAATTTACCATGGGTGGTTTCAATTTAAATGATTTGATAATTTGCAATTTCATTTCCATTTTTAGATTCATTTTATATTAATGATAAATATAATAAAATCGACTTTGGGTGGGACCCATTTTATTCAACATCCTAATTTTTAGTAGAATGAAGTCATTACCCTAAAGTAAAGATTCATTCCAAAGGTCTAACTAAAACCCTAAGTATCTTAATTAATCTCTTTTGGACTAATTTAAATGATTATTTATTTTGAGTTTAATTTAGATCAATGTTTTAATTTTGTCTTGGAATTTAATTCATCTTTTCTTTTCCTTGACTTGATTATATATTTCTTGACTTGGTTTATGATTTTTTTTATTTATAGTTTTTGATTAGAAATTAATATGCTTCTTGATTCAAATTTTAATGTTTATGTTATTACATTTAATTTATTTTAGTTTTAAAGTTTGATTTTGATTCATTCACATTTAATATTATTTAGCTTAATTTCATATTTAATCTTTTATATTTTGTTCATTATTCATTGCTTCCATCAAATGATTTGATTCAAGTGATTATGTTTATTTAACTTAATTATTTCATTAAGGCGTATGTTTATTTTCATTTAATTTTCATGAACTTAATTAATATCTTAATTTTCATGTTATGATTTTATTATATTTCAATTTTATGATTTATTTATTTTATTTGTATAATTTTTAATTGATTATTTAGGTTCTATTTTGACTTTTTTGTTTTTTTTTGGTTTTGTTATTTTCATTTATTTATTTCATTAACATTCCTAAGCTTGCTAAGGAGTTTAGATTAACTTAATTTGTTTCAAGTTGTGATTTCTTTCATTTATTTCATTGACATTCATGGGTTACCAACTTAAATAAAATGATTCAATTACCTTTAATTAGCTTAAAGAAAATGTTAGATTAATTATTTAGGAAGGTACATTTTTATTACTTAATTTACTGTGATCTTTATTTCTAGTCATAATCTAAAATGTTTAAGGACTTGGCTACTTGGATATTAAACCTATTCTAGGCTATTTTAAACTTTTTATGTCATTTTACATTTATACTTATTATATTTATTTCATTTACAATTGCAACTACATTACTTCTTAACTTCAATGGGTTTAATGGATTCATATGTAAATTCAAAGGTTAATGAATCTTATATTTCAGTTTATTAGTAGATTTTTCATGATTTAATCAATTATTAACTTTGAAGTTTAATTACATCGTGTATTCTTAATTATTTTATTAAACCTTAAGTTTGTAATTAATTAAGTTTCTTAACTTCGAAGTGTTAGACAACTTTCTCTAAGTGTTCTAATGTTGATAAACATTTTCCAAGTTGATATTATAAATTTTATAATATTTTATAATTTTTTATTTATTGTTGCATTTAAATGACCTAGAGATTAGAAATTCAATATTTTCCAAATCTAGAGGCAAATTAACCTTGAAATTTCATTGGAAAATGAGGTTCTTTGTCAATTTGAGTTTCTTAAAGTTTCATTCAAATTTGATGTGTAATTTAAGATTAATTAAGGTTTTAATTATTTCAAAAAAACTTAAATTAAGCTTTATTTAGAAGAGTTATTTCTGCATTTTATTTTTCTTAGACTTCTCTATTAAAGATGCATCAATAGAGGGTCTTTTTGAAATTTTGAAAATTTTGATTGATTTATTATGATTTTCTTAAGTTCAAATTGATTAATTAAATAAATTAATTGATTCAATTAATTACTTAATTAGGTTATTTTTAGGGTTTTTGAGCTTTCAGTGAATTTTAATGGAACTTTTAAGCTTATTTTAGTCTATTATGATGATTTAAATTATTTCCTTAAGATTTCATAATTTTTTAAATCTATAATTGATTTATTTCATTAAAACTAGTGTTTAAGGTTGAAAATTTCATAACATTATATTTATTCGGCAATAAATTATAAAAAATTTACCTAATGTAATTTTACCCCTAATTACATTTCCCCATAGTTTCAAATTAATTAAAACAATGGTTTGAGATTAATTTGAGTTTGATTATTTTCTTTCAAACTCAAATTAACCTAATAAAAATTAGAGATTTTTGATTAAATGGATTCCTCTCACTAAGAGGAATCCATAAGAGCCCTTAATTGCATTTTATGTTAGTTTTATTTTCTATGATTTTTGAAGTTTATGTTAATTTCTATAACTTCTAAATTTAAAAAACTTGAATTTCTTGTTTAGATGCATTGGCGTCATGTGGGGACACTTTTTGTGCGGCACTGCATGATTTGTCCATGTATGATCTACATGGATCCCATGTTAAAATGGTGGCAAGATGCAGTTTGAACCAGGCCGCCCGGTCTTCGATCGGACAGTTCGAATTAACTCATGGTTTCTTATGGGGGGTTTAATCGATCGCTCCAACTAAATCTCAACCATCCATTCTCAATAAAAGGAACGGACAGTGGAGAATACTTCTTTCTCAGCTCCGATAAAAGTCCAGAGCCGTCTATCGATTTGGGATGCTTTTTGGTGATCTAACTAGTGAAATCACCTGATTTCTATTACAAATCCTTCAGGGACTCATATAGATCACATCTAGATGGCTTGATCTCCCTTGAAATCAAGTTTCTTTCATAGAAGTACAAAACTAGAAGTAAAATAGGTCGGGTTTGGTGTGTAGCTAACCTAGGATGAGGTGATAGGGATGACTCAATTAGCTTCGTGGAGATGCGATGAGCCTCGGGGAAGGAGGAATTAGTTTGCCTCTCTATGGGTCATCATGGAGACCAAGCTTTGCATATTTTCATGCAGATTTGGTCATTCTCTAGCTTATCGGTGATGTGGGGGTTGGGGAACGATTATGCTCAATTTGTCTAGCTTGAGGAAGGTGATGGAAAGTTCAATTGGAGGTACTGATCATTATGTCTTGGTTTTCCATGTCTTGACCTCACTTTTGGAGTGACAATTCATCCTCCTTTCTTAGACTTAAGAGTCATCTAGACACTAGAAACTCCTTAGTCATAGGACACTTCTAGTGATTAGGTGAACACTAAACCTAAGCCTAAAGACTTAAGAAGGCTTACCCTGAGCCTAGGTCATACCCTAGGGTAAATAGGTCCAACCTATTTTATGGCCTAACCCATGACCTATGCCCAACCAATCAAGCAAAACAAAATCTCAAATCAATATAATCAAACCTCAATTGAATCCCGTTTCATATCCAAGCTCCAAGCCAAAATGATTTGAACCTAAACTCATCTTAACCCCAAAATTCAATCATGTGGACTCAACCCAAGACTCCTTCAATTAAACCAAACCCAATTGATTTTTACAAAAGCAATCCAACCATTCAATACATCATTTCAAACTCTTCCAAACTTATAAACAAGCTAATCAAACCAACTCAACCTAAACCAACTTAACTTAGGCCATCTCACCTAAAGGGTCTACTTGAGCCAAAATCTAATTAAATCCAAATTAATTGCAATCAAAGCCATTAATAAACTTTAAATCAATTACCAAACTCAATTCAAACTAATTTAGCCCAACCCAATTCAAATTGACCCATATGGTTCACTTGACCCAAAGTGACCTAAAGGTCCAAATTGGTTTGAACCAACCCATTTAAAACCTTCTATAATGATTATTGATCACCCCTGATTGTTCAATTACAATCAACTAGGTCAATCCAAGCTAACTTGATCGCTTGACCCAAGTTGAACCAATTAGCCCATATGAACCAAATGGAACCAAACTTCATTTTAACCTTAATTGATTGAAACCATTGCTTAAAATCAATCATAAATTGAGTTTTGAATATGATTTTACCATCATTTTGACCTAGCCAAGTCAATTTGCCCCCCTTGGCCCAAGTTGACCCAATTTGGTCTAAAGATCCATATTAAACCAAATCTCAATCCAATCCAAATTCATTGAAACCAATGGCTCAAATCCATCATGAATTGATTATTGAACATGATCAAACCCTTGATTGAACCCAATTTGGTCAAGTCAACCCAATTGACCCATTTAGCCTAATTTGACCTAAAGGGTCAAATTGATTTAAATCATTCCAAAATCCAAATTAATTAAAATCAACACATATAATCATCTCCAAATCATCAATTGAATCTAAACCAACCCCTAACTCAAGCCAATTTGAAGAAATTGGTCAACTTAGCCCATTTTACCCATATGAACCCATATGAGCCAAATCCAAATCCACTTCAAATTAAATCAAACCAATTGAGCCAAAATATCTCAAATCATCATTTAAACATAATCAGCCCTTGGTTTCAACCAATTTGACCCAATTTGAGCTACATGGTTCAAATTGAGCCAAACCCATGCAAACCAAGCTAAAACCCAACCAAACTTGGCATGACCCATCCTTGGGTCACCATGAGTCAGTCTAATTCAAACCCAACCAATTTAAAACCTGAATTAGCCTAAAACCCATTGGTTAAACCCCTCCAAATGAGATAAAAGTCCTCATTTTGATGGTCTAACCTACCCCTTTGCCTTTGGAAGCCACCTAAAGCTTGTTTTAGACCTTTGACCCACTGGCTAACTTGACCAAAAATTGATTGGGTTAGCCATGGGTCAAAGGAGGTGAGCTAACTCAAGCCATTTCATTAGCTCACCTTGGGGAGGAAGGACATTCCACGTTATCCCTTGCTAGACCACTTCTTTCACTCAGCCACTCAAAGAGCTCCACCACAGCCATTCCATGACATCCCTGGCCACCTGCGGTGACTAGACGTCTGCCAAAAATAGAGCTAATCCTCATCATTTAATTCAATGGGGGAGGAGAGTATACTCCTCTCCATCTAATTCTAACATAGAGATAATCATCTAGAGAGCTTTAGAGAGTCAAGATGAGCTTCCCTAATGCCTTCTCGATCTCCCTTGAGCTCCCCCTCACCTATAACACCAAACCTAAGAAAAAATGAGCCTACACTCCTTCTAACTCCACTCAAACTTAACCAAACCCAATTTAACTTCACCCACACTTTTCCCAAGCTCCGGTGAGGAAAAATGAATCAATTCTTGATTGATTCAAGCACCGAAGACCACTCCTAGACTTAGGGCAAACCAGCTTGTTGTGAGCTTAAATCATTTTGGCCTTGTACAACTCAAGGTTAGCGCTAGTGACTCTCCTCCAAACCTTGCTCTTTTAACCACAACTTTGCATTTCGTGATCTTGCTACCCAATGCTATCCTTAGTGATAAAAATTGAACTTCTAATGGTAGAATGGCTTCGGACATGTACACTAAGGAAATGGGGGTAGATTGAGTTGGAGTTCAGTATGTGATGTGGTAGGCCCATAAGGCTTCAACCAACTACTTATTCCACTATCGTTTGTTATCATCAAGAGTCTTCTTTTGTATTTGGATGAGAGTTTTATTGAATACTTCCGCTAAGCCATTTGCTCTGGGGTAGTAGATGGTGGAGTATCTCTATCTATGTGTCTTACAAGCTTGATCTTGGTGCTTTTAAATGCAATACTATTATCGGATATAATTCAGGAGGCACTTATATACGATATGGTTCTGAAAAGCGGACATTTGAGCTATGACCTATGAGTGGATTGCTTACACTTAGAAAAGTAGTGTGGCTAAGATGACCCATGACCCGAAAAAAAGGATAATCGATAGGACCCACAATGTAGGTACCCCAATACTCATATAGCCATGAAGCCAATGTAGGATGTAGAATATTGGGTGTTTGATGTAGGACCACACCGTGTACCTCACGCTGATGGCATCTTTTAGATACATCCATGCAGTATGTAATCATCGAAGGCCAGTAGTATCCTTGTCTCTTGATCTTCATTTTTATATTCAGACTAGATTGGTGCACTCCATATAGACCTGAATGTACCTCGATTACAATGCCACAGGCTTCATCTTTGTCTAAACAACGTAACCACATTTGATCAAAGGACCGATGGTACAGGGTGCCATCAATGAGAGCATAGGAGAGAGAGTCTCTGTTTCACCTCATGGGCTTGTGACTTTTCTTGAGGTAGTTTATCGGTGTTCAAATAGTCTGTGAATGATTGCCTCCAATACAACTCCTTGTCCATTTTGGAAATGGCAACCTCCCATACAAGAGAAAGTCTCTAAATGAGTTCAACATCAATAAGGGATAGAACTTATCTATTTTATACCCTTATTGAAATTGACTCATCTTCCAGACATGCCAATTCCTTAGCAAGTTTGGTCAAATCATCTACTACTGCATTCTCTGCTCAAGGAACCTTGTAGATGGTGACTTCGAGAATCCGGGCCAAAAACTTCATGTTATACTCTTAATAATGATGAAGCTTGGGTTTGAGAACCTTGTAGGACCAGGCAATCTGGTTGATGACCAATTGAGAATCCCCAAAGATGTTGATGCTCTTAACACTAATAGTGATGAATAACTCTAGACTAGCAATCAAAGCCTCATACTCAGCTTCATTATTGGTGCAGGGGTTGGAAAGATAGTATGAGAATCTCATCACATCGTGGTCTAGAGTTAAGAGAACTATTCCTACCCCTGCCTTTCCTGGAAGAGTACATCATGGTGTTTCCCCTTTATGAAAATAAGCTGTACCATCAAAATACACCTCCCATCGGCGGTTATCAACCACCCTTAAGTTCATGATTTGTTAATCAAGGAGATCGTCACTAAGCAGAGAATCAGTAGGAAGTGGGTGTGCTGCTAAGAAATCTGCTAATGCATGTCCTTTTACTGCACAGAGGGGTACAAATGTGATATCGAATTGTGAGAAATCATAGACCATCATGCTAAACAAGTGGATAGCATTGGCCATGTCATGAGGTACTATAGTGGATTGGTTCTGGAGATCAAGTTCACCTTATGAGAAAGCATGTAGTGTCATAGCTTTTGAGAGGCAAAGACCAAAGCTAAGCAATGTTTCTCAATAGGTGGATAGTTCACTTCAGCGTGAATCAAGTGATGGCTGAAGTAGTAGAGAGGGTTCTTCTTCCCTTCATCATTGACTTGGGCTACAGCCAAGAGTCAATGCAGCGATGTAGAGGATGAGTGGCTACGAGATAGGAGGCTGGCAACTTCACCAAATATTGCTTGATGTCTTCAAAGGCATGCTGACACTTATCCAAATGCACACTTCAGGGGATTCATTTTGAGATTATATTATCTTAACCATTCAAAACACTTGGGCAAGAGATGGTCTTCCTTTTCTCTACTCGAGTACTAGATCATCGGCATACTCAACGATGATGGATGAGTTCATTGAAGATCTCCGAGTCATGGCGTTGGTATGTAGCACCGGCATTTTAAAGTGAGGCATGACCCTATAATAAAAGATTCTTAGGGTTCGAAGTGTTTCTTTCATCTTGAGACATCTTGATTTGGTTGTAGCGGATGACCCATCCATGAAAGAAAATTACATGAGATGAGGAGATGTCCACCATTAGTTCTAGTAGGAAGAAAACTCATCCTTAGGATATAACTTATTTAAGTCCCTGAAATTGATGCAAATGTCAATTTGGCCATTTTTCTTCTTAACTGGGATGACACTGGCTAATCAAGTAGGATATTTTCTTTCCTGATGAAACCAACATCAATCAATTTCTTGACTTCAAAAATGACCTATTGTTCAATTTTTAATCGCATGCATCTAGGAGCTTGCTTAATAGGGTTAGTTCTAGGTTCTATTACTAGCTTATGGACTGCTACATCAGGAGATAATCCAGGCATTTCTTTATAACTCCATGCAAAGTAATCATTAAACTCAATCAATAGCCTAACTAAGTCATTGGTTTCTTCTTCATTCAGAAATGTGTGCGTCGGGCATGGATTTTCTTCTATCTCGAGGTTGATTTCTTTAAGCTTGTCAATTATTGAATATATCTCCTCTTCAAATTCTAGAGGTGCATCCTTGATTTGGAGATCATCTAAGGTTTTTAAACACACAATCTCATAAGAGTTGGTGTTGTGTGAAAAGAACCTATCAGACTCTAAATGATTGGTAACAACTAAACAGTAATCATCATCATTGATTGGACCCACTATACCGAATCCTAGTCCTACTCTTGATTATGCTTCCCTTCTTGTATTGTTCCATAGCTTCTTAAAATACTCAGACATGTACCTGGACCATGTGTGAGGAACCAAACCTTTCTATATAAGATTATGAACACAAGGCAAGTAAAAGTTAAACGATAATTCCATTAATTCTTTAAATGAATCCTCCTCAAGTTCTACATCAACTTAGACTTGAGGATGATGATCCCAAAAGAATCTCTTGCTTCATATCATTGGAAGACTTAGGGGCTTCTTAACTACTAAACCTTCAACTTTTTTGAGATGAAAGTGAGGTTAGAGCTAATTCGCTAATAGTCTTACATAAACCTGATTTGAATACTTTTCTTTATTTGGAGGCCTGGTCTTCATCTCTGTCTGGATTGAAAGACACCTCCAATGGAATCTATAGAGAGGGGTTGGTTGGTATACTAATCACATTAGACTCATCCTCGAGATTCCAAGTCTATATGAATAGTAGGGGTACTCCATGAACTAGAACATAACTTGGTTGGCTATGACCAACTAGGGGTCTTCCACCTCTAAAATTTGCTCAATTTCTCGCTCTACGGTGGAGGTTGAGTCATCTACCCACATGTCCATATGAAGGAATGAACTGTGGAATGTGATATGCAGATCTATTTCTTCTTCAATTCTCCTTTCTTGTTCACTTGGATTTTTATTTTTCTTTTCTTTTTTTTGCCTTTTATTTTACTTTATTTTATTTTGAATTTGAGTTTTGCCCAAGTTCACGAGAAAGGGTGTTTTGAGGAAGATAGTAGGTTGCATTCTTATATATCTCAACCTCTCTAACTGAAAATGGCTTTTCATCTCTATTGACACGGTATTGAATCCCATCCTTTCTGAACTTGATGTACTGATGGAAGGAGGATGGAATTATCTTGTTCTGATGTATCCAAGACCTACCAAGCAAAGTACTAAATAAAGTATTTAAATCAATGATGTAAAACTTGGCTTCAGTCTTCCAGTCACCTATCTCCAAAGGTAACACTATGGAACCTAAAGCCCGCTTACCTTGTTCATTGAATCCTCTCAACATCATTCGATCTCCTCAGAGTGTGGAGATGTTGATCCTCAAATAGGCAAGGGTCTTTAGACTCATAATGTTCATCGATGCACCTGGATTGACAAGAACTCTGGTGAGTATGAATCTATCCATGTCAACTGTGATGTAGAGGGGACGGTTGTGCTCCAAGTCTCCCAAAAGAAGGTCTTCATCTGTGAAAGTGATCCTGAAGGCTTCTTTTGTGTAATGTGCCTCCCTCATAGGTTTAGCTAAGCATATCTTAAGATCAAAGAGAGCCTTAATTAGTGGCTCCTTCATCTCTTTGGATAATACAAGGGCATGATATATGCTTAGCTTAGATGCTAACTTTCTTAGGTGAAAGACGACATTGTAGTCCTCATTGGGCTGATCCTCCACAAGCATATCCAAAGGTGGAGCATCCTATGGAGGGACTTCTTGATCCTCTATACTAATGACTTTTTTCCCTCTATCTTAAGGTGTTGTCCTAGGAGGTAGAGCCTTGCCACTATGGAGGTTGACTTGGTGATCTCTTGTGGCAGGTAATGGAAGGATTCTACTACATCAGGCTCACCTTTCTTCTATGGGACCCTCAATCGGATGATTTCAAGTATATCTCAAGAGTTGAATCTATAGTATTCAGAGTAGGAAAGTCCAACTCTAAATTAGAAAGAGAAAGATCAAAATTATTATAATTATTTGACTTCAAGAGTTATCATTAAGAATAGAAGTAGATAACTCCTTAGAAGTGACACTGATGTAATTCAAGCTAACTTTATTCTTCAATTTATTGGATTTGATAGGAGGTAAAAAGTAAAAATCAAGTAAAGTAAGAGGAGAGAGGGATTTGATGCTTTCATCTACTGATACAAGATGTCTACTAGCAGTAGAAGAACTAGTTGAAGTAGTAGTAGCTACAATGGTAGACTAGAGGCTGGACTCAATCGGTAGTTGCACTACTGGGCTATCCTGAGCTGACACATGCTAATATTACTACTTTCTTGAGCTCCCCTTTCCTTGAGTTGGCTCTGCAAACCTTCTTGATGTTGGAGGTTTGAGAGCTAACTCAAGCACTTGCAAAGAAAGTTTCTTGATATTTTGGACAATCTTTATAAAGGTTTTGGATAAGGAGATATCCCAACCTTCTTTGGTTTTGGAAGGATCATAAGTATTTTTAAGGATTACCCTAATGGAACTGGATGGTTTTTCCACAAAGTATTCCTTCAGGATGACTATAGCACCAGTCTTGAAGTTATGTTCAAGTCAATCCTTAAATGTGAAGCAATCCTCTAAAACATGACCAAGCATGCGGTGGTAGGGGAAAAAGTTAGGATCATTATTTTTGCCCACTTCCTCCAGCCTTCTAGGTTCGAGTAGTTGGAAGTTAGATTTCTTTAAGAGATTCTTAAAGAA
The DNA here is from genome assembly GCA_021442155.1 of Cymbidium sinense. Classification (NCBI taxonomy): domain Eukaryota; kingdom Viridiplantae; phylum Streptophyta; class Magnoliopsida; order Asparagales; family Orchidaceae; genus Cymbidium; species Cymbidium sinense. The sequence continues at coordinate 90,041,991 of CM038221.1, read as the reverse complement.
TTTTCTAACAACCTCCCTCTTAAATGAATATGATTTGTTTAGTTTATCCATAAGAGTAGGTGGATGGTAGCTACCTGGCGGTGGGTATGTGTACCGCTACTACTGTGGATATGGCTGAGGAAGAGGTGGTGTAGGCCATGGAGGCTGTTATGGCTGCCGATAGGACTGCCTCAGTGGTGGTAGAAGAGGAAGCGATGAGACGAGTCTCTCGGTACTCTCATCTTGTTTTACCTTATCTACAGCTATAATTGCCTTAGGCTTCTTCTCATATATCTTCTAAGGATTTGGCTTTATTGGTCGATCTGGAGAAGGTAATTATTTGGCTTCTCCTTGTAAGCTAACTACCTTATTGATTAATTTCTCAAAAGTTTTGATGGTGAAACCTTTGAGCATGAAGGTGACCAGGCCATGGATATTCTTAAGTAGAATCTCGATGGCATGTTGTTCAGACATCAGTGGTTCACATTTCAAATTCAAATTATGACATCTGAGAATGTAATCTACAAGGGACTCACCATGGTTTTGTTAAGCCACAATGATATCATCAATAGTGACCTTTTGCTGAGCTCCAGCAAACTTATTGAAAAAGAGTTGCTCCAACTCAGCAAAAGTCTTTACTGAACTATTAGGAAGTTTAGCATACCAATCAAAAGCTATCCTTGCTAAGCTACTAATGAAGAGATGGAGGAGTAAAGTGTCACTACCACCAATGTTGCGACAACTAGCTCTAAAATGCGAGATGTGCTGCCTCAGGTTCCCATTACCATCAAAACTCTTGAAGGAAGGTGGACGAAACCCTTAGGATATTGGATTGCATCAAATTCCTTCGGGTAGGGTCTACCCTTTGGAACTGATGATCCTCCTCAGGCTTGAGCCAATGCTTCCTTCACTTATTACTAAACTATAGTCTTGATATCTTTTTCTTATTTGGAGGTACTATCCACTACCTTCCTATACATGCTGGTGTTACCTTGCTATACTGGAGGTAAAGTCTTGGTTGAGTCCAAGACATGCACCAACTCTGGCTGACTAGTCTCAACTGTGATAGGATGAACTACTGGGGCTTGGTTCTGTAATGCTGAGAAAGCTGCTAATAGATCCTTGAGCCTCTTCTCCATCCTATCTATCTTTTCATCCTTCTACTTTATTTGTGCTAGGAGGTGTTGGGTCGAGTAGGCTGTGTCTTCCTGCTTGGGCTCAACACCTTCCATAGTATGACGCTCTCTAATGAGGGATCCCCTGGTATCTATCATGCAAACCCCTGTTGAGTCTCCCAAAAATCATCTTCATTGGGATCAAAGCTAATCTTCTCCTCATCAGACTAATCATATCCTAGTATCTCCTTCTTGTCCATGATATAGTGAGCTACTATGTCATCTAAAAGAATAATGTGCACAAATGCCTTCTTTGGTGGGTGGTGAGAGACATCTTGTACTGTGAGGCACCGGACCTCCCCTACTACTGGAGAATCAACCATTGAGGGCTATGCTCACTAGAAGGTATATACTCTTGACTGTCACTGACTCTATATGGGGTGACACTCATAGGAGGTTCTATAATCATGGGTGCAACTGGGTTGCCACCCTCTCCCTCTGAGACTACTGTAACCATCTCCAAATCCTATTGTGGTGGTGATGATGAAGGGGCGACCACTATGCTTCAGGGTCGTCATTCCTTTCACACCATAATTGGGACAAAAGGTCAAGCAGGAGAGCTCAGCCTCACCACAGTCGGCGGTGTAGATGAAATGGGATCCCTTGGCCGTAGCTGGATCACCAACGGGGTCCTCTTCTCCCTAGATGTGGCCTTTATGGCCTTGGTGAAAATAGAGATCTTTGAAACGAAGGATGGCTGAGGTAGAGAGGTGTGGTGGAGACACCACAACTCTCTCTCAAAATAAGGCTCTCCTCTTATGGTGAGTAGTCCTGTAAGTGTTAGATCATGCGAGCCAGCACCACCCTCCTTTGGTATATGAGTGTAGTATGGGCCTCCCTGGCCCTCTCATGTTGTAGATGCTTCCCCAGACTATGGGGGATAACAAATCTTAAGTTAAATTGAGCCCCAGACTCAGAACATCCGTAAGCTTTGCTAACCTGGCATAGATCTAAACGAAGGCCAGCATATGACCTCCTACTCTGACTGACTGTGGGTTGGAATCAAACCATTGGTGGAGATGAAGTAGGGATCCTCCTAGCATCTTCTTTATCAGACCTAGAGAGAGGATGGAATGGGTTCTGTGTAATTAGCAGGGAAATCAGAGTGAGCAACTCCTCCATAACTGAAAGTGGAGCTGCCTCCATCTTTCTGGCGATGTGTGTATGGTACCGCTTAATCATGTGGTTTCTTGTTCCTCCTCTGAGTCTTTGTGGGGTGAGCAGAGTAAGAACTAGGCCCGACTTCAAAAGCTAGGGAGAAAATCTGGGATCAGGAGCACCCTTGAGGTGCTTGTGAGTACTAGCCCATGGGGTAGCACGGGTGCTGTGCACTATCAGGCAATGCGATCTTGCGTAGGGACCACTAACTTTCTCTTTAGCGAGGGAGTGTCAGAGTCTGAGGACATATCAATCTGAATGACCGACTTTTGCTCGATTATTGTGGTACTGCTAATAGTTGTGAGGGGAGTGCCCTCACAAGTAATCCTCGCCCCCTCAAAGCCTCATCCAAAATGAATGAGGTGAACATAATCAGCGTGAGGAAGGCTGGCTTGATCCAGGGCCAAGTTCATCTCATGGGGAAAGGTAAACAAGTGCTTGGGTGCAGCCATTTCTATCAACTAAACTATAACTGAAAATTATCACTGAACGAGAGTCTGCAATGTTAAAAATAAACTTGAATCAGATTTCTATTGACTTTGAGTTTTGAATTTAGAATTTGAACTCATACTCGATATTTTGAAAAATGTTAAGTTGAGTTCAAATGATTTGGTATAGATTTTGAGATTTTGATTAGAAAGAGGAGTTGTTTGGATATAGAATCCACTTTCAACAAATTTGGGTATGTTGAAAATGGGTTCAAATATTTTTTTGTAGATGCTTCCATAGGTTCATATTTGAGTTTTAATTTTGATCTTGAGAACCCTTTATTCAAAAAATTTAGGTATGTTAATGTAAAGGGTCAATTTGCTTTTATATTGGATTTGTGATTTTTTGGAACATACTTACTTAGAAAATTTGGGTATGCTAAGTGAGATGTTTGAAAATAATTTCTTCTTTTCGTTTCTATGTATGTTTTATTTTGTGTGAATCATGTGAATTTTTAGAATGGAATCTTTACTCAGCAAATTTGGGTGTGCTGAATGAAGAATTCAAATGCTTTGTTATTTTTGAAAAAGAGGATCTTTACTTAGCAAATTTAGGTATGCTAAATAAAAATCCAATGTGATTGATTTTGTTCTCTTGATTTTTTGAAAAGTGGATTTCTACTTAGCAAATTTACGTGTGCTAAATAAGATATCCAAGTGTGCTTTTATTTTGATTTTGTTGAAAAGAGGATTCTTAGCAAATTTTGGTATGCTAAAGAAATTCAAATGTTTTGTTGTTTTTTGAAAAAGAGGATCTTTACTTAGCAAATTTAGGTATGCTAAAGAAATCCAAGTGTGTTTTATTATTTTGATTTTTTTTGTTTGAAAAGTGGATCCTTAGCAAATTTAGGTATGCTAAGGAAATCCAAATGTATTTTGATTTCAAAAAAGAGGATTTTCACTTCGCAAATTTAGGTATGCTATGAAAGATCCAAATGTTGTTTCATTTTTGAAAAGGAGGATTTTCACTTAGCAAATTTGGGTATGCTAAATGAAAGATCCAAATATTGTTTTATGTTTTGAAAAGATGTTTATTGATTTTATTTTGAAAAGAATATCATCACTTAGTAAATTTGGGTATGCTAAATGAAGAATCCAAAAGTTATTTTAATTTTGGAAAGTTGATTGCTAATTTTGATTTTTGAAAAGGTGTTTATTGATTTTATTTTTGAAAGATGATTATTGTTTCTTATTTTGAAATAAAATCTGCATTCAGTAAATTGAGTATATTGAATGGAGATATTCATTTGTGCTTTTGGAAAATGTGATTGTTGATTTTTGATTGAAAAATGAAAACTTTCATTCAATAAACTTGAGTATATTGAATGAAAGTGTTCATTTGTGCCTTTCGAAAATGTGACTGTAGATTTTAATTGAAAATGAAAATCTTCATTCAATAAATTTGAGTATATTGAATGAAAGTGTTCATTTATGCTTTTAGAAAATGTGATTGTATATTTTGATTGAAAATGAAAACCTTCATCAATAAATTTGAGTATATTGAATGAAAGTGTTCATTTGAGCTTTTGGAAAATTTAACTTCTGATTTTTGATTGAAAATGAAAACTTTCATTCAATAAACTTGAGTATATTGAATGAAAGTGTTATTTTTAAAAAATATGATTGTTGATTTTGATTTTTGAAAAGTGAAGTCCTAATTTAATAAATTGAATAAGAAAGTGCACTTGTGCTTTTAGAAAAGAATTATTTTGGGATTTATTATTATTATTATTATTTAAAAAAAAGATCCTATATATACCAATCATGAAGATTGTTAGATGAGGTTGGTTTTCAAAATTTTTGTGAAAAAATATTTTATTATGTGCATTTTTAAATAATGCTTTTGAAAGATGATGTTTTATAAAAGGATTTATTCTTTCTTTATTTTTGAATGAACCTTTCCTTACCATAGAAATAAGGAGGAAAGTCTTTAGTTATTTCTTTTTATTAAATTTTTATTTTCACCTATTAGGGATCCCAATAGGGGTTTTAAGACTTACATGGAATGAGGTCCAAAAACCTAAAGATGTTGGCTAGCTTAACTTAAGGATGAAATAAACTAAGCGCCAATGAAAGATAGTCTTAGTTTATATAAAATACAAACCCCATCGATACTTGAAGATAATGATCATTTACCAAAGATGGAGAGAAAATCCCAATGAGTAAAAAAAAATTTGTGGTGAAAATATTTCACCTTCATCTATTCTTTTGAAGAGGATAAATGAAAATAGAAATATACACCTTTTGTTGGGACACCATGAGATCCAGAGATGTTCTTATTAGGGTGATCGGGTATGACATTGATAAGAAGTGTACTATCTCAAAAGACAGAAATCACCACCCTATAATGGACCTAATCACCTCAATAAGGACTCCTAAGGATAATGGGTTTGCATATGTACTAGAGATTCTTCCCCTACTTTGCATGGAAAAGCAAAGTAGGGTTTATTTTAAATTGGGTTTGTTAAGTTCCCTATAGGGGCAAGCCCCTATAGTTAATTACATCCTAAGGAAGGGGATTTCTTAGGAATACTCTCGATTAAGGTAAATGATCATTATCTCCAAAGATTTCAATAGGTAGGACTATCAATCGATTATTTTTTAAGATCAAAGTGGGATCAAGAGGAGGGAGTTTTATCAAGCCAAATGGAGGTGAGTAGGGGATGTTTAGATACTAGGAAGCTAGTAGACTTTCCAAACTATCCTATGGTTGGGCTTTACATTTTTGAAATTTGAAAAGGATTTATTTGTTTGAGTTAGATTTTTATTATAAATTTAGTGCTTATAATTCAACAATATAAGGTTATGAAAATGCCTAAGAGGTGCGGATTTATGTTTATGGCCCATAGAAGGGAGCAATAACCTCAGAACCTAAATCTAGGGAGCTTTGGCGACAGCCAAAAGCACGACCTAAATTTAAGGCAAAAATAGGCATATGGTTTACCTCCACAAGCGAGATAAACACCGATTACTTGGACAACAGGGGTGGTCAACTAACTCCTCCTACAATTTTAAATACATGTAGGCAAGTCTTATGCTTGCAAGATAACTAGGTTGCTGTTTATTTAGAAAGACACTAAGTCCTTAAACTCACTCCCTAAGAGAATAGATCATGTAAGGGCATGAAAAATAACCTAGATCTAATGCAAAAAAAAATGTTAAATTTTTACTTTCATTTTTGGACAATCATTTGACTCAGGATTATAGGATTCATATGTCTAATGCATGACAAATTAGATTATGGGCCAAAATCAGTGAGAAGGGGGAGGTGTGTCTCCACCATGTCTCTCGAAGGTCAAGCCAAGTTCTCTGGCAAAAGTGGAAGCCCTCTCATCAAGAGTGAAATAATATGTTTTTATTCATGATGTTAGAAAAGAAATGCTCATCCAGCTAAGGGGTTGCTAATTCTTTTATCTTAATTTTAACTTAGGCTTTGAATGAGGTTATGAGTTGTTTATTTTTAATTTTGAGTTGATTAATTTGGTAGAAGATTTATTTTTTTCCTAAGAGCCTAATCATCATCTAGACCATACATCAAAGCAAGGAAGAAACTAGGAAAACATGTCATTTAATGCACAAACTAAAAAAATATTAACATTTTATAAAGCTAGCAAAAGAATAAAAGGTGTGGTGCACCACCACAAACCTAATTGGGTGGTGAGCTCACCCTTTATACAACCATTACAAATGAATTAATTATAAAGCTAAACAAAATATCAAACATTTTATAAAGCTAGGGTAATTATTTATTGGGTATGAGCTCTATTATACAACATTACAAATGAATTGATTATAATTAAGCAAGGAATTCATGTTATGGGGATCTTCATTCTTCATTTCTTCATTCTTCTTTTCTTCTTTCTTATTTTATTTTTTTGGTTCCTTATTTTGGATGGTTGGAATGTGGATACTCCAAAGGCTTCACATGATACTTAAGATGTGATCTTATAATCAATGCTCATCCTAATCCCCCATAGTAATCATTCTAAAATTCTAATTTCAAAATTACATGAAAGGGAAAAGTAAATCTAACTAAAATCTACAAAATAGAGATTAGCTAAATAAACCACACATTCCCAAGCATGTATATAAATAAATTAGACTTAGTAGCCCACACATGGGTGACCAAGTCCACAGCCTATTTTAGATTATGCTTAGGGTATAAGCAACCGCAAAAATACATTTATATTTTTATTACTAGCCTTAATCCCCTAAGACAATGATTAGACTAAATCATCCTACCATTCATTCTACGCACATACACCCATACATCATGACTAAAATATCACATCACAAAATAAAAGCAAACATCAAATCATGCACTTCCCTAACATTGGACTAGAAGTGGTGACTTAGCCTAATGTGAGTACCATGTAAGGTTTGTGTGGTATGCTTAGCTAGGCTTTAAGGTTAGTATTTTTATTTAAGTATGAAAAGGTTCAACATAGAAGGGTGGTCTTATTTAAGTTTTATAGTTGATTTGGGTTAAATTTATTTGATGATTTGATTTGGTTTGAAAAAACCTACTTAATTACTAAAGGTTGTAAAGAGAGTAAAAGAGAAAAAAAAACTTCTCTTTCCTCCCTACCTTTAGTGATTTCTAAAGTAGATTCATTAATGATTTTTATTTAGTGAATATTTTATTATGTATTTTAATTAATTCTAAGTTTATATTTTCTCTAAACAAACCTATTCAAAAAGAAAGGCATTTTAAGATTAAGTAAAGTGAATTACTATCACAAAATACATAATATTTTATTTCTTTCCCATATATGTATCATGCACATGAATGAATCTTAAGCATATCTATACATGTGATGTAAGTATTTAGAACACCTTAATAATAAATTCTAAGAGAGTTACTTAAGAAAATTTGAATGTTTTATGATGCATGATTTTCATTAAGTAAAAAAGAGGTTTTCTTATCCATTTTTCATATGCACACATGTATGTATGAAAGGCATAAGTGAGTACGACACCATTGTTAACTAGGGGTGTAAGGTACAAGGCCTACTTATAGCTACTTAAAGCCTCGTAACCCTGGGGTTGTCCAAACTAATATATCATTTTCTTTAAATACAAGCATATGTACAAAAGAAATGAATGGAAAAGAAAGATACAAAAGTTTATATTTGTTGGTTTGATTTGTTTATGCAATTTATATGTGTAGGTGTGGATGTCCTTCTCTAAGTAATAGCATAGGAATGATTAGATTGCATGATATGAGATGTCCGATTGTGTGAATTGCCTCGAGCATCAAATACATCAGAGAGGTACGTCATCCATCTTTATATCAAATCCCACACTTGAGATATGGCATCTTTAGGTGAATAGTGAAATTAGTGGGGTATTTTCAAAAAAAGAAAAATTCTAACTGAAAACTTGTCTAAACAGACTCATTTTTGTATTGATTTGCACCAAAAAACTTCTATTTTCTAATTGGGATGATTTAAAGTAAAATATTGGATTATCTAAGGTTGATTCCTAAAAATTATGCAAAAACCATCACAAAATAAAATATCCTAAAGGTCTATGGTTTTGAAAGTTACCTATGATTTCCAACAATGATGACTCTTATTTATGAGGGAAGAAGCCTTGGACTGAGCTTAGATCCTTGTCATCATGTAAAAATGAAGTTTCTTCTGGTGATTGCCATTTCCTTATTGAAATTGACTTAGTTTTAGTGTATTTCTCTCCAAAATAAAGTAATTTTTTAGAGCTCTGAAAAAAGAATGAGAGGAATGTGAATGCTTACTTTTAATGCCTTAATCAAAAGTGAATGAAAATGAACCTTTTGTTTAAAATTTTCAAACTCTTGTCATTTGGCATGTTAGAAATGGAAGAGAATCATCCTAGGTGGCTCCATATGGTTGGTTAAGGCATAAGTGCACGCCATGAAGGACAAATGATTGTCTTTACTTAGGGAGGTGAAAGTCCTTCATGCCAAGTGTTCCAATGGGAGAGGTGAGGTGATTTACCTAATGAGTCATGGCTACTCAACCATTGGGTCAGAAAATTAGTGTCCTTAACCCTTAGGACCAATGGATGAGTAAGTAAGGAAAATGACCACTTGGGAAAGTGTCTTTCTCATGGATTTGACCCAAGGACAAAGTGATCATTTGACATTTAATTTGATTTAGATTTGAAATGAGTCAAAGTAAATTGGGCCAAATTTCATGTCATTTGGAGTTCATTTGGTTTAATTTTAATTTGACCCATTTTTCAAATTAAATTGACCAATTGGTCAAATTCAAACCAAAGTTGAGTCAAGTTCAAATAACTATTTGGAGTATATTGGTTTAATTGGTTTCAATTAATTTGGTTTAAGTTTGATTTAATTTGAATTTGGCCAATTTGATCCTTTAGGTCGATTTAATAAATTTTATTAATTTGACCAAATAAAATCATGGCTTGGTTTGGGTTGTGTTTATCAATTTATATTGTAGGCTTTGGTTTCAATAATTTGGTTTGGTTTAATTTCAAGTTGATTTGACCTTTTTTAATTAGTATCAAATGGGCAATTGATCTAGTTGGGTGGTCAAATTGGGTTTAATTAACACTTTAGTCAAGTTCAACAATCTATTTGGAGTGAACTTAAGCCATGGGCTGCAATCAAATTGGTTTAGGTTACAATTTGGTTAGTTTAGGTTCATTTGGGTTAAAGGGTTGACTTGGTCAATAGGCAAGGTTGACTTGATTTGACCCAATTCATGAAAATTGATTAACCTATGATGATCAATGAGCATGACATGAAGTTTGGATTGGCTTAATTCACTTGATTTGGATTGGATTTTGGTTCATGTAGGTCAAATTGGCCACTTTGTCAAATGCCAATTGGTTTAGTTGTCTTGATCAAGGTGTGATTCAAGTTTGGTTGAACTCACATATGGATTTATGACTGAAATATAAATCCATTTGCAATTGATTTGGATTGATTGAAGTTTATGGGTTTGACTTGTGTTAGCTTGATTTTTATTTGATTATTTAAGTTTATGTTTATATTTAGATTCATGATTGAAGGATTGATTGAATCATGAAGAAAAATCAAGAGTTTTGCTTGATTTGAGTTTGATTTGGCTAAGTTCAAGAATTTGACTTGAAAGGCTTAGGTTGAATTTTGGTTGAATTTGAGTTTGAGTTTTGAATTTGGTTTGGAGTTGATTCAAGGTTTGATTTGGAGTTGAAGTTGATATGAGTTTGGAGTTGATTTGAATTTGACTTGAAGGAAGGCAGTGAGGAGTTGGTTCAAGCTATCGGGTAGGCAAATTTTCCTAACGCCCCTAAGGCATAACCTATTCCTATGGCTAAACCTTCTAAGTCTCTAGGGTTAGGTTAAGTTTCCACCTAATCACTAGATGTGTCTTAAGAGTAAGGAACTCTTAATGTCTAATAGGAGTCCTATTTCTAAGATGGAGGAGTTGAGAGCTCATTCTAAAAATGAGGTCAACACATCTTTAAGCAAAGGTGGCCAATATCCTTAGGTTTGAAGACCTCACTCCAAGTAGGTCTTAAAAAACCCTATTAGATCTCTAATAGGTAAAGGGAAAACTAATCAAAGAAAATTAACCAAAGAAAATCAACTGAATAAACTACCCAAAATATAAATCAAATAAAATCATGAACCTGTTACCACTAGCTTGGTAAAGCAAAGTTCATCCCAACACTTTATAAAAATTCCAATGAAGTCCAAAGCAAAAGCAAAAAATCCTTCTCCAAAAGTTTCAAACTTCTCCAACAAACAAATGAACCCAATTTAGCATAATCAAATTTGTTAAATAAGGATTATAATTCAAAACCAAAATCAGTCAAACAATGACAAGCAAAAGCAAAAGTTTCTCCTCCAAAGCTTTCAAAAACTCTTTAACATACCAACGAATCCCATTTAGCATAATCAAATTTATTAAATGAGGGTTCCAATTCATAATCAAAAATCAAACAACAAATAATCAAAAATAAAAATCCAATTCTCAACCTCTCCAACATACAATGAATCCCATCTAGTATAATCAAATTTGTTAAATGAGGGTTTCAATTCAAAATCAAAAGTCAAGTTAAGTCATCAAAATCAAAGCTAAAGTCTAATAATATTCTCTTTCAATGGAGCAACAGAGATTTCATCCCCATCTCTTTCTTCTTCATTCAGTCAATTCTCCATAATATCTTCCATCAAGTTGATCTTTTCCTTTCATATGGTGTGGATTTGTCCCTGGATCAGGCCATACTTACCACCACCCCCATCATCAAGTTTGGCCTTGGCTTTGAGCATTTCAAGGTCACTTGTGAGGTACTTACTCTCACCATCATCAAAAGAGAGGAGGTGGCAGGCAAGAAGCCACTCTTACAGTTTGATCTACACTCTGAACTGAGTTCCCCTCTTTAAAGAGGAAGGCTATAAAGGTTTCCCTGCCAGTAGTGTTAATTCTGTCAGTTGTGCCCATCACAGTCTCAACACGAGCTAGTATCGCCTATGTAGTTGCCCCTGCCATGTAGGGGAAGGCTATCTTAGCTTCTGAGATAATCTCCCCCACTTTTGAGGTCAGTTCTAATTTCTGCCATACTTCGTTGACCAAACCCCAATGCCATAATAAGAACCAAAAAATCAAGAGACATTACGAGCATGTGGCAGAGGAGGTAGATGAAGACTCCCATGTGGCTGAGGAGGGTTCCCCTTATGAGACCTTTCCCCTTCTTGGTGGCAGTAGGTTTCACCCCCTTAGCTTTAGAGGGAGAGGAGGATAACATGAAGGTTGTATTAACCATCAAGAGTATGAGACACTAGCCAGGAGGATGCCTTGCTAGTCTATCATCTCATGAGTTGGGAGAACCCATGGATGTTTTGGCTGATTTGACTTGAGGAGGTTGATCAATAGAAGTGTTAGGGATCAAATTCATAGAGAATGGACAACATAGGCTAAGATTTCCTAAGAGGGTGAGAGAGAGGAGGTGGTTCACCAGGGCCTCATTTTGATTATTTTTATCATGGTGATAAGCCAATCATTCGATAGATTGTTCTCACTTGGTTCCAGTTGGAGATTTTGAGAGGAATATGTCACCCCTATTACACCTCTCCACTCGTTGACCACTTTCACTAGTTCAGGTTCCACTATCTAAAGTCTCCACCAAGTTTCATAAGCCCAAATCTAGAGAGAGGGATTCCCCCTTGGTGATTTGGTTATGGCTCAAGGACCATTCATCATGTACTGTTGAGGTGAAATGATTTGCTTTCCTTCCATCCAACAGTGGTGAAGAAGGAGTGGCAGCCCAAGAGTATCATGGTCGCTCCACCATCATAGTTGGAGGAGGAGAAGGGAGAGAATACTGAGGTGACCCCCATGGTTGTTGAGTCAATCTGGGAGAGTACTCCACATGTTTATAGTATGATTCATAGTTTCTGAGCTTCAGTCCATGGTGGGTCACCAATCCTATGTTCCTAGCATGAGTGGATGATCAATATTTGGATGACATTTTCGAGGATGATCATGCCACAGTGAGGTAGATAGTCAGGGATGATCAATTTGACCAAGAGGAGGGTAGGGTAGACTTTGGTTTCAATGAGGATAACATGTTGGATGACTTAGCAAAAGTCCACATGGCAGATACCTGAGGATTCTTGTAGAGGGAGCAACCTAGCCAAGAAGGCATTGTAGTTGAGGAAGGTGAGCATCAGACTCAACTCAATGCCTCCTCCAACAAATCAAGCAAAAAGATGATCAAATTGATTGGATGGAGAGGAGAGTGGAAGAGTTGATGGAAGTAGTCCTAGCCTTGCAGAACCAAGCCCCTGTTTCACAACCTTCCCCCATCGAGGCCAATCGGCCCGAGCTAGTACACACTCTAGATCATCCCAAATTACTCTTATGAATGAGGACGATGGAAGTTTGCATAGGAAGGTCACTAATCATACCTCCACATAGAAAAAATACATAATGCAAATGGTGGAGTAGCAAATGAAGGAAGTATTAGTGCAAGCCCAAGGGAGTTCATCTATTCCAAAGGGTCTACCTAGAGGAATGCGATGTATTTCAATACACCCAAGGGTTTTTTGCCACCATCTTTCAAGATTTTTGATGCAAGTGGGAACCCAAGTCAACAATTAGCACATTTCTAAGCCAATTATTGCAATATTGGTTGCAGTGATTCATTACTCTTTTGGCAATTTGTTAGTAGCCTTTCAGGGGTAGCTTTTGGTTGGTACGCTAAACTTCCCAACAATTCAGTGAGTCCTTTGCAAAGTTGGAGCATCTCTTCATCAAGAGATTTATAGGAGCTCAACAAAAGGTAAATTTAGGTGACCTCACTGTAAACAAGCAAAAGCCTAACGAATCCCTTATTGATTATATTCATAAATGGTGCAACCTAAGCATGAAATGCAAACCATAGCTACAAGAGCAGCATGCCATTAGAATTCTACTCAAGAATATCCATGGAACAATCACCTTCATGCTCAAGGGCTTCACCATTAAGACATTTGAGAAGTTAATCAGCAAGGTGATAAACTTACAAGAGGAAGATAAATAGTTACCCTACTCAGACCAACCAACTAAGCCTGGGCCTCAAAAGGTCTTTGAGAAGAAGTCAGGGAATATAGTGGTAGTTGATATAGAAAAGTAGCCAATGAGAGCACAGTTTAAGAGACCTAGATTTCAGCAACCTCTGTTATCGCCTCCTCTCCCACTGCCTCGATAGCCACAATGACCACCACCACTACAATACCATGGCACAAGTATCCCGCCGGTGGTTACTTTTCACCGCTAACAAACTCAACAAACCATAATCATTCAAGAGGGAGGTAGTCAGAAAGTTCTTTAAGAATCTTCTTAAGAAACTTGATTTTAAGCTCCCCGAGCCTAAAGGAGGAGTGAGTGATGATCACTTACCTACCATCACATTCTTAGCCATGTCTTAAAGGATTGTTTTAAATTTAAGGATTGGCTTTAGTGCAGCTGCAAGTTAGGAGCCATATTTATCCCTAAAGAATACTTAGTAGAACAAAAGAAGGTTGGGGATATCTCTTTATCCTGTACCTCTAAAAAAAATTTCTAAAATCAAGAAACTTTCCCTATAGGTTCCTAACTCAGCTCAAACCTCTAATATCAGGGAATGTTTGCTACTTGTGAAGGACAACACGGGGAGGGTGGAAGCCCAGTAGTAGCATTCACTAGCCCAAGATAGATCTATAGCGTAACCACCGTCCGAGTCAAGCACTCCTTCTACCACCATTATAGCTGGTACCTCCACTAGCTCATCACCACCTCTAGCATGAGCATTGTACCAGTGGATGAGAGAACCAAACCCCTCATACCACTTACTTTACTTGATTTACATCATATACCACCACCAAAATTAAAGAAATCATTGAAGAAGACTAATTCCACTTACATATTTTCTACATTTGATGAGCCTAATGATTTTATTCTAATTGAAAGCTATCCAAGTCATAGCAATAATAACTTAGATAATTCTGATCAATCCCATTCCAATTTAAAAATAGATTTTCCTTTTATGAATCATCTAGGTTCACCTCTTGAGATTGATTTGGACTCCGATAATTCTTTAGGAGAAGCTAGAGGTATACCCGATGAGCAGGTAGAACTTTCCATAAGTTTATCATTTCAAGAAGTCATTGAACTCAACCTCCGTTATGGAAAAGTTCTACCTCCTAGGATAGCACCTCAAGATAAGGGAAAATAGGTCATTAGTTCCAGTGAGCAGATAACCACTCCACAAGATGCTCCACCCATGGATATGCTTATGGAGGACCAACCCAAAGTTGATTACAATGTCCTCACACACCTTAGAAAGTTCTAGCTAAGTTAAGCATATATGATGCCCTTATATTATCCAAAGAAATGAAGGAATCATTAATCAAAGCTTTGCTTGATCTAGAGATATGCTTAGCTCAGTTAACTGCTATTGGAGAAGAGGCATGTTTCTCAGAAGAAGTACTTGGAGTTACCTTCATAAATGAAAACCTATTTCTAGAAATGATTGAACACAACTATCCCCTTTACATTATAGTGGATGTTGGCAAATTCAGGCTATCTAGAGTTCTAGTTGATCTAGATGCATCAATTAACATTATGAGTCTAATAACTCTTTCCTACTTGAGGATTGATATCTCTAAACTCCAAGTGGAGAGGATGATGTTGAAAGGATTAAATAAATAATTTGAGAGGGCCTTAGGCTCCTTAGTGTTACCTTTAGAGATACATGAGTGGAAGACACAAGAAAAGTTCACAAAATAGATTCAGATACATCTTTCAATGCTTTTCTTGGGAGACCGTGGATACATAAGAACAATATGGTTTCATTCTCTTTACATCAGCGCATTAAGTTCCTAAGAGGTGAAATCGAATATTGTGTCAAAGGAGATCTCAAACCATTCGTAGTTAATGAGGTCAAAATATATAAGGATGCAACCTACTATCTCTCTAAGAAAAAAAATTTCTTCTCTCATGACCTTGGTCAAAATCAAAATGAAAAAGAAAAAGGATAAGAAAAGAAAGAAAGAAAAGAAAAAAAAGAAAAAAAAAGGGAATGAGATGAAGACCTTATGGAGGAAGTGGAACCCGAGATTAGATTCCACCCACAGTTCATTACTCCATTGAACGTGGGGAGGATGACCTCCACTAGGATGAGAGGAGGAGGCAAGTCAGGAGTCCCAAGGTGGAAGGCCTCATACTTACCACGAGAGTTCTAGCTAGGAACATGCTATCTACATAAACATAAAATCTAATTCAGAGGATGATTCTTATGTAGTTAGCACACCGACCAGCTCTTCTCGATTGCAGATCCTGTTGGAGGTGACACTTGAGTCAAATAATAATGAAGACCAGATTTGTAAGAAAAGCATAAGTGTATCCAAGTCCTCATATGTGAAACTATTAGGCATCAGATGGTAACCTTAGCTCTAACCCCACTTTCCTCACAAAAAGTTGAGGGTTTGGTAGTTAAGAAAGCCCCTAAGTCATGTACAAGCTCAAAGATTCAGAGGTTCTATCCTGGAGCATCATCCTTAAGTCAAGAAGGTGATGTAGAACTTGAGGATGATTCATATAAAGAATTAATAAAATTAATTTTTGATTGGTACTCACCTTATGTTCATAATTTAGCAAAGAAAGTTTTAATTCCACATACATAATCTAAGCACAGGTCAAAATACTTCAAAAGGAAACAGAATAATAAATACAAGAATTCTCAATCAAGACCAGAACTACGCTTCGGCATAGTAGGCCCAGTCGATGATGATGATTACTAGTTGGTCATCACCAATCATTTGGATCTAAAAGGCTCTTTTCAAATCACATTAACTCATATGAACAGGTGTTCTTAAAAACTTCAGATGATCCAAGTAATTTCCAAGTTAAAGATGGATCTCCAAAATTTGAAGAAGAAATTAAATCAACCATTGATCAATCTGGAACTGAACATAATACATCTGTACATGTATTGAACGAAATTGAAACTAATGACTTAGTTAGGCAACTCAGTGAGTTTATGGACTGCTTTACATGGAGTTATGAAAAAATGCCTGGATTAGCTCTTGTCGTATCAGTCCATAAGCTAGCGATATAGCCTGATGCTAACCCTATCAAGCATACGATTAGACATTAAACAATATGCTATTTCTGAAGTTGAGAAATTGATCAATGTTGGTTTCATCTAGGAGGAAAAATACTCCACGTGGTTGGCTAGTGTCATCCCAGTTAAGAAGAAGAATGATCAAATTCACATATGCGTCAATTTTTGGGATCTTAATAAGGCATGTTCAAAAGATGAATTTCTACTACTAATACTGGAATTGATGGTGGACATTTTCTCATCTCATGCGGTCTTCTTTTTCATGGATGGTTCATCTACATATTACTAAATAATGATGGAACCTGAAGATAAAAGGAACACTTCATTTAGAACCCCAATCAGAATCTTTTGGTATAAGGTCATGCATTTCAGCCTTAAAAATGTTGGCACCACATACCAATGGACCATGACTTGAATCTTCAATGAAATCATTTATCATCAAGTTGAATGCTACATCAATGATCTCACGGACAAAATCATAGAAAAGGAAGACCTTCTTTTTGACTTGAGAGTAGTTTTTGAGTAGTTAAGATAATACAATCTCAAAATGAACCCTCTGAAGTGTGCATTCATAGTAGCTTTAGGAAAGTTTCTTAGGTTAGTTGTCTAACACCATGAAATCAAAATGAATGTGGAGAAGATTAAAGTGATATTAGAAATGCCACCCTCTAAAAGTCTAACCCAACTCAGATCATTCCAAATGCAGTTGGCATGTCTAAGACACTTTATAGCCAACTTATTAGGTAGATGCCAACCATTTTTTGCCCTAGTCAAGAAGGATGTCAAGTTCAAGTGGGACGGTAAGTGCAAGCACGCCTTTGAGAGCATCAAACAATACCTCATGATGCTACTAGTTCTAGCCACCGCTATCTTGGGTAAACCTCTGATACTATACACTAGTGCATTGGACAACTCCATGGCACTTTCTTGGACCAAGCCAATGATGACGATAAAGAGAGTGCACTTTACTATCTCAAGCGTCATCTAATATCTATTGAAGCAAACTATCCACCCATTAAGAAGTATTTCTTAGGTTTAATCTTTGCATCCTAAAAGCTATGGTACTATATGCTTTCTTATAAAGTAAACTTGATTTCTAGAATCAATCCACTATAATATCTCATGACACGACAGATGCTATCTAGATGGTTGGCATGATGGTCCATGATTTTATTATAGTTTAATCACATTCGTACCCCTCCATGCCATGAAAGGACAAGCACTCATGGATTTCTTAGCAGCACAACCACTTCATGTTGATTCTCTGCTTAGTGATGATCTCCCTGATGAACAAATTATGCACTTAGAGGATTCAAACATTCATCACTGGGAGATGTATTTTGATGGTGCAGCTTCCTCTCTAAGAGGAGATGAACCACAATATACTCTTTCAAGTAAGGTTGGGGTAGGAATAGTTCTTCTAATGCCAAACTGCGATATGATGAGATTCTCATATCATCTATCCAATCTATGCACCAACAATGAAGCTGAATATGAGGCTTTGATTGTTATTCTGGAGTTAGCCATTTCTCTAGGCATCCAGAACATCAATATCTTTTGTGATTGTCAACTAGTGGTCAACTAGATCATTGGGTCCAATAAGGTCTTGAAGCCAAACCTCCATCAACACCGCAAGTATACCATAGAGTTATTATCCCAACTTTCAAAAGTCATAATCTATAGGATCCCTCAGGGAGAAAATGCCATAGCTGATGCCTTTGCCAAGCTTGCCAAGGAGTTGGCATGTCTGGAAGATGAGTCCATATCAATAGAAGTTCACAATAGATAAGTCCTACTTCTTATTGATGTTGAACTCATTAAAAAATACTCTCTTGAAGGGCAGGTTATTGTTGCCAAAATGGATGAAGAACTGGATTAGATGCAACCATTCATTGATTACCTAAACAAAGGAAAACTATCTCAAGAGAAGTCATAAGCACATCTAGTGAAGCAAAGGGCACTTTCATATGCCGTCGTGGATGGTGTCTTATATTGACAGTCATTTGATCATATGTGGTTACATTATTTAGACAGACACAAAGCTCATAAGATCATGATCGAGGTACATTTTGGATTATGTGGAGCTCATCAATCTGGTCCCAAGATGCAAGCTAAAATTAAGAGACTCAGATGTTATTGGTTGATGATGATCACAGATTGCATAGGCATAGCAAAGTGTTATCACCAGTGTTAGGTACATGGAGTGGTCTTACATCAAATGCCCAACATTCTACATTCAATATTGGCCTCATTCCCATTTGAGTGTTGGGGCACTAAGATAGTGGGTCTAATCGATCATCTTTCGTCCAAGGGTCACCAGTTCATCCTAGTTCTATGGACTACCTTTCCAAGTGAGCGGAGGTGATTTTGCTCATTGAGGTTAAAGCTCAGTATGTGCTCTAGTTCTTTAGTAACCATATCGATTATAGATTTGGGGTACTCCGTTGAATCATATCTGATAATGGTACCACTATCAATAGCACCAAGATCAATAACTTTGATCAGAGACACAATATAGATTGGAGATACTCCACAATCTATTACCCATGGGTAAATGGTTCAGTAGAAGCTTTCAATAAAACTCTCATCCAAATACTAAAGAAGATACTCAATGACAACAAGCGATAGTGGTATGAGTAGTTAGTTAAAGCATTGTGGGCTTACCGTACCACCTATAGAACTCCAACACAATCTACCCCATTCTCCTTGGTGTATGGGCCTGAAGTCATTCTACAATTAGAAGTCCAACTCCCATTACTAAGGATAGATATGGGTAGAAAAATTACAACCGATTAGAATGCTAAGTTGCGGTTAGAAGAGCTCGAAGGTTTGGAAGAAAGATGCTTACAAGCATGTTAGAACCTCAACTTGTACAAGATAAAGATGGTTCAAGCTCACAATAAGTTGGTCCATCGTAGAGCTTTTCAAGTAAAATTTGATGTAAGACCACAAAGGGGAATGCCCTATGCTTCCTATTAACAGGCTTTATCTTAAGAAATATTATCCATAAACAATGTTCAAAATAATTATTCAACAATAAAATTTTCTCTTTAATCAAATGTCTCTTCAAATTGAATGTTTTAGAATTACCAAACTTTTATGATGTGTTTAGGGAAGGTATAAGAGAACCCAAGAGGAATCCAGTCCTTCATTAGCACATCACAAACACAAGTGGTTAAACTACTGAGTGAGTGCCCCTAGTGGTTTCTCTACCTCGCGACTACTTCAAGTTTTGGGTCTAGCCCTTCTTTGTGACTCCCCACTTGGTAGTTTCCCTAGGTCAAATAGTAGTTTTCCTATCGATGATAGACTATCCTGATGATCAGTTCCTCTTAGAAATATGTGAGCCCTTGATGCATTCTTCATAGATTGATCATTACAAACCAACGGGTACCTTAGGTTGGCTATTGTTTGCCTTGCTGAAGGTAACCCACTCGGTGGATAACACCACTCAAGCAGATGTGAGTCCTCATGCTTTCTCCCTGAGCCGACCACCGTATACCTACATGCTTTACTTTTCAATTTTAGGTTATGAGCCCAGAGGCACCTTCCTTATGGGTATTCTATTTGTATTATATCTTTATAACCCCATCTAGACATGATAGAGGTTACTATCATAGTGGACAACTCCCCTCTTCTAGTAGCCACCCCTATGGTTGGAAGTTCTACACTACGGATGTACGGACTATCCTTTGGGTTGGTAAATCTGAGATAGGCCAAAGCCCCCATGGCTCCTTCTTAATGTGGTCCCTCATAAACCAACAAGGTCCTTGATAAACAAATAAACAAAACAAATAAAATGAAATCACTTGTGGATTAGGATAAGACCCCTAGAGGCACCTCTTTCCAAGTAGGCATGCTATCTTTTGGGAAGTGTCAGCAAAACAACTTAGAGGAATCGCCTTAACTACTCTGAGTTGAGATAAGACCCCTAGTGCCACTCACCAGTAGTCGCCCTAGGTTAGGCTTGACTTATTGTGCTATCAACAAGTCACCCCAATGGCTGTCTATGCTTTAGAAGATGTGAGTCATTAAGCTTTCTTCCTGTCATAGCCATTATAAATCAACGGGCAACCCTAAGGTTGGATAATCTATACTATATGACCAATAGACTACCCCTTTTGGACTGGTAAATCTGAGGTAGGTCAAGGCTTACATAGCACCTTCTTAGTGCGGCCCATCACAAATCGATAGGGTCTAAATTAAATCAATCAAACTAAATAAAACAAGTTTAAACTTACATCCCCAATGGAGTCAAGTCAAAACCAAAATGAAACCCAAACTTAAAATTAATAAAATTTAAATTCAATCAAATTTTAAGTAAATAAATCACCAAAATAATAATAAATTATAAATTAAGCTAATTCCACATTATTTTCTTAAACATAACCCAATCCAAACTTGTATCCTTGTATCTCTATTTTAAATAAATCCAAGTTGTATCCCAATCAACTCCCAAACCTCAAATCAAAATTTACCCCAGATCAATTTCATGCCCTTATAAAACTTTTATCCAATCAAACTCATGTGTCCCTCGATTTTTTTCTCTCCTAATATCAAATAATTAAACCAAATTCTCTCATGTTTTGCATGATAGCAATTCATCATGGGATTTATGGCCATTTATGTAATCTTCTTGGATGTTGTTGATCACCTCGGTCAATGCTAATAAGTGCGGTGTGCTTTGTCAATTACACCACACCTATTGGGGGTCCTTTTGTTGACCTCACTTTTAGAGTGAGGATTCATCCTCCTTTCTTAAACTTAAGAGTCATCTATACACTAGAACCTCCTTAGTCATAGGACACTTCTAGTGATTAGGTGAACACTAAACCTGAGCCTAGAGACTTAAGAAAGCATACCTTGAGCCTAGGTCATACCCTGAGGCAAATAGGTCCAACCTATCTTATGGCCTGACCTATGACCTATGTCGATCCAATCAAGCAAAACCAAACCTCAACTCAATACAACCAAACCTCAATTGAATCTCATTTCATATTCAAGCTCCAAACCAAAATGATTTGAACCTAGACCCATTTTAACCCCATAATCCAATCCTATGGACTCAACCTAAGACTCCTTCAATTAAACCAAACCTATTTGATTTTCACAAAAGCATTCCAACCATCCAATACATCATTTCAAACTCTTCCAAAACTTATAATCAAGCCAATCAAATCAACTCAACCCAAACCAACTTAACTTAGCCCATCTGACCTAAAGGGTCTACTTGTGCCAAAATCTAATTAAATCCAAATCAATTGCAATCAAATCCATCAATCAATCTAAAATCAATTATCAAACTTAATTCAACCAAATTCAACCAAATTCAACCCAATCCAATGCAAATTGACCCATATGGTTCACTTGACCCAAAGTGACCTAAAGGACCCATTTGATCCAAACTTCAATCCAGTCCAAGTTAGATTGAACCAACCCAATAAAAATCTTTTACAATGATTATTGATCACCCTTGATTGTTTGATTACAATCAATTGGGTCAATCCAAGCTAACTTGATCACTTGACCCAAGTTAACTCAATTATCCCATATAAACCAAATGGAACCAAACATCATTACAAACTCAATTGACTGAACCCATTACTTACAATCAATCATAAATTGAGTAGTGAATATGATTTTACCATCATTTGGACCTAGCCAATTCAATTCGGCCCTTTTTTCCCAAGTTGACCCAATTTGACCTAAAGTGTCAAACTGAACCAAATCTCAATCCAATCCAAATTGATTGAAACCAATGGCTCAAATCCATCATGAATTGATTATTGAACATGATCAAACCCTTGATTGAACCTAATTTGACCAAGTCAACCCAATTGACCCATTTAGCCCAATTTGACCTAAAGGGTCTAATTGATCTAAAATATTTTCAAATCCAAATTAATTGAAATCAACACCTACAATAATCTCCAAATCATCAATTGAATCTAAATCAACCCCTAACTCAAGCTAATTTGGCCAATTTCACCAAATTGGTCAACTTAGCCCATTTGACCCATATGAACCCATATGAGCCAAATCCAAATCCACTTCAAATTAAATCAAACAAATTGATCCAAAACATCCCAAATCATCATTTAAACATAATCCCCTTAGTTTGACTCAATTTGACCCACGGTCAACCTAACACAATTTGACCCAATTTGATATTCATAGGTTAAATTGAGCCAAACCATTCTCAAACCCAACCAAACATGACATACATGGGTCAAGTTTATGTCAATTCTTGGTGATACATCTTCTGCCATTTCATATTCTTAATGCTGATACCCTAAAATAGGCTTCTTATTATCTATCATGTGAGAATCTTCTAGTTTTTCTAGTGCATAAGATTGGGAAGTGGTAAGAATTTTTCTCTAGTGTGATAGCATTGTATCCATCATCTCTTCCATCTCCCTTTCCATCCTCAAGATTTGATCATCCTTCTTTTGTGACTAAAGGATTAATTCTCGGGTCGAAATAGGTGAATGACCCTCTTTCATGATATCTTGAACTTCTTCTTATACTTTTTTTGGATACCCTTGTATTTACCATGTAGATATGGTCTTCTGGTAGCTTTGAATCCTCATCTAAGAGGTCATCCTGATATAAGTCAAAACCATATTGAATTCCCTTTATTATTTATTTTTCTTTATCATCTTCCATCTTAGTCTCTAATTTGTCTTTCATTTGATGAATAGATTCATCATTACTATCAAGGACTACTTCAGACTCTTGATTAATTTCTACATTCATTGGTTTTGGTTCGGGTGTCTCTATCTTATGACTTTCCTGGGTAGTGGTACTTTCCTCCTTAATAGGAGTGGCTCCCAAACCAAGGTGCCTATCACCTAAGATTTTTCTATCTTAAAGGGATGAATTAAGGAATTTCATTCATCTTCTAAAAGTATGAGAAGATAATGTCAAGCCTTCTATTTGAGGCCTAGTAAGAATGATATTGGATGTCTTTGTCAGGGTCTAACAATTGTCAATGTTTTTGAGTGTTATTGTGGTACTAGAGAAAGTGATTGTGGCTTTGGCTCTATGTCCAATAGGGTTTTCCTTAGAGGAACATAGATTTATCTAGGCTACTTCTTAAGAATGTACCTATCTCTCATTGTATTAGTCGGGTCATTTTTATCCCAAGTTAGAGATTTTCTAGAAAGTGAATATAATAAGTGTGGGTTGATAAGATCATATTTTATCTTAAAAGGCAATTTTTTTCTTTTCCTTTATTTTGGGTAGTCATGACCTCTCCTAAAATTTTTCTTTCAAGTTATTTGAAAATATTTTCCTTCATGACCCTAAGTAATATCTCTTTGGTGTAGCTATAAGACAAGCAGTTTTATGAATGACTTATCACAAACTATCATGGGTTTCATTGTTCAATAGTTTAAAACTCTTCTTACTCTTATAAAAAAAGGGTAAGGATAAAACCTACTTCCACTAAAAAGAGGAGAAGTATCTGGAAAGGTATACCCTTCCCTCACCCTAGCATGTTTACTTATTAGGATCTCATTTTGGTTTCTATCTTTAAGGGATCATCTCCTAATCCTTTTAGTTTTTTTTTTCTTTTGAATTTTAGTCATTAGGTGAGGCTCAAAAGTGAAGCCTAACTCAAAAGTGCTAGGAAAAGAAAGAATAAGTGTCTTTTTAATAGGTACTTGAAATTTCTTTAAAGCGAGGCCTATCTAAACTCTTTTAGTGGTTTTTGTAGTTGTCTCCCCACTAGTAGCAAGAGTGTTATGGGATACCCTATAAAATTCTAAGATGGGCTTCTTTCCCTTAGCAATGGTATTGCTAATAAGAATAAAAGTTTCTCCATCACTAGTGATGTTCAAATCTTCAAAACCATATCAAAATTGTACTATGGAACCATCAGGTAATTTGTCACTATTGACGAAGATGTTGATTCTAGAAGTGGCAACAAAGATAAGTTCTCTAACTAGTTTTCTATTTTAAACTAGAAAATTATACTAGTTACAATAAAATTTTGACTAAAGCAATAAAGTCAAAAATTCTTTTGACTTCTTAAAAGATTTTTTTAGCCATTTATATTTTGGCTTGAATTTAAAATTTTATTTTGAAAGACAAAATATATAAATTAGAGGACCCACTTATTTGATTTTAAAAATTATAGAGGTTGTATAATTTGTTTTGTGGATGTTAGGTAAGTCCTACCAAGCATGAATGGAGAGGTACCTAATGGAAGAAAGCTAGTCTCATTTACCTACATATACAAAAGTAAAAGATAATTTCTAAAGATAGAAAGAGGAAGTAGTCCCCACCATAGTCACTTTAAAAAATCTATGGAGTTTTTATTTGGAATACCACGAAGATCTTAGAAATTTCTTATTTTTGTGATAAAAATGTCATTAAAGGACACTATATCATCTCAATGAATGAAAATATCATTTTACAATGGATTCAATCACTTATTAAAAGACTTATAAGATAGATGGGTTTGCAATATTCTAGAGATTCTTTCCTTGAGCTATATAGTGAGCTAGAACAAGATTTACTTTAGTGTGGGGTTTGTAGTTCCCTCTAAGGGCGTGCCCTTATAGATAATTACATCTTATAAAATGTGGTACTTTCTTAAAAAACTCTTAACTAAAAGAATTTATTTTAACCTCTATATGAATCTCAAAGCTAGAGATTTATTAAAAGTTTATTTAGGAGATTCAAAAAATGGATACTTCAAAGAGAGGAATTATTTTCAAATGTCAAATGGGATTAAGTAGAAAATGCTTCAATTACTAAGAAACCTAGTAGGCATTTCAACTTATCCTATAATTCAATTTTATGTTTTTGAGATTGAATTTATTTAGAACTTCAATTGACATTTTATTAAAAATTTAGGACTTAGATTCTAACAGCATAAAACTATAAAAATTCTTAATAAGTGAAGACTTAATCTAGTTGGATGCTTTAAACCCTTGTTTTAAAAGTGCTTTCAATACAAATCAGAAGCTTAACTTTGTCTAACCTTTGGGAATCATGAGTCTTTATCACATTTGAGAATAAAAAGATATCCCTAAATTTTCTAGACTTACTTCCCACTTGGAAGGTATGCCAGCTAACCCCTCCTAAATGATTTTAAGTCCATCAGTGCAGTCTTTTGAATGCAAGATAGCTAGGTCATTATATTTAGAAAAAGAAGAACCTAAACTTACTCTGTAATCCTATGATCATGACTAACATGTTATTCTCCTATTTAATGCAACAATTTTCAAACTTTAAGTATTTTTGACTCATAATTTCATTTAAAGATTTTGGATCTGCAAATCATTCCTAAAATGAGATATAGTTAGAAAGGAGTCATGGGACAAATAAAAAGAGATGATATACTTCTTACTGATGGGTGATTATCCTTACAAGTCAGATACCCCTTATGTGCAATGGAAGAAAAGCCCAATTTAAGAAATTGAGAGAAAATATACAATCATAATTCTCAAAGTCTAGTTATTTCTTATTACTTTTAGGTTTTTATCCCTAATGATTTAATTGATGCAATTATGGGTTGTTTATTTATATTTGAGTTATTTTAATTTAATGGGATAAAAAAACTAGTTTTTCTAAGAGGTTCATCATAACATATCAAAACATAAAAATAAACCTATAAAAAGTATGTTATTTCTATAGTGCACATCAAAAAAAATAAAGCTAAATAAATTAAGTTAAATAGGCTAGTGCTGATGGTTACCACCATACACCATTTAAGAAAATGAAAAATGGCAAGAGAGCTTTGCCCCTATATATCTTGGTCTAGCATAAAAGTCTTGATATATGGTCTTTATTCAGGATCGTCGCTTTCTTCAGTGACCTTCTTAGGTTCCACAGGGGACCACCAACAGGTTTAGTCAGCTCCTACTAATCTTAAATCCCATAAATCCTAACTTTATTCTTAGACTAAATTACATTTTAATATTCTAAAATAAATTTCTAATCCACATTAGGAAAATATGCAACACACCAGTAGTTATAATGGAAATATATAGGCTTAGCACCAATGATTATTGAGCCCACCTATCCCATTGAGCTATGCTTAGAG
Source organism: Cymbidium sinense (assembly GCA_021442155.1). NCBI lineage: Eukaryota > Viridiplantae > Streptophyta > Magnoliopsida > Asparagales > Orchidaceae > Cymbidium > Cymbidium sinense. The sequence continues at coordinate 90,015,556 of CM038221.1, read as the reverse complement.
ACTTAAATAACATTTGAAAGCAAATAACATCTATTATATTTTATTACAACAGTCTCTTTAAGCACTTCCCCTTGTAAAAAATAGTGTTAGTATAAAAAGTGAGCTTTAATGTCCATATTATCAAGTAAATAATTTCTAATCATCTAGTCTAAAATATTACAACACATAATAATAAAAACATCATGTCATATCACAAATCATCATAGATCATCGGTTTAACCTAAGTCTAAGGTCGATGACCTAGCAATAAAGTGTGTGAAAGAGGAGCTTGTTTAGAGTGAATGTATTTGGACCTTTTAGGTTTAAGTTTTAATTTGAATTTAGAATTTGTTCAATTTTACCATTTGATAGTTTCAATTTAAATGATTTAATTTATTTTGAATTTTATTTCAATTTCAAGTTTACTTTATGTTAAAATTGAATTTAATTTTTAATGATTGAAAAATAAAATAAATTCTACTTGATGTAGAATACATTCTATCGAACATCCTAAGCCTAGTAGAATGAAATCTTCACCTAAAGATGAAAATCAACTCAATGATTCAAACTAAGGACCTATGTATCTTAATTAATCTTTTAAATTTCTTTAGATGATTTAATTGACTTGAATTTAATTTAATGTTCATTTGATTTAGTTAAATACTAAGTTTCTTGGGGTTGTTTAATTTTATGTATATTGAGTGTTGATATTAATATTACATTAATTATTAGGTTTTAGTTTGATTGAATTAGTTATTTTTCATTTTTATTTAATTAATGTTTGATCCTTTTTCTTTAAATTTTATTCTATGAAATTTATTAAGTTTTGTTAATTTATGTGCTTTATATTGATTAAATTTGTTTTGCTATTACTTGAAACTGAATATTTCATGCTTACATTGTATTTAAGTTGATTAACTTATAATTTGGATGATTGTTATTGTATTTTTTTTAGGCAAACCTCAGTTAAGGATTTGATCATTTTTTTACTAAATTTAGTTTTTTGAGTTTATATGTTGTTTAATTTAGTTAAATGATTATTTGGTTTAATTTAATTTGTTTGATTAATTAAAGCTCAAATTTGATTTATATATTTAACTTAAAATGCAATTGATTAAATTTATCCTTTTGTTGGAGACTTTGGGATTAATCAATTTTATCAAACTTTAATTTAATTAATATTTCTATTCAATGTTATAGTTTATATTTAATCATTTCTTAGAATGAATTTGATTTAAAGATTTACTAAATTAGATATAAGTTTCATTATTTGAGTGATCCAAAGCTAGTTGATTAAACTTTAAACATTATTTAAATTTCATGATTTTAGGTTTTGATTAAGTTCATTTGATTTGGATTATTCAATTGTATGTTTAAATTTACTAAAGTATATTTTGTAATTTATTATTTAGTTGAGTTTCTTATGGTTAGGGTATTATATTTAATTATTATTTGACTACTAATTTTAGCTCAAGAATCTTATAGAAATGAAATGCTTATAGCGCCAATAATTAAGCTAGGTCATTATGTGTTCCTAAGGCATTTGAAATATTTATGTTCTAAATGATTTAATAAATTATTCATTTTTATAATTACAATTTAATTATTCATTCAATATTATAAGTTTGGAATGATTCTAATTTCAATAGATTCCTATTTAAATATTGAATTTAGAAGATAATTAATTGAAATTTTTAATCAATTATAAATTTTATTATGAATTCCTTAATTTAAACATTAGGATTTTAATAAATGTATGCTTTTAATCATTTATTAATTCCTAAATATGTAATTTTTAGGATTCTTTAACATCAAAGTGCTAAATAATTTTTTTTTTAAATCCTCTAATATTAATGAAAGTGTTTTTTTAGTTTTGTTAATTTTTATAATTTTAGTAATATTTTATTTATTATTTTGTTTAAATTGACCTAGAACTTGAAAATTTATTAACTTCGGATGAAAAATTATTTTCCTTTGAAAATATTATGATAAGTGGGATTACATGCCAATTTCACTTGGCTAAAATTTCAACTTTCTTAGAGATGCATTTCGGGTTTAGTTAAAGTTTTATATTTTTCAATAAAACTCAAGTTAGGCTTAAAAAATTATGAACTAATTCAAGCATTTAATTTTCCTTGATATTTTTCTAAAAGATAAATCTAGAGAGGGTTTATTTAAATATTTTGGATTTTTATTCAATTTATTGTTTTTTTCAGCCTAATTAATATAATTTATTTATTTATTTAATTCTTATATAGGCCATTTTGGGGTTTTATGAGTTTCATTGAGATTTAACAATTTTATTAGGATCACTAATGCTTCTTAAGATGTTTTAAATCATTTCTATAATTTTTCCTAATTTGTTTTAATTAATATTAATATATTTCAATACATTAATGTTTATTAGTTGAAAAATTCACAACTTTCACATTATTCACCAATAACACCCCAATTATTTTCAGGAGGTGTGTCTTAACCTAAATTTGAAAAAAATTGATTAAATCAATATTATAGAATTAATTAGAATTTAATTAATTTCATTTAACTTAAATTAATCTCAAATTACTCAATAAATATTTGGACTTTAGGTTCAAAAGATTCGTCTCATTGAGAGGAACCCATAAGGCCCTTAATTGTGATTTTTGGTGAAGTATTTTTATTTTTGTCAATTCTTGAAGTTTAAGGATAATTAAAAAATTTTTAAATTTTGAAAAACTAGAGTTTTCCTTTTAACCAAATCAACACCTACATTATGCTGATTAGGCACTACTTTACAAGTAGTAGTGGGCCATTTGCCCATGTGAACATTGTTATGACTTACAATAAGGATGAGATTTAATCAAGGCCATCCAATCAAAAGTTAAATGATCTAAATCCATCTTATAATTTCTAAAAGGATTTAAATCTAGAACATGTGACTAAATCACTGTCATCCATTAAAATTAAAAGAAATGGACAGAGATGATTTTATCCCTGACCTCACACTAAGGATCAAGAGCCATTCACCCTTAATGAGCGTATTTTAGTGATTTAAGTAGTGGTACTTGGAGATTTTAATTGCATATTGATCAAGGATCAATTTGTAATTAATCTCCAAGGTTTGATATCACTAGAGATCAATTTGACTTTATAAAACACCAAACCAAAATGAAAGGATGACTGAAATTAAGGAGTACAATATCGACATTAATCTTTATCAGTCTTCTCATTTTGAAAACCTTTAGTGGATTGAGACGATGGTCCAAGAAGAGTTTGGTGGCTTGGCTCTCTATAGATTGATGTGGAGACCATTATGTGCCCATGCTCATCGGAGCTCAATTAAAAAGTGGGTCATAGAGGTCGTGGAGAGGAAAAAATGTTTCAGATTTTTTTTATTTTAGCCTAAGGAAGCTGTAAGAAGCAACAAAAGAATAAATTATGTCTTCTACCCTCCTTTTATAATTAGTTGAGCCTCCCTCCATTGGAGGAGGTGGTAGGTGGCTGGCCATGAGAAATTAAGCCCTTCTTAAGGTGCTAAAGGTGGTGAGGAATGCATAAGGTAAATTTAAAATGGATAATTAATAGTTAATGCTTTTTGTTTGATTTAATTTTAATTTACTCTAATTTTATTTTATTCTTCTTGGATTTAAGTAATTTTGAGTTTAAGTTAATTAGGTCAACCACCCCAATTATCCTAATTTGGTCTCAATTGAATTTAAGTTTTAATTTAGATATATTTGATTTTGGTTTGGATTGAATTTTAATGAATTAGAATTGATTAAGTTTATCTAAGCACTAAAGAGGCATCCTAAGTGTCTAGGTAGGAAGATCCTTAGTCTAGGATTGAAATCTTATGTGATAAAGGAATGAGTGTTAACCTTATTCACAAATGAGATAAACAAAGTAGTATTAGTACTTCTATTTATGGTTAAGATTCTAGAATGTGGATTATGTTAACATATTAATAGCACACACCCATTGTTGAAATAAATGGTTTGAAAGTTAAAAAACTTTTTGATAAATGGCCTACTTATGAAAGAGAATTAGATGAACTTAATGCAAAGGCATGTAATATTTTGTATTGTACTATACTTCTTGATGATTATATGAGAATTTTCATGCTTAGACTGTTAAAGAAATCTAGGATAAGTTGATTATTACATATGAAGGTACTAATAAAGTAAATGATGTACATATAAATATATTAAAAATATAAGTATAAATTATTTCACATGTTGCCTAATGAATCAATTTCTGATATGTATATAAACTTTATAAAAATAATAATACATTACATTCTCCTCGAAGGAAGTAAAAAAAATAAATAAATCAAGATTTGGCTTATAAAATTTTGAGATGTCTTCCAAAAGAATTGGATGCTAAGGTAACCACTATAAAGAGAAGATAAAGAATTATATGCATATCCACTTGATCAGATACTTGGTTCCTTGATAGCATATGAATAGGTCTTAGCTCAAAGAGAGCTAGTTGATCATTCCTTAAGGAAGTAGAAAAGAAAAAAAAATATTGCTTTGCAAATATAAGATGAAAATGAAACCACAAACTCAAGTTTTGAGGTGGATAGTGAAGAAATTGTTATGCTTTCAAAAAAATTGGGAAACATGTTGAGAAAGAAAATTTGAAGGTATGGAAAAACCAATATTTATAAATTTAATACTAAAAAGTTAAATACAAGTGAAGGCATCGTCTACTATAATTGTAAAATGCCCAAACATGTAAAGGGAGAGGATCTTGAAATAGCAAATGAAAACTTAAAGAAAGAAAAGGTACTTAAAAAGAAGAAAGTTGGAAGAATAAGAAGCCTCAAAAGAAAAAGAAAAGAACATTATGGACAAATTCATATTCGAAGGAGTCAAATAACAATACATCCAAAAAAAGGCAAATATTTGTCTTATAATAGCTGTTGACACATCTAGTGAGGTATGTGAATATATTACTTATGAAGAATTAGATGATGTATTTAATGAAATAGCTGATGAATATAAAAAATTTAAAAATATATATAATGTTTCAGAAAAAGAAACGATAAAGGTAGAAATGCATATTTTATCTTAAAGAGATGAATGCAGTGAGCTGAAAGTTAAAAATAATTACTTAGTAGATCAATCCTTGCTTGTAGAAATTTTTAAATGATCAAATACTTTCTTACATGCAAGATTGAGTACATGTTGTAATTCACACTTACATGCTTCATCTAATAGAGATAAGTCATTTATTGCATCAAAATCATCTAAATATCAACCTTATGTAAATAAAAAAGTTTGGTGTAATTTATAAAATAAAAGAGGTCATATTTCATTTAATTTTTCATGCATATAAATCTCAAGCATTCCTAAATAAATTTCCATTTGGCTATCTAAAATTAGAAATACAACAACACACACTTCACAACATTCTTTGCATATTACTTATATAAGATGTTGACCCAAACATGTTTGGGTTTCGAAACTTAATCCCTGGTTTTCATTTGTAAGTGCCTTCAAAGCAAGATCAAAGAAGGGATATGTTAATTGGACAGTGGATGTTCTAGGCATATGTTAGGTGATAAATCAAAATTTACTCATTTAGAACTGTATGAAGAAGGATACGTTATTTATGGTGATAATGCTGAAGGAAAAAATCATTGGTATTGGTTATATCTCTAAAATTAAGTTACATTTAAAAATGTATTTCTTATTGATGTCTAGAAATATAATTTAATATTTATTAACCAAATTAAGTGCCAAGGATTTAAATATTGAATTTCATACTTTTTTCTATGCCATTAAAAACAAAGAAAATATTTTACTTGAGGGATATATGCATAAAAATGTCTATTTTATTGACTTTAAAAATTTATGTGATGTAAGTTTAAATTTATTTTTTTTAAAGTACTCTTGATGATGTTTTGTTGTTGCATAAATGGTTGTCATATTAGCATGAATTCTTTAAACAAAATTGCAAAACTTGATTTAGTTGATCATTTGACTAAATTTAAATTTTATTTTTATAATCTTTGTGATGCATGAGCTCATGAAAAACATTCAAAACATTTTTTCTACTTTTAGACTCTTAGAACTTCTACATATGAATTTTTTTGGATCCGTTAACACTGCTAACATATGAAGCAAATTTTATTGTTTTGTTATTATTGATGACTTCCTTAGATTTACTTAGGTTATATTCTTAGGATAAAAGAGGGAAGCATTTGGTGTTTTTATAAAATTTGTAAAATACTTTCCAAAAGATTAAGGTTATTTGATTAGAATAATTCAGAATAATCATGGTGGTGAGTTTCAAAATAATTTAATTTTTTTTGATGAATTTGGAATTAAACATAATTTTATGCTCCTAGGACTCTCTAGTATAGTGGTGTTGTAAACTAAATAAGATTTTGATTCGATTGAGTATAGCTATGTTGGATGATTATAGACTACCTAAAAACTTTTAAGCTGAAGCAATTAAAATTGCTTATTATTTGATGAACAGAGTTTATTTGAGACCTATCACGAATAAGACCCCTTATAAGTTATTCTTTAGGAAAAAAAACTTAAGATTAACCATTTCAATATTTTTGGCAGCAACTATTTCATATTAAATAATGGAAAAGAACCTCTAGGAAAGTTTGATAGTAAATTAAATGATGGAATCTTTCTGGGTTATTTTTTATCTTGTATATTTTATAGAATGTTTAATAAGGTGAAGATGATTATAGAAGAATTTATCATATAATGTTTGATGAAGATCCCATTGATACTTTTAGAGATAATTTAGTTGATGATGAGGTAGAATACTTCAAGAAAATTAATTTAGAAGAAAAAGTTGATGATTCTTTCGCTAAATAGTGGAGAGTTAACAAGAATCATCCCAATGATTTGATTATAAAAGATCCATCCCAAGGTGTTAAAACTAGAAGACATTTTAAGGATGTAATTAAGCATTCTAATTAATTATCCAAGATTAAAATTAAGTCTAGTGGTGAAACATTAAAAGATCATTTTTAGATTGTAGCTATGGAAGAATATTGAATCAATTTATTAGAATTGATATTTGGAAATTAGTCCTCAGACCACATGATCAAAATATGATTGAAACTAAATGGGTTTGTAGAAATAAGTTAGATGACTCAAGTTTTATTATCAGAAATAAGGGTAGGTTAGTTCAACAAGGGTACACACAAGTTGAGGGGATAGATTTTGAGGAATTTCTTGCATCTATAGCAAGACTAGAGGCTATTAGGTTGCTCCTTGCTTATGCTTGTAATAAGAATTATAAACTCTTTAAAATGAATGTGAAAAGTGCATTTGTGAATGGGTTTATTGACTAGGATGTCTTTATAGAGGAACCTGTAGGTTTTGAGAGCATTTATTTTCCTGATCATGCATTCAAATTGAAGAAATCCTTATATACTTTAAAATAGGCTTATCGAGCTGGGTATAATAGATTAAGTATTTTTTTTTACTATGGGTTTAAAAAGGGTAAAATAAACACCACCTTTTTTTTAAAAAATATAAGTGATGTTTTCATTATTGTGCAAATATATTTGGATGATATTTTGTTTGGAACTATGAATGAATCTTTGTGTGTTGAGTTCTCATCTTTGATATCTAAAGAATTTGAAATGAGTATAATGGGTGAACTTAACTTTTTCTTGGGTCTTCAACTAATATAACAAGAAAATAGCACCATCATTTATCAAACTAAGTATACAAATGGTTTGATTAGAAGGTTTGACATGAAGAGATTTAAATCTAATAAAATCCCCACAAGCCCTTCCACCAGATTGGACTTATATGAATCATGTAAACATATTAACAAGAAGCTTTATAGAAGTATGATAGGTTAACTTTTATACCTTTTTTGCTAGTATGTCTGATATTATATATTTTTTTGCTTATTTTAGTGCTCATTTTCAAGCTGCTCTAAAAGAATCTCATTTACCTATAGTCAAGCATATATTTTGTTACTTGATAGACACTTCTAGGTTAGGTTTGTGATATACTAAATTTTTTTTCATCTGATTTGGTTACTTATTCTAATTCTAACTTTGTAAATTTCAAAATAGATAAGAAAAGCACATTGGGCACATGCCAATTTTTTAAGATTATCTCTTATGTTTTCATCCTCTAGGAAACAAAATTCCAATGCTCTTTCTACTACTTAAGCTGAGTGCATAGTTATTGGTAGTTGTGTTGTCTGGGGTTATTTTTGTTAAAGCAACAATTAGAAGACTTTGGCATTAGGCTAGAACACATTCCAATAAGTTGTGACAACAATAGTGCTATTTGTTTAACAAAAAATCCAATTAAGCACTCACAAACAAAATATATTGAGATTAAACACCACTTCATTAGGGATAATATTTGTGAAGGTGATGTCAATGATAAATTTATTAATATTAAATTAAAAATTATTGATATTGTTACAAAACCTTTTCATGAAGAAAGCTTTATACTTTGAGATGTATACTTTTTTCAATTATTTTTAATTATTTTATTTTTTAACTTTGAGATGTATACTTAGCATATTAGATTGATCTGTTAAAATAAAATCAAATTTTAGCATAATCTGCCTATTTATAACTTTTTATGTTGTCAAAAGGGGGAGAATTATGTATGTTGGTCGTTCAAATATTCTTATTATTGTTTTTCAAAAATTAATTTTAAATTTTTTTTTGAATATGCATAGATTTAGGGGGAGCTATTTTGCTCTATTAATACAACATGTTTTACTTATCTGATTTTACTTTGCAACATGCTTTATTTTGTTTTGTTTGTAGTTTGTTTAACCTTTATTTACAAAATTTGGTATATTATTTAAATGAATCTTTACTTAAAAAAAGAAGAAAATTCACATTGCACCTTCATCTCTAAACACTACCATCATCAAAAAGAGAGAGAGAGAATGTTACCTCCATGAGCCTTATTGCTTATGCAATTAATTTTGATGATAACAAACATATGATTGGATGGAACTATTATTTTATTTCAAATGTTTTAGAAAGCTCACCAAACTTAGTAAACTCGATCAAATTTGAAAAGTCAAGATCAATTGAACTATGATGATTTAAGAATCTTCTTAGGTTATGTAATAAGAAGACAAATAAGAGCTAAATAATATAAAAATAATGGGTTAATAATTTCATAACATTCATTTGAATTTTTGCATAGATTTTTAAATTTTATTTGCATGATATTTTCACTTATCCTTTTTAGATAACTTAAGTACTTATATGAGTTTAAGCCTTATCCATTACTTTCTAAAGTGTGTTGGATTTATTTCACACTTTATTAAGTTATTTTCATGTTTGGTATTATTAATTAAACATTTATTTATTTCATCAAAAATGAAATTATTCTTGAATTATCATAATTACTCCTTTTCTCTCGCAATCCTCTTATTTTCTCTCTCCTATCAAAAACATAATCTTACACTTATTTTGGCTAAATTTTCCATGGTTTTTGGCATGATAATTCATGTGGGATTTATTAAAATTATTGCCATAATATTTTTCTTTATTTATTGAATTTTTAAATTCTTTTTGTTTGAATTTTGAAATTAAATGATTTTGAATTTTAATAAATTGTGTTTACCATTTATGTGCTAAATTGATTTTATCCTTTTATGGTTTAGCTTGGGCAACCCCTATGCTTATTAATTTCATGTTAATTAAATTAGTTTAAATTAATCTAAATTAATTCAAATGCAAATTCAATTGAGCCTTGATTTTATACATTTTTCATTTTTAGGTTTCCATTTTTTTTAATTATTGCGGCTAGCCCCTCTTAGTTTATGTTAAGTACATTTTTTTCTTTTCCTCCCTTTAGCCTTGGCTGACCAAACCTTCGTTAAATTAAGTTGGAATCAAATTATTTTCACATGGGTAATTTTTTGAGTTAAAATATCTTGCCAAAATAATTTTCCCTCTCTTTTATTCTTGCTTGGTTGAAAATCACATAGAGTATATTGTCTTAATTTTATTTGATTGAATTGATTAATTTCTTCTCCTTATCTTTCTTTCTCTCTCTCCAAGCCAAACTTCAATCATCCTTGTTTTAATTTATTTTTGCATGTGCTCATTTATTTGAATCAAATTCCTTCTTATTTATCTTTTCCTCTCATTATTTCCCTCCTCTTCACCTTTGGCTTGGCCGAAATTCTAACAACTCCAAGTTTATTTGAAAATGTTATCTCTCAACTTCTTTCTCACTTTCTTCTCTCCTCTTAAGCTAAACTCTTGCAATTTGTTTTATTGAAGTGATACTAGTGCAAAAACTCTTTTTAATCACTTTAGCCAAAAACCTCTCTAGAAGTTTGCTTGGACTAAAGTGTAAAAGATCTTCTCCTTTCTTCTCATCTTTAACAAATCTTCAAGTGGAGATTATCATCAACATCTTTTAAACTTTTCTTTTGTGGTGAAAAAAAAGCTTCAAGTCATAGATCTCATTGCATACATATAAAATGACTTAAGTAAGAAAATTATTTTCATTTATTCTATTGAATATTTAAATTCATTGGCTTAGTTTAAAGTATTCTCTTAATATATTTTCATTCTTCTTTCAAAAGATTTGAAAGAAAATCTTCTTAGTTGGATTGAATTAAAATTACTTTCTTATAGCTTTCATAACATCGGTTGTATTGGATTTTGTTTTCAAAATTATTGCCATTCATCTTGTGCAAGTGTTATAAACATATTACTTCTTTCTTTCAATTTGTGTTAAGGATATTTCCAAAACCATGTCATATCATTCAACTTAATATAATATAAAGTTAAGTTTGAGCTCTTCTTTCTTGTTTTCCTCAATATTGTTTAGTGGGCTTGAGTGCAAAATTATTTTAAAATATGAGAGTTAAATATTTAAATTGAATATTTTTTTCTTACTCTTTTGAACTTATTTTGTGGTTATGTTTCCCCGGTGTAAGAAAGTACATATTGGGATTGCACTTACTTGTTGTACAACAGTATGGGAGATTTTTTCTAATCTCATTTTATTTAGTGAATTTCTAGTGAGGGTGACTAGGCGTAGACGTAAGCCGGCTTTTGGGTTTGGTCAAACCATGGAAAAATTTTCTTGTCTCCAACTTTTACTTTTCTACATTTTACTTTATTATACATGGTTGCTTAGTGCTTTGCTCTTTCATTATAATTTCTTTATCTTTATTGTGCAACTAAGTTTTCTGTAAAACTCAAAATTAAATTTTAATTTGTAACAATTTTTTTTAAGATACCCAATTCACCACCCCTCTTGGGTAATCTTATTTTAATTTACATCTTTCTAAAGGATAAATCCATAGAAGCTTTCTTAAAAATTTTTACATTTTTATTTATTTTATTATAATTTTCAAAGTTTAGCTTAATTGATTGAAGTAATTAATTTAATTAATCTACTTATAAGGCTATTTGGGGGTTTAATGTGTTTTAGTGAGCTTTGAAGTCATTTTTTTGTTCATTAATGTTTATTATGTTAATTTAAGTTTATTACATAATTTTCCTTAATTTTATTGATTGATTTTTATTAAATATGGGTTTAGGAATCAAAAATTTATATCTTTCAATTTAATCACCAATAATTCTTCAAGGTTTAGGGTGCCACCAATTGCTTGTATTACTTCCTAGACATTTCATGTAGATTTATGAGAGACTGTCTCAAGATGTTGGGTGCCTCCAATTGCTTGTGGTAGATTCGAAGATTGATGCACTTACAAAGCAAATTAGCTAAACATAACTACAACATAAAAATAAAATCTTTGCAATGCTTTATATATAAAATTTGGAACACTTTATTACTTCTTAGGTAATCACATCTGTAAGAGATCTACCATAAAGCTTTCAAAATATTCTACCTAATTCATGGATAACTAAAAGATGATTTTTTTTTCCTTCTCAAAAAAATTGACTTAATTAACTTTGGCCATCCTACCATTGACTTAATAAATATAGAACTATTTTGCTAGTTCCCTACCTTATTCACTAAGCTATTTATTATAATATGGATACAAAAAAAATAAACACTTCTATCACTATGGGCTTTAGTATGAAGTAAATAGATAAATATGGTCAAATACCATGAGATCCTCTTAACTAGAAAAAAAATGAAATGAAGGTTACAATTCATAACACTGAGTTCTTGAATAATTGTTATAGCACCAATTTATAGAAGTTAAGGAAGTCTTCCAACTCTTAGCAGAATGAGTAGCTTAACCAAGGCTAAATTGGAAGAATGGAACACATAACCTATCCTTGTACATCATGTTGAACTTATCATTCTTTGGGGTAAGTCCCATGATAATGATCGTATTTCCATAATAGTATCTCATAGACACCATATCTACTAATAGTGTAGTCATGATAGTTGATTCTTTGCACTTAGAGTCTAGCATGACAAAAGCACATTTCCTTAGACCAATCATAATGTACTTGCATAAGGAAAGCTTAGGACTAATAATAGGAGGAAAAGTTAAGAAAATAATGGTAGTAATAAACTATTCAATCACTAGATAAATAACTATTGAAGAATATTTTAAATTATTTGGTAACATTAAATTTAAAATTAATGCTAGGATCTTAAATATTTTTATTAATCCTTATAAATTCTCTTCTAGTTGAACTTTATAAATTTGATAACATAGCTCAAACTTATCACATCAAAAAAAGTGAGAACAACTCTCCACGTCATTCAAAATATTCATATAAGAGAAATAATGTTAGCGTAGGTATGACAAAAAATAGCAAGGATATAAAAGAAAACTCTACAAAATATTATTGCAATCAAACTCATTATAATGATCTTCTTGTAATTTCATATATTACATTTATTTATAATAAAACCATCCACGTATGGGGTCCAATATGATATTTAGAGAGATTGTCCCTCTCTTTTCAAGATTTTGTACCATGAATTCCCCACAACCACAAGTTGAGATAACTTTATTAAATTTTCATGAAGGTGTGCCACCATATCTTCTCCATGCAACTCTGGTAGCTTTTTGTGAAGCCACTTGACCTTCCTTATTATGTCACACCTATGTATTTCTCTGGTAAGGCACTTCTAATTGCAAATAAACCACCTTATTTTGTAGGCCAATATTTTCAATCTCCAATGTTGGGAATTTCTACTAGTCCAAAAATTCTTTAGTTGGCTCCAATTTTGTCAATAGTAAGATGCTAGGCATGCATTAGAGAATGGGTCACACTTGGGATAAGTAATGCTGAAAGAGAAGGTAGTAAACACTCATGAAATTTAGTAGGGAAAGCTCTTCACCTCCCCTTTCTTAGTAGCAAGAGCTACCCTTATGGAATGTAAAGATAGACAATGATCTTTAAACTCTTTATCTAAGATACTCTATGACAACATAATGAGTCACTCCATTAAGCACAACATTCTAGGCACTGAAACACAGTCAAAGATCTTCAAAGTATTAGATTTACTATGTGCATAAGCTAAAATTCATCTATAATTATATGTATGATATGTTTGTTAGAGTAGGAGCACATCAACTTTTTTAAAAAAACAATATGTTTAATATAGAGGGCATACCCTTAACAATTGTTGTTAGCTAACAACCTTCATTGGGAAAATTAGAACTTCTTGATAATTACACCTTTAATTAAATAAATGATTCTAAATCTTATCAAATAATAATGATTATAATATAGTGTAGTATAAAACAAAGGTAACTTTATGATGTGTGCAACCACCTAAACTTGGTGAGAGATTAATCTCTTCTCATAAGAAATAACCTTTTAGTTTGATTTTAGATTAGAGGAAGCACTTCAACATCATATTAAGGCAAAAAACTTCAATAGGTGTTCACTCGCTATTGGGGCACCTACATAGTTGCACTAGTCACTACCTCTTTGGGTCAACTCAACCATTTATCTTTGGCTTGAAAATTCACTGCCATATGCTTTAGCATCAACAACTTTAAAAGTTAATGGTTGTTAATGTTTCCCATGAACTTAGGAGGAAAGGAAGCTATCTAAAATGCTCTTGGTCATCAACAACAAAATTAAAATGTAAATCAAATGAACCAACTTCTTCGCAAACACTCTAATTTATAGGCTAATAGTGACTCAACCATTAGATTAGTAGTTAATCATAAAGTTGATGCATCACACCATAAAAAATTCTCTTAGAATAGTAAATTAAAATTAATTTTCCTTTTCATAATAAATAATTATCATGATTTGCTAATTCTCTCATTATTTTATAAGTTATATTTTCAAGGTGTAAGAGAATTAGGAATTAAATATAGTTAAATGAATACTCAAGGTATACTCCAGTAATTTAGTCTATTGTAGTTCTAGATTAAGGCCAATTTATAACTAGTCCAACAACTAAGGAATTATGCAAAACAAAGTGCTTCTTTTCATAACAACAAATAAACTTGTCATAAGAACTCACCATAACTTGTAAAGTAAATTTTCCCAAATTTCTCTCTAAAGATGCTTAACTAAGAAACATACCCCATTTACTCACACAACTACAACATAGAAGTGTTGAGTAAGCTTGCTCACTCTCTATCCCAATCTCATTAAGTGACCTTTTATGATAGACTTGGAATGTCAGGTCAGCAAAAGGTTATCTTCATTGTCTTTCAACACTATTATGTATGTGTCTTTATAAGGGGTAGTACATGTGTCGTTTGATATATGTTGTTCTTTATTTATGGTGTATCCTTCTCTATAGCTCTCTCTGCCTTATAAATAAGGGATTAGGAAATATATTTTGGAATTTATGACTAAAGTATTCCATTAGACTATAGAATGAGACCCCTTTAAAATACATTTGATTTTATACATTCTTAATGGATTTTTATACTCTATGGGTGTATATAATACTTCACAAAGGCACATGCTATAAAGGCAAGTGGTTGGCTGAGAACTTATTTGTTGTGGACTATCCATTACACAAGGTGCAGCTTAACATATCCCTCTACCATGTGCACTAGGAAGGACTCAACACTAAAACATTATACCCCCTTTCTCCAATAGTTAAAAGTTGGATTTGTTGAAGGAATGGGTGACTGTCATGTAATAAATTACTAAACATAAGCAACAAATATAGAATGATGTGTAATTAATCTTTTACTATTATTATACACTCATGCCATCCACTAGGGCTTAGATCAGTACTTCATAGACATGGTACTCTTTGACAGCTACATTATGGTTTCACTAGGCATATGTATACTCATGCCAACATGTGATTTGTATTGATAAGTCTATATAATCTTTGCATTTCTTACAGCCATCTATGTACCTTTGAGACCCTGCAAATATAAGAGATATTGGTGACCACCTTTTTCTGGTACTTTTATAGTCTTATCCCAACTACATTGTACTTTCTTCGCTATACTAAATTTTAAGTGGATGTTGTTGAATCCAAATTTATCAGTGAATGGAGAAGGAAGCTTCTGAGATACCTAAGAAGTAGAGTTAGGCAAAAATTTTGCAAACATAAAGATAATATATATATATATATATATATATATATATATATATATATATATATATATATATATATATATATATATATATATATAAGAGAAATAATAAGTTTTATTTCTTAAAATTAAAGTACATAAGCTAGGGGGATAGGGGGGAGAGTGAGTGAGTGAGTGAGAGAAAGAGAGAGAGAGAGAGAGAGAGCAAAAATGCCCCCATAAGTGAAGAATTTCCCTTTTATAATTCCAAGGGGTGACTATACAAACTAAGTACATATAAGGTAAATAGAGTACAAGTGAATTCTCACCTAAGATGATGGTGGGTATACATGTGAATGAGTATGCATCTGTCAAACCATAGAGGCGAGTAGACCTTTATCATGTAAGTATGCAAGTAAGGATTGGGATAAAAGGTGTAGCTTCTATGTTCCTTTGAGTATTCACCCACTATCGACAAGTTCATTCATGCTTCATCCTCCAAGTCATTATTTTTTAAGTCCTTGACTTGCTGATTCAACTTGATTTTTCCTTGTTGGATACACCTGCTTGAGAGTATACTTATTTTGATAGTATTTGTTATCGACTATCCTTTATGGTGACTATGCTTGTCTTGGTACTCAATCTCATCAAATCACTTATATCTATTACTTTGAGTATACCTTCAGCTGCTTGAGTTGTTTTTCTTTGTAAAGTTATGTGTTGACCTCATTTTTAGATGAGGTTGACATCATTCTTCTCTTAGTAATTAAGATCTCTAATATTAGATTAGGAGATTCCTAAGTAAACACTTAGAACATTACATTTAGTGGCTAAGTGTATCTCAAAAATAAAATCAAATAAAAAATTAAATTAAATCAAAATTTAAAATGAAAAATTAAATTTGAAACCAAAATCAAATCAAACTCAATACCCTAAATTAAAAGCCTTGGTCATCCTAGTGAATCTTTGTAAAACCTAACCTAACACAATTGGATTAGTTGAATCCAATCAAACCAAAATCAAATAAAATTCAAAAGAAATCTAAATCAAACACATTTGAGATGAAATCTAAATTCAACCAAACTTAGATTGAAGTAGTTGGGATGGTTGACCCCTTTAACCCATTTATGCTTAAAATTAGTTAAATTCAAAGAAAATAAAAAAAAAATCAAAACAAATTAAGATTAAGTAATACTAAAAGCATTGAATTAATGCAAAAATATAAATGAACTTAAAAATAGATTTAGATAAGATTCAAAGTGATCAACTTGGTCATTTAACAAAGAGTTAATGATGTAGCACATCAAAGGAGGAAAGAACTTGTTACAAGATCTCAAACTAAAGGTTGAACATAGAAGAACTTTATTAGACCTTATGCATTATGGTTGGTTATTTTATGTACTGTATTATGTATTAATGGATGTATTTAATCATGTTTAGGTGTTGCATTAGAGTTGTGGTTCAAAACATGTGAGTTCACGTGTTAAATTATAAAAGCATTTGTTTAGCACCTAGGTGTTGTAATCCTAGCACCTTGGCACTAAATTTCATGGTTTTTGGTGTTTGGAGATAGATAAACCAGTTCCTTGGTGCTGGTCTATGGCATCTCGGTGCTAGATTGTGGAGTCATGGCGATAGTCTATGGCGTCTATCAGCTATGAAGAGAAGGATCTGACTATTTTTGAGATTTTTGGTACTTTTCTCCCCAAGGGATAGATCCCTTAGAGTATTGTACTTATTTAAATATTACTTTCAATCTAATAAAGAATTTTTGGCTTTTGTGTATGAAACATGAGTAAAAATTCTTTAATTGTAGCTTGGTGATCAGTCATTCAAAAGATTCAATGATCTCTCACTACCATTCTACTTTGTTAAATAGAACTTCTTTGGATCACTTCTACTTTGGTGAGTGGAAGGCTATGATGTACTTCATATTCCTTCCACTTTGGTGAGTGAAAGATCCTTGGAGCATTTCTTCTCCACTATTCACCATGACATCCTACTCTCCATGACAAGCACCTACACCCATAAATTAACCCATGAGGGGCCCACAAATTCAAAGACAACCAATCAAAATTTTTCCAAGTTGAGTTATCCTAAAAACTCAAAATTATTAAATGAATAGTTTCAAACATAAAAATAAATAAATTTAAATGGCCATTCAAGTAGGTTTATTTGGAAAATTAACCCAAATAACTTAAATGGACCTGATTATGTCAAATCCAAATTACAATTTTCAAAATACTTTAAAAATCATAGTTAAACATAATTCAACCAATCAGTTGGTTTAATTTGACCAATTTGGTCATTTGACCTTAGTGAACTCATCTTAACCTATTAAGCTAAATTTGGGTCAAAGTGGGGTAAAATCAAAACCCAACTTTAAAGCAATTGAAATTAATTGTTCAAAATCATATCAAATACTTAATCAAATATTATTAAAACCCAAACATAGCTTAACTATGTGAAATTATGCAATTGACTTAATTAAACCCAACTTAGTTCATTTAAATTTAAGATAAGTCAAATTTGGGTTTAAATCAAAATCTAACCCAGATTCAATGAAATCAATTTATGTAAATCATTCTAAATACTCAATCAAGCATAATTGAAGTTTAAACATACTTTAATTGAGTCAAATTCATTATTTGGATCAAATAAATAAACCTTAATTTATTTAGGCAAAGAATGGGTCAAAATGAGTTTTAATTAAAATTGAAGTTGAAATTATAAAAAAATAATTAAAATCAATCATTCCTAAACATCATGGATGTTTAGTTATAAATAATTAAATCAAAACCCAATCTCTAAAATGGATAATTAGTCCATATAATTCAATATGACTCATTTGAATCAAATGAGTAAAACTAACCCCATTCATGCTTAATTTATTTGAAATTTGGATCAGTTGATCTCAAAATCATTCCATGGACAATTAATAATAATTAAAATTTGAATCCAAAGTCTATTCATCAAATAGATTATAATCAACATAGATCAAAGTCAATTGAACCCAAGCTCAATATGGCTTGAACTCAAGCCCTAAACTTAACCCATTTAACTTGGGTTCAACCCTTGACTCACATTAGCATAACCAAAGGTGGCAACCGATAAACACAGAGAGGGTGAGGTGGCAATAGATGGTTAGGTGGAGGCCATGGAGGGGGGAAGATGGCTGAGCTAAATCATCCACTCCAAGTTTTTCCCATGTTCATTCCTTTACCTCTTAAACCATTCAAACTCCTTCTCTGACCTTCCCACCACCTCCAATGGTTGATCCCATCCCTATTCCCCATGGATGGCCACCTCTCACTTTCTCCAATGATAAGAAGCTTGGATAATTATAAAGAAAGGTAGATAGCCTTCAATTACCACATTTGATGCTTTCTACACCTTCCTCACCCTAAAATGAACTCAAATAAATCCTTTCCCCCACTCACCGGTCTCTCTATCCTACTAATCGATCCAGTTTCCATGAGTGATTATGCATGGTGATCTCTACACTAATCCAGAAAGTGGCAAGCCAACAAATCTCTTCCAGAGCTTCATTTCAATCCATTAAAGGTTTTTGAAATAAGAACACCACCAAAGATCAACTATGGTGAGGTATTCCCTGACACTAGCCATCTTTCCATCTTGATTTGGTGTTTTGTGAATTCAAATTTATCTCTAGTGAGATAAAATCATAGAGATTAATTACAAATTTATCCTTGATTAATTTGAAATTAAAATCTCTAAGTCCCACCACCTAGATAATAAGAATTAGCCCTATGAGGATGGATAGCTCTCCGTCATTATTAAGAGGTTAGGGAGGAAATCTTCACTATTCATTTATTTTAGTTAGAATGGATAGCTGTGATTTAGCCATACTATCTTGATTTTAAAATGTTTAGGAACCACAAGATAGCCTTGGACTGTCCAAACATTAATCAGACCTCCCTGATCAAATTGCATCTCCACATCCAGCCACTCTAGTGTCCATATGGATGAATAACATGCTGGCATGGGTAAAGCAATGCTTAGTCAGCACCACATAGGTGTTGATTGGGTTTACGAACTTCAAAATTTTGAAAGTAAAATTACTAAAATAATATTAAACTTTAAAAAATCATAGGGATAAAAATACTTAATCAAATATTGCAATTAAGGGTTCTATGGATTTCTCTCACAAAGAGGAATCATTTAAACCTAAAAGCCTTAATTTTTATTATGAAATCTGAGATTAATTTGAGTTTAATTAAAATAATTTAAATTCTAATTAATCCAAAAATAATGATCCAAATAATTTGAAACTTTGGTGATCTAAAAATTAACGTGAAGACACACATTTCATAAAAAAAATTGAATAATTATTGGTGATTAAATTGAAAGATATAAATTTTTTATTCCTAAACCCATATTTAATAAAAATCAATTCAATAAAATTAAGGAAAATTATGTAATAAACTTAAATTAACATAATAAACATTAATGAACAAAAAAATGACATCAAAGCTCACTAAAACACATTAAACCCCCAAATAGCCTTATAAGTAGATTAATTAAATTAACTAATTCAATCAATTAAGCTAAACTTTGAAAATTTATAATAAAATGAATAAAAATGTAAAAAATTTTAAGAAAGCTTCTATGAATTCATCCTTTAGAAAGAAATCGATGTAAATTAAAAGCCCTAATTAGTTCCCAATAATTTAGGCCTAATTTAAGTTTTATTAAAACACTAAAACTTAAGTTAGTCTTAAAATACATTTTGATCAAGTTGAAACTTTAAGGAAGTGAAATTTGCAATGAACCACACTTCTCATAAAATTTTCAAATAAAAATGGTTTCTGGATCATAAGTTATTAAATTTTCAAGTCTTAGGGACATTTAAATTAAATAATAAATATAAAAATTATAAATATTATATATATTCACAAAATTAACTCAAAACACTTTTAATAACATTAGAAGGCTTAAGATAAATTTATCATCTTTTCAAAGTTAAGGAACCATGAAAATCACATAGTTAGGGTTTAAGACATAATTAAAGGCATGAAATTAATTAAATATTAAGGTTCAAATTGGGAAATCCATAATAAATCAAATAATATATCCCAATTGTGATTAATCACTCTCTGAATTTATTAATTAAGTAAGAATTTATTAAAATTGAAATAATTTCAAACATACTTAATATTGAATGAATAATTGAATTGTAATTAAAATTGAATAATTGATTAAATTATTCATAACAAAAAAAACTTAAAATGCTTTAAGCACTTAAAGTGACCTAGCTTAAGTATTGGCACCCTTGGTGTTTCATCTTTATCTTTCTTAAACTTGAATTAGTGGTCAAACAAAAGTTAAACAAAATTCTAATCATAAGAAACTTAATTAAACAACAAATTAAAAAATGCCCTTTAAATCAACTTAAGAATATAAATTAATCAATTGAACTTAACAAAATATAAAATAATGAAACTTAAACAATAATCAACATAAATCATTTAACTTCATTAATTTAATAAACCTCAAACCAAAATTAATAAAAGCATTAAATATGAACTAAATGTTGATTAAAATTGAATTAAACCTTAATAAAACTAGCTATGTCAACAATTAGAATACAAATTAATTGAACTTTAAATTAAAATTATAAATTAAATTTAAATCTTAACTAAATTAAACAAATCAACTAAACTAAATAAAACATAAATTAAATTAAATTAAATAATCATTAAACTAAATTAAACAACATGCAAACTCAAATAACCAAATTTAATAAATGACCAAACTGTCAATTAGAATTCAAATAGAAAAATAAAATTAAAAATCATTCAAGTCATAAGCTAAACTAAATATGTTAATCACTTGAATATAATGAAATATAAACCTCTCAAATTCAAATAATAGCAAAACCAATTTAATTATTACAAACCACATGAAGCTTAATAAAATTTATAAAATAAAACCTAAAGAAAGGAAGTGAACTTTAATTCAAAGAAAAGAATTAAACATTAATTGAATTAAACCAAACTAAAACCTAATAAATCCAAATTGAATATTAACAATCAAAACATATGAAGCTAAACAACCTCAACAAAGTTGACCTTTATACTCCTATCAAAATCAAATAAACATCAATCAAATTAAACTCAATTCAACTAAATCAATTAAATAAATTCAGAAGTGTTAAGTAAAATACATAAGGCTTTTGTTTGAATCTTAGAATGGATTTTCATCTTAGTATAAAAATTCCATTATACTAGGATTAGGATGTTCAATAGAATGGGTTCTGTCTCAAGAAAAAAAATTTATTCTTCATTCTTCAAAATCTAAATTCAACTTTAACACAAAAAATAAAATTAAAATTTAAAAAAAATTTAAAATAAATTGAGTCATACAGATCAAAACCATTTAATGCTAAAAGATAACAAACTCTAAATGCAAATTAAAGCTTAAACCTAAAAAAGACTAGTGTAGTCATACCCCCACTTTTTGCATACTAAATTGGTAAGTCACCCACCATAAACTTAGGTTAGGCTGATGATCTATGATGATTTGTGATATGATATGATGATTTTCTTATTTTTATGGTGTATTATTTTATACTGGATGGCTAGGAAATGCTTGGTTGATAGTTTGGATGTTAGGACACTTCTTTTAGACTAACATTATTTTCCATAGGGAGCTATGCATAATGTATTACTATAAAAATTATAAATAATGTTTATTTGTAGGTGTTGTTTAAGTCCCTAAGTATATTCTAATAAGACAGGTAGACTTGATAACCATTGGTGCTAAGCCCGTATGTTTGTATTATAATTGTTAGCATGCTATGTGTTTCTTGAGATTTGTTTTACAGGGATTAGGAATTTATTTTAAAATTTAAAATGTAATTTGAGCTTAGAATCAACTTTGGATTTATGGGATCTAGGATTAACAGGAGTTGATAATATTTATTGGTGGTCCCTTATGGAGTCTAATTAAAGAGGTCCTTGAAGAAGGAGATTATCCTAAATAAAGAGCCTTATAGATGATGACTTTCATTTTAGGTTAGGAAGTATAAGGGCAAAGCTTGGCTGTCTTTTTTTCTTTCTTTTTTTAGGATGCACAATGATACCCAGCCACACCAAGTTGTTTAATTTAATTTTGGTTTGATTTATTTTAGGCGTGTAATATAAATTACGTGCTTTTTATAGGTTTATTTCTATGATTGTTATGTTATGTGTTGAAAAGCTTCGATATGTTAGGCACTTAGAAAAATAAAATTTTCTATCCCATCAAATTAATTCAACTTAAACATAAGAATAATTAACTCATAACCTCACTTAATTAAATTTTTAAGCATAAAAAAATTAAAAGTAACTAGAAATGATTAGAGTTGGTGAACTATTATTACATATTTCTTCATAACACATTGAATTGGATGCTTCACCCATTACACCTAAGGGGGCATCTAATTTGTGAAGATGACCACCTTTTCAAAGGAAGGGTGCCTTCTCTTATTGATTTAACCCATAACCTTTTCTAATTGCATCTCATCTTAGGCATGATTTGCATATATCTAGCCATTAAATGAAACTATGAGTATAAAATACCTAAGAAAATAAAAAATTATCATATTAGCCAGGAGCATAACATGCTAATCTTGATCTTAGGGTTAAAGAGTAAGTTCAGCTTCTTAGCTTCCTTTCTATAGTACAATAGCCTAGCTATCTTGCATTTATAAGAATGGACTTATGGATTTAAAATCATTTAGGTAGTGTTAGTTGGAAACCCTTCCAGAAGAGAAATAAGTTCAGACGAATTAGATATAAGTTTTCATTCTCAAGTGAGATGAAGACCCATAATTTACAAAGATTAAAATATGTCAAACTTCTGACTTATATTAAAAGCACTTTTAGATATAGGTTTTGAAGCATCCCATTTTTCATGAGAATAAGTCTTTAATTCCTAAGTGTTTCTATAGTCTTGTACCATTATAACCTAAATCCCATATTTCCAATAAGAATATCAACTCATAATTCAACAATTTCAATTTCAAAAAATGTAAAGCCCAATAGTAGAATAGGTTGAAATGCTTATTAGACTCCCAATATCTAAAGCATTTCTTACTTAATCCCATTTGGAATTTGAAAAGAACTGCTCTTCTTAAAACATTCCCTTTTTAATCTCTTAAATACACTTTCTTTAAATTCCTAGATTTGGCATTCATATTGAAGTGAAAACAAATTTATTTCATCAAGAGGTTTCTTAAGAAAGTATCTCTTTCTTAAGATATAATTTACTAAAAACCTGTAATAGAATAAACTCTTTTTTATCTCACCATATAATTTAGGGGAAGGATCATTGGAACATTACAAACCTATATGTTTTAAGAGTCTTTTACTAAGTGATCGAATCCATTATAAGGTGATATTTTTATCTATTGAGATGTTGTATTATCCTTTAATGATGTATTTGATCATCTAAATAAGAAATTCCTAAGATCTATGTAGTGCCATAAATTAAGTATCTACAATACCTAACAAAAAGGATAGAAGAATGAATAAAATGATTAGCTATAAATATTTAATTGAAAATTTTATATAATTAAAAAGATGTCACATCACCTTTTAACTAAATCTAATTTTCTAATGCACCAGAGGCTATAAACAAGTCCTTCTATCTTTATTTAGCATGTCTAACTTTTTCATCAACATCATGCTCAGACTAATTCTCTGACTTATAGGGGTTGAGTCTACAAAACTTAAGTAAACATAAGTGTCATGGATGCTAAGAGGCCTCACAGTGATATTGATCGTGTGATTTTATAGGCAGGTTATCAAAAGAAGAACAAGAAAGTAAACAAAATAGAGGAAGTCACTACCATTCCTAAAGCTGAGGCAAGCATCTAGTTCTTCCTATTTTAATGACTTTGGCTCTAACTACCTCCTCATATCTATAAGAAGGAACTAGTACTCACCTTACTAAAGGGCAGACTATTTCGATAAGTATTCATCTAGTGCGATGTATGAGTACCCAAAGATAAGAAAGAGAGGAAGTACCCTTGATTCAGCACAAAAAAGTCTAAATGGTTAGACCAATTACTATGAGGGTACCTATAAAGGAATTCCTAGCTAAGCTGAGACATGCCTATTATCGTATACTATGAGTCTTTTTTGTCAATGTTTCTTACTTTCTTGTTTGATCATAGTTAAGTGTGACTAGTGTTCAAGCCTTAGTAGAAGATGGTGAGGGGCACTCGCCGACCATCCAAGTCATTTGCTCTGATAGCCAAGGTAGCCTCACAGAATCATTTTACTTTTCAATGGGTGATTTGCTAGTCCACTTCCCAAGTAAAAAAGTAATATCACTTGCTTGGTAGGAGGCTTTAATTCCCCAACGGTTGGACCATTATGTTGACTTTATGATCCCCACCTCATATGAGATTGATTTTGATGATAACAAACACATGTGCAAATGCTACTAATTAAGTTAAATTTAAGTTTGTAGAAAAAAATTTCAACTCC
This sequence comes from Cymbidium sinense, assembly GCA_021442155.1. Lineage (NCBI taxonomy): Eukaryota > Viridiplantae > Streptophyta > Magnoliopsida > Asparagales > Orchidaceae > Cymbidium > Cymbidium sinense. The sequence continues at coordinate 89,990,675 of CM038221.1, read as the reverse complement.
AAGTTCTTTAGTCAATTTAAGATGCTAAAGCTATTGAACTTGAACTAGGTAGAAATTTTTCTAGGATTAACTATATTAAGTAAAATTAAAAGCTCACTAAAATAAAATAAATAATTCATTCATTAATATTCACAAAATTTTACAATATTTTTAACAATTATTCTTCAAATTATTCATTTTCGATAATGTGAACTAAATGCATAAACTTTGTTCCATTTATTGTGCTTCCAATGCAAGTTAAATTAAGTTCACATTTCATTAAAGTATTTCCATGCTTAGTCATGTTCATTATCCATTTATTAAATGCATAAATGTAAACTATTCAAAAATTATTCAATATATTATTTGTCTCTCCTATTATCTTAGTTTTCTCTCTTCTATCCTATCTCTCATCTTAAACCTTCTTGCTCATGATTATTTGCAAAATAAATCATGTGAGAGCTATTCAAACTATTTCAATATTTTTTCCATCTTTTCTAAATTAAAAAAATTCATTTATTTTAATATTTAATTTGAATTATTTTGAATTCAAATTAAATATTCCCTTGCTTACATGTGCAAATTGGAACTTTTGTTGGAGATCATATGTTACTCTAATTGATTTAATTTGAATTTGTTTGAGTTAATTTAAATTTAATTAAAATAAGCCATGAAATTATCTTCTTTCCTTTTATATAAATTCTATTTTTGAAAACCTCCCATGGCTAGCCATACCTTTAGTTAAATTCAAATTAATCAAATGATGATTATTGATTCTGAATTCTCCTAAAATTTGATTCTTCATCATTTAATTTAAATAACGTACATTAAAATAAATCTGATCTTTTTTTGGAATGCAGCTTGGTTGAGTATTTAATATTTCTATTAGATTTAATTTTAGATATTCTAGAATAATATCTTTCCTTCTTTCATTCAATCAGGATAAATTGATTGAATTTTCCATGATATTACATTGAATACTAATTGAATCCCATCATGGAAACTCTCTCGTGCAACCTTATCTATTATCTAATTTAATTAATCCATTTTGAATTATTTCCCTCTTTCCTTAGCTAATTAATGGGTTTCTGCTTTGTTTGCTAATAATTCAAATTCTCCCTTTCTTCTCTCTCACTCTCTTGGTTGATCCACATGCTAATTAACATTCAAATTAATTTGAGATCTTGTCATGAGATGACTTGATTAAAATTTGATCTCTTTATAATTTTTTTCTCAAAGTTCCCTTGGCTGAATTTCCTTCATGCAAAATCTAATTAATTTGTTTAATTCAAATTGAATCTCTTACCATGTGTATCATTCCTCCAAGTTTCCTTGGCTAAACTCCCTACCATGCAAATTGAAATTCAATTTGCTTTATTCAAATCAAATCTTCATACCAAATAAAATTTCCCCCTTCTTTGCCTTGGTCGAACCCTTCATCATGAAAATTAATTTTAATTTGATTCGCTTAAGTTAAATTACTTCCTAAAGTTTTTTCGCTCATATTTCCCTCTTCTTGGCTGACCCCCCCTTGATTCCTTTTCTAATTTATAATGCTCTTAAGACTAGGTTATTCTTTCTTGGACCTTTCTCTTGTGGCTGAACCCTTGATAAATTGTTTTCTTGGAGATTTCTCTCGGTGAATAGCTAACCTCTTCATAATCCTGTCTCTTCCTCCCTACAAGTGATTTCTTTAAAGCTTGCTCAAAAGAAGTTGGATAAGTGGTGAAAATCCTTATGGCTGAGAGCTATTCAAGGTTCCTTTAATTTACTTTTGAAGAACATGTGGGTGACCTTGATCTCTTTCTTTGCTTAAGGTTTCTTATAGTTTGGTCAATTTATTTAGGTGGTTAACTCATCTATTCATGCACCTTTCCAAGTTGGCTGAAAGCTTTGATTGTGTTTGGTTAAAGTTTTGTGCTTGCAAATCTTTCTCTCTTCTCTATTCTTATATATCCTTAAGTGAGATTAACTTTATGTTGATTATTTCATAAAGCACTCTTGTAAGTAGCAATTATTCTTTCCTTTAAATTGTCTCAACTTTTACATATGTGATAGTTCTTTTAAAGAGACTTCAATTAGTTTATGTACTTTAATATTGCATATTCATTTGATCTTTTCAAAACTCAAGCCTTCATATAAAAGTTGATTGGTTTTTCCACATTATTTTTTTCACACTTTAGATCATTAAAAAAATCATTCTGATTTCAGGTTCTTATATTATTTTCAAACATTTTAATTATTCACCTGCATCATATACATCTTTCTTGTTTTATCATTTCATTCAATTTTAAATACAAACTAAAGTGAGATCTCTTTCTTACTTTTATTTTCACTTGCCTTAATATTATTGTAGTTGGGTTCTGAGAGCAAAATATTTATAAATTGAGAGTTAGATACTTTTATATTCCATTTTCTTATTTTCTTGTTGAATTGTACTTGCCCATTAAGGAATGTACATGGTTGGGTTGTACTTGCCCATTAAGGAAAGTACGGTGTTAGGTTGTACTTGCCCGTGCAGGAGAGTATGGGAAATTTGTTGTAATCTCAACTTTAATTTAGTGAATTCCTAGCCTGGGTGGCTAAGCGTTGATGTAGGCTAATTTTTAAGGTTTTACCGAACCATGTAAAAATCTCTGTGTTCTATTTCTTTATTTTTTGTACTTTACTTTTCTACTATTATTGATTGTTGTTTTATTTCTCTAAAGCTTTATTTTTAAAGATTTAGATTTTTTTTATACAAGTTAAAAATTAAGTTTTTGAATTTATTTAAAAAATCTTCAAAAAAAAAATAAGGAATGTACATGGTTTGTACTTTCCCATTAAGAAAAGTAAGGTGTTGGGTTGTACTTGCCCTTTGAAGGAGAGTATGGGAAATTTTTTGTAATCTCAACTTTAGTGAATTCTCCTCACTAGTTTGGATGTGGCTAATTTTAGGGTTTGATCAAACCACATAAAAATCTTAGTGTTCTATTTCTTTATTTTCTACACTTTACTTTTCTACTATTATTGATTATTGTTTTATTTCTCTAAAGCTTTATCATTAAAGGTTTAAGTTTTCTACAAAATTTTAAAATTAAGTTTTTGAATTTATTTTTTAAATCAAATTCATTCTCTCCCCATCTCTTGGTGCAATAACTACATAACAATTGGTATCAAAGTCTCAACTCAATTTGTGGCTTAACATCTTTGAGTTTGATTATTATGGCACAAGTTTTTTCTAAAGGTGCACTACCTGAGGGATAGTCTACAAATAGACCACCTTTACTTTATAATGTTCCATTTGATTATTGTAAAAACTGCATTAGTACCTTTATTTGTGGGTAAGATTCTAAAATGTGGCATATGTTGACACGTCAGTATCACACACCCACTATTGATACAAATGGTTTAAAAGTTGATAAATCTTTTGATGAATGGTCTACTTCTAAAAGAAAATTGGATGAATTGAATGCAAAGGAATGCAACATTTTTTATTGTGCATTACTTCTCGATGACTACATGAGAATTTCCAGGCTTACTACTGCAAAACAAATTTGAGATAAGGTGATTCTTACTTATGAAGGTACTAACAAAGTTAAAGATGCTCATATAAATAGATTAGTACATGAAAATAAATTATTCTGCATATTACCAAATGAAAGTATTTTAGATATGTATACTTGCTTCATAAAATTGTAAATACCTTGCATTCACTTGGAAGAAAGTATAAAAATCAAGATTTTATTTATAAAATTTTAAGATGCCTTCCAAAAGATTGGGATGCAAAAGTTGATGCTATTACTAAAGCTAAGGATTTAAATATCTATACACTTGATTAGCTTCTTAGTTCTTTGATAACATATGAACATGTTATTGCACAAATGAATCAAAATGACTCTTTGAAAAGAAAAAGAAACAACAATTGATTGCATTACATGTGGAAGATATTTGTCAAAAAAATTCCTCATGTTCAAATGCTGATAGTGATGATTACTTTGCTTTTAAAAAAGGCTAGGAAATATGAACAGAAAGAAAAAGCATAAGAATGGAAAAATCTAAAATACATAAATTACCTACTAAAATATTGAATTCAAAAGAAAGAATAGTATGCTATAATTGCAAAGCCTGGACATGTAAGAGGTGAGTGTCTAGACTTAGCTAAAAATAAAAAACTAAAAGAAAGATATCTTAGAAAAATAAAAAGGCTCAGAAGAAAAAGAAAAGAGCACTTTGGGCAAACTTTGATTTAGAAGAATCAAGTTATGACACTATAGAGGAAGAAACAAATATATGTCTTATGATTGATGTGGATTCTATTAGTGAGGTATGTGAAGATATTTCTTATGAAGAATTAGATGTTGTTTTCAATGAATTAGCATATATGAATATAAAAAGATGAAAAGAAAATTTAATATTCTTGAAAAAGAAAAAGGAAATTTAGAAATGCATGCTTCATCTTTGGAAAAATAATGTCTAGATTTATTAGCTAAGATTGATGCTTTATTAGATCAATCAATACTTGTGGAGAAGTTGAAAAGGTAAAATTCATTACTTCATGCAAAATTAAATTCTTGTAGTATATTACATTCAAATGTTCCATTCATTATAAATAAGTCATGAAATGCATCAAGATTATTTAAATTTTGACCCTATGCAAATAAAAATGATAAATGTAATTTCTATAATAAAAAAGGTCATATATCTTCTGATTGTCATACAAGAAAATCTGAATCATTTCTTAATTCAAACTTTATTTGGATGCCTAAAAATAAAATAACTACACATACTAAACAACATGCATTGCATATCTTTTAAACATGTTTGGGTTCCAAAAGTTAACCCCTAATTTTATTTTATTGGAATGCCTTTAAAGCAAAATCAAAGAAGGCATGTGGTACTTGGACAACATATGTTCAAGACATATGATCTGTGATAAATCAAAATTTTCTTCTTTAGAATTTTGTGAAGAAGGGTTTATATTTTATGGTGATAATGCTAAATAAAAGGTAATTTTTAGTTGGATCTATTTCTAAGAATTCAATTATGTCTGATAGAGTTTATTTTGTTGAAGGTTTAAAGCATAATATTATTTCCATTAGTCAATTATACGATAAAGGACTTACTGTTAAATTTCATGCATCTTTTTATACTATTAGAAATAAGAAAATTAATTTGCTTGTTGATCATAGATACAAAAACATTTATCTTATTAATTTTGAAAATGCAAGGAATACAAATCTAAATTTACTTTATTTTAAAAGCTCACTTGATGATGTTTTGTTATGGCATAAAAGGTTATGTCACATTGACATGCATTCTTTAAACAAAATTGCAAAACTAGATCTTATTGATGATTTACCTAAAATGAAATTTCATTTTGATTATGTTTGTCATGCATGTATTAATTGAAAAATATCTAAATATTCTTTCAAAAATAAAAATATTATTTATACAATTATACCTTTAGAGTTCTTTCATATGGATTTATTTGGTCCTCTTAGCACTACTAGCTTAGGTGAAAATTTTTATGATTTTGTTAATGTTGATGATTACTCAAGATTTACTTCAGTTATATTTTTAATTCATAAATATTATGCTTTTGATTATTTTAGAAAATTTATTAAGCACATTCAGCATGATAGAAGTCTTTTTGTTAGTAAAATTCAATCTAATCATACTGGCAAATTTGAAAATAAAAATTTTTAAATTTTTTTTGATGACTTTGGTATAAAACACAATTGTTTTTCTCCTAGAACCCCCAACAAAATGGTGTAGTTGAAAAAAAAATAGAATTTTAATTGAATTGAGTAGAGCTATGCTTGATGATTATAAATTGCTTAAATATTTTTGGACTGAAGTTGTTAACACTAAATGTTATGTGATGAATTGTATTTATTTAATACTTATTTTAAGCAAAACCCCTTATGAGTTATTTTATAGCAAGAAACCAAAGATTAGTTATTTCATATCTTTGGTTGTAAGTGTTTCATTTTTAATAATGGTAAAGTTTCTTTAGGAAAGTTTGATAATAAACTCAATGATAGTATATTTTTAGGGTATTCTTTGAATGGTAGATCCTATAGAGTTTATAATATAAGAAAATGATTGTTGAAGAATTAGAACATGTCATAATTGATGAAAATCCTATAGATTCTATTAAAGATTAAGTGATTCAAAAAAAAGTAAATGAGTTTAAGAAAATGAGTTAGGAAGAAAATGTAGATTATTTTTTGCCTAAAGAATTAAAATTTATTAGGAATCACCCCGAGGACTTGATTATTAGAGATCTTTCACAAGGAGTAAGAACTAGATAACAATCTAAGTATTGAATCATTCTATATTCTTATCTGAGATTAAACACAAATCAATAAATGAAGCTTTAGGGGATCACTATTGGATTTTAGTTATGGACGAAGAGTTAAATTTGTTTATAAAAAATAATGTGGGGGAATTAGTTCCTACACCTTAAAATCAAAATGTTATTGGAACCAAATGGGTCTTTAAGAATAAATTTGATGACTCAGGACACATTGTTAGAAATAAGGCTAGATTGGTTGCACAAGGATATACTCAGATTGAAGGGATAGACTTTGAAGAATCCTTTGCCCCTATAACTAGATTAGAAGCCATTACATTTCTCATTACCTTTGCCTATTACAAAGATTTTAAATTCTTTCAAATGAATGTAAATAGTGCATTTTTAAATGGCTTTATTAATCAAGATGTCTTTGTAGAGTAACCTTCTAATTTTGAAAATCTTAAGTTACGTGATCATGTTTTTAATTTAAAGAAAGCATTGTATGGATTAAAACAAACTCCTAGAGCTTGGCATTATGGGTTTAATAGCTTTCTTATAGATCATGGATTTATGATGGGTAGAGTAGTTACCACCCTTCTCTTAAGAATTTGGCTGATGACCTGATTATTATTCAGATTTATGTGGATGACATTTTATTTGGTAGTACAAATGAATCATTGCATGTTGAGTTTTTATCTTTAATGTTTAAGGAATTTGAGATGAGCATGATGGGTGAACTCAATTTTTTCTTAGGGCTTCAAGTAACCTAAAAATAAAAAAGTACTTTTATTAATAAAACCAAGTATACCAATGACTTGATAGAGAGATTTGATATAAAAAAATTAATTCTAGTAAGATTCCCATGTGCCACTCTACTAAACTTGATTTAGATTAGTCAGAAAACCTATTGATCAAAATCTTTATGCAATTATGATTGGTTGCCTTTTGTATCTTGCTGCTAGTAGGCCTAATATTATGTTTGTTGTATATTTATGTGCTTATTTTTAAGCTGCTCCTGAAAAATCTCATTTAACTGCTATTAAGCATATCTTTCATTATCTAATTGACACTTCTAGGTTAGGCTTGTGGTATCCTAAAAATTCACTTTCATCTGACTTAATTGCTTATCTTGATACTGACTTTTTAATTTGTAAAGTAGATAGGAAAAGTACATCACAAACATGTCAATTTTCACATTCTTATTAAGTGTGACAATACTAGTGAAATTTATTTCACAAAAAGTCTTATCCAACACTCTAGAACTAAACATATAGAAATTATACACCACTTTATTCGAGAACATGTAAGTAAAGGAGATGTGAATATTGATTTGATTAGGACAAATTAGCAAATTAGTGATATTTTTATTAAGCCGTTACCTGAAGAAAGATTTTGTACCTAAGAAGCATGTTAGACATGTTAATCTAAGCATGCATTTTTATTATTGTTCATTTTTAAATCTTTTTGATGTTGTCAAAAGGGGGAGAAAATATTATATAGGTTTTCTTTCTCTTTATGTTGCATAGTTTTAGGGGGAACTTTTTCATATTATACTCATGTTATATTCTTATTTTATTCAACTTTAAAAAGGTTAAATTATTTAAAATCTTGTTTATTAACTTGATATAATTTCCCTTTAATGCAAATTATGTTTCCAAAGGTTGATGGAAGGTCACTTTGCACCATCATCACTATTTAATACCAACATAGGTTTGTCATCATCAAAAAGGGGGAGATTGTTGGCTTCATGAGCCCCACCTCATATGAGATTGATTTTGATGATAACAAACACATGGTCAAATGCTACTAATCAAGTTAAATTCATGTGCGTGGGAAAACTCTTCAACTCCAGGTTCTTTAGTATATTCAGGAAGCTAAAGCTATTGGACTTGAACTAAGTGGAATTTTTTCTAAGATTAACTATATTAAAACAAATGAGAAGCTTGCTAAGATAAAATAAATCATTCATTCATTTCAAAATAATTTATTTTAGAATTATTCACAAGTTCTACATTTCATATTTACAATTATTCTTCAAATTATTCATTTTGGATAATGTGAACAAAATACATAAACTTTGTTCTATTTATTATGCTTCCATGCAAGTTAATGTAATTTTACATTAAATTAAAGTGTTTCCATACTTATTGATGTTTATTATTCATTTATTCAATTCATAAATCTAAACTATCCAAAAAAAATTCAATTTATTATTTTTCTCTCTCGTATTATCCTTATTTTCTCTCTCTTATCCTATCTCTCATACTAAACCTTTTTGGATGAAGTTTTTCATGATTATTTGCAAAATAAATCATGTGATACCTATTCAAGTTACTCCCATAATTATTCCATATTTCTTCTAAATTAAAAAAATTATTTATTTGATTCTTTAATTTAAATTATTTTGAATTCAACTTAAATATTCTCTTGCTTACATGTGCAAATTGATAGAATGTTTTATGGCTAACCATATGCTAATCTAATTGATTTAATTTGAATTAATTTAAATTTATTTGAGCTAAATCAAATTCAATTAAAATAACCCATGAAATTATCTTCTTTCCTTTTATATAAATTCTATTTTTGGAAACCTACCATGGCCAGCCATACCTTTAGTTAAATACAAATTAATCATATGATGAATATTGATTTGAATTCTCCTAAGATCTGATTCATCATCATTTAATTTAAATTAAGTATATGAAAATAAATTTAATTTATTTTTGCAATGTAGCTTGGCTGAATTTTTAATATTTTCATTGGATTTAATTTAAAATATTCTAGAATAATATGTTTCTTTCTTTCATTCAATCAAGATAAATTGATTAAATATTCCATGATATTGCATTCAATACTAGTTGAATCCCACCATGGAAACCCTCTTGGCTAACCTTATCTATTATCTAGTTTAATTAATCCAATTTGAATTATTGCCCTCTTTACTTAACTAATTAATGGGTTTATGCTTTGTTTGCTAATAATTTAAGTTCTCCCTTCTACACTCTTGGATCATGCCAAATTTAAAGATCTTGTCATAAGATGAATTGATTTAATTTAATCTCTTTATAAATTCTCCCCAACCCCACCCCCTTGGGCGAATTTTCTTCTTACAAAATCAAATTAATTTTATTAATTCAAATTGAATCTCTTACCATGTGTATCTTCCCTCCAAGTTTCCTTGGACAAACTCTCTAACAAGAAAATTGAAATTCAATTGGCTTAATTCAAATCAAATCTTCGTACCAAATTGGATTTACCTCTTCTTTGCCTTGGCCATCATGCAAATTAATTTTATTTTGATTGGCTTAAGTTAAATTACTTCCTAAAGTATTTTCCCACCTATTTTACCTCTTCTTAGCTGACCACCCATGATTCCTTTTCTTATTTATAATGCTCTAAAGACTAGGTTATTCTCTCTTGGGACTTTTCTCTCATAGTAGAACCTTTGCTAAAATTTTTCTTGGAGATTTCTCTTGGTGAATCAAGTACTAACCGCATTATCATCCTTCCTCTCCTCACTACAAGTAATTTCTTTGAAGCTTGCTCAAAAGAAGTTGGAGGAGTGGTGCAAATCTTTTTGGTTGAGAGATATTCAAGATTCCTCTAATTTATTTTTTGTTATTCATGTGTGTGACCTTGATCTCTTTCTTAGATTAAGGTTTCTTATAGTTTGGTCAATTTGTTTTGTGCTTTAAACAGCTTTACATATCTTTTTAAGTTAGTCATAATCTTTGATTATTTTTGGATAAAGTTTTTTGCTTTCAAATCTTTCTCTCTTCTTTATTCTTGCATATACTTAAGTGAGATTAATTTTGTGTTGATTATTTTATTAAGAATGCTTATGGGTAGTAAGTATTCTTTTTTTTCAATTGTCTCATCTTTTGCATATGTGATAATTATTTTGTTAAAAAGAGACTTCAATTGAGTTTATGTGCTTTAATAATGCATATTCATTTGATCTTTTCAGAACTCAAGTCTTCATATAAAGGTTGATTTGTTTATTTTCCAAATTATAATTGTGCCACATTTTAGATCATTAACTAAATCATTCTGATTTCAAGTTCCTATATTCTCTTCAAACATTTTAACTATTCACTTGTGTCATATACATCTTTCTTATTGTGTCATTGCATTCAACTTTAAATTCAAACAAAAGTGAGCTCTCTTTCTTTCCTTTGTATTCACTTGCCTTAATATTATTGTAGTTGGGTTATGAGAGCAAAATACTTTTAAATTGAGTGTTAGATACTTTCATATTTCTCTTTCATATTTTCTTGTTGGGTTGTATTTGACCATTAGGAATAGTATGTGGTTAGGTTGTACTTGCCTGTTAAAGAAAGAACATAGTTAGGTTGTACTTTCCCATGAAAGAGAGTATGGGAGATTATTATAATCTCAACTTTGATTTAATGAATTCCTAGCCTGGGTGACTAGGCGTGGATGTAAAATGAACTTTGGGCCACATAAAATTCTCTAAGTTATATTTCTGTATTTTTTGCACTTTATTTTCTACTATTGTTGATTGTTATTTTAATTCTCTAAAGCTTTATCATTAAAATTTTAAGTTTTCTATAAAATTAAAATTAAATTTTCAATTTGTTTTTTTTTTTAAAACACAATCCAAGCCCCCCTGACATAATTGGATAACACATTAGCAAAATTTTCTTATTGAAATTACATTTCTTATTTTTAATGAGTTAACTTCTTGTTAACTAATAGCGACTTTGGCTTTGCCACAAAGTGAGTTTGTGACTCTGTGTGTGGACTTAATGGAGAGTTCACATTAGCAAGAAGTAACCATCAAAGCTCCCACCACTTTGACTAGCTTCACCTCTACTGACATAATGATGGTCAATTTCTCCTCTCCTACTCGTAAAGATACCAATGAGTCATCGAAGGGTGAGTCTAATTAGTGATCGAGGAATGACATGGAGAAAGAGCAATGAGTATACATTGACTCCACTAAGGTTGCCACTCTACTAAAGAAGATTTTCATCTTGAAGAAAACCCTACACTCATCCTAGTGAGGAATAATTCAACTGCAATTATAGTTGGAGTTGGAATCACAGTAGAGATGGTCCTTAAAGGTGGAGTATTAATGCAACTTTATGACCATGAGGACTGGGATTACATTGCTTTTGAACTCAATCAAGTCACAAAAAATTTCCCTTCTTTTTAGTTCAAACGTTTTACTTGATTATATGTTTGAGAAAGGTAGACTCATCAAAGACTAGCACTCAGACCTTGTAATCAAAAGCTGAAAAAAAAGATATATAGTGAGTGCATGTACTTTTTTTCCTATCATGTACAAAAAAAGTAAAAATAATAAATTTTTTGTATTTTCTCTGGTCGTAGATACTATTTGATTTTTTTTACCACTATTAAGCATTAATTATTCTTATAGCCTCTATCGCTTGAGGCATTCACAAGATTTAGGAAATTATTCCATCACTTAATGCTTGATGTGACATCCATGTTATCAAGCATTTCTTATCACATCTATAAATTCTTTCTAAGTAGGGTTATTGAGACATTATTGCTCTTTTGAGATAAGTGAGTAGAGCCTTTTTGCATGTGGATCCTTATCTCATTCTTGTCTCAAGTGAGTATAGCTTTTATGAAGAAGGCATCCTCAGCTTTTCATCATGCTAAGAACAAAGAGGTCCCCGAGTTAAACTCTTTCACTATGACCTCAGTATTTTATAGCTACTATGGAGGCAACCCTAACCTTGCCATGGGAGTGACTGAGAAGAATGAGCACCTTAATGCAATCAAGATGCATTAGTTCTGCATTCCACACACTCACTTCAATAATAAGATCAGGCTCCCTCTCCCCCATGAGTGGGTAGACATTCTTAATTATTTCTGAGTGGTGCATACCTTCATCCTTCCTAACTTGGTGGTGAGTATAACCACATTCATCCTGCGCTAGTGAGAAAGGAGCATTTAATGGAACAAAGGCCTCTTTTAGAGACCATTTGTGGGGAATGATCATAAAGATTGGACCATGCAGTTTTTGGTGACTGTTGTCTCATTTTTAGGATGAGCTCTCAACCTCTCTATCTTAAACATTGGACTTCTCTTAGAAACTAAAAGTTTCATAGTCTTAAGACACTTCTAGTGATTAGGTGAACTCTCAACCTAACCCTAGAGACTTAGAAGAGTTAGCCATAGGAATAGGTCATGCTTTAGGGGTATTAGGAAAACTTGCCTACCCTATAGCTTGAACCAAATCCTCACTTCCTTCTTTTAATTAAAACTCCAAATCAATTCCAAATTCAAATCAACTTCAAACTCAAATCAATTCCAAATCAAATCTCAAATCAATTCTAACTTAATTGATTTTTTCAAATTTAAATCAATTCTAATGGATTTTCTCAAATCATGAATCAATTCCAAATGATTGAAACCCATGATTGAATTCCAAATTCAAAAATTCTTCCTAAGTCACTTTGATTCCATCATATGGACTTAGCTCAAATCAAATTCAAATCAATTCAAATTCAAGAGATTTTCTCATAACCCATTTATATTATCATTTATATTCACAAATATAAATGAAATATAAATTCAAATATCCAAAACCAAATTCAAATTTCAAACCCAAATCTAATCAAAATTCAATCTACACCCTTCAAGTCAAATTCTTGAACTTGGTCAAATCAATCCAAACCCTTGGGATTTTTCTTCATTATTCAATCAATCCTTCAATCATGAAACCAATTATAAACATAAACTTCAATCATCAAACTAAAACTAAATTTAAAATTCAAACGCAAATCAAACCCTTGATCATCCTTTGAACTTGAAATTTTCAAATGAATCAAAACCCATTTGACTCCAAACCAATTGCAAATGGATTTATATTTCAATAATAAGTCCATATGTGAGTTCAATCAAACTTTAATCAAGCCTTGATCAAGTCAATTGATCTACTTAGGCTCACTTGACCCAAAGTGACCTAAAGTACCCTTTTGAGCCAAATTCTAATCCTACCCAAATTGGATTGAACTAAGCCCATCTAAGCCTCACATTATGAGCAACAATCATCATAAGATGATCAATCACTTAAATTGGATCAAACCAAGTCAAACCTAACCTTTGACCAAGTCAACATTTGACCTAAATGAAACCTAAACTAGCCAAAATCCACCATAGGCCAAATTGATTGAAACTATTGATCAAAACCAATCCATGATCAATGTTTGAACTTGACCAAGACATCATTGAGCCTGACCTAGTCCAATTGGCCACTTAACCCAAGTTGACCCAACCTGACCTAAAAAGTCAAAATGTGTCAAATCTTGTTCTAAGCCAAATTGATTAAAACCAATGGGTCAAGTTCATTCTAAATCATTAGTTGAACTTGACTAAAGCCTCAATAGGCCAACTAGACCAAACCTAACCTAATTGACCATGAACCCAAATTGACCTAAAAGGTCAAATCAACCCAACTTAATCAAATAAAAATTAAACTAAACTAAAGCTTGTAAAACATTTCAAAAGACCAACCAAACCTAAACCAACCCATGACCTAACCCAATTAGGTCAAATGGGTCCAATTGGTCAGCTTGACCCTTTTGACCTAAATGAATTCAAATGAACCAAAACCAAAAATAAATCAAATTGAACCAAACCAATGATTCCAAAATATTTCAAATAGTCATATGAACTTGACCCAACCCTTGGTTTGACCCAATTTGACTAATTGGTCAACTTGACCCAAGTTGACCTATTTTGGCCTAAATGGGACACCAAATTCATTGAAATTTAGACCAATCTAATTTTAAACTATTCCAAATCTACCTAAACTGAAATCAAAGTCAAATGACCATTTTACCTGTAGGTCAAGGGGTAAGCTATGGCCAATTTCACTTGGAATTTGGCCATATCCTTTTCATGGCCACTTGGCACCCTCTTAGTAGAGAAAATGGACACTAATGGAGGTGGTGCACATGACCAAATGGGTTTGGGTCAGCCAAACCCAACCCAAGGCCAAAACTGACCACCCCACTCAAAATAAGTACATGAGATCACCTCCCACATCTCATTTAACACATTGAAACTCCTCCACTCCCTTCCTATGCCAAAACTGAACCATGTGGAACTTAAAATGGCCAAACAAACCCACTCAATAGGATCAATTTGATCAAAATGGAAGAGACATTCTCGACCGCCCGATTCAAGTAGGGGGAGATATACTCCCCCTCATTTGATTCCAATTCACATCAAATGCTATTGATTGAGCTTTAGGAACTCAAAGGAAGCATTGCCAAGCTCTCCCAAGGATTCTCAAGCTCTTATCAATTTTCCATTTCTTGGTTTGCCTAAATCAAAAATAGGGGAGGTGAGTAAGAGTGTCAACTTGCTCAATTCTCCATAGAAGCTCAATTACTCTTTCAAGCACCATCAGAGGACCCAATTAAGCTCACCCCAAGTCCAACCAAAGCAAGCAAGCTGAAGGAACTTGAGCCTTCAAACCAAGCAGAGGATACCTCCAAAGTGTGTAGAAATTCTTTGGTCCTTTGTGAACGGAAGTGTCATCCTAATTGAAATTGATCATTGAATCTTATCTTCTTACTTCTTGATGGTGTGGGTTCAACCTTAGCACAATCCAAGCTCAAGTGAGCTCAAATCAAACATTAAGGGATGGACAGTCACTGTCTCTCGCATGCGAGGGTAGGGTTGAATCATGGACCGTCCATCCCGTGTGTTTTTGATGGACGGTCTTGATTAATAAACGTTAAATCCATTGATTAACCCTTTAGAAACGTGAGGGACCATCGATCTTTGATCGATGGTCCAAGGAGAAAATACAAGCCGCTACGAAATGGCGTGATAACTTAAATAATGAATCTCATCACATGGAAAGTGCACGCTCGCTCTTCCATGGCGTCGATGGGATTAGTTATATAATTAAGTGATTCAATGATCTAATAATTTTAGAAACTTCAAAAATACTTAACTAAATATAGAAAATCCAAAAAAATGCAAACTCAACTTCATTTTAAAAATAATTCAAAGGGGAATAATATAAAATTAACTTTAATTGATTTTGAATAGTGGATTTTCCTTAATTTAGGTTTATTTGAAATTTAAATAACTTTAATTACACCCTAATGACTTTATTAATTAATTCCAAACTTCTTAGGCATGTTTTGGGGGATCACCTCTGCTTCCCCTAATTTCTTGGAATTTATTAATGGGTTAATTAAGAAAATCAATTAATGAATCCCTAATCACTCTCTTAATATAATTAAGGGTAATTAAACATGTGAATATTGGTTTAATCATTTAATTAAGATAATTAAACATTTTTTAAGGGATCAAGAGGTTTATGGAATAATTTTGGGATATTTTCCTTAAGCTATTCCTAAAACCCCCATTCTCCCTTAATCCAAACTAATTAAGGGTTAATCCACTAATAAATTTCTTAATTAACTTAATCAAATTTTCAAAATCAATCTAAACTTAATCAATCCTTTGCTGGGAAGATACTTAGGTGCTTAATAACCTAAGTAAGCTTAAGGAAATTAAATCCAACCTACATGTGTGGGAAGGGTTATGAAAGTACTTAATTAAATCCTTTAGCTTAATTAATCATCAATTATGAGCCAATTGCATTAGGCCCTTTCTTTATTAGGGTGCACTGCTGATTTAAATTCAATGTGATTACATGGCATATGTTGGCTCACAATTGTTTGAATAATTATGTTAAGGAGGTGTAGGTAATGAACTTAATTTACACCTTAACATAAACGAAACATAAAATCAATCTAATGGTCCTAAAAATTAAACTAAAATAGTACACACATGTTGGAGATGGGTTAGGACCAGCAAACCTTTTCACATTTCCTAAATTCAAATCAAACTCAAAATAAAACTAAAAATTTCTTAAATAATTTGATTCACTTTAAATGATCTTATTCCATAGGATTGTCTTTAGGAATTAATTATAGTGAATGAAATTGCATGCTTACATTACTTTATTTCTTTCCTAGCATGCTAAATATGTATTTCATATGAAAATCATGCATTAATATCTTTTTAAAAAATCAAATTAAATTGAAATGTTTCCTTTATGTCAAATTGCATGTTTTGACTAAAGTAAGAATATGAATGGCTATTATCACTACTAAATCTAAAATTATTTTTGAAACTTAGAAATTAAATATTACAAATGAAAGGTATGCTACTTGTAATTACTTATAAGCTTGCATGTGAGTATAATATAAAATGTGCATTGTGTGACCTTTCCTTCTCATCTCTTTTGACATAGTTTTGAATAGGATTTGCAAAGTGTATAGTTCATTTAAAAAAAACACAACACTTGCATAAATCCATTCCTATTCATTCCTATGTTATCCTTTAAGAGGGACCTTCACATTTACATATGTAAATTGCATAACCAAATCAAACAAATAAACATAAACTTTTGCTCTTTTTCCATTTATTTCTTTTGTACATGCACATGTATTTAAGAAAACTGGTATATCTGACATCATCCAGGGTTAAGGGCCCCAAGTAGGTCTTGTACCTTACACCCCGTGTAGAAAATAATTACTCACTTATATCTTTCATACATGTAAATGTGCATATGAATAATAGATAAAAGAACCCCTCTTTTCGACCTAACGAAATCATGCATACATGAAACATTCCAAATTTCCTTAAGCAACATCTCATATCAGTCATCATTAAGGTGTGCTAACCTTTCTACTTGTATGTATAGATATGCTTATGGATTCATCCATGTTCATGTTACACATGTTAGAAAGAAATTAATTGTTGTGTGTTTTGTGATAGTAATTCACTTTACTTAATCTTAAAATGCCATTCTATTTGAATAGGTTTGTTTAGGGAAAATCTAAACTTAGGATTAATTAAAATACTTAATAAAACATTCACTCAAACAAAAATCATTAATAAATCTGCATTAGAAATTACTTAAGTTAGGGAAGAAAGAGAAGTCATCTTCTCTTTTTCTCTCTTTACAACACTTAGTAATTAATTGAAGGTTCATTCAAACTAAATCAAATCATGAAATAAAACATAACCAAATCAACTAAACCACTTAAATAAACCACCCTATAAGTTGAACCCTTCATGCTTAGAAAACTCTAACCTTAAAACCTAGCTAAAACATACCACACAAGCCTTAAATGGCACACACATTAGGCTAAGTCAACATTTTTAGTCCTATGTTAGGGCAGTGCATGGGTTGATGCTTGGTTTTATTTTATGATGTGATGTTTTAGTCTGGATGTTAGGGTGCAAATGCATAGACTGAATGGTAGGATGAACTTAGTCTAATCATTATCTTTTGTAGGGGACTATGCTTAAAGGGCACTATAATAAAAATGTAAAAGCTTTTGCTGTGCAGGTTGCTTATACACCTAAGCATAATCCAAAATAGGCCATGTGGACTTGATTACCCATGTGTGGGGTGTTAAGTCCAATTTATTCATATACATGCTTGGGATTGTGTAGTTTGTTTAGCTAAGCTCTATTTTGTAGTTTAGTTAAATTTACTTTTCCCATTTTTATGTAATTTTGCAATTAGAATTTGGAATGATTGTTATGGGGGATTAGGATGAACATTGGTCATAAGACTATGCCTTATGCACCATGTGAAGCCTTTGGAGCAACCACATTCTAACCAACCAAAATAAGAAAGAATAAAGAAGAAAGAAGAATGAAGACCCCCCATAACATGAATTCTTTCTTGATTGTAAGTAATTCATTTGTAATCCGGGTTATATAAGGGTAGAGCTCAGCTACCCAATTTATTTTCAGATTTGTGTGGTGGAGCCCAACTTAAAATGCCCCTTATTCTTTTGCACTAACTTTATAAATTATTTGATGTTTGTTTAGCTTGTGCATTAAGATGTCATACTTTCTTAGTTTCTTCCTTGCTTTGATGAATGCCCTAGATGTGATTAGGCTCTTAAGAAAAATAAATTTTCTATCTAACTAATCAACTCAAAACTAAAAAATTAAATAACTCATAACCTCACCTAAAGCCTAGGTTGTAAAACAAGATAAAATATTTAGCAACCCCTTAGCTGGATGTTGTATGTTTTCACATCATGCATAAAAAGCATCTTGTTTCACTCTTGTTATGGAGGGCTTCCACCTTTGCCAAGGAACTTGACTTGACCATTGAGAGCCATGGTGGAAACACACCCCTCCTTTTGGCTAATAATCTATAATCTAATTTCTCATGCATTAGGCATATAAATCCCATAGCCCATGTCAAATGAGTTGTCCAAAAATGAAAATAAAACATAACAAAAATTTGCATTATATTTAAGTCATTAATCATGCCCGACATGATCTAGTCTCTTAGGAAGTATGTTTAAGGACTTAGTCTCTTTCTAAATAAATAACAGCCTAGTTATCTTGCAAAAATATATGACTTGCCTACATGTATTTAAAATCATAGGCGGAGTTAGTTGGCGGCCACCCCTAGGTGGTTATAAGTCCAATAGTTGGGTGATTTATCCTCTCTTATGGAGGTAAACCAAATGCCCATTTTTGCCTTAGATTTAGGCGGTGCTTTTGGCCCTCGCTAAAGCTCCCTAGGTTTAGGCTCAGAAGTTTCTACTTCCCTTTGTGGGCTTTAAGCACAAAACCTCACCTCTTAGGCATTTTCATGATCTTATGTTATAGAATTGTAAGGCCTAGATTTCTAATAAAAATTCAACTCAAACAAATAAATCACTTCAATTTCAAAATATAAAGCCCAATAGGATAGTTTGGGGCTTCCTACTCATAAGCATCCCTACCTTCCTTTAGTTAGTTTTGATCAATCCTACTAGACCTTCTAAAAAAACAAACCGGTTGATTGATAGTCCTATATTTGAAATCTTTGGAGACAATGAGTATTCTTAAGGAATCTCATTCATTAAAAAATCTCATTAAGATGTAATTAACTATGCTTGCCTCCATAGAACAACTAACCCGATTTAAAATAAACCCCGCTTTACTTTTCCATGAAAGTAGGGAAGAATCTCGTACATTCTAAAGACCCATAGTCCTTAGGAGTCTTTTGTAAGGTGATTAGGTCCATTGTAGGATGGTGACTTCTATCTCTCGAGATACTACATCATTCCTCAATGTCGTACCCTATCAACCTAATAAGAACATCTACAAATCTGTGTGGTGTCCAACATAAGACATGTTTGCATATTTTTTATTCTTCATTTATCTCTTCTCTCTTCAGAAAGATTAGATGAAGAATAATTCACCAGATTTTGACTAATTTCTGGGATGGTTCCTCTCTCCATCTTTGGTAAATGATTATTGTCTCCAAGTATTCATAGTAGGTTTGTATTTCATATGAATCCAAGACTATCTTTCTTTTACATTGGCACTTAGTTTATTTCATCCTTTAGCTAAGCTAGCCAACATCTTTTAGGTTTTAGGACCTCACTCTGTGAATATCTTAAAACCCCCATTGGGTTCCCCAATAGGTGAAATTAAAAAATTCAATAAAAAGAAACAACTAAAGACTTCCTTCTTACCATTTTCATGGTTAGGTAAGGTTCATTCCAAAATTGAAGAAAAATAAATCCTTTATAAAAAACAACAATTTCCAAAAAAAAAAATACTTTTTCAAAATGTGCATAATAATGTACATTTTTTCATAATCACTCATATAACAATCTTCATGATTGTTATATGTAGATCTTCAAAAAAATAAAATAAAATCATATTTTCAAAAGCACAAATGAACATCCTCATTCAATTTAGTGAATGAAATTTCATTTTCTAAATAAAATCAACAATCTCTTTTCAAAAATAAAATCCAAAATCATATTTTTTTAAAAAAAAGCACAAATGAACATCCTCATTCAATTTATTGAATGAAGATTTCATTTTCAAAATACAATCAATAATCTCTTTTCAAAAATAAAAACTAAAATCATATTTTCCAAAAGCACAAAATGAATATCCTCATTCAATTTATTGAATGAAGATTTCATTTTCAAAATAAAATAAAAAATCACATTTTCAAAAATAAAATAACATTTCAAAAAATAAAATAAAATCTTATTTTCAATAAAATGAATATCCTCATTCAATTTATTGAATGACGATTTCATTTTCAAAACAAAATCAACAATCACATTTTCAAAAATAAAATCATCAATCTATTTTAAAAAATAAAATCCAAAATCATATTTTTTTTTAAAAAAAAAAAGCACAAATGAACATCCTCATTCAATTTATTGAATTAAGATTTCATTATCAAAATAAAATCAACAATCTTTTTTCAAAAATAAAATCCAAAATCATATTTTCCAAAAGCACAAAATGAATATCCTCATTCAATTTATTGAATGAAGATTTTATTTTCAAAACAAAATCAAAAATCACATTTTCAAAAATAAAATTTAAAATTATATTTTCCCAAAAGTACAAATGAACATCTTCATTCAATTTATTGAATGAATACTTCATTTTCAAAAAAAATAAATAAATAAATCAATTATTCAAAATAAAATTAACAATCATCCTCTCAAAACAAAATTAACAACAATCTTTTCAAAATTGAAACAACATTTGGATCTTTCATTTAGCATGCCCAAATTTGCTAAAGGAAGATCCTCTTTTTCAAAAATCAAAATAAAAATACAACATTTGGATCTTTCATTTAGCATACACAAATTTGCTAAATGAAGATCCACTTTTTTGAAAAATCAAAATCAAAATAGAAAAACAACATTTGGATCTTTCATTTAGCATACCCAAATTAGCTAAATGAAGATCCTCGTTTCAAAAATCAAAATCAAAATAAAAAAATACTCAAAAATAACATTTGGATCTTTCATTTAGAATATAGAAATTTGCTAAGTGAAGTTCCTCTTTTCAAAAATCAAAATCAAAATCAAAAATCAAAAGCAACACATGGATCCTTTATTTAGCATACCTAAATTTGCTAAATAAGAATCCTCCTTTCAAAAAAAAATTCATCAAAATAAAACACATTTGGATTTCCTTCGCATACCTAAATTTGCTAAGAATCATCTTTTCAAAAATCACCAAAAAAACACATTTGGATTTCTTTAGCATACCTAAATTTGCTAAGAATCCTATTTTCAAAATCAAAACAAAAAACAATTTCTTTAGCATACCTAAAAATTTGCTAAGAAACCTCTTTTCAAAAATCAACAAAAATAAAAACACATTTGGATTTCTTTAGCATACCTAAATTTTTTAAGAATCCTCTTTTTCAAAAAAAACAACAAAAATAAAACACATTTGGATTTCTTTACCATACCTAAATTTGCTAAGAATCCTCTTTTTCAAAAATCAACAAAAACAAAGCACATTTGGATTTCCTAAGCATACCTAAATTTGCTAAGAATCCACTTTTCAAAAATCATCAAAAAAAAACACATTTGGATCCTTTATTTAGCATACCCAAATTTGCTAAATAAATGTCCTCTTTTCAAATTATTTAGCATACCCAAATTTGCTAAGTGAAGATTCCATTTTCAAATTCACACATGATTCACAAACAAGCAAACAAAAGAAGAAAATTATTTTCAAACACCTCACTTAGCATACCCAAATTTGCTAATTGAGTAAATTCCAAAAATCACAAATCAAAACAAAATTAATTGATCCTTTACTTTAACATACCCAAATTTATTAAATAAAGGGTCATCAAACTCAAAATCAAAATCAAATATGAACCTATGGAAGCATCACTCTCTCCAAAAATACTTGAACTCATTTTCAACATACACAAATTTGTTGAAAATGGATTCTAAAATCAAAAATCTCCTTTCCAATCAATTCCAAAATCCTTCTAAATTCATTTGAGCCCACTTAACTCTTTCAAGTTGTTGAGTGTGGGTTCAAATTTTAAATCAAAATTCAAAAATCAACAAAGAAGAAATCTGATTCAGGTTTATTTTTCAACATTGCAGACTTTTAATCAGTTTCAATTCAGTGCAGTTCAGTTTAATGGTCGCCCAGAAGTATGTCTTTACATTTCCTTTTGGGATGGATTTGCCCTTGGATCGGGCCAGCCTCTCACAGTCTGACTTTGCCCACCACATCCATTTTGGCTGAGGCTTTGAGGGGACTAGGATCACATGTGAGGGGACCACCCTCCCTCAGAGGTGACCGTAAAAGCCGGTCATCCAGGTTGAGTTACCATCTGATTCAGAGATCCTCTCGCTAAAGAGGAAGGCTGTGGCAGTTCAAGAGTAGTAGCGGTGCAGCCCAGCTGTTCCCTCTACCTAGTATACAAGCACCCACTCATTTGGCTTCCAAGGGGAAGGATCCCCTGATTCTATGGATTATTACCTTTGCCTTTTCAAGGTTGGGTCTAATTGACATACTGCTCGACCTACTAGGATTAAGCGCCAAAACAAAAATAGCATGAGCAAGCAATATCATACCCACATAGCCAAGGAGTTGGAGGCTTCCTGTGTCGGAGGAGTTCCCTATGATGGTTTCTCCACATCATAGTTAAGTTCCACCTCTCTCTAGATCCGATGAGAGGATGTTAGAGGATTTTAGTTTTTCACCATTGCCAGAGTTTTAGGCTCCTAATCAGTGAGAGGAGGAGGTCATACACCTTAGTTTTCATCGGTAGGCGAGCCATGACGATCAGTCGTGGCCGGGCTTTGATTTATGTTCCCGCCCCAGTAGCAATCAAAGAGAGGGCCGGGAGGCCATACATCGACATATTACTAGCAGAGTGGCAAGGTAGGTAAATCAACAACCTCTTGTCAACTTTCCAGATCATTATCGCATCAATCATCCGATAAGATTTTACATGGGTACTACCCACCATAGGAGAGGAGCTCCTATATAGAGATAGTCGGTGGTGTCTCCACCACACCACTTTACTCCATGCCCACCATCTCCGTTACATGTTCCGTCATCCATTGTTCTAGCAAAAGCCATGAAAACCACATCCGAGGAGAAGAGAGTCCTATTGGTGATCCGGCTATGGCCAAGAGATCCCATTACATCTACATCGCCAATTGAGGAAAGGTCAAGCTCTCTCACTTGACCTTCTGCCCCAATTATGGTGAAGAAGGAATGGCAACCTCAGAGTATAGTATTCATTCCATCACCACCACCATTGTAACAAGCTATGGAGTTAGCAGCAAAGGGAGGAGGAGACAGCTCATGGCTATAGATCCTCCAGAGTACCACTATCCAGATCTAGTGACATCATCCTCTAGTGAGCATAGTGCTCACAAGATTAGTTCTCCAGTAGTAGTAGAGGTTAGATGTCTATCTATTCATGACAAAGGATCCTACCATCCCAACCTTGATACTGTCAATCCCATCCCTGATGACATTGTAGCTCAATATTTAGTGGAGAAGAAGGATATCTTAGGATATGCCTGGTCTGATTTAGAGGATGAGAAGGTAAATTTTGATCCTAATGAAGATGATCTAGGATTCAAAGAGGTACACATGGTGAGACCGTGTTCCTCCTTCATGATCAGACTTTGGAAGGTGTTGTGGCAAGAAGACACATACCTACTGACCCAACAACACCTCCTTCAATAATTAAAGCAAAAGGATGAACAAATAGATAGGATGGGAAGAAGCTTGAAGACTTGCTACAGTGATTTTGGCACTGTAACCAAGCCAGGTAATGCATCCTACTATAGACCGTCACGAGTTATTTCATGTCTTGGATCTAGCCAAGACTTTATCTTTAATAGAGTAGGGTAGCACCGACTTGTATAGGAAGGTAGTTGATAGTACCTCCATACAATAAAAGGATATTAAAACTATGATTGAGCAGCAAGTGATAGAAGCATTGGCTCAATCCTGAGAAGGATCATTGGTTCCAAAGGGTAGACCCTACCAAGAAGAATTTGATGCCATCCAATATCCTAAGGGCTTTGTGCCACCTTATTTCAAGAGCTTCGATGCCACGCAGCATATTGCACACTTCAGAGCTAGCCGTTACAACACTGGTGGCAGTGATTCTCTCCTATTCCAACTTTTTGTCAGTAGCTTAGTAGGAATAGCCATCAATTGGTATGCTACACTTTACAATAGTCCAATAAAGACTTTTACTGAGTTGGAGCAACTCTTCATTAAGAGATTTGTTGGAGCTCAGCAAAGGGTGATTGTAGGCGATCTCGTTGTGGCTCAACAACACCCTAGTCCCTCATTATATTATCGATAACAAATTTGAGTATGAAATGAACCAGAACTAATAATGCCATTAAAATTCTACTAAAGAATATTTAGGCTCGATCGCCTTCTTGCTCAAAGGTTTTACCATCAAGACATTTGAGAAGCTAATGAGAAGCCAAATAGTTGTATTTTCTAGATCAATCAATAAAGCCAAAACCATAGAAAGCTTATGAGAAGAAGCCGGGAAAGGATGAGTAGACAAGGGAAGCCACCGTGAGAGCAAAGATGAGACCTCGATTCTATAGCCATCACTTCCACCTCTTCTACCACCACCGGCCATCCATGGCCGCCACAAAGAGCCTCCATGCCTTCGCCACCTCTCCTTAGCAATACCACAGAAGTACACATACCCACTGTAGTGCAGGTCCACCTACTCTTATGGATAAACTAAACAAGTCATATTCATTTAAGAGGGATGTAATCAAAAAATTATTTAAGAATCTCTTAAGGAAACTTGATTTTTAGCTACCCAAGCCTAGAAGGCCAAAGGAAGTGGGCAAAAGCAATGATCCTAACCTTTGCTTATCCACTACATGCAAGGTCATGTTTTGGAGGATTGCTTTACATTCAAGGACTGACTTGAACATAGCTTGAAGATAGGTGCCATAGTTATCCCGAAGGAATACCTTATGAAACAACAATCTAGTTTCATTAGGGTAATCCTTGGGGATACCTATGATCCTCTCAAAACCAAAGAAGGTTGGGATATCACCTTATCCCAAACCTCTGAGAAGATTGTGTCCAAAATAAAGAAACTTTCCTGGTGCGAGGCCAACCTCCAACATCAAGAAGGTTTGCAAGTTATTCAGACAACTTAAAAGGGGAGCTCAGTAGCGAAGTAGCCCATGCCGCCTAGGATAGCCAATTAGAACCACCCCGAGCCCAGCCTCCACCATAATTGAACTACTTAGTGAGCACCTACTCTAGCTCTTCCTAGTAGACATCTTGTATCGTGGATGAGGCATCAAATCTCACCCCCTTACTTTACTTGATTTCTACTATGTACCTCCTTCAAAATCCAAGAAATTAAGGAATAAAGCTAGTTTGAATTAGATCTGTGTCACTTCTGATGGGTTGTCTAATTCTGCTCTTACTAAAAACTCTCCAAGTCCAAAAAATAATTATAACAACTCTGATCTTCCTCTTTCAGATTCATAGTTGGACTTTCCTTCTCTGAATTCTACAGGTTCACCTCTTGAGATAGACTTAGAATCATCTGATTCTGAGGGTCCCATAGGAGAAGCTGTAGGTGAGCCTGATGAGCAGGTAGAATCTTCCACTAACCTTCCACAAGAGATCACCAAGTCAACCTCCAAAGGTGGTCTACCTCCTGTGGAAGCACCTCAAAAAAGGGGAAACAAGTCATTGGTTTATGATCGAGAAGCCCCTCCAGGATGCTCCACCCTTGGATATGCGTGGAGGATCAACCCATGGTGGACTACATGTCTTCACTCACCCAAGAAAGGCATCTAAGTTAAGCATATGATGCCCTTATCTTATCCAAAGAGATGAGGAATCATTAATCAAGGCTCTTCTTGATCTAGATATGCTTAATTAATCGCTATTGGAGAAGAGGCACATTATTAGAAGCCCAAGGAGTCACTTTCATGAAGACCTTCTACTGGGGACATGGAGCACAACCGCCCCTTACATTAAAGGGACATGGATTCAAACTTAGGTTCTTGATCGTGCATCGATGAACATTATGAGTCTAAAGACCTTTAGGATCAACATCTCCACACTGGAGACTTGGATGATGTTAGAGGATTCAATGAATGAGAGGGCTTTAGGTTCAATAGTGTTACCTTTGGAGATAGGTGACTAAAAGACTAAAGCCAAGTTCTATATCATTGATTCGAATACTTCATTCATCGCTTTTCTCGGTAGGCCTTGGATACATTAGAATAGATGATTCCATCCTTCCTTCATTAGTGCATCAAGTTCAAGAGGAATGGGATTGAATATTGCATCAAAGGTGATGAAAAATCATTTTCAGTCAGAGAGGTTGAGTTATATGAGAATACAACCTACTATTTTCTTCAAAACATATTTTCTCATGAACTTGGATGAAATTCAAATGCAAAAGAAAAGAAAAAAGAAAAAAAATGAAAGTCCAAGTGAACAAGAAAAGGACATCAAGGAAGAAGTAGTACATATCATTCCACTCAGCTCATTCCATCATATGGACATGTGGGATGACTCACCTCCATGAGGTAGAGGTAGAGGCACATAGAGGAGGTTCGAGGTGGAAGACCCTATGGTTCCTGTAGGGTTATGTTCATGAGTACCCCTATTCACATAGACTTGGAATCCAACTCAAGGATGAGTCTAATGTGATTAGCATACCACCAACCCCTCGGTTTCATTGAGGTGACACTCGACAATGAAGACCAGCCTCCAAAAGCAGTGTTATTATGTGAAAGAAGTTAGAACCTTAGCTCTAACCTCACTTTCCTCTCAAAAGTTGAAGGTTTAGTAGTTAAGGAAGTCTTCCTTCAGATGTCAAGCCAAAGAGATTCCTATTAGATCATCATCCTCAAGTCCAAAATTGATGTAGACTTGAGGATAATTCATATAAAGAATTAATGGAATTCCTTTGATTGGTACTTTTGTTCTTAATCTTGCAAAGAAGGGTTTGATTCCTTATACATGGTCTAAGCACAGTCGAGTACTTCAAGAAGCTATGGAACAATATGGGATGCACAATCAAGATAGGGACTAGATTCAAATGGGTCCAACGATGATGATTACGCTAGTTGTCACCAATCATTTGAGTCCGATAGTTCTTCACACCACACTAACTCTTATGAGGATGTGTTTAGAAACTTTAGATGATGATGATCTCCAAATCAAAGATGCACCACTAATTTGAAGGGAGATCCATTCAATAACAAGCTTAAAGAAATCAACCTCGATGAAAGAAAATCCACATACATACTAGTGTTTGAATGAAGAAACCAATGACTTAGTTAGGCTATTGATTGAGTTTAAGGATTGCTTTGCATGGAGTTATGAAGATGGATTATCCAAACCAGCAATAGAATGCCAACCCTATCAAGCAAGCTCCTAGATGATTAATTAGAAATCAACAACAGTGTCATTTCAAGTCAAGAAGATCGATGTTGGTTTCAGGAAGAAAAATACCTACCTAGTTAGCGTCATACTAGTTAAGAAGAAGAATGGCAAATATGTGTCATTTGGGACTTAAACAAGGCATGTCCTAAGGATGAGTTTCTCTTCCTATACTAGAATAATTAATGGTGGACATCCTCATCTCATGTAGTTTTCCTTCATGGATTAGCTACAACCAAATCAAGATGGCCCCGAATGAAAGAAACTACTTTTCAAACCCGATTAGAATCTATTATTATAAGTCATGCCTTTTCTTAAAATGTGCGGTGCTACATACAAGGCCATGACTCGATCTTCAATGAACTCATCCATCGTTGAGTGCTATGTTGATGATCTAGTAGTCAAGAGCAAAAGAAAAAGGAAGACCATCTCTTTGACTTGAGAGTAGTTTTCAAATTAACAAGATAATAACCTCAAAATGAATCCTCAAGTGTGCATTCGTAGCTTCGGAAATTCCTTGGTTTGTTGTTCAACACCGGGAATAGAAATAGATCTAGAAAAGATCAAAGCTATCTTAGAAATGCCACCTCCTAAAAGTTTAACTCAACTGAGATCTTTCCAAGGGAGGTTGGCATATCTAAGATGCTTTATCTCCAACCTATTGGGAAGATGCAAGCCATTTTCAACACTTGTCAAAAAGGATGCCAAGTTCAAGTGGGATGACAAGTGCTAGTATGCCTTTGAAGATATCAAGCAGTATTTGGTGAAGCGCCGCTCTAGCAGCCCTATCCCGTGCCACTCATCCTCTACACTACATTGGATGACCTTCGCTTTGTTGGCCCAAGCCAATGATGAAGGAAGGAGAGTGCTCTCTACTACCTACCATCATTTGATTGTGAACTACCCACCTATAAGAAACATTGCTTTTGATCTTGCATCCCAAAAGCTATGACACTATATGCTTTCTCATAAAGTGAACTTGATTTCGAACCAATCTACATAGTATCTCATGACATGCCAATTATCTGATTTGGCATGGTCCATGATTCTCTCATAGTTTGATATCACATACCTCCATGGTAAAAGGACAAGCACTAGTTTTTAGACACCCACCCCTCATGATTCGCTTAGATCTCCTGAACAAATCATGAACTTGGGGGAGGTTACAACCACCATGGGAGATGTATTTTGATGGTTTTCCTTTCATAAAGGAGAAGAACCATGATCTACTCTTCCGGAAAGGTGGGAAATAGTTCTCTAACTCCTGATGTGATGAGATTCTCATACTATCTCTCCAATCCTGCACCAATAAGTAGTATGAGGCTGATTTACCCGAGTTAGCTATAGTGTGTAAGAGCATCAACATCTGGGATTTTCATCATCAACCGTTGTCGGGTCCTACAAGGTTCTCAACCTAAGCTTCATCATTACCACAAGTATACCATGAAGTGGCCCAAATCCTCAAGTCACCATCTCCCTAGAGAATGAGAAGATGCTTTGGCCAAACTTACAAAGAATTGGCATGTCCAAAAGATGAGTCCATTCCAATAAGGGTCCAAAATAGACAAGTCCTATCCTTATTGATGTTGAACTCATCGAGACTTTCTCTTGAAGGGGAGGTTATCAAGATAAAGATTGGAGCCGCTCATGATTATTTGAACACCGATAAACTACCTCAAGAGAAATCACAAGCCCATCAGATGAAATAGAGAGCTCTCTCCTATGCTCTTGGATGGCTTAACCATGGTCTTTTGATCAAATGTGGTTATGTGATAAACATGAAGCATAGGATCAGGAACGTCATGTATGCGCATCATCAATCCAAGATGAAAGCAAAGATCAAGAGACTAGATACTACCGGCCTTCGATGATTATGATGCATAATGTATCTAGAGATCCTACACATGGTGTGTCCTACATCAACCACCCAACATTCTACATACATTGGCCTCATGGCCATTTGATTGTTGGGGTACCAACATTGTGGGTCCTATCGATCCTTCTTCTTCCAAGGGTCATTGATTCATTATAGCTTCCACCAACTATTTTTCCAAGTGGGTGGAGGCAATCCCACTTAGAGGTCAAACAAGCATCTTTTTTAAGAACCATATCATATATATAGTTCGGGTGCCTCAAATTATATCCGATAATGGTATTGCATTCAAAAGCACCAAGATCAACAGCTTCATTACAAGACACAATATAGATTAGAGATACTCCACCATCTACTACCCTAGAGAAAATGGCCTAGCAGAGGCATTCAATAAAACTGTCATCCAAATACTAAAGAAGACACTCGACGATAACAAGGAACAATGGCATGAACAATTGGTCGAAACCTTGTGGGCCTACCACACCACATATAGAACTCCAACTCAACCTACCCCGTTCTCTTTAGTGTATGGGTCTGAAGCTATTCTACCTTTAGAAGTTCATCTCCCATCACTAAGGATAGCATTGGGTAGCAAAATCACTACACAGTAGAATGCAAAGTTGTGCTTAGAATAGCTTGAAGGTTTGTAGGAGAGATGCCTATGGGCATGCTAAAACCTCGAGTTATACAAGGACAAAATGATTCAAGCTCATAACAAGTTGGTCTACCTTAGGGCTTTTCAAGTAGGAGAACTTGAATTAGTCCTAAGGAGACCAATTGTCGCTTGTCAAAAGATGGGAGGCAAGTTTGAACCCACTTAGGAAGGCCTTTTTATCATAGAGAAAGCCTACCAAGAAAGATCTTATTAGCTCATTGATTGTAAAGGGGAACACCCGATGCTTCCAATTAATGGGATCTATTTGAAGAAATATTACCCATAAATCATGTTTGAAAATAATTATCAACTAAAGAACAAAATTTCATTCCAATTCATCAAAATCTTCTCTTCTTTCAAAATGTTGTTTGCTTATCTTACGAATCTACGATGTGTTTAGGATAAGTGTGAGAGAACCCAAGAGGCATCCTAACCCTCTTTCACAACATGAACACAATCAAACACGATTCCTCAGTGCTACTAGAATAGGTGTGAGAGAACCCAAGAGGCATCCTATTTTGACTAGCACAACTAAGTTAGGTGTGAGATAACCCAAGCTACATCCTTTCTTGGGGGAAATCCTAGCTTCCATCCATGGCACCATTTTATCAAATTCCTCATGTGTGTTTAGGATAGGTGTGAGATAACCCAAGCGGCATCCTATTCCCTTTAACACAAACATAAAAAATAAACACATATCTTTTGTCTTAGGCTACTTTGATGTGGGAGCAAGCCCCCTGTGGAAAGCACTCATTAGCTGCTCTAGATTGGGTTGATATACTACCTTGCAAGTCTGTTACCCCAGTGGTCATTTGTCTGGTGGATTTGAGTCCCCGTGCTTTCATCCTGACTTGACCATTGGAAATTAACGAGTGCCTTGATAGTTTGGTAGACTTCACTGCCCAGCCAATAAGCAACCTTATGTTGATTTTGTTTAAGAAGATGTGAGTCCTCGTGCTTTCTTCTTGAACAAATCATCATATATAGACTAGTTCGAGTATATTTGAGGTGTAGGGTAAGTCCCCCAGAGGCATCTTTCTTCTTGACTACATTTAGGTTGATCTAAGTCCTCCAGTGGCATTCACTTAGTAGTCTCCCTAGGTCAGATAATACCTGTCGAGCTGAAGATAGACTATCCTGACAATCAATTCTACTATAGGAAGATGTAAGACCCTGAGCTTTCTTCCTAGGTTGATTATTGCAAACCAACGGGAACCTTAGGTTGGTTGATGTTTGCTATGCTGACAGTGACTCACCTGGTGGATACACTTCTCTTGGCAGATGTGAGTCCCCATGCTTTCTCCTTGAGTTTGCCACTAAATACCTATGCAAATTATCTTCTCCAAGGTTTTGGATCAAGCCCTTAGCGACCCCTCTCCCTGTGGGCACTCTATTTGGATCACGTCCTTTGCGACCCCATTTAGACACTACTCGAGTTACTCTTGGATTGGATAGTCTCCCTTTCCTAGTAGCCACTCCTATGGTTGGAGAATTTGTTCAGTGGATGCACAGATTCTCCCTTGGTTCAGTAAATCTAAATAGGCCTAGGCTAATATATGCTCCTTCTTAGTGTGATCCCTCGTAAACTAATAGGGTCCACAATAAAAAAATTAAATAAACAAATAAAAATATTCACTTGTGGATTAGGAATTCAAGCCCCAAAAGGGCCCCTTTTCCCAAGCAACATCCTTAGGGTAGTGTCAATAGAACTCCCTATAGGGATTTTCTGACTACCTGAGTTGAGATAAGTCCCCAGGACGACACTCTCTCCATAGTCATCCTTAGGTCAGGTTTAATTTTTTTTGCCACAAATTAGTTACCTCAGCAGTCATTTCACTTTGGAGGATGTAAGTCTACTACGCATTCTTTCTAGCATGACTATCTAAATCGGCAAGCAGCCCTA
This sequence comes from Cymbidium sinense, assembly GCA_021442155.1. Classification (NCBI taxonomy): domain Eukaryota; kingdom Viridiplantae; phylum Streptophyta; class Magnoliopsida; order Asparagales; family Orchidaceae; genus Cymbidium; species Cymbidium sinense. Next base: position 89,958,724 of record CM038221.1, on the reverse strand, counting down.
AGTCGGGTTTGATTTGTTGCCCAATGCAACCAATCACCCCAGTGGTATTTTGTAGTGGAAGATGTGAGTCCCCGTGATCTCTTCCCTTGAATTGACCATTGCAAACTGAAAGGCACTCCTTTGGTTGGATAGCTCTCCCCTCGGTCGGGAAGCTACTCCCTTTGATTCAGTAAATCTGAGATAGTTCTAGGCTAATATAAGCTCTTTTTTAGTGTGATCCCTCACAAACCAATGGAACCCATCAAAAATAATTAGAAAATGAAATTAATCTTGACTACTTTTGAGCTGATTTAAGTCCCCCAGTGGCATTCACTCAATAGTCAGCCCTAGGTCGGGTTAACATGTTATTTTGCTAATATGTCACCCCAGTGGTTCCTTATTTTGGATGATGTGAGTCCCCACGCTTTCTTCTTAAACTTGACCATTGCAAATCAAAAGGCAATCCCTTTGGTTGACTAGCCCTACTATGTGGTTGGTAGACTACCCCTTTGGATTGGTAAATCTGAGTTAGGCCTAGGCTTACACAACCCCTACTCAATGCAGTCCATCACAAACTAATGGAATCCATCAAAAATAATTAAAAAATAAAATTAATCTTGACTATATTTGAGCTGATTTAAGTCCCCCAGAGGCATTCACTCAATAGTTAGCCCTTGGTTGGGTTAACATGTTGCCTTGCTAATATATCACCCCAGTGGTTCCATATTTTGAAAGATGTGAGTCCTCGTGCTTTCTTCATAAACTTGACTATTTCAAATCAAAAGGCAACCCCTTTGGTTGGATAGTCCTACTATGTGATTGGTAGACTATTCCTTTGGATTGGTGAATCTAAATGTAGCCCAAGGCCCACAACCCTACTATGCGGTCCATTAAAGCGATGGGATCCATCAAAATTAATAATTAAAAAATAAAATTAATCTTTGACTATCTTTGAGTTGATTTAAGTCCCCCACCCCCAACGACATCCACTCAATAGTCAGCCCTAGGTTAGGTTCAATCTATTGCCTTGCCAACTGATCACCCCAGCAACTGATCTCTACTTTGGAGGATGTAAGTCTATAATGCTTTCTTCTTAGTACAGCTGCTGCACACTAAAAGGCAATCCCTTTGGTTGTCTAGTCTTACCATGCATTTGGTAGACTACCACTATGGATTGGTAAACATGAGTTAGGCTTAGGCATACATGGCCCCTAATCAGTGCAATCCATTACAAACTAATTGGGTCCATCTTAAAATCCAAAAATTAAAATTTAGAACAAACTCAATCCTCCTCCCTCAATGGAGTCAAACAACAAATCAAAATGAACAAACAAGTCGATCATCAAACAAATAATCAAACAATAAAATAATTAAATAAATCAAATCAATTTATCCCCACTGAGGCTCAACTCAAATCAAACTTCTCATCCCCCAGTGGATGACTTGAACCAATTTCCCTAGTGGAAGAATGACATACTCAATCCCTAGTGGATTCCTTCATCACTCTCTTATGTTTTTGACATGAGTAAAGTCTCATTGCACTAAGCTCTTGATTCCTTCTACACCTTGGTTTAGGAGTAGATCATTTCTATTAGTGTTTGTCATCATTCAGTATTGTTGATCATTTTGATCAACACCAATACGTATGGTGTACCTTGTCAATCACACTAGACCTATTGGGTGTCCTTTGTTGACTTCATTTTTAGGATGAGCTCTCAACCTCTCTATCTTAGACATAGGACTCCTCTTTAACACTAAGAGTACCTTAGTCTTAAGACACTTCTAGTGATTTGGTGAACACTCAACCTAACCATAGAGACTTAGAAGAGTTAGCCATAGGAATATGTCATGCCTTAGGGGTATTAGGAAAACTTGCCTACCACTTAGCCAAATCTCACTTCCTTCTTTTAAGTCAAACTCCAAATCAATTCTAAATTCAAATTAACTTCAAACTCAAACCAATTCCAAATCAAATCTCAAATCAATTCCAACTTAATTGATTTTCTTAAATCTTAAATTAATTCCAATGGATTTTTTTTCAAATCATGAATCATTTCTAAATAATTGAAACCCATGATTGAATTCTAAATGCAAAAATCCTTCCTAAGTCATTTTGATTCCATCTTATGGACTTAGCTCAAATCAAATTCAAATCAATTCAAATTCAAGAGATCTTCCCATAACCCATTTATATTCTCATTTATATTCAAAAATATAAATGAAATATAAATTCAAATATCCAAAACCAAATTCAAAATTCAAACCCAAATCTAATCAAAATTCAATCTACATCCTACAAGTCAAATTCTTGAACTTGGTCAAATCAACCTCAAATCATTCCAGGGATTTTCCTTCATGATTCAATCAATCCTTCAATTATGAAACCAATTATAAACATAAACTTCAATTATCAAACTAAAACTACATTCAAAATTCAAACCCAAATCAAACCCTTGTTCATCCTTTGAACTTCAAATTGTCAAATGAATCAAAACCCATTTGACTCCAAACCACTTGCAAATGGATTTATATTTCAATCATAAGTCCATATGTTAGTTCAATCAAACCTGAATTTAGCCTTGATCAAGTCAATTGACCCACTTAGGCTCACTTGACCCAAAGTAACCTAAAGTACCTTTTTGAGCCAAATTATAATCCTACCCAAATTGGATTAAACTAAGCCCATCTAAGCCTCAAATTATGAGCAACAATCATCATAAGATGATCGATCACTCAAATTGGGTCAAAATAAGTCAAACCTAACCTTTTACCAAGTCAACATAGAACCTAAATGAAACCTAAACTAGCCAAAATTGACCATAGGCCAAATTGATTGAAACTATTGATCAAAACCAATCCATGATCAATGTTTGAACTTGACCAAGACATCATTTGAGCTTGACCTAGTCCAATTGGCCGCTTGACCCAAGTTGACCCAACTTGACCTAAAAAGTCAAAATGTGTCAAATCTTGATCTAAGCTAAATTGATTGAAATCAATGGGTCAAGTTCATTCTAAATCATTAGTTGAACTTGACTAAAGCCTCAATAAGCCAACTAGACCCAACCTAGCCTAATTGACCATGAACCTAACTTGACCTCAAAGGTCAAACCAAGCCAAAACTTAATCAAACCAAAATTAAACTAAACGAAAGCTTGGAAAACATTTCAAAAGACCAACCAAACCTAAACCAACCCATGACCTAAACCAATTAGGTCAAATGGGTCAAATTGGTCAACTTGATCCATTTGACCTAAATGAATTCAAATGAACCAAAATCAAATATAAATCAAATTGAACTAAACCAATGATACCAAAACATTTCTAATGGTCATATGAACTTGACTCAACCCTTGGTTTGACCCAATTTAACCAATAGGTCAACTTGACCCAAGTTAACCTATTTTGACCTAAATGGGTCAACATGAGCCAAATGAAATCAAATCAACTCCAAATTCAATGAAATTTGGACCAACCCAATTTCAAACTATTCCAAATTTGCCTAAATTGAAATCAAAGCCAAATGACCATTTTACCCCTAAGTCAATGGGTAACTTATAGCCAATTTCACTTGGAATTTGGTCACTTCCTTTTCATAACCACTTGGCACCCTCTTAGTGGACCAAATGTACCTAATGGAGGTGGTGCATATGACCGAATGGGTTTGGGTTAGCCAAACTGAACCCAAGGCTAAAACTGACCACCCTACTCAAAATGAGCACATGGGATCACCTCCCACACCTCATTTAACACATGGAAACTCCTCCACTCCCTTCCTCTGCCAAAATTGAACCATGTGGAGCTTAAAATGGCCTAATAAACCCACTCAATAAGATCAATTTGATCAAAATATAAGAGACACTCTAGACCATCCGATTCAAGTAGGGGGAAATATACTCCCCCACATTTGATTATAATTCACATCACTTGCTATCGATTGAGCTCTTGGAACTCAGAGGAAGCATTTCCAAGCTCTCCCAAGGTTTCTCAAGCTCTTCTTAATTCTCCATTTCTTGGTTTGCCTAAATCAAAAATAAGGGAGGTGAGTAAAAGTGTCAACTTGCTCAATTCTCCATAGAAGTTCAATTCCTCCTTCAACCACCATTATAGGACCCAATCGAGCTCACCCAAGTCAAATTCCAAGCACCTAAGGCACAGGAAGGAAGTGTTCAACTAAAGTCGCAAGCACTTGAAACTCATCTTGGCCAATAAATGGATCCACTTAATCTTAAGCCTCCAATCCTTCAACAAGGCTTCCTCTCTACTAGACGAAGCTACCTCAATGGTTGGGAGCGCCAGTGATAGCCTCCGGCGAGGTATGCTTCAAAATCGAGCCTAGTCTAGAAATTCTTTAGTTTTTTATGAAGGGAAGTGTCATCCCAATTAAAATTGACCTATGGATCTTCATCTTCTTACTTCTTAATAGTGTGGGTTTGATCTTAGCTTAATCTGAGCTCAAGTGAGCTCGAATCAAGCCTTAAGGGATGGACGGTCGCCATCTCCCACAGGCAAGGGTAGCGATGAATCATGGACCATCCATCCCGCATGTTTTGGATGGATGATCCTATTTAATCCACATTAGATCCACTGATTAACCCTTTAGAAATCATAGGTTTAATCCAGACTGTCCGATCTTTGATCGTACAGTCCAAGGAAAGAATGAGTAGCACCACCAACTGATTGTGTAGTCGATGTGATAACTTAAATAACGAATCCCATCATGCCATGTAGAAAGTGCATGCCGCGTCAGCAGCCCACATGGCGTTGATGGGATTAGTTATATAATTAAGGGATTTAATGATCTAATAATTATAAAAACTTTAAAAATACATAACTAAATGTAGAAAAATCCAAAAAATGCAAACTCAACTTCATTTTAAAGATAATTCAAAGGGGAAAAATATATAATTAATTTTAATTTATTTTCAATAGTGGGTTCTCCTTAATTTAGGTTTACTTAAAATTTTAATAACCCTAATTACTCCATAAGAACTTCATTAATTAATTCCAGACATCTTAAGCATGTTTTGGGGGATGACCTCTACCTCCCCTAATTTTCTTGAAATTTATTAATGGGTTAATTAGGAAAATCAATTAATGAATCCCTAATCACTATCTTAATATAATTAAGGGTACTTAAGCATCTGAATAGTGATTTAATCATTGAATTAAGATAATTAAATATTGTTTAAGGGATCAAGAGGTTTATGGAATAATTTTAGAATATTTTCCTTAAACAATTCCCTAAACCCCATTTCTTCCTTAATATAAACCTAATTAAGAGTTAATCCACTAATAACTATCTTAATTAACTTAATCAAATTTTCAACATCAATTTGAACTTAATCAATCCTTTGCTGGGTAGATTCTTAAGTGTTCAATAAACTAAGTAAGATTAAAGAAATCAAATCCAACCTACATGTGTGGGAAGGGTTATGAAACTACTTAATTAAACCCTTTAGCTTAATTAATAATCAATTTTGAGCCAATTGCATTAGTCCCTTTCTTTCTTAGAGTGCATTACTAATTTAAATTCAATGTGATTGCATGTCATATGTTGGCTCATAATTGTTTGAATAATTATGTTAAGGAGGTGTAGGTAAGAAGTAATTAATGAACTTAATTTACACCATAACCTAAAAAAACATAAAATCAATCCAATGGTTCTAAAAATTAAACTAAACTAACACACACATGTGGGAGATGGGTTAGGACCAGCAAACCTTTTCACATTTCCTAAAATTCAAATCAAACTCAAAACAAAACTAAAAATTTCTTTAAATAATTTTATTCACTTTAAATGATCTTATTCCATAGGATTGTCTTTAGGAATTAATTAGAGTGAATGAAATTACTTGCTAACATCACTTTATTTCTTTCTTAGCATACTAAATATATATGTCATATGAAAATCATGCATTCATATCTTTTAAGAAAATCAAATTTAATTGAAATGTTTCCTTTAAGTCAAATTGCATGTTTTGGCTAAAGTAAGAATATGAATGGCTATTATCACTTCTAAATCCAAAATTATTTTCAAAACTTAGGAATCAAATATTACAAATGAAAGGTATGCTACTTATAATTACTTATAATCTTGCATGTTAGTATAATATACAATGTGCATTATGTGGCTTTTAAATAGGATATGCAAAGTGTATAGTTCACTTAGAAAGAACACAACACTTGCCTAAATCCATTCCTATTCATTCCTATGTTATCCTTTAAGAGGGACCTTTACATTTACATATGTAAATTGCATAACCAAATCAAACAAACAAACATTAACTTTTTACATGATTCTTTTTCCATTTATTTCTTTTTGTACGTGCACATGTATTTAAGAAAAGTGGTATATTAGTCTAAACATCTCGGGGTTGCGAGGCTTTAAGTAGCCCCAAGTAGATCTTGTACCTTACACCCCCAGTGTTGAAAACAATGGTGTCATACTCACTTATGTCTTTCATACATGTAAATGTTCATATGAATAATGGATAAAAGAACCCCTCTTTTCTACTTAACAAAATCATGCATACATGAAACATTCTAAATTTTCTTAAGCAACATCTCTTAGCATTCATCATTAAGGTGTGCTAACATTTCCACTTATATGTATAGATATGCTTAGGATTCATCCATGTGCATTTTACACGTGTTTGAAATAAATAAAGTGTTGTGTGTTTTATGATATTAATTCACTTAATCTTAAAATGTCTTTCTCTTTGAATAGGTTTGTCTAGGGAAAATCTAAACTTAGTATTAATTAAAACACATAATAAAACATTCACTCAAATAAAAATCATTAATGAATCTACTTTAGAAATTACTTAAGGTGGGAAAGAAAGAGAAGTCCTCTTCTCTTTTCCTCTCTTTATAACACTTAGTAATTAATTATAGGTTCATTTAAACCAAATCAAATCATGAAATAAAACATAACCAAATTAACTAAACCACTTAAATAAAACCACCCTCTAAGTTGAACTTTATGCTTAGAAAACTCTAACCTTAATGCCTAGCTAAGACATACCACACAAGCCTTAAATGGCACACACATTAGGGTAAGTCAGCATTTCTAGTCCTATGTTAGGGCAGTGCATGGTTTGATGCTTGATTTTGTTTTATGATGTAATATTTTAGTTTGGATGTTAGGGTGTATGTGCGTAAACTGAATGGTAGGATGATCTTAGTCTAATCATTATCTTATATAGGGCATTGTGCTTAAGGGGCGTTGTAATAAAAATATAAATGCTTTTGCTCTTCAAGTTTCTTATACCCCTAAGCATAATCCAGAATAGGCCAGGTGGACTTGGTTACCCATGTGTGGGGTGCTAAGTCCAATTTATTCATATACATGCTTGGGATTGTGTGGTTTGTTTAGCTAATCTCTATTTTGTAGGTTTTAGTTAGATTTGCTTTTCTTATTTTTATGTAATTTTGTAATTAAGATTTGGAATGATTATTATGGGGGATTAGGATGAACATTGGTCCTAAGATAATGTCTTATGCACCATGTGAAGCCTTTGGAGAAACCACATTCCAACCAACTAAAAGAAGAAAGAAGAAAGAAGAAAGAAGAAAGAAGAAAAAAAGAATGAAGACCCCCATAACATGAATCCCTTCTTGATTGTAATTAATTCATTTGTAATCCGGGTTATATAAGAGTAGAGCTCGGCTACCCAATTTGTTTTTGGGTTTGTGCGATGGAGCCTAACCATAAAAGGCCTCTTATTCTTTTGTGCTAGCTTTATAAATTATTTGATGTTTGTTTAGCTTATGCTTTAAGATGGCATATTTTCCTGGTATTTCTTGCTTTGATGAATAGTTTGGATGTGGTTAAGCTCTTAGGGAAAAATAAATTTTCTACCCAACTAATCAACTCAAAAATAAATAAATAAATAACTGATAACCTCATCTAAAGCCTAGGTTGTAAAACAAGATAAAATATTTAGCAACCCCTTAGCTGGATGTTGTATGTTTTCACATCATGCATAAAAAGCATCTTGTTTCACTCTTGTTATGGAGGGCTTCCACCTTTGCCAGGGAACTTGGCTTGACCTTTGATAGCCATGGTGGAAACACACCTTATTTCTTGCTAATTTTGGCCCATAATCCAATTTCCCATGCATTAGGAATATGAATCACGTAGCCTGTGTCAAATGAATTGTCCAAAAATGAAAATAAAACATATTAAAATTTTTCATTAGATTTAATTCATTAATTATGCCCTACATGATCTAGTCTCTTAGGGAGTGTGTTTAAGGACTTAGTCTCTTTCTAAATAAATAATAGCTTAGTTATCTTGCAAAAGCATATGACTTTCCTACATGTATTTAAAATCATAGGAGGAGTTAGGTGGCGGCCACCCCCAAACAGTTGTAAGTTCAATAGTCAGGTGGTTTATCCTCTTGTGGAGGTAAACCAAATGCCCATTTTCATCTTAGATTTAGGTCATACTTTTGGCCCACGTCGAAGTTCCCTAGATTTAGTTTCAGAGGTTGCTACTTCCCTTTGTGGGATTTAAGCATAAATCCTCACCTCTTAGGCATTTTCATGATGTTGTGTTATGGAATTGTAAGCCCTAGATTTCTAATAAAAAATCAACTCAAACACATAAATCACTTCAACTTCAAAAATATAAAGCCCAACCATAGGATAGTTTGGGATGCTTACTAGGCTTCCTAGTATCATAAGCATCCCCTACTTTTCTTCCTTTGGTTTCGATAATAACTCCCTCCTCTTGATCAATCCCACTTGACCTTCTAAAAAATAAACCAATTGATTGATAGTCCTATCTTTGAAATCTTTGGAGATAACGATCATTTACCTTAATCGAGTGTATTCTTAAGGAATCTCATTCATTAATATGTAATTAACTATGGGGGCTTGCCTCCATAGGGAACTTAATGAACCTAATTTAAAATAAACCCTGCTTTACTTTTCCATATAAAGTATGGGAAGAATCTCTGGTACATTCTGAAGACCCATAGTCTTTAGGAGTCCTTATTAAGGTGATTAGGTCTATTGTAGGATGGTGACTTTTGTCTCTCTAGATAGTACAACATTCCTTAATGTCGTACCCAATCAGCCTAATAAGAACATCTGCAGATCTGCGTGGTGTCCAACATAAGAAGTGTTTGAATATTTTTGGTTCTTCATTTATCTCTTCTCTCTTCAAAAAGATTAGATGAAGAATTGAAATAATTCACCACAGTGACCTTGTTGAAAATTTAGAGGTTATAAAATTTAGAGGCCATGGCAAGACTACAGAGTTGTACCCTGAGTATTTCTCTCTACCTTCACTTTGGAAAGGTTACTATTGTCTTTAGTGTGGTTTTCTCTATATACTCACTATTTTCTTTAACCTTTGTGAGTTGTATTCTAATTTTTTTCTTCATTTACTTATGGTAGAGAAAACTCAAACAATCTTTAAACTTGGTCCTAACATGCTTTAATTTCTCAAGTAATGTGAGCATAAATAGGTGAGCGAGTGACCGGTGGTGAGGACCCAACCACTCTCAAGATCAGTGAAGGGTAAGAAGAGGAAACGAATTGAGTATAACTCCCACTAAGGCTGCAGATGAAGTAGGGCTTATTTAAAGGTTATGGTGCCCAACAGGAGTAGTGAATTGCATTGTGGGAAAAATTTATGACACCACATAGATTTTAGGAATTTCTTATTTACATAATCAAATTTGTCATTAATGAATAAGCATATTATCTCGAAATATACACATGTTATGCTATAATAAATTTAATCACTTAAATAAAGTCTCCAAAGGCTAATGGGTCTTACTAATAACCCAGGGATTGCTCTCTTGAACTACATGAAAAGGTAGAACAAGGTTTATTTTATATTAGGATCGTAGTTCCCTATTTAGTCAAGTCCTTATAGTTAAGTCCACCTTAAGAATGAGGACATCTTCTTAAGAATACTCTCAATTAAAGAAATAGGCTCTTATTTCTATGAATTTCAAAGTTGGTTTCAAAGGATGATTAAATTTGGAATTTCAAAAGAAGAGTGCTTTTCGAAGTCAATTGGGATAAAGTAAGAAATGCATATAAATACTAGGATGCCTAGTAGTAATTTCAACTATTCTACCATTGAGCTTTATATTTTGACAATACGCATAAAATTACTTCTTTCTCCATCTCTGGTCAGAAAAATTAAAATATGCAAAGTCATCATACACTTAAATATTAGGTTATATTCTTTTAAAAGTTAAGATCTATGGCCAAGGTTAAAACCTCCAATGATAAATTTCACAAACATGATATATATCAAGTTAGGAGAGAGGTCCACTATTAGATTCCCTCAAGCTGTAATCAACATTGGTTTCACTGGAGCTAGTCTCTAGTTTGAAATGATTTCTAAGGTCATCCAATTTCTACCTGCTAGACTTATAATTAAGCCTATCTTAAGGACATTAGGCCAAAAGCATTCAACAAAGGAAGAAGGCTGAATGTGATCATTCTTAACAAGCTTAAGCCTAAAGCCTTAACCTCCAAAAGGGGTTCTATATTTGATAGGATGTTAAAGGCAATTTCAATAATGCCTGCTAAGGATAAGATGAGCATTAAGCCCAAACTAAAGTCTATCATCGTCAATCCACGTAGCAATGCATTAGGGGAGCCAACTATCCTACAATATGCTACTTTTACTCCAGGCAAGCATGATCATGAAGCATTTTTCATTGGCACCAAAATGTTGAGGAAAGCTCGAAGAAGGTACAATGCTTGTCAAAGAGTTGCTAGATTTCATGTTCATTCTATATAATAAAAAGAACCCATTGTGGAAGCAAACATACCCACTAATAACAACTTCAACCTACTTTGATGGGTCAAGAGGAATAGTTCTAGAAGAGCTATCAAGAAGTCTTTCTAGGATGAACATACACATCTCATGTCATAGAATCAACCACGAAAAGAAAAGACTATCTCGTTCAAAATCTATAAAGTTTTGAAGGTTGTTGAAAAAAGAAATCTTCAAAGAAGAATTAAATAGTTAGTAAGCCAGATTATAAACCCAACAAATTCCTACTCTAAGAGAGGTGAGAATATTGAAAAATAGCATGCCCCCATGATAAAAACTTAAGGCTTAAGGGTTTAATGTTCAATGAACACCAACAATGAGCCCTTAAGTAGTATGGTATTAAGTACCTAGTTGTTGGAAGGTATCAATAACCCCCACAAAAAAGAGATTATCAGTTATCTAATGAACACTAAGGTGTGAAATTTAGGATCCATTCCCAGAGATCAACCACTTGAAGGTCCCAATCAATTTTGGTACCCAAAAAATCCCAAATCATCAAGGATGAGATAACTAAAAATGAGTCAGCCCCATTAGATGACAAAGGAACTAAATCTTCTATCATCAATTGGAAATGTCAGTCTGAAAAGAATCAACAAATGGATGATGTCACAGATAATCAATTCTTATAGGAAGATGAGGATTTTCTAATCAGTGAAAAGCAATAAATCCTAGACTTCCAAAATAATGAAGATATGGATTGCATGGAAGTCAAAGTTATTCGCATGGTCGATTCACATTTATGAAATATAAATAAGATACCCGAACAATAAAATAAGGAAGAACATCAAGAGAAGCCAAACCATCGAGTACCTAGGGGTGAAGCTCAAGTAAAACTTGAAGCCAACTCAACAACCATCTTGACAAGATGAATGGGCTGATGAAAGAGTTATTTGGTCAACTTAACCTCATAGTGACTACAACATAGAAACTACCTCCAAAAAAATACTTCAAAGATAATTAATCCAATAGTTAAAATTGGGGCATGCAGAATGCTATACCCAACTTACCAACAACTTCAGCACAAAGGCAAGAAGTCCCATGAGAAGTAACATTAAATGCCTATCAAGAAGTTGATGTTATCACTGAATCTCAAGTAGAAGATCTCATTAGCTAGAAAGTAAAAGTACTCATTACTTCAGAGACTACTGAATAGTTAGCTAGGAAAGGCCAATCATACACGAGCGAATTTAATAAAGTAGAGTATCCTAAAAGGTACGTTGTGCCAAAATTTAACGCCTTTTTAAGCATATAAAATTCACGACATCATTTAGAAAATTTCAAAGCTATTTATGGAAATACTAGAGGGAATGATGCCTTACTATTATGATAATTTATTAGCAGTCTCACCAACATAGCCTTCGAATGGTATGTTTAGTTATCCAATGAGTTAATAAAAACCTTCACCAAGTTGGAAACACTCTTCATCAAGAGATTTGTAGGTACAACCAAGAAAGTAATGATAGCAGATCTTGCCTTGGAAAAGAGAAGGAAAGACAAAAGTTTTATAATATACATTACAAGATGAAGAAAACTAAGCATGCAATATGATCAGCAACTCATAGAAAAGCATGCAGCAGAACTCCTAATGGGGAACATTGATAATCAAATGGTCTCATATCTAGCTATGACTATCATTCCAAGAATTATTGGATCATGTAGAAAAGTTTGAAAGGCTCTCTCTAAGAAAAATAACCTTAATACTAACTATAATAATAATCCCTTTGGGAAAGAAACTAATCTAAGTTGCATGATTCAAAGAAGAATGATATGAATATAACATTCACATTCACAGTTAACAAAAAGTGAAATGGAGGAGTGGCAACCTCACAACCTGCAGCAAAGCTGATAGAGGATAAGAAAAAGGTCTAACCCTACAAGAGAAAATAGCTAAGCAGTACCCATTCAAAAAAGAATGTACAGGTAAGTTCTTTAAGCATGTCCTAAAGTTAAGATTACAACTACCAGAACCACGTTGACCAGATGAAGTAAACAAAGGTGATGATCTCAACTATTGTCCATTCCATAGACTTATAAATCACCAAATTGAAGATTATTTTATCTTCAAAGATTGAGTAGAAAATAGTTATCGAAATGGAAAACTCACCTTATTAGAAATTATATTGGTACATTCTAAAAAGGAAAAGGTGAATGTTACTACAACACACCCAATCCAAGATGCATAAATAAAAAATGCTAGGCTAGTTGAAACTCAGAATATAAATGATGATAAAGGCAAAGCTTCATAGACACAAGAAGAAGAAGGTGGTTGGGAGACATTCATCTCAAAAAAAAAAGGTAGAAGGATTATTAACATGCTTTCATCCATAGAAGGCACCCAATGGAAGAATTCCTTAAAGCCCAAAACTGATCTAAGAAGGCTCTTCCCCAATAGGGGCAATTTTTATATAATATAAAGAAGAAGATGAAAAATAATCAATCTTCTTTTGTAAATCCCTACAAATCAAAGAAAAAGATGAAATCTAAAAAACCAAAGTCTGAAACATAAAAGATGATTCACACTTTACAGGAGTACGAGCAACCTCTTTGAAGGCCAATTAAGTTGGAGAAATATATGCATCACTTACAACTTAACACAAAAAATCCTGAAGAAGAGGTTTCGAAAGAAATGTGTCAAGGCATAGAAACGTGTCAAGGCATAAGCATGCATGAAAATCATAATCATTAAACCTAAAGAGAAGCATTTTATGTGATTACAACTTTAACTAACTTTGAGGAAGAATTAATTTCCAAAAGAGAAGCTTATTAAATAGAAGGTCAAATCAGGCTCAAAGAAATTATGTTTTAAACTTTGCAGTAGTTTTAAGAGTATTGAAAACTTTGAAATTTTAGAAAACACATAAAATTTAGAGACTTCTTATAATAAAGAAGATCAAAAAGATGAAATAACTCAAGTCTAGTGAAGAAGTGGAAAATGAATTTCTTCATCTTACCTCCACTACTGACTAAACCTTAAGAGTATACCAAAATAGAAGTAAATTATAATATTCTACCACATTTATGTAAGTTACCTGCTTTACTAAGTATCTATGATGCTCTCATATTGTTCAAAGATATATGTGAGACATTAATCAAAGCCTTGCAAAATTTAGAATAATATGAAATATTCTTCATTAATGAGAGGATGAAAGAAGACTTAACCTCTCAAAAACTAGCAACGATCACATTCAGTGATAATGACCTATTTCTAGTGACAACCGAGCATAATTAACCCATTTATATCAAAACTAAAAGTAATTTTTCCCTCATAAAAGAAATATTGATCAATCCAGGTGATATGGTCAATCTCTTAATAGTTAAGACATTTAGAGCGTTAGCTTTAAATGCTTTGGGAAACTGTACACAAAGTATATTATTCTTACAAGGATTCAATGAACAAGGTCAAGAAACCTTACAATCTCTTATTCTACTTATATGATTTGGGAAACTATACACAAAGGTTAAATTTCACGTGATTGAAGCTAGAGTTGGCACTCTTAGGTAGGTCGTTGATTCATGAATATAGCATCGTACCATCAACTCTTCATCAATGTATGTAGTATATTGAAATTAAAATGGTGAAGAACATTGAATTGATGGTGACATGAATCTATTCTTGATACATAAGATCAAGATCTATAATGATGCCAAGTACTTCATTCCTAAGAAAGTAGGGAAAGTCAACTCCCAAAAGCAAGTGGCTCCATCTATTAGACAAATACTAAAAGGAAATAATTCAAAGGGTGAAAGTATCAATGAATATAAGCAACCTAAAGTAATTCCCCACCTTGGCAATGATACTAAGGATGATGAAGAGGAGTTAGTACTTTATCAATCTAATAAATCCCCAACTAGCTAAAAGAAAGAAGAAGCTAGTACTAATAATGTGGTAAAATAATTAGAGAAAACTCATGTTTCTCTAATAAGGGTGCCCGAATCCTAAATTTTTAATAAAGCCATAGAAATAATTATAGTGCTAAAAGCACATATAAAAACCTTAATAGCTTCAAGAAAAGAGAAAAAAATAGTTAAAAACTTTTTATGTCCCTCCTAGAAGAGGCTATAACGAATGTAGAATCCTTTTCTATAAGATAGAAGCGCAAATCATAAATTCCACATAATGTTGTTTAAGAGGATGATTTTAAGGAAGAAAATGTTTCAATTATTATTTCTCAATACTTCTAGTCAGCCTTAAAGAAGCTAGTTAAAAATAATATTCAGCTTGTAAAATCAAACATTAAAGCTCGGTTGTTTAAGTGGTTCTCGTAAGGGGATAATATTGAAAATTCAATAGGATATAAAAACTTCACCACATGGGGATTGGGATATATTACTTCAGCATCTCCTTCTTATGTTATATCTAATAAAGAAGCCTCTCTTGAGGCTACAAATTAACAAAGGGATGTTTTACATGAAAATATTTCTGAAGAGGAACTAATAATTAACCTCAAAGAGGCCCCAAAAAAATTAAACAAGGAATTCAAGCCATCATTGATGAACTTAATGAAATTAACCTAGGTACTAAAGAAAAACCTAGGCTGACCTTTGTTAGTGCTAACCTTACATTAGAAAGATTGGAGGAATTAAAAGCACTACTCTATCAATACAAAGATTACTTTGCATAGAATTTCAGTGAAATGCTAGGTCTATCGCTATATGTAGCTATACAAAAGCTTGCCTTAAACCTGATGTACAACCTACAAAGCAAGCATCAAGGTGAATGCAATTAGAAATTCAAGAGAAAGTAATAAATGAAATATAAAAGCTCATTGAAGCAGGATTTATCTAGGAAGAGATGTATGCTAGCTGAGTTTCCAATATTATCCAGGTAAGGAAAAAAATGGATAAATTTGTGTCAACATTTACTTCAGATATTTAAATAAAGCATGCCCAAAAGAAGAATTTCCACTACCCAATGCAATACTCATGATAGACAACACATCAAACTATGATATATTCTCTTTCATGGATAGTTCATCAGGCTATAACCAAATTAAAATTGCTCCATAAGATGAAAAACATACATCTTTCCACACAACAATTAGCAAATATTGCTATAAAGTGATGACATTTGGCTTGAAAAATGCTGGTGTGATATACTAAAGGGAAATTACTCGCATCTTCAATGATCTCATACATAGGTATGTGGAATGTTATGTTGATGATTTGTTTGTTAAGAGCAAGAATCAAAGTGAGTACCAAAGTTATTTAAAAGTTTTATTTAATAGAATTCAAAGTTTCAACTTAAAGATGAATCTATTGAAATGTACTTTTGGTGTGACTTCTAAACAATTCCTATAATTTATTATACATCATAGAGGAATTGAAATTGTTCTCTCTAAAATAAAAGTAAAAAAATAGAAATGACATCACCTAAGACCTTGAAGTAATTACGTTCACTACAAGTCAAATTGGCTTACATTAGAAGGTTTATTTCTAATCTTTATGGGAGATGTCAACCTTTCACTTGATTGATGAAAAAGGACACACCTTTTATATGGATGATGCTTGTCAAGATGCATTTGGTAACATAAAATAATATTTGTTATATTCCCTAATTTTAGCAATACCAATAACTAGAAAGTTGTTGATATACAACAGCCTTAGAAGAATCATTAGGAGCTTTATTATCTCAAAATAATGTAGAAGGGTGATGAGTAAAAATTTGTGTGACACCACATAGAGTTCATAAATTTCTTATTTAGATGATTAAATGCATCATTAAGAAATAAACATATTATCTCGGAAGAAAATTATGTTTTCTTATAATGGATTCGAATCTTTAATAAAAGACTCCAAAGGCTAATGGGTCTTTCATGTATTAGAGATTTTCCCCTAAACTACATGGAGAGTAAAACAGGATTTATTTTAAACTAGGTTCATGGTTCTTTATAAAGGCAAGCCCCTATAGTTAATTACATATTAAGAAGGGTTTCATCCTTTTTTTCTTTTAAAGCAAAAAAATTTCACCATATGATAAGATTTACAAGCCTAATAATTACAAACTTCTAATGTAAGGAAAATCAGGAGGTCTCCTTGAAGAGCATTTGCAATGGTGTTGAATGGAGTTGATGAGAAGAGAGGCTCATCCAGAGAAGCCCCAAAATTAGCTAAGTAATTTACATGTATATTGCCTTCCCTTTTAATATGACTGATTTGTAAATTCATTGGCTGTATCAAAAGGTGAATCTGTCTACTAATGTAAGTAAGATACTAAGGAGGAAGAGCTTAATGAAATATTTAAAAAGGTTTAAGGAGTCTATTTCTATCTAATATTAGTAATGCATAAGAAAGTAGCAATTCTGAGAGAAGTGAGGCAAGCCTGGTTTCAGCACATATGGCATTATCAGCTAATGTTAGAGAGGAGAAGTTATAAATGCAATTTCCTTAACAGTCCTTAAAAACTATACTAATGCCAGCCACCATTGGAGATGTGTAACTCCCATCAATGTTGATCTTGATGGTTCCCTACTCAGGCTTTTTCCAATGTATGAGAGTAACCTTAGAAGCATTAATGGGATAATTAAAGAGAAGTTGAGCTGCAAATAGCTTGGATATATGGCTTTCAATGTGAGATAAAATATGTTTTATGTTGAGATCCTTGCCTTCAAGTTTAATTGTGTTTCTAGCCATCCAAATAAAAAAATAATGAGAGGAAGGACATACTTTGATCAAATTTATTCTTCTAGAAGTTTTCCCAAAGTTTTGAATAATCCTTCAGTGCTTCATAATAAAGAAGTACAATCTTATATGTGGCTTAGAAATCCATCCATACAGAGGAAATGGTTTTACAAGTACTGAACAAATGATGAATGCTATCTTCTTCAAGTTTGCATAGATGGAAGATGGATGCCAATCTTAAACCTTTTAGCTTCAAGATATAATCTATAGGAAGGAGGGAATGCCATGCTCTCCAACAAAGGAAAGAAATGCTTGGTTTTATGGTAGGACTCCAAAAAGTAGATAATTTTGTTGAATCTGTTTGGGGTGGTCTGATGTAAGTTAATAGACTTTTAGAGATGGAAGAAATTCTCTTATGGCATTTTACAAATGGCACATTAGGTTCATCTTGGCAGATCGAGATCCTGTTAATTTCTTTGACAATATAGTCATTGATGTTACTCTTTAGCTTAGGTAAGTTCTACTTATGTTCCTCCCAAAAATCTAAAATGGTAAGAGAGTGAGAGATGGGGAAAAGGAAAATTTTAGATATAATAGCAGAGGGAAGCCATTGGTCATAGGAAAAGCTGATATTTCCTTCTCCCAGATTCCAAAAAATTTGGTCCTTGACAACATCTTTATGCTTCAAGAAGAGTTTCCAGTGATTGGAGTCCAACTGCTTTGGTGGCACCATGGAAGGATGGTTATTTTTATAGTATTTATTGTGGAGGTAATTGGCCCAAAGAAAATCATTTTTCCTAAGCTTAACCCATACCCTAATTTGGTTAATAGTGAATGTTTTAGAAATGGATCTACCGCCATCAGATTTTAGCTTATAGATTTTCTTCCAACTAAGCCAATGATCTGACCTTCTGTGACCACTTCAAAGAAACCTGTTAAAACTTCTTTCAATTTTCTTTTGCACAATGGCTGAAATACACATGTTTTGTAATATGAAAAGTGGAATAGAGCAATGAATGCTTTGAAGCAATGAGATTCTACCGCCAGTCGATAAGAAGTTATTATTCCGAAAGGATACTCTATTCAAATTCTATTGATCATCTCATCAAAATAGCAAGCCTTAGATTTACCTTTGAAGATTTTGGCTCCAAGGTAGTGAAGAGGAAGTTAACAAGGAGTGAAACCTATAGTATCTTTGATCCAATTTTGTTCAGAGTTATAGAATTTTTATTTAATGAAAGGCATTTGGCATTATTGAAAGTCATTCCAATAATGGTTTCAAATTTATCCAAGATTCCCTTGATGTATTTGATGGAAGTTTTACATCGATTACAAGAAAGAATTAAATCAAATGCAAATGCAAGATGACTTACATTGACTTTGCTTTTGGTGTGGTATCTTAATGCTTTCCTTTTAGAGTGTGCATCTTCAATCATTCTGGAAAGGTAGTCAATGGCAAGGATAAAGAAATAAGGTGAGAGAGGGTCCTAATGTTAATATTCCTATAGAGGCTTGAAAGAAGCCATGTAATTCACCATTAATGAGAAGAGAATAGTGGTTATTGGATAATACTCTTTAGATGAGAGAATAGAAAACATTAGAGAATCCTCTTGATTTAAGATTGGCCAAGAGAAACCTCCAATTTATAGTGTCAAAAGCCTTCCTTATGTCAAGTTTGATGATTAGGTCACCCCAACACCCTCAATCTTTCATAAAGAAGTTTGATTTGGAAGGATGAGCAATGGAAGAATGGGATGAATTTTGATGGTTAGGATTTTGCTGATGATCTTACTAATAACACTTGATAGGCTAATAGGTCTAAAGTCATCCTAATCAAATTTGTTAATATCCTTGGGAATGAGGGTGAGAGTAGTATAGCTGAAGAATTTATGGATGTCCTTGCCATTGAAGAAAGCTTGAATAACAGCTATGATATCATCCTTAATCTAGTTCCAAGAGAATTGATAAAAGTGTGTTGTAAAACCAATAGGGCCTACTACTTTAGACCTATTTAATGAGTTGAGACAATCCCAAATTTCAATTTCTAGAAGAAGCTAGGTAGGATTAAGCAAATCGATCCCCAAGTCGTGGTACATTAAGAGGTCCTCCTTGAAGGAATCAAGATTCACTCGTTGAGCTTGAAAAAGTGTTTTAAAGTAGTTTATACCATCACTGACTATGTCATCCTTCTTGATTAGCCAATATTGAATGGATTTGATTTTGGTTATAGCCTTGTTTTTTTATGTTTAATGCAAGCATACCTTGTATTTCTTTCTCCTTCCTTTAGATTTATAGTGCTAGCTTTTTGAGCTAAGAATCCTCCTTCATAAAAAGTAAAAGGTTTAGTTTAGTTCTAGCTTCTTGAAGATCATTTTCAATAAGGGCTGAAGAGATGTCAATAGGCTTCAATTTTAAATCATCAAGTTTAAAATCTTGGTTACTCACCAATTAGTGAATATCACCAAACATGTTCCAATTCCAATGTTTTAGTGCCTTCACCAAGTTTTTATGGAGATTCCATAGCCTTATCCAAGGGTCAGCAATATCAAACATCCAAGCATCCTAAAGGCAATAAGGGAATAGCTTATGTTGGGACACATGTTCTAAAACCTGAAAGGCTAATTTTTTGGTTTTTCAAGCTGTTGGATAGTAAGGAGGAGTAGAGCATGGTCAAAATAAGATCTGTTAAGGTATTGAACAATAGTGCTATGGATGGTGTTAAACAAGTGAGTGTTTAGAAGGATTCTATCCAATCTTTCAAAAACTCTCCCCCTTATTCCATGTAAAAGGAGATCCAATAAATCCAGCATCAAAGAGTTGAGCATCCTCAGTGTATTTAACAAATTCAGTCAAAATAGTAGCACTTAGGTTTTTCACTCCTTTTTTTTATTAGCACAAATGATCATATTAAAATCTCCACTAACTATCCAACTATTAGAATAGGTTCTACAGATGTTATGGATATTGGACCAAAGCAATCTTCTAGAGTCCCTTGTGCAAGTTGTATAGACTATGGTGGCTAGGATGGAATAATTGCTACAAGTGATTCTAGTATGTAAGAATTAAGGGTCATCCAAAATGAGATTAACCTGAAAGGGATGTTTCCAAAATAAAAAAAATCTTATTGTTAGATTTTTTCATTATCTGAAATCTTTTGAATTTTTTTTTGGAGCTTTTCAAAGCTAGCTATGTGAATAAGGGGTTTAAGAATAGAAAATAGGTTGAGTTTATGGTTTATGATAAGGCAATGGAGCCTCTTAGAGGATGCTTTATTGGCATTACCTCTAATGTTTCAGATGTGGAGTCTAGTCATGTTCAGAAAGCTTAGAGCCCTAAGAGGCTCCTATAGTCATCCTATCAATCCCATCATTTTAGTTGGAAATAATTCTAGCTGTTGAAAAACCTGTAATGTGATTGACACCATTTGGGTTTATTAATTTTAGCTCTCTTATTCCCTTATGCCTGTTCCTCTTTGATTTTTGAATCAACCACTCATCCTAAAGATCATGAATGGTGTTAGTAAGCTACTCTTTAGTGTCTATATGCTATTGGGCTTGGAATGAAATGAGTCCCTCAAGTTGAGTGTGTTTTGATTACTAAATTTCAGATTCAATTTTAAGGATGTTCTGCTCTTTTACATCCTCTAACTAGTTTCCAAATTCTCCATGTGCGAGTTGTTTGGCATCTAATTTGTAGAAAGAGGGGAATTAAAAAGGCACAGATTCATCTCTACATCAAAATCATCATTTCTGGGACAAGGGATTTCTATTGGTATATCATTAAGATTAGGCTCTCTTGTTTCAGTTGGAGGGGTGGTTTTGATGTAACAATGGCTGGCTGTGAGCAACATTTGGATTAGGTTCAAATTCTCAAGTAGTTTTAGCTAGTTTTGTTCTTAACTCAGGATTAGCCACATAGCAATTGGGGCAGTAACTGAGCTTTTCTTCAATAATCACTTGCTACCAAACAATTATCTTCCTAAGAATACGCTTGATTGAAGAAATAAATCATTATTTCTAAAATATTCTAGGTTAGTTTTCAAAGGAATGATTTTTTTTTTGGAATATTAATTGGGATTCATCAAAAATGGAGAAAGAGTTATTTTCGGAATCAAAATGGGATGAAGTAGGAAATGCCTATTGATATTGGGATACCTAATAGGTACTTCAACTATCCTATCATTGGTTTTTAAATATTAGACTTCAATTTAGATTTTGAGTTGATATTTTCTTAGAAATCTAGGACTTAGATTCTAGCCACACAAGACTACAAAAATTCTAAGGGTTGAAGACCTACTCTAAGGAGGATGCTTCAAAACCTAGTCTCCAAGTGATTTTGACACAAGTCAAATGCTCGACCAAATTTCATTTTGAGATTTATTAGCCATCCAGTTAATCCCACCTAAGTGCATTTTAAATTCATGATGCTAAGTCTTTTGAATACAAGATGGCTGGGTTGTTGTCTTTTAAGAAAGGAATCAAAGAATCTTAGACTCACTCCATAATCCCTAAGATAATGTAGGGTATGGAATGCATCTAAGTAATGCACATTTTTAAATTTTTAGCATTTTGACTCAAAGGTCATTTTAGGCCATGGGTATGCAATTTATCTTTACATGGTATGCAATTAGAGGAAAATCATGGGCTAAACCAATAATAGAAGGCAGACTTCCCCAAGAAGGGGGGTCATCCTCACCGGTTAGATGCCCCTTATGATAACAGTTCTTTCTAGTATTGCCCCTATAGAAGACAATGTTATATCTAAAAAAAATGTCCTATCATCCAGTTTAATGGTAAACAATCCTAGATATGTAGTCTAAAATAGTACACTACAAAGACATGTAAAACACATCACATCATAGCACTAAATCATAAAGAAGGTATCACAAAATGGCCTAACCTAAGTCTAGGGTGTGTGACCTAATGATCTATTCTATGAAAGAAATAGGCTTGTGTAGCAAGACTTTGCTAGGCCTTTTTAGTTCTAGATTCAATTTTGACTTTTTGAGTTTGTTTGAATTTTACCTTTGGATTGTTTCAATTCAAATAATTTAATGACTTATTTTCATTTTCATTTTAACTTTTATTTTGTTAAAGTGAAGTTTTGGTTTTCAAAAATGAACAGTAAAACAGATTTCACTTTTGGGTGGAACCCAATCTATTCAACATCAAAACCCCTAATGGAATGAAGCCTTCATCCTAAGATGAAGATCTATCCTAAATGCCTAACTATGATCCTTAAGTATCTTAATTAATCATTTTAATTTCATTTAGATGACTTGAGTTTGAATTCAATTTGGATTTTAGATTAATGTTTCAATTCTTTTCTTTGAAATTTAATTCTTAATTATATTTCTTTTGATTTGGCTGATTCTCATTCATGGTTTATTTATTTTTTATTTTGTTTGGTTAGAATTATTTCATTTGATTTTGATTATTTTATTTGTTTCATTTGATTTTGTTTGAATTGTTTCATTTAGTTTGCATTAATGTTTTGGTTTAAGTTATATTTAGGTTTATTATATTATATTCATTTCATTTGGTTTAATTTATGTTAACCTAAGGAACTTAGGTTAATGTTTTAATTCATTCATAGGTTAGACTGACTGTGTATTAAGGTTTCATTAAGTTATTTCATTTTTTTACGAGTTCATTAGCTTAAGGTTTAATTAAGCTTAATATGCATTATTAATTTCATTAAACCTTAAGTATGGAAATGATCAGGTTTCTTTGACTTAGGATGTTGAACAGTTATCCTAAGTGTTTTTGATGTTGAAGAAAATTATTTTAAATTACTTTATGATTTTTATGGATTTATGAATTTTCTTATTCATTATTTGATTCATATTGAGCTAGAGATTTGGAAATTCAACATTTTCCAATCCAAAAATCAATTTGGTTTGAAATTTTTATGGAAAATGGAGTTTTATGCCAATTTCATATTTCCAGACTTTCATCTTGATTAGATTGATAATTAGAGCATAATTAGGGTTTTAATTATTTCATTAAAACCCAAATTTGGCCTAATTTAGTGAAGATCATTTGGGATTTTATTTTTCCTTGATTCCTCTCAAAAAGATGTTTCCAAAGAGGGCTCGTTCATAATTTTTGAAAATTTGGTTGATTTATTATTATTTATTTAATTTCTAGTTAATTATTTGAATTATTTAGTTTAATTAAATATCTAATTAAGCCATTTTATGATTTATTGAATTACAATGAGTTTCATTAGTGTTTTTATGTTCATTAAAGTTTGTAAAGTTGATTTTAGGCTATTGAATCCATTTTGATAATTTATTTCATTTTATATTAATTTATTTTATTAAAATGAGTTTCAGGATTTAAAATTTAATATCTCATGAATTACATTGAAATAATTCATGAAAACTTTTTCTTATGTGTGTTTTAATCTCAATTTTGATTCCTCAAAGTTTCATTTCAATTGGATTAACGGTTTGTGATTAATTCAAGTTTGATTGATTTCATTCAAACTTAAATTAAGGTTAGAATACCCAAAAATTAATTAGGGATTTTAATTTTAATCGATTCCTCTCATCAAGAGGAATTCATAAACCCCAAGTTTGCATTTTTTTTAATTTATATTTTAATTTCTAAAAATTTTTAAATTTTCTATGAGTTTTAGTGATTTTTTATTAATTAACATAGGGATTTATCATTATAAAGCTGTGGACTGATGAGGCACCTTCGCCACATGGCGCGGTGGCATTGGGCCACGAGGATCTTGCATGGCAGCCGCATCAAAAGCACACCATGCGTGATGACTCTCGACCATCCAATCAAAGATCGAACAGTCCTGATTCATTCTGAGTTCTCCTTAAGGGAATTAATCAAATTGTCCAGCTATATGTCTACCATCCATTCCAAATAGAAGGAACGGATGGCGGAGATTAAATCTCATACATCTTTGGCAAGAGATGGACACCGTTCATCATTTTAAATAAATTTTTGGTGATCACCGATGAATTTTGCTATAATTTTACTTATAAAATTATCAGTTATTGATTTACAACCAATCCATAAGTTTGATCCTCATGGGGATCAAATTTCTTGCATAATAAACAAAAATTGAATGCTAAGGAGGTCGGTGTTAGAGCGTACCTTGATTCCTGTGATCACCGATGGTGGGATGAACTCCAATAGCTTCATCTCAATGTGACGACACTATGTATGCAATTTTCTGGCTAGCCTCCCTGTTAAACACCTTGGAGACCAACTCATGGCCTTTTTTCATTGGGTTCGGTCTATTTCTAGTTTGCGGGCGGTGAGAGGATGGGGTGGAGATTCATTTAAGGTTGTCTTGACCTCTAGAATGTGTTGGAATGTTCAATTAGAGGTGGGAGGCTCTCCCTTGCATTTCACCATTAGAGGAGGCTTAGTGGCCGCTGAATTTGCTCATTTTTTGGGATGCTAGAGGGGACGGGGAATTGATTCATTTCTTCATCTCCTCCCTTGGTGAACATTTTGGAATGAAAAGATGGGAGAAAGAGGCTCTCTTTCCCCATTTTCAATACATGGCCAAGAGCTATGTCCTTGGCCTTCTAGGTGGTTAGATTTTGGCCACCAATTATGATAGGGCTGACTAAGGGGTGAATTCAACCCCCTTGACCTTGTCAGCAAGTTTGGATGAGGGATTGGAAGGGAGCAGGGAAATTTTTCCCTTTTCCTCTTTCTTAGAGTCTGTCTCCTCTTCTTCTTCTCTTCTTCTTCTTCTCTTTCTTCTTCTCTTGGAGGAAGTAAAATGATATTTTTCTTCTTTCTTTTGGTGGCCTTCAATTGATTGGAATGACTCCAATCCTTTTGAAGCTAAGAGGTGGAATGAGGTATGGAAGAAGGCAAAATGAGACTAGATTTTTTTCATGGAGTTTCAAGTCTACCCTTCTTCTAATTCCACCCCTTTAACTTTTTTTTTATTTTTATGATTCATGGCATCACCACCAAAGCCCTTAGACTAATGTGTGGCTACCAAACTCAAAGTCAATGTGAGTTTGAAGTTAAGTCCAAATTCATTTAGATTGGATTGAAAATTTGAATCCAATCCAAGCATTTGAATTCAAAGTTGTTTGATTTTGATTCAATTCTTTTAATTTTGAGTTTAATCATTTTTAATTTATGATTGATTAAGTTATGATTTAATTAATTCATTTAGAATTGAATTAATTTTGGATTTTATTTCATTTCAACCCATTTAAATCTAAATGGGTTAAGTTTGATTCCAATTGGGCTCAAATGATCAATTTGACTCAATTGGATATCATTTGGACTCCAATCATGCTTGATCACATATGTGAGATGATTTGGAGTGATTAATTTCATTTAACTTCAATTAGATTCAATTTGAACCCATTTGACCCAAAGTGGGCATAATGGATTCAGCTTGGTTTTCATTTGGGTCAAATGACCAATTTCACCAAATTAGACCCAATGATGGGTTGGATTGTGTTTGATTATCATTTCCATGTGATTATGAGCAATCAAATGGAATTGATTTTGATTTGATTTGGGTTTGAACCCAATAGGACCTATTTAGGTTCATTTAGACCAAGTGGTCTAATTAACCCAAATTAAGGCCTAAATAAATTTAAATTTCTTTAGATTCATGATCAAACATGTTTATTTCATCATTTAAAACATTTTGAATGATTTAATTTAGTCAAATTTTGGTGGGTTGACTTTTGACATGGTAGGACCTAAGTCAAACCTATGTCAAATGGGTTGACTAGATTTGACTTTGATTTGGTTTTTAATTCATTAATTTTAATTTATTTTATTTTATTATGATTTATTTCAATTTGTTTTGATCTAATTTAAATTTATAATTTGGGTTGAGTCCACTTAAGGCCATTAGATCAAACCCAATGAGGGTGCACTATGTCATTAGGTATAGTATCCTGAGCACTTAATTAGGAAGTTTTTAATCTAAGATTAGGTGTTCTAATTATTTATTTCATAAGTGATATAACCATATCCAAAAATGAGGTCAACAAAGGAAAGGAAAATTCCATATACTCTATAAGTCAACATCTAATAAGAGCTGAAATAAGATATTTTCTTATTGAGAAGCAATGTCTTGCATGGATATTTGCTACTCAAAAATTATGCCATTATATGCTATCACATAAAATAACTTTGATAGCTAAAGTCTGCCCTCTTAAATTCTTAACAACTAGACCTGCCCTACTGGTTGCTTCGCTAAATGGGCAGTCCTATTACTTCAACTTGATATAATATATGTCCCACAAAAGGCTATAAAAGGTCTCTAGCTTACTTTCTAGCCACTCATCCCTTACTGATAAACTATCCACTCAATGATGAATTTCGTGATTAACAAATCTTTGAAGTGGTAGAAGCTCAACAATCATCAAAATGGGAGCTTTACTTTGATAGAGCTTCATTAATAAATCTGGCTAAACTGCCCAATTTACCTGCATACTTGTCAGAACTGGCTTAATATTTGTGCTACCGCAAGGTGGTATTCTTCGATATTCATATAGTCTGATCGAATATTGAACCAATAATGAAGTTGAATATGAAGCATTAATAGCAAGTCTAGAATTAGTAATTAACATGAAAATTAAGAAGCTTCATGTTTATGGAGATTCTCAACTTATAATTCCACAAATAATTGAGACTTTTAAGATAAACAAACCTTTATCAAAAGCATGCCTTAGAGCTTTTGAAACAAATCCTTGAAGTAATGATTATAGTGGTGTCATGTCAGAATAATGGCAAAGCTGATGTCTTAGCTAAATTGGCTAAAGAAATGATGCCCTTTAAGGAGAGCCAATTATCATAATAGTCCAAAGTAGGTTAGCATTACAACCAACCCTCTTACAAGCCTTTAAAGTTAAATAAAATCAAGGGATTTCAATGATAATTGAAGAAGATGGCTAGCAATAATTAGTCATCACTCATCATGAAGGTGGTAGATTGTTGAAGGATAAATCAAAGGATCATCAAATTTCACAAAGAGTGTTATGATATGCTCTTGTGAATGATATGTTATATCGATGTTCATTCTACCTAATGTGGTTGAGATAACTTGGAACATATGAAGCAAAGATGGTGATGGCTAAAGTCTACGAAGGATTGTGCAGTGCACATTAATTCGGTCTCAAAATAAAAATCAAAATCAAATGAATTGGATACTATTCTCCTAGTATGGTTCAAGATTATATTGAACATGACAAAAGATGTCATTTATGTCAAATATATGCAAACATGTTGCATAGACCACCTAATCACTAAAATCTAATAGTGCCATCTTGGCAATTTGAAAGTTAGGGAACTGATAGAATTGACATAGTTGTTCCTCCATCATCTAGTAGACATCATTTTATTTTAGTCACCACTAATTACTTCTCCAAATGGGCAAAAGAAATTCCATTAAAAGAAGTTAAATCAAGCAATGTAGGGAAATTTTTCTGAGACCATATCGTCTACTGATTTAGAGTAACTCAAAGAATTATATCCACTAATGTAACTACCTTTGGGAATGTCAAAATCTTCACTTCATTGAGAAATACAAAATTGATTCATGATATTCTTTTAATATATATGGTCCAAGAGTCATTTGTTTTGTAGAAGCATTCAACAAATATTGGTTAAACTTTTCAAGAAAATTCTCTCTAAAAAGAAAAGAAAATGGCATAATGAATTAATAAAAGTCTTATGGTCATGTCGTACTACATACAAAACTACTACATAAACAACATTGTATTTCTTAGCCTTCAAATCAGAAACAATACTTCTTCTTGAAGTAAAGCTACCTTCACTGCATATAATAGCTCAAAATGAACTTTCAATAGAAGAAACTATCTAAATATGACTTGAAGAGCTTGAAGCTCTAGATGAAATTCAATTACAAGCCCAAAAAATCTAGAAATATATAGAGAAAGGATGACCCGAGCTAATGACTACATTGTTTGCCCAAGAAGCTTTAAAGAAGGTGAACTAGTATTGGAATGTAGAAAGCCTATCATTCCACATCAACAAGCTGATGGAAAGTTTGACCCAAATTAGGAAGTAACATATATCATTGAAAAAGTATACGAAGTGGAAGCTTATAAGCTCATTAATGCCAAAGGGATAAGACCTAAGCCCCCTATAAATGGGTAATATCTCAAAAGATATTATGCATAACTATTAAAGGCATTATTTTTTACAAATGCAAGAGTCAAAATTAACTTTAAATTGATCAACTGAAGAGATACTCTTTGTATTAATAAGAGAAGAATATTCTTATCTCAAATAAAAGTTTTCCTATCAATGAGAAAGTCTCTCTAATTTAATTTGTTCTAAACTAAGATCCATCATGCATAAAGGGGCTAAATCAAATCCTAAATTAGATCCATCATGCTCAAAAAGGCTGGATCTAAATTTAAACTAAGATTCATCATGCTCAAAGGGGCTAGATCAGATTCATCATGCACAAAAAGCCAAGATCTAAGCTTATACTAAGATCTATCATGCCAAAAGGGTGAGATCAGATCCATCATGCCCAAATGGGCCATAATAAATCCATCATACCCTAAGGGGTCAGATTTAAATTTAAATCAAGATCCATCATGCCCAAAGGGGTCAGATCAAATCCATCATGGCTAAAGGGGCTAGATTTGATCCATCATGCTAAAAGGCATTAAATCTAAAACAAATTTTAGATTTTATCATGCTCAAAAAGGTTGAACCTAAACTCAATTTTAGATTAAACCATGCCTAAAATGGTCAGATCTAAATCCAAATCTTAAATATATCATGTCCAGAGGGACTAGATCTAAACCTAAACTTAAATCCAACATATCCATATAAATAAAATTTTAAGTCTAAATATAACCAACATACATAAAAGGGTTGGGTCTAAATATAAATTTGAATTCAATATGTTAAAATAAGGATTAAAACCAAATAAAAATTTTAACTCTCTGAAACTAAAGAAGATTGAATCAAAGCCTACAAGCATAGCTCATTTACAAATTCAAATATTACTACTTTTTATAATGCCTATAAAATTGTTATGCTTCTCTTGTCTAGATTTACTATAGATTTGCTAGAAAAGACTAGATGCTATGCCTCCTACTAAGCCCACTATGAATGGGACACTATTGAAGCCCATGATCCATATTATTCATTCATATTATAGGATCGGCTATCATAGTATTAGGATATGTTGATGGGCAAGGATATTTTTAAAGATTCATTTGCTCAATCATCAAGCATTCTATCTCTTGATTCAGAACTTCTATTAGGTCATGATCCTACTGATTGGGTGATCAATTTAAGGTTGAGAGATAGTCATGATGTTTTTTTTGATTGGGTCGTAGATCGCTTTAGCTTTCAGGATTAGGATGTACTTCAGCTAGTTGCAGATATTGCTCCTTCTATAAGCATAGTCAAGATTTTAGGCTAGCATATATTACATTATGAGGCAGAAGATTGGAACCTAAAGTTAGTGTTTGGCATACCTTATTATCTATTAGTGGCTACATATATTTTTCATGCCATAATCAATAGATGCATGGAGGCATTATCAAGAGAGCTAGCAAATATATCACACAGTCTATGCATCACTTTTTGATAACAATCATCTTCCATTTACTTAGATGCCAAGCATAATTGAACATTAGGACAAAACCATCAATACCTACTAGATTGGCCCACATGAGATGACAGTCACCTTAGTAAACATGTAGGATATAGCTGGCCACCTTATTATAGGCATTCCCTATGAGAATTACATTCTTCCAAATCATGAGTTCTTTTAGTGTCAGCCAATTGGCCAACATAGGAGAGGTTGTTATGTATATTCTTTTGGACTTCATTGTGCTCTATCTCACTATCAGAGACTATTCAGAAGTGGAGACTAGGCCATAGGTGATGAGGTATAGTTACACTAGGCACATGGTCTGAGAGTTTCCTCAATTTAGCAGTATGTTCACCTCTTTTTGCATGATTGGATGATCCGTTTGATGTGGAATTTCATTCAATTGAGAAGTCTTTTAGTGCCAAATTTGAGCCTAAAGAAAGATCCAGTTGCTGATGTATCCTAGCATGGGACATTGATGAGCAGCTATCTTCAATGGCCTTCATTGCCACATGGCTATGTTATTTGTGTTCTCGGGTCACAGCTGATCTTTCTATCATTCTACTCTTTTGATGGCTAATTTTATTGCTCGTAGTGAGTGGATAGATTTAGCACCTACACCATTATCCTACTTATACTATGGATTAGATAGAGTGAGTGTTATGACTGACTCACGATGCTATGATGTAGATGATCCTTGGCACTACTTATTTAGATGGATTCATGCACTTATTTCAGGAGCTTTCAGTTGTCCTGAAATGTCACCTTACTTTAAAGAGAAGTATTTCCCTCTAATTATGTAATTGAGCAAGATTACATTCGCCTTTGATAGGGATCAAATCCTGACTTTCATTTTTATTTCATCATGCATGTCGGCCCATTTTTAGATCATATATAGATCACCCTTTCATATTCTACTTATTCAGAGTTTGGGATAAAGATTCACATATTCTCTTACTAACAGGTAGGCATATTTACTATTATAAAACCTAAGATACAACTGCATAGCAGAATACCTCATTAGGCTAAGACTTTCTTGGCTTTATTACTGACATCATGAGTCAGTGATCTTGGAGGGATACTGTCCCAACAGAGTGGTTAGATAGTATGGATTCACTCAGGCTTCGTCTATATATGAACTACCATAGATATTGGACATACTAGATAATGATTCCCTAGGGACGCTCCCATTATCTATACATTTAATAGGAGCTTCTATAGCTTGGGCTTTCTCACTCCACTTAGGGACTAATTTTGGTTTCTATGTAGCCCCATAAGAGACTTGCATAGGAGTTAGTCACCTAAGGTTACTATGGATCTACCATACCTTTTCTTCCTTTTTGGAGCTAGGCTTTTGCATATGCAGTTGCATATTGGGGAGAGCTAGATTGACATGACATTTGCATTCCTCCTTGATATGTGACTCATGCTCTTAAGAGATCATCGATGAGCAAGGTAGTAGTAGGAAATGATGATGAGAAGCTTCATCAATTCATGATAGAGCTGATAGAGATAATCACAACCCTATACTAGAAAGTTATGTTATGGGAGTAGCAAGGGAAGCTAACTTTACTCATATTCCCATCTCACAAGTAGCAGTTGAGCTGCCAGTAGGATAAATGGAGAGTGATGTCACCCTAGTTTTGTCAACAGATACTAGTGCGGCTTCCCAAGTGTCTACTTAGCTAATCAACAATGATCATGTGCATATTGAAGAGGACTCAATATAAAGGAATATGACACTTTGATGACTAGCCACAATCGCTCTTATCAAACTCAACTTTGGTGATAGTGAGTGCCACTCAGGATTATTTCTCAGATGTTGGCTCTTATATAGAAAGATGCCCTATTCCCAATTCGACTTATACAACTTAAAGGTAATTACATATTTGGGAGATCTCATGCTTCATCTCCAGGATACGTCCTAGGCCTTCAGATCCACTACATTGTAACTCTTTAAAGAGCCTATATCACATAGTGACAACACTATGCCACCTACTTCTAGGCATTAAACCAGGAGTTTTAACTAAACCTTTTAGCTTTTGTGTGGAAGAAAATTCCTTATTAGATTGTGCTACCACCTTAGGTCTTAAAGCAAGAGAGTTATAGCTTTAGGAATATCCTTATGTAGAGATGTTGAGTTTAAATTATTCTCATTATGCACTACTTATTAGATCTTGTTAGATACAATCATTACTGCAAAAACCTCATTCAACACTTCTTCGCATCAAGTTTCTTTAATTTGAAAAGATCTCGAACATAGTCTCAAAGACTTGAGATCTTACCGAAGAGTGCTTTCTAGAGCATAGATTGAGCTCCTCAATGTAATTTTTGAATTAAGAGTGTTACAACTAAAGAGACAATATCTATTAGAGAGGAGATCTATGGTCAGACATGCTATCACCTGTATAGAAGAGGATTGCTCATAGTTGGATGCTAAGGTGTCCGAACTTGAGCAGATTCATTCTTCATTAGTCCATGACTAAGAAGCTTCCCTTCAGCATCTCCACAAAGATTGAGAGAGGCAGTCCACTATGGCTTATAAAGCTCATACAACGTCTACCTATATTAGAGAAATGCAGGCTAATCATTTGTAGTTGAAACCTATTTTATGTCATTGTCTTATATGATATATGAAAGTCTTTAAGGATTTTCAATGACTATGTTTTCTCTCTTCCTATTATATTTCCACATATAATCATCAATAAATAAATAAGAAATCAATGAATGCATCATGTCAAATCGACATGACACATTTGTTGCGGGGGGGAATTTGTTTGCATCTAAAAAAAGAAATGAAAACATAGAACATTCTGACTTGGGGAACTTCATCTCCAAATCATAGTGCCTATGTGTTATCACTATCCTATAGAATCTAGAAACACAAACCACCCCTGATAATTGATAACTTAAGCAACACAGCACCGTGGGGCTATAATTCTAACCCCTAAGCACTGTTGTGATGGTATTTCATTAAAGAAATAAGAAAACTAATCTTTCCAATCAACTGCTTAACTAGTAGTGATAAATACATAAGGGGAGTGGGGGGAATAGTTAAAAGTCAAAAAAAACACCCAATAAGCATGATTGATTATATAAAACCTCTATAAAAAGAGGGGAAACTACCCACACCCTACCGTTCACTTTTTCTCTCTTCCACTACTCCCTCTTTTGCTCCTGGTCTCAACTTCAAGTATTCTCCAGCACTCTCTTCCCTTAATAGCACATTCAATGCCACTTTATGAGGGTGTCTTCCTCTCTCACAAAATAAGATCGAAGCCAGCTATCACTAACTACAGGTAAACATTCTTAAAAAAGTTTGTTTATATAATTCCCCTTCAAAAGAAATTTTTGATGTTTTCCACCTTTGATTTTGGATCTAATAAGAAATGAAAATCCTCCTTCCATCAATCTTGGATCTAGAGTAAGAAGAAAAAATTTATGTCTTGTTATAAAAACATTTTAGTGTAAGAATCTCAAGAATTTTGAAGGCCTCCGCTGTCAAACTTAGTGCTAGCGTGACATGAAAATTCTCTCTCCATTGATCTTAGATCCAGAACGAGGGATAAGAGTACTTCTTGCACTAAAACACCATATAATTAGTATTGCTAAAGTGTTATGCCATTGAATTTCATAAAAATTATTAAAATTTCCAAGAAATTAGTTCAAAAATGGGTTCCTGCTCTACAGCATCGAGTTGCTGACCTCTCGAGAAAGATATTCTTAATGCTTTGCCTCATAGTGTTGAGGTGCCAAATACCCAACACCATGGTGCTAAGTTCTCTAGTTATTGTCTTACTGGCAATGTCGCAGCACTACCCTCTCGGGTTATAAAATCAAGATGCTTATTTAGAATAGCGCCTAGGAACTATTTTTCTAAAGTCAGAGTCTTCATCTTGAAGTCCATTCCACCATCAAACTTAGTTCTAGTGTGAAACAAAATTCCTTCTCCATTGATCTTGGATCCAAGATAAGGGACCTAATGCAATTATGCTCATGCTTAAGAGTTAATTAGATTAAAGAAAGAAAGAATCTAATTAAAGTACTCTTATGATTTTCCCATACCAATTAGTCAACCATAATTTTCTTACCAACTCTATGTTATTAAACACATAAAGGAAAACTAATGAATTATATTTGAATTATCTGAACCAATCATTAATTTTCTTTGACTTCCATTTTTATCATTGATTTTCCTAATAAATCCCTAATTATCACGTATGTTAATTAACCTTCTTGAAGAGATACATTAGGAAAAATAATTAGGGAAAGGGTCTTAATTATTTCTCCTCACTATTCCCACTATTCACAAAGATTAATTATCATTAATTATTTAATTTTCACTATTTATCAATTTTAATAATTATTAAATTAGTTAGTGAAGGTTATTAGGATTGAAAGTCTAATTTCTTTACATTACATTGTAAATAATTCCAAGAAAATTATGAGGCGGAGGACATCCCATGGAATCATCCCACCAAATTTGGAATTAATTGGCCAGGTAATTAAACCTTAATTGAGGTAATTAGCATAAGCTTCAAACCTTAATTATGCATAGTTCACTAGACATAAATCAGAGATTATATTTTTCTTAAATTCTCCTAAGTCTAACCTTTCCAAAATGGGTTTATTTGCATTTTTTAGATTTTTCTATAATTTGTTATGATTTTTTGACATTCCAACCATTTAATTACATTTTTAAGGTGTAATTAATCCTTTAAACTGTCGGTGCCACACAGACGCTGATGCGACAATGCTTTCCACGTGGTGACACAGTATTGGTTACTTAAATCATCTGACTTGGCAACTGACTTAGTGATGGTGGACACGATTTTATCTTGTCTGTCCAATCTTGGATTGGACGGCTGAGATTAATCCCATGATTTCAAAGGGATTAAATAAGAAATTCTAGCACAATTAATTATGATCATCCATTTTAATCATGCAAAATGAACAACGAATGATTCGTCATCCCACGAGTGTCACAAGATGGACACCGTCTACTTTTCGCCACCCGATCTGAGCCTGTTGCAGCTCGTTTGATGGATAAATCAACTCCATAATGATCAGGGAGATCCTATGATGGAAAACACACAAAAACATAATTTACTTCAAAAAAGACCAACACCTAGGGGGGAGAAACAACATTTGTTAAATTTTTTCCTTGCTCGGGCTATAGATTGATGGTCTGTAGATAGAGGTAGCTTCATCTTGAAGAGATGAAGCTCTATTGAGAAGATCATGAGCTACCTCCTCATTGATTTCTCTATGGACCAAATGCCACCGTAAAGTTCACTAGAATTAGTACAGGGACATCTTCTGGTTGTTGAATCGCTCGAGAAATGATTCATTTCAGCTTGCCGGAGTGAGGTAAATTTGTGGGAAGAGTTAATTTAGGTTTGGTGGAGATTTTGAAAACTTGGATAGATGGAGCTCTCAGATTCAATCGGGGGCTAGTCTCGCCGGTGGTGGAGCATACGAAGAACTCGAGAGAGGGTGTGGAACTATGTGGAATGCTCTAGGGAAGGTGTGTGTTGAGTTTAAATCCATGAGGAGGAGTATACTCTCCTCCCCAGTTGAACCAACGGCTGAGATTGTTTAGCCTTTGGTAGTTGTCCAGCCATGGTAGGTGGCCAGAGGTGGTAGGGGACTGCTGAGGTGGCTAAGGGTGAGAGGTTGAAGGAGTGTAGTGGTCTGGCATGGGGTGTACAGCCACCCTTAGGTGGACCAATGGGTTGCCATAGGTGAACTCACCCTCTCATGGCCAAAGGCTAAACCCAACAGCCTTAGGTTAGGTTCGGTCAGTGGTCCTCTTGTCCAAGAAGAGCCAAAGGTGGCTATCAGGGGTAATGGGGTGGAGAACCTATCCAAATGGGGATTTTATCCTAATTGGGTGGCCTGGTTCAATGGGTTTGACCCAAATTGGGTTCACCATGGGTTGGGCCTACTTGGGTAAGCCCATGATGACCCAAGGATGAGTCATGTCAAGTTTGGCTGGGTTTGGGCTTGGTTTAGTTGGGTTTGGCTCAATTTGATTCATGTAGGTCAAATGAGCTAACTTTGGCTAAGTTGACCATTTTGACTAGATTGGGTCAAAGTGAGAGTTTGGGTAAGTTTAATTGGTCATTTGGCATGTGTGAGTGCAATTGGTTTGATTCAATTTGAGTTAGGTTTGGATTTGGTTCATACGGTTCAATTTGGGTCAAATGTGTCATGTTGACCAACTTAACCAAATTGACCAAATTGGCTTGAGCATGGTTAGGTTTATGGTCAATTGATCATTAGTGGTTGATTGAAAGTGTTGATTTGAATTGATTTGGATTAGGGAATGATTTGGTTCAATTGGACCTTTTGGGTTAATTTGGGCTAAGTAGGTCAATTGGGTTGGCTTAGTCAAATTGGCTTCAATCATGATTATAGGGTGTTCAATAATCAATTTATGATTGATTAGAGGCATTGGCTACAATCATTTTGGATTGAAATGAGATTTGGTCTAATATGGCCCATTAGGTCAATTGGGTCAACTTGGATTAAGGGGTCAAATTGGCATGATTTGACCAAATTGATTGCAATTGGATAATCATAGATGATCAAGAATCATTATGGAAGGATTGGATGAGTTGATTTAGTCCAATTTGGGTTGGATTGAAGTTTGAATCAAATTGATCATTTAGGTCTCATTGGGTCAAGTGACCCAATTGGGTTGATTGGGTTGAACTAGGTTGAGTTGGTGTAAATTAAGTATGGAAAGGAGTTCAATGATGGATTTAGAGTTGATTAGTAGCTTTGATCACAATTGATTTTGGCTCAGTTAGGTTTTGGCTCGTTTGAACCCTTTAGGTCAAATGGGCTAACTTGGGTTAGTGGATTTTCTTTGGTTCAATTGGCTTGAATGCAAGTACTGGCATGGCTTGAAATGATCTAATGAATAATGGGAGAGGTTGAGAAAATTAAGTTTGATTTTATTTACTTGAATGGGTTTGAATGGAATTATAGGATTGTGGTGGGTTAATTTGAGTTAAGGTCTAGGTTAGTTTGGTTTGGAACTTGGATTAGAAAACCAAATTCAATTAAGATTAATTGAATAGGTTTGAGTTGGTTTATCTCTAATCACAGAGCTTAAGTTTGGATGATTTGATGGGCATGAATCTTAGTTAAGCCTTCGGGTAGGTGAAACCTATTTGTCTTAAAGCAAATTTTTGGCTTAGGGTTATGTTTTCTAAGTCTCTAAGCTTAGGTTTAGAGTTTCCTTAATCACTAGAAGTATTTTAGCACTAAGAAAATCCAAGTGTCTAGAAGGTTCCTAAGTCTAATATAAGAAAGTTTAATTCTCACTCCAAAAGTGAAGTCAACACAAGGCTACAACAACAGATGGGTTTCCAACTTCAAAGGAGATACCAAGAAATTAGTCAGCTCAATAACCGCTTTAATGAAATGAGCAGGCTAATGAATGACTTCTTTTATCAACTTAACCTTATAGCAACAGCAACACAATAGATATCTCTAAGTAATCCACTAGAGATAAATAATCCAACAGTGGGGAATGAGGATGTACAAAATGCTACACCCAATTTACCAACAATTGTAGCACAAATTCAAGAACCTCGAGGAGAAGCATACCAAGCCTTCATCAAGAAGGCGATATTATTACCAAGTCCCAAGTGGAAGACCTTATAAGTGAAAGGTCAAAGTAGTTATCACCTCTGAGACTGTCGACTAGCTAGTAGGAAAAGGACAACCATGTCCAATCGAGTATGATCAAATATAATATTCTAAGGTATATTTAGTGTCGAAGTTCAATACCTTCTCAGTCATAAAAAATCCCTGACAATATTTGGCTCAATTTTAAGGCATCAAGTAGGAATACTGACAGAAGTGATGCTTTATTGGTATGTCAATTCATCAGCAATCTTACCCATATGACCTTTGAATGGTATGCTAAGTTACCTAATTACTCAGTAAAAACATTTGTTAGGCTAGATGCACTCTTCGTCAAGAGATTTGTAGGCACAATAAAAAAAAGTAGCAATTGTATATCTCACCTTGGAAAAAAGGAGAAAGGATGAGAGTGTTACTACATATACTTCTAGATGGTGGAACCTAAGCATGAGGAGTGATCAGCAGCACAAAAAAGCATATAGTGGAACTCCTCATGGAAAATATAGATAATCAAATGATGCCATACCTTGCCATGGATATAATCAATACCTTTCAAGAATTATTAGATTGTCTAGCCAAATTTTAAAGGTTGTCCAAAAAAAGGGGTTTAATTTAGGCTATAATAATAACTTTATCGAAAGAGGAAATTAGCCCAAGCTACAAGAGTCTAAGAAGAATGATGTGAATACAACATTCATATTTACAGTATACAAAAAAAGGAAATTGAGGAGCGACAACCTCACGATCAGCCATAAAGCCAACAGAGGAAAAGAATAGAGTACCAACCCTCCAAGAGAAGATGCCTAAGTTTTACTCATTTAAGAGAGAATGTACTATTAAGATCTTCAAACATGCCCTAAAGTTGGGATTACAACTGCTAGAGCTACGTTGACTAGATCAAGTAGACAAGGTTGATGATCCCAACTATTGTCCCTTTCATAGGTTTATAAGTCACCAGATTGAAGACTGTTTTGTTATCAAACACTAGGTTGAGAAAAGTTATCACAATGGGGAACTTTCCTTGTCAGAAAGTGTCTTTACAAATCCTAAAAAGGAAAAGGTAAGTGTTGTTACAGCACAACTAAATGAGAAAACTAAGTCAAGCAAGACCCAGAAGTACAAGCAGAATAAGAAGGAGGCTGAAAATAATTTATCTCAAAGAAGACTAAAAGAATGATCAATATTATATATAGAGGAGAACCTGAAATTGATCTCAGGATACTTCCTCTAATCAGGGGGAAATTTTTATATAAAATGAAGGAGCATATGAAAAATAATGAGCCTTCTACATCTACATCAAATCCTCATAAGTCAAGAAAAAATAAAAAAGCTTGAAAATAAAGATTCAAGACACAAAAAATAATAGATTCTCTAGAGGAGTATGAACAACCTCTTTGAAGATTGATTTGGTTAGAGAAATAAATGTACCATTTATAGCTTGACACACAAAAGAGTCTAAAGAAGAAGTGTAAGAGAAACATGTCGAATGATAAGTGTGATTACAACTTCAACTGATGTTGAAGAAGACATGTTTTTCTAAAGAAAAGTCTATCAAACAAAAAAAATAAGTCAAGCTCTAAAAAGTTATGACTTGAATTAAGTAGTAATTTTGAAAGTCATGAAGACTTCTAATGAAACCCAAAATAGTGTGCAAAAGAAAGTCAAATTAATGAAGATGTCTTATCTCCACCACCAGCTAAACACCAAAAGAATACCAAAACAAGAGTAGACTATAACATTCTGGCACACTTACACAAGCTCCATGCTCCATTAAATATATATGATGCTCTCATGACAAGAGTAGACTATAACATTCTGGCACACTTACACAAGCTCCATGCTCCATTAAATATATATGATGCTCTCATGCTATCCTAGGATATTTGAGAGACCTTAATAAAAGCCTTGCAATAATTTTTAGAATAATATGAAGCATTATTTGCTAAAAATAGGATGAAAGAATATCTTACTTTGCAAAAGCCAGCAACAATCACTTTCAATGATAAATACTTACCGCTTAGAACGAGTGAACACAATCGGCCTCTCTATGTTATGGATGAAATTAATTCTACACACATAAAGAGTGTTGACTTCATGTGCCCCAAATCATATGAGATTGATTTTGATGATAACAAACACATGTTCAAATGCTACTAGTCAAGATAAATTCAAGTGTGCAGGAAACAATTTTCAGCTCCTGGTTCTTCAATTATATCAAATTGCTAAAGCTATTGGACATGGACTAAATTAAAATTAATTATTCATTCATTTTAGATTCATCATTCTAAAATTGTTTATATTTTCTATATCTTAATATTATAATTATTCATTAAGTTATCCATTTTGGATAATATGAACTAAATGCATGATATAAGTTCCATTAAATGTGTGTTAAAACAAAATAAATTATTTTTAAATTTCATTAAGTCATTTCATTATCATTCATAATTTTAATTAATAATTTTTAGTGCATGAAAATTGAATTATTCCAAAATTATCTTTTTTTCCTCATATTCTCTCTCCTATTATTCTTTCTTCTCTCCTTACTATCATTTTCATCTTAGCATTGTTTTGGCCAAATTTTTAATGCATTTTGTGTAATATATTGTGTGAAGTTCATTCAAAATGTTTTTATATTATCTTCCCTCTTTCATATTTTAAAATTTATTTATTTGAATTTCTAAATTTGAATTATTTTTGAATTATTCTTTAATTCAAACTCCTTTTTGCATGACATGTACTTTTTAAATCAAATATAATTTTTAATGAAATATGTTGAACGTCCAAAGCATAATTAATTCTGATTATTTAGATCCTAATTGATTTATTACAAGTTATTTTAAATTTAAATTCAAACTAGGGCTCTTTTTCAAAATAATTCATTTCCTTTCTCCAATTTGATCTATTTTAGGAAAGCGTAAGGGGGCCGGCCACTATGCTTTAAATTTATTATATTTATATGTTATATAAACATTCAATAAGTATATAATACAATCAGCTTTGATTTTAAATTAATCCATTCATTATTTTAAGAATTTCCTATTTTAGGAATCCTCTTTGGTCGAATTCCTTGAAGTGGATTTTATTGGATTTATTTTATTCAAAACTCCCTCCTTCATACCTAAACTCCCGTGGATGAAACTTCTATGGGATTTCCTCCATCCTTGGCCATAAATCGCATAACATACATTCCATATTGGGTTTAAACAAATTTGTAAAGGAGCTTATGGAAGATCTCTTTGGTTGATCCCCTCTCCTTTGATTTTGAAATTAAAATTGATGCCAAATAAATTTCCTTCTCATTGAAGCAGGTATTTTCTGACCTTAGAATCCTACCTCATCTATTTAAGAGCCTTGTTTCAACTTAAAAAAGGTTCCAAAAGTTAAAAACTCTATCTTGCTCTCTTGCTCACCCTTGGTCGATTCTTGCATAATCATTTCTTGGAGATTTTTGGTGTTACAAGTGCAAACATTCCTCATTATTCTTTGCTTTCCTTTGGATATTTATTTGGCTTGAAGATTGGTTGGGAAAAGTGAAGGTTTGGTGTGATTCCACCCTTGGCCAAAAACATCATCTCTTTGGTGTGTATTTTGTAAGGTGTTAAGTTCTTAAACTTCTCTTATTTCTTCTTGGCTTTGAAGTTTATAAGGTTATATAAATTTTCTTCTTTTTATTCATGAAATAATCTTTAGATTTTGTTTGGCCAAGAACAAAGATAAGAAGATCAATTTTTGTGGACTTTACCTTCTTGAGAATCTTTTGATTTCTTATTTAGCCTAAAGCTAATATAGGAAATCAATTAATTTTGTGCTTAATCATTGAATATTCTTATTGTTTCTTGTTTTCCTGAAGTCTTTTTAAAGGTTATTAATTTTCTAAGTGCTTAATCATTTGAATATCCATTTTTTATTCCTTTGGCTTAAAGTTTCATATAGATTGCTTAAATTTGATTATGCTTACAATTTTATTACTTCTCTTTTCCATTTGGCCGACTACATCACATCTTGCATAAATTATTTTGTGCTTATTGATTACTTAAATTCAATTATTTTATGCATATGTTATGTGATAGCTTTCATGTGATATAATTCAAATCCTTATTCAAGTGATTGTTTAGTTATTGAAATTGCAAATACATTTATCATTTGAATGGAAGTTATCTTGCGTGAAAAAGAATTCAAAGTAAAGTTTTTGGTGATTGCATTTTAGTTTACATTTCAATGTCATTCAATAAAATCATTTCAAACCTTTTAAAGATCATTCAAGCAATATTAAGTTACTTAATTGCATTAAATATTTGATTGAAAATATATTTTAATTTCATTTAAAATTAAAGTGAGCTCTCTTTTTCATTAATATTCAATTTCTTTAATATTTGTATATATTGGGTTGTGAGTGCTAAAACATTTTAAAATTGAGAGTTAGACTTGTATATTTCTCTTTGCTTTCTCTTGATTTCTTGTTGGGTTGTGCTTATCTGTTAAGGAAAGTATGTGTTGGGTTGTGCTTGCTCGTAAAGGAAAGTATGTGTTGGGTTGTACTTGCCCTTGAAGGAGAGTACAGGAGATTTTTTATAATCTCAACTTTGGTTTAGTGAATTCCTAGA
The DNA here is from genome assembly GCA_021442155.1 of Cymbidium sinense. Lineage (NCBI taxonomy): Eukaryota > Viridiplantae > Streptophyta > Magnoliopsida > Asparagales > Orchidaceae > Cymbidium > Cymbidium sinense. The sequence goes on along the minus strand of CM038221.1, from coordinate 89,916,454 downwards.
CTTTGTGGCTAGGCATGGGCGTAGGCCGGTTCTTGGGGTTTGGCCGAACCACATAAAAATATCTGTGTTCTCTTTCTTTACTTTTCAGCACTTTATTTTTCTATTATTGTTATTTTTATTGCTTTATTTCACTAAGCATTATTATTAAATATTTAAATATTCTACAAAAGATAAAATTTCTAAATTTTATATTAAAACCCAATTCACACCACCTACTACCCCTTCTTGGGTACTATAGCTAAGTAACAAAGTATTGATTTTAGGTGCTTAATCAACCTCTTGATACCCACGATGTTTAAGGTGTTAGATTTATTGCTCAATACCTTGATAAAGCATAATATTTTTATAAAGTTTCAATGAACAAGGGTAGTAAACCTTAGGGTCTATTACCATTCTCATACACTTCAAGGAATTATATACAGAAGCTGAATTTCATGTAATCAAAGCCAAAGTTGCATATATGGCACTCCTGGGTAGGCCATGGATTCATGAGTATGGTATAGTACCCTCGACTCTTCATCAATACATGAAATATATCCAAATTGGTAAAGTGCAACAAATTAATGGAGACATGAATCCATTCTTGATACATGAAATTAAGATCTACGATGACGCCAAGTACTATATCCCTAAAAAGATTGAAGAGGTTAAGGCCAAAAAAAAAGTCCATATATCAAACAAATGTTAAAGAGTGGCAATCCAATAAATAAAAATAGTAATGAATCAAAATAACCCAAGGTAGTTCTGCACCTTGGTAGTGATACTGAAGAGGATGAAGAGGAATTGGTACCTAGGAGGGCCTCAACTACTCAAAAAAAAAAGAAGAGGCTAGTACTACTGGCATGACCATACAATTAGAAAAAACACGCATATCTCTAGTAAGATTTTCTAGGTCTCAAGTTTTTGATAAGGCTTGAAAATAACATTAATATCAAAAGCACATATAAAATCCTAATCAAATCCAAAGAGTGAAACATAGAATAATTAAAGACATTCTAAGTTCCTCCTAGAATGGATTACAAAGACCTTGGAATCTTCTTCTATAAAGATGAAGAACAAACCATAAATTCCACATAGGAACCATTTGAAGAAGATGATTTTGAGAAAGAAGGCCTCTCAATTATCATTCGCTACTTTTTAACACCTCTAACGAGGTTAATAAAGAAGATGATTTTCATTTGCCTAACGCAGAACTCATTATGAATAATACATCCAACTATGATATGTTCTCTTACATGGATAGATCATCGGGCTATAATTAAATTAAAATGGCTCCAGAGGATGAAAAGCATACATTCTTTCACATCCCAATCGACATATATTGCTGCAAAGTAATGCCAATTGGATTAAAAATATATAAGTGCCACTTACCAGAGAGCGATGACTCACATCTTCAATGACCTCATACATAAGTATGTAGATTGTTATGTCCATGATTTGGTCATTAAAGAAAAATACCAAGCAAGCATATAAGTGATCTAAGGATCATATTAAATAAGATTCAGAGTTTTAATCTGAAAATGAATCCTCTAAAATGTGCTTTTGGTGTAACCTCGAGATAATTTGTAGGCTTTATTGTATGCCACAGAGGGATTGAAATTGATCCCTCTAAAATAAAATCAATAATGGAAATGCCACCACCTAAAACTTTGAAGCAATTTCCTTACAAGACTGACTGCCTTATATTAGAAGATTTATTTCTAATCTTTCAGGTAGATGCTATTCTTTTGCTCAATTAATAAAAAAAGATGGGCCATTTATATGGGATAACATTTGTCAAGAAGTATTTGATAGCATAAAGTAATATTTATTGCATCCCTTAATCTTGGTAGTGCCAATTATATGGAAACCATTGATATTATATACGACATCCCTAGAAGAATCACTAAGAGCTCTACTAGCACAAAATAATAAAGAGAGTAAAAAAAATGCTCTATATTGTATAAGTCAACATCTAATAGGTGTTGAAATAAAGTATTTTTCTATTGAAAGCAGTCTTTAGCATTAATATTTTCTACTCAAAAACTACATCACTAAATGTTATCCAGTAAGATAATAATAATATCTAAAGTTGATCCAATCAAATTTTTGATGATGAGGACTATCTTAACAAGTCACTTGGTTGTCCTATTACTGCAATTTGATATAACATATGTCCAGCAAGAGGCTATAAAAGGGCATGCCTTAGCTAATTTCTTAGCCGCGCATCCCTTACCAGCAGACTTTCCACTTAATGATGAGTTTTTAGATGAATAGATTTTTGAAGTTGAAAAAGCTTAGCAACCATCATAACAGTATCTTTATTTTTATGGAGCTTCATCTTTAAAATAGCTAAGCCGCCTAGTTTACTAATAGTACATGTAGAATTGGCCTGATATTTGTAACATCACAAAGGAGTATACTGTGATATTCCTATAATCCTATTGAGCCTCAAACTAAGAATGAGGCTAAATATGAAGCATTAATTGCAAGCCTAGAGTTAGCAATTAATATAAAAGTTAAGAAGTTTCATATTTATGGATATTCTCAACTCATAATCTAATAAATACTTGGGACTTTTAAGATAATGAGCCAGAATCAGTACTTTACTATAAGTATGTCTTGAAGCTTTTAAAATAATTCTCTAAAGTAACCATGACAATGGCATCGCATTGAGACAATGGTAAGACTAACATATTAGTGAAATCAGCTAAAGAAATGATAGACTCTCAGAGAAATCTAGTTACAATAATAGTCCAAAATAGGCTAGCACTAACACTAACACTCTTGCAAGCTTTAAAAGCTAACAAAATTAAGAAATCATGAACATGATAGTAGAAGATGATTGGCGAGAACCATTCATCACCTTTCTCAAAGGTGGTGGACTGCCAAAAGATACATCAAAGGCTCATCAGCTTTCCTAAAGAGCATTACAATACACTCTTATAAATAATACATTATATCGACACATTTTTGATAAAATATGGCTACAATACCTAGGACTAGATGAAGCCAAGATAGTAATGGATGAAGTTCATGAAGGATTGTGTGGAGCACGCCAATTTGGCCCTAAAATGAAAATCAAAATTAAACAAAATGGCATATTACTAGCCTAGCATGGTTCAAGACTACAAGGAATATGCTATAAGATGTCTTCAGTGTCAAAAACACCTAGACAGACTACATCGACCGCCCAAAACCCTACACCCAATAATAGCATCATGGCCATTTGAAAGCTAAGGAATGGATATAATAGGTTCAATAAATCATCTAATGAGAATATATTCTTAAAGAATATTCTATAATGAGATTTCAAGAATATTAAAGTCTATAATTTTAATGAAAAATATAAGATAGATTGGCGATATTCCTCAATATACAATCCAAGAGCCAATGGTTTGGTAGAGGCAATTAACAAATTGCTAATTAAGTTGCTTAAGAAAATTCTTTCCAAAAATAAAAGAGAATGGCATGATAAATTAATAGAAGTATTGTGAGCATATCATACCACTTATAAAACTGCTACACAAGCAACACCATACTTTTTAGTCTTTTGAGAAGAAGCAATAGTAGTTTAAAGTGAACTTTGAACAGAAAAAATATTCAAATATGATATGAAGAGCTTAAAGCCTTGGATAATATGCAACTACAAGCCAAACAAAGTTTCTAAACATATAGAGCAAGAATGACCCAAGCTTATGACCGTATGATTCACTGAAGAAGCTTCAAAGTAGCAAAATTAGTGTTGGCACAAAGAAGGCCCATTATTCCACATCAACAAATTGGTGAAAATTTTGATCCAAATTGGGAGGGATCATATATCATTGAAAAAGTATATGAAGGTGGAGCTTATCAGCTTATTAATACAAAAGGCATCAGGTATATGCCCCCTATAAATGGACAATATCTCAAAAGATATTATGCAAAACTATGAATAAAATATGCTCATTTCAATGAGAAATTCTCCTGTTAAAAGGGGACAATTTTAAGTAAATGATGCCCAATCAAGCATAATTAAAATAAGATCCACCATGCGTGAAGGGGTTGGATCAGATCCACCATGCCCATAAGGGGTCGGATCCAAAACATCAATTTAGATTCCATCATACCCAAAGGGGTCAAATCTAAATTAAAATAAGATCCACCATGACCAAAAAGGGCCAGATCCAAAACCTCAATTTAGGGTCCATCATATCCAAAGGGGTTGGATCTAAATGAAAATAAGATCTATCATGCCAAATAGGGCTAGATCAGATCCACCAAGCCCAAAAGGGGGGTCGGATCCAAAACCTCAATTTATATTCCATCATACCCAAAGGGGTCGGATCTAAATTAAAATAAGATCCACCATGCCTAAAAAGGGTCAGATCCAAAACCTCAATTTAGAGTCCATCATATCCGAATGGGTTGGATCTAAATTAAAATAGAATCTAACATGCCCAAAAGAGCTGGATCATATCCACCAAGCCCAAAAGGGGTCGGATCCAAAACCTCAATTTAGATTCCATCATACCCAAAAGGGTTAGATCTAAATTAAAATAAGATCCATCATGCCAAAAGGGACTGGATTAGATCCACCATGCCGAAATGGGCTAGATCCAAAATCTCAATTTAGAATCCATCATACCCAAATGGGTTGGATCTAAATTAAATTAAGATTCATCATGCCCAAAGGGATGGATCAAATCCACCATGCCCCAAGGGGCCATATCAAGTCTACTATACCAGAAGGAGTTGGATCTAAATCTAAATTTAGATTCACCTATAAACAAGAGAAGTGAGTTTAAATATTAATCTACATAAAAGACTAAATTGAAAAAGCTCACACGCATAGCTCATGTATAAATTCTGATATTACTCTAATTTATAAAACTCTTAAAAGCTATATGCTTCTCTATTTTTGATATATTACAAGTTGGCTATAATGTTTATTTGGAAAAGATTAGATAATATGCTTTCCACTGAGCCTATTGAAGAGCAAATATGGGCTATTATGGAAGCCCACAATCCACGTGGTATAACCAGGATACGGGATAGGCTATCGTGGCACCAAGATATGTTAAGAGACAAAGATATTTTTGAATACTCATTTATGTAATCATCATGTCTCCTAATATCTGATTCATATTCTCTAGCTAGCTATGATCTAATTGACTAGGTAACCAGTTTAAAATTGAGACATAGTCATGATGTCCCTTTAGAATGAGTCACAGACCACCTTAACTTTGATGATCAAAATGTGCTCCAACTAGCCAAAGACACTACTCTGCCAACAAACATATTCAGTCAGGTTAAGATATTACATCATGAAGCATAAGATTAGGACCTAAAATTAGTTTTTGGCACTCTATTATCAGCTATCAATGGATACATATACTAGGCTCAACATCATTTGCAAAAAAGGACTTCCATAATTTTTTATTATGGAAAAAATAATATCCCACAGTGAAGTGGCACCGCAGGATAGTGGTGTGGTGCATGTCTCTCGAGTTCTTTAGTCTATATCCATTATCGAGGTGCTAGGCATATCAACGCCACGGTGATCTACCCTGATTTCATTTTTATATAACTCTTAAAAAAAATTTATTTATCCTGGAACATCAATATATATATATATATATATATATATATATATATATATATATATATATATATATATATATATATATATATATATATATATATATATATATATGTACAAGCATACAACACAAATATAATGAAAAGGGAAATTTTATTTCAATAAAAGAAAGAAGAAATAAAATACAAACAGGGGAAAGTTAGTAGTCGTACTTATTGCCACCCTCATCTTCTTCTTCTTCCATCTCATCATGCCCAATAGCACCGGGGTAATCACACAAGGATGATATTGAGGCATCGTAGGGAAGGAGACCTGCCTAGGATCCACAATATTGTAATTCTATAACATGCTGACTAGTGCAGTGTTGGACTAGGCTATGTGGGAGAATTGCATCTGTTGTTGATCCATATGATAATCAAATTTAGGTTCGAGCATATCTAGCTTATGACTAATCTTATTTACCCTCTTCTATAAGTCTGAGACCTGACTATCGATCTCTTGAACTTACTCTATCAAGGACTTGGGAGTTATTGATCTAGATCGGGGATGACATGAACTCTTTCTCACTTTAAATATATTCCCCTATCACCCTCCTATTTAGAGGATCCTTCTGATGGTGTACCACCTCATCAGCCACCCCAACAACACCTGTCGCTGCACACAATCCATAAACTAGAGAAGGGTGGTTGTACTTGATAATAGTGCTCCTCTTCGACATGTTATAGATATAATTAAAAATAGCCTTCCTAATATCAATCGAGAACCCCTTTTGAGTAACAAAATTTAAAATAGCCCTATTATTAGTAACCTCACTAATGTTACCAAAGGGCATAAACCTGAAAAAAATGAAATAGTACAAGGCCTTAGAGGAGGCTGTCATTCCTATGGAAAAAAAGTTGTTAATCTTTTCCTCCCATCATTTCTATTGCGCGCTTTTATTTCAACCAAAAAATAATAATCTCATCAAAATCAAGATGATCATTGTACTAGGGGAGATATTGATCATACTCAATATTAGGGAGATCATAATATGTGTTTATAGTACTATTATCAAAACTTACCAGCTTTCCCTGGGCATATGCCTTATTATCTCGGCCATCCTATGCATTTATGAAGAATTCATTAACATCGAAATGATGTAAGAGTTGTTGTTGTATACTACTTTGAGCCACCTCCGCTCTATAATTATCCTCTCCATGCTAGATTCTAGAATCCTCTCCATGTTGGGAATCAGGTGCTTGTAGAGGAGAGCATGCTGGTATCACTCCTCGACATTGGTGCTAACAAAGCGATTAGCATCACTAGATGCCCTCTTATTGCCCATAACTCTTCTAAGAGGCATGAATAATAATGGAATTGGAAAACATAAATAGCTAGAGAGAAATAAAATTCTTAAATGGAAGGAATTGCTGAATAAAAATCCTTAATAGCTTGGGCCTCTATTTATAATTCAAGACCCGACCATAGTGCTCGACGGCATTGGGGCAACCCTCTCCGCGTACAAGAATCAAGCGTACCCATATGCAGTGTTGAGGTGCTAGTCAACTCATCGCATCGATTACTATATGGTCAAAAATATAGATTTAATTCTAATAAATTTTTATAATCAATGTGCTAGAAAATAGCACAGTGTTGTAATGCTTTGACCTAGTACCACAACACTCATTAAAATGAGGCTATTGTTTCCCCTTAAAACCCACTGCATGTCTATCAAAAATCTTGACCAATATGACAGTGCTTTTTAAATAGTCAAATTACCAATAGTAGTGGTGCCACGATGTTACATATATAGTGTTGAGGCATCGAGCCTTTAGCTCATTTGGCCCTTGTCATGGCATATAATCATTAGGATTAACTATCACAGCATTGTGGTGCTATATCCTAGCGCCAAAGTGCTTGGTCTTAAAATAAAATTTTAATATATTTTTTAAATTAAATTCAAAATTTTATTTATTTGCTACACAAACACCACTATGTCTACCAAATATGTGGATGACCCTAATTTTGGCATTCCAATGGGATGTAAGCCCATCTTTATATTCTTTCACCATGTGAACATCTATTTATTTGCAATGCGAACACCCCATAATTCATTCACTACCTGAACAAATTCATATCTATCCACCATGTTGGACAACCATAATTTTATTATTCCACTAGGATGTATGCCTAACATCCCTCCTATTCATTCACCATATGAACATCTATTAATTCGCAATGTGAACACCCCATAATTTGTTAGCCATGTGAACAAATTCATATCCATCCACCATGTTGGGTAGCCCTAATTTTAGCAATCTAAATGGATGTAAGCCCAACCTCCTATTAATTCACAATGTGAACATCTTCTCATTCACCATGTGAACACCTTATATCTCCACCATGTGAACACTCTTACATCACTTACACTAAAATTCTAAGTCTACTTGAGATACTTGAACATGGCAACCCATGGCTGCTAATTAGATTCTCTAGCATTAGGACTATGTCCCTCTGATGTTGGTAGGCTAGAATAATGTAATCCCAGGATGACAAAACCATGGGATCTTTATCGAGATTACATTCTTATACCACACACACCTCTAAGACATGAATTTCATATCAAATAGATATGTTTATTTACATCATTAATTGAGAATGCTATATCACTACAGTAAGAGTGGTAATTAACTATAGAGGCCAAATCAAAATAAGGCTTAACCTAAATATTAGGGGAAATATGGTTGAATATATATATATCAATAAATCTCATGAAAAAAATATACTCCCAGCCCATCCCTCAAAGATGGAGGAGCGCATCCTTAAAGATATTTATTTGAAGCGATCACCTAGCATCTCCCTTTAGAAATGAGTAATGAATCTCCTCAGTGACTCTCCTAGCACTTACCATATTTGTAATAAGGCTTAAGATCTCATTGCATGCTTTTACACTTTATCAAATTAGGTAGTAGACATCCATTTAAACTTAACAAATGATGTGATGATTCCTACAATAAGGCTTAAGAACCATCTCAAAGCTGACTCTTTCAATGTTATAATGTAAAGACAAAACTTTAACACATTATTAAGGTCGAGTAACAATGTGGTGTATTTAATATAGGAAATGATTAGTTCTTCTTTTATATGACTCCATATAGGGTACTTTGAATTTAGATGGTGGATGTTCTTTAATAATTTCTTGAGAGAACTCATTAGTTATTAGATATCCACACCATGCCTCTCTGTATTTTCTTTATTGCTAGTGTGATCGGAGTCATCATCAATGTTAGGAGCCAATATTAGTGCTTGACTATAATGTTTGATGTACACCATTATTGAAATAGAGGATCACTCTAGTCTTCACATCCATCAGGCTTCTCATTACTTCCTCTCTGTGTTGCCTTTGACCTGATGAGTTATGTGATTTTTCTAGGTCCTTTAAATCTTTCTACATTGTAAGGTGTTGTGTCATTACTTCCATGGTATCTAATTCTAATTGACCAACTTCATGAAGTGCTTAGCTTCTTCTCTGTGGCATCTTTTATGCTTACTACACCTAAGAGGATGTTAAATCCAAATTTATCTATGGAGTGATGCTAAACCTTAGTGGTGAGTCAAGATAAGAGTAGAAGGGTTAAAAGAGAGGTATGAATGAAAGATGCATAATAGCTATGATAGTAAACTAAATCATAGATGGGTCTAATAAATCACTACAAGAGTAATTAAAAAAATGTCCAATATTGCCATTCAAAATTCAATACAAGAACTAATAGATCTAGAGTGATGACAAGAAGATTAAAAAAAAGATCATAGAGATGCAATTTGATCTCATATTTATAGGGTCTGATGGCTACATATTTGGCTATATAACTCTCAAATAAATAAAGAAAAGAATAAAATTACTATTTGCACTTCATTATATACAAACATTTATAGCATGCAATTATTATGTGGCCATCAGAAAGATCAATGATCATGTTAAAGCATTCTTGTTTAAGCTATGGTGGAATTTTTGGAATGGAATTAATCTTTGGCATTATTTATGAAATTTAAATATTTCCAAAGTAAACACACCCTCACTTGTGTCTATAATGTAGGTAATTCCTTAATGTTGAAGAGGCTTTGTCTCATTAAATGGCATCCTGAGGATCTTATTCAAAGGGGTGTTAGTTTGAGTACTTTTTTTTGTTTTGTTTATGGAAGGATGATGGGATGGGTTCTGGTTCCATTGATACTAAATTATCAACTCATTCTACTTTTTCTTTCAAAATGAATTATTTTTATTATGATAATTGGGATGTCAAAACTTTTGGATTTACTTTTATTTCTTTGGTGAATAACATAATTAAAATTCCAATTAATTTAAATAAAAAAGAATTTCATGCTCTTTAGGTGTTCTTCTAATGGAAAATTTACTTTGAAAGAATCATGGAACAGTATTAGAGAAAAGACACCATTCTCCTATTTTTGCTAGAAAAATGGCACAAATCTATCCTTACATTTTACTTAATTTTATGTTGGAAGTTAATAAAAAAATCCCAATTGACTCATTATTGTGGTTAACATATTTCTATTTACCTTCTAAATATCAATGTTATTATTATATAAGAAGTTTTAATCTTATTTTCATTAATGGTGTTATTTCCTCTCGAGTTTGGTACTAGTTCAATGAAAATTTTGATACATACTATAGTATGAACAATGTTACAATTTTTTCATTATTAAACACGTGCTTTAAAGAGAAGAAAGGGCATGCTAAAATGTGTATTGCTATATTTATCTTATGTTTCATATGTCTTAATAAAAATGATGCTATGCATAATGGAATTCAAATGAATCACCTTAAAATTATTACTAGAGTAGGAGATAAAGTTAAATCTCTTTACAATGCAAAGTTATTAACTTATCACAACTTCTATAATTATTCTTGTGATATTCATTTTGGCATAAAACTTGGTATTTCTTTTATTCTAAGGAACTTTGATTTATTACATGGATCAAACCTAGGGGTGCTTTAATCAAAATCAACTTAGAATAATAAGTGTCAAGTCATTACTGCATTTGCTAGCTCTCTTCATAAATGCTCCCTCATATTTCTAAACTTTTTTACCAAGTAAAATAAAATTAGCATATTTTGATAAGAAGTCAATATAGAAAAGATACCCTTGATTGGAAATCTAGAAGTTTTGGAACTTACCAACAATCCAAAATGACCATCTAATAGAATACATTTTAAGCACACAACAACAAATACTTTTATTAAAATCAAACTAAATCATTGACCTCCCTCAACTATTGATTCAAAAGAAACAAAGTATTTCTCTAGCCAAGGGATTGAGTTCATTTTCTGAAATATGTCCTCATCATAAAATGCAGCTCAAACCACCCTTTAGCTAAAGTATTAGCAATCGATGCTTCCTTTGATCTCTTAAACTAAACAAATTAAGATGCTCACAGCTTCATCATCTAGAAAATTGGGCTCAGTTATATCAAAGATGAGCATACATCAACATCGAGAAACTTATGGCTCTTATCTATGCTTTAAGTTATGTGTGTACTTTAATCTTATAGATATTTGGATTGAAATAGATGTTATTCTAATAATATCTCTAGTTAAATATTATGACATCCATAATTCTTAATTATTTTATTTATTAAGTAATAAAAAATAACTATCAGCAAAATTTCATTTTAGCATCACTCATTTTTTGAGGAAAGATAATGCTTGTGCTTATTTTTAGTTAAAAGAGGTGTTGATATACTCTTTTTTAATATTGACCTCATTTTTAGATGAGGTTAACATCATCTCTAACCATAGTAATTAGGACATCTAATCTTAGGTTAGTGGCCTCCAGATTAGGCACTTAGGACATTATACTTAGGGACTTAGTGATTCATTCTGGGATTTGAACTAAACCAACCAGATTAGGTGAACCCAAACAAAACTAAATTTTAAATAAATAATTAAATCAAAAACATTTTAACTGAAATATCAAATCTAATTGAGCTTGAACCAATGTAATTGGGGTGGTCAACCGAATTAACATACCTTAGCCCAAAATTACCTAAATATAAAGAAATTCAAATAAAATCAAAATAAATTGAAATAAAATCAAACAAAAAGCATAAATTCAACTCATGAATATAAATGAACCTAAAATAAATCTAAATGAGATTCAAGATGGTCAATCATGTTATTTGACCTAGAGTTGACTTATGTAGGCCCCATCAAGTCAATGATCAATTCACCAAAATTTGACCAAATTAAATAATTCTAAGAACTTAGAATTATAAAATAAACATGTCTAAACATAAATATAAATGAATCTAAATCCAATAAAACCTCAAATGGGCTAATTAGGAAAATTGATCCAAATGAACCCAAATGAACCTTATTGAAACCTAAATCAAAATAAAATTGAAAAAAATTCTAAATTAGGTATCCATAATGATTTGAAAGTCATAAATGAACATAATTCAACCAATTATTGATATTAGTTTGATTAATTTGGTCATTTAACTCAAATAAACTCATGTTAACCCATTAAGCCCAAATTTGGGTCAAATTGGGTCTAAATTTAAAATAAACTCTAAATGAAATAAAATTAATTGATCTAAATTTTTCAAATACTTAATTAAACATAATTGAAATTCAATCACATTTTAATTATGTCAAATTAGTCATTTTACTTAATTAAACCCAATTTAATCTAAGATGGGTTCATTTGGGTTCAAAATCAAAATTAATCCTAAATTCAATAAAATTTATCAACTAAAAACATTATAAATGGCTAAACAAATACAATTGAATATATTAAAACCCATAGATCAAATGAATTGATTAAGGTCAATTCAAAAATCCAAATCAATCAAACTTAAACACTTAAAACCCAAGTCTAACTCAAATGAACTTGAGTTTAATCAATGGTGCACCTTAGGTTTGATTTAAGCAATCAATCATCAATCTAAATAAGTGAATAATGAACATCCAATGCTAATTGATCACACATAATCCAATCTAAATTAAGCAAAACTCAAATGGATCAACCTAGACCTTTATGCCCAAACTCAAACTAATTACACTTAGATTCTCTTAAACTCATCCTAGGATGAACCCAAGGTAGCTGCTAATTAAAGCTAGAGGTTTAAGGAGGTATCAATCACTCCAAGGAGAGAGGAATATACCATGGAGGGGAGAAGCCAAAACTAAACCATTCTCTTTCCCAATCCATCCAAATCACACCCATGCATGCTACCTCACCATCCCTAAGTGATTTTAGTGCTTATTTGAACCTCTTAATGGCCTTTAGAGAAATCATGAGATTCAAATTCCCATGGCCTAGGACCTCCATTTCAAGCTAATAAGGGAACCTCTCGAGTAACTTTAAAACCCCAAAGAGAATCAAATTGGAGGCTTCTTTCGAATCCATCACATTCCTTGAGTAAAGTCAAGCACAAGCACACCTTTCCCTCCCTAGAAGATCCTTCAATTGTTCCTGACATCAAACTCTAATGAGAAGTGGTAGAAGCCATCTCCAAACTAATCTAGAGGGAGGAAAAGCATAATTCCTTCTCCAAAAGCTTTGTCCAACTCTCTTGAACATTTTTGAAGCTCAAACCACCACAAAAACCCAACACCGGTGATGTATGGCCGAAATTGACCTTCTTTTAATTTTGCATTAGTCATTTGTGAAATGAAGTTAGTCTCAGGATCAATCAAACCATATAGATCCCATCACAATCATGTCTTGATCATTTTGCATTCAAAATCTCATGATTTTGATACATGAATTACTGGTGAGTAGCCTCAAAAATTTAATGGTGCTCGGTCACCACCACAGATGAAGGAGACAGAATCATTGTTTCTTTTACCTTTATTGGGAATGAATGGCTACAAGTTAATCAAACCAAATGATTAAATCCCTTAAGAAAATCACTGCTTGATCAGAAGGTGTCCACCACCAAATTAAGTCAGGATCCACATAGATCCCATGTGGCCTAATTATGCGCCACCGCATGCAAAGCAGAGCCACTTGATGTTAACTATTTTAAAGAATTTTATTATTTTTGGATTTAAAAAATGAAAAAAAAATACCAAGAACTTCAAAAGTTCATAAAAAAATAAAATACTCAATCAAAAATACAAATAAGAGCTCAATGAATTCATCTCAATGAGAGGAATCTATTAAACCCAAAATCTATAAATTTTATTCGATGTTTTAGGGCTAATTTGATTTTAATTTAAAATAATCAAACCTAAATTAAACTTAAAATAGTAATCTAATCAATTTGGAATCTTTATAAATTGAAATTGATATTAAAAAACACTTCTTAGATAAACGTTTCAGGATTTATAGATGATTGAATCAAAAGATATAATATTTTTAATCACTAATCTTAATTAATTGAAATAAATTAATAAAAAATTAATAAAATTTATAAAATTTATGGAATCAATTTAAAACATCATAATACACATTAATAAACCAAAGGAAAATATTGAATCCCACTTAAACCCATTAATCTTCAAAATGACCTAATTAAGTAATTAAGTGAATTAGTTAAATATTTTAGTTAATCTAATCTTTTAAAAATCACAATAAATTAACCAATATTTCCAAAATTCTAAATAAATCTTTTATTGATTCATCTTCTAGAGAGGAATTAAGGAAAATTAAAACCCCTAAAGAATTCCTAATAAATTAGGTTTTATTAAAATAATTAAAACCTTAATTAGTCTAAAAATGCATATCTAATTAAAATAAAATTTTATTGAAATGAAATTGAGAAGGAGCTCCACTTACTATAAACATTTCAATGCTAAATGACTTCTTGAGTAGAAGTTTAAAAATTTCTAAATTCTTAGTCAATTTAAATCAAATAATAAATCAAGAAAATTATAAAAATTATGAAAATGAATCATTTTAAAACATCTTAAACAACATCAAAGGACCTTGGAAAATTTTCTTAGTCCCCTGAAGTTTAAAAATCTAATTAATCCTTCACTTAGGGTTTTATGGAATTAATTAAGAATATAAAAAAGTTAATCAAATCCCAAATTAGTAAATTCAAGATAAAATAAATATTTTGTTGAAAATTGAAACTTATCAATCCCTAAATTTTAAATAATTCATCAGCATTGAAAATACCTTAAGCTTACTTAACATCAAATGAAAGAATTTAATGATGAATAAATATGAATGATTAAGTTAAATCATTTAACTTAAATAACATAAGAATAAAAAATGTCCTAGATTAGGTTTGGCACCAAAATAGTTCATTCCTTTAAATTTCTTATGTTATAATCAATAGTTAAATATTAATAAGCAAGACTTTATCTTTAGAAATCTAATTATATAATGAACTTTTAGAATAAGATGTCCCTTCAAATCAACTTAAACCAATGAATTAAATAAACAACTACATTCATGTAAATCTAAATGGAATAAAGTATTTGAATAATGAAATCAATAATTTTAAAGTAAGCTTAAACTAAAAAATAACTTAAATCATTTAAGTTATTAATATTAGTAGAATAAAATAAGTGAATAAGACCAATTAAAGTAAAATTAAATGAATCACATAATAATATGTGAAATTAAATAACCATTTCTCTTTTGATTCTTAATCAAATCAAACAAATATAAAATTTAATGTAAATGAAAATTATGAAATCATATCCAACATTATTCATATTAAACCACCAATATGAAATATAAAAAAATTATGTTACTTAAAACTAAATTAAAAGATTAAATTGAACTAATCAATTTTCTAAATGATTAAACTTTTAATTGAGATTTAGAAGACTATTTTAAATTATAATTAAAAGATTTAAATTAATTAAGTCAAGATCCATTAATTAAATTAAATGATATTTAAATGAAAGAAGAATAAAAATCATTAAATTTCAACAACATTTAAGGAATAACATAAACCCTAACCTTAAAAAGATGAGTTATAAATTAATTAATTTAAATTCAACTTAAATAAATCATTCAAATAATTTCAAAAAGGTTAATTAGGCTGTTCAAGTTCTTAGTTTGACCCATAGAATAGATTTTAATCTTAAGATGAAAATGTTATTTTATTAGGATTAGGATGTTGAATGGAATGGGTTCTTTCCAAAGTAGAATTTATTCTATTCTTTATTATTTAAAACATGAATTCTACTTTTAATAGAAAATTAGACCTCAAAATGGAATAAAATCTAAAGTAATTAAATCATTTAGGTTAAAATTTCTTAATGGTAAATTGAGCAAACCCAAAGATTGGATAGAGAAATCCAATCTAGGTAATCTGCTGAAAATAAATTTTTTCATAATAAGCTATTATATGGTATATAGTCTAAACACCCAAGATCGGAAGGCTATTGGTCTGAAGGGGGTCTCGATACCTTGAATCTCTAGTTAAAAAATGGCACGTACCTATAAAAGCAAAAGATTAAATTTTGAAATTAAATCAAGTTATTTTCAAATTAAATGAAAACATTAACCTAAAAGGCCTAGTGCAATCATACCACATAAACCTTCATTTTCACACACACTAGATTGCTAAGTCACCAACCCTAGATATAGGATAGGACAATGATCTGTGATGTTCTGTGATGTGAAATGATGTTTTTATTTTATTTTATGGTGTAATATTTTAGACTAGATGCCTATGAATTATTTTCTCATTGGTCTAGATGTTGGGGCACTCTTTTTAGGCTAACACTATTTTCTATTGGGGGTTGTCCTTAAAGGGGCAACTATAATAAAAAAATAGTAAATGTTATTTACTTGTAGATGCTACTTAAGTCCCTATGCATAGCCCAATAGGACAGGTGGGCTTGGCAAACACTAGTGCAAACCCCATATGTTTAAAACATAAATTGTCTATGTGTTGTATGTATTCCCTGATGCCTATTCTCCAACGCCTAAGATTTTATTTTTAAATTTTAAATTATAATTTATGCTTAGAATTTGATTAGTATCTTCTAGTCTAGGAATAGCAGGTGCTAACTTTACTAGTTAGTGGTCCCTTATAATGCCCGTGGAGGTCCTTGAAGAAGGTGACAATCCTAGATGAAGACCCATGTAGATCAAGACTTGTAGTTCTATCTGGGTTGTATAAGGGCAGAGCTATACTACCCATTTTTCTATTCTTTGAGGGTTTATAGTGGTACCAATCTATATTGGCATGTTTTATTAATCTAATTTACTTGACTTATTTTGGGGTGTGCAATAAAACTGCATCTTTTTCTAGGTTTCTTTCTTTGAGGTGTTTTGTGATGAAATTCTTAGAAATGTTAAGCTCCTAGGAAAATTAAATTTTTTTACCCCACTAAAATTAAAAAACTCAAACATAAAAAATGAAAGTTCATAACTTCATTATAAATAAAGCCATAGACTTAACTTAAAAGAAACTAGAAATAATTAGACTTTATGAACCATGAGAGCATATTGTTTGTTATTTTAGAATTGGGTGCTTCAACCATTGTACATAAGGCGCATTTGACCTTTGAGGATGACCATCCTTCATGGGAAAGTGTGTTTTCTCATTTTGATTTGTCCCATAATCACTTTCTAACTACATCTATTTATAATTATAAATTACATACTCAAGCCTTAAAATGAATCATGAGTCAAAATACATAAAAAAATGAAATTTACTTCATTGGCTAGGTTCATAACATGCCAAACATTATCTTAAGGTTAACGAGCTAGTTTAGGTTTTTAGCTTCCTTCTTAAATGCAACAACCCAACCATCTTGCACATAAGACAGGAATCATGATTTTAAATATCACTTAAGTGGTGTTAGCTGACAACCCTTCGTGGCTAGTAATAAGTCTAGAAGAGTCAAGGATAGGTTCATTTTTTCAAATAAGAAAGAGAACCAATAATTCCCAAAAATTAAACTAGGTCAAGCCTCTAACTTATGTTAGAAGAATTTATAGACTTAAGGTCTAAAGCATCTTATTGGAATAAGTCTTCACCAATTAAGCATTTCCATAATCTTCTATTATTAAAATCTAAGCCCTAAGTTTATAATAAAATATTAACTCAAAATCTCAATAACCTAAAATTCAAAATTTATAAACCCCAATGATAGGATAGTTGAAATGCTTATCGGGCATTTCAATATTAATAAGCATTTCTTACTTAATCCTAATTGGCCTCAGAAAAAAAAAAACACTTCCCCTTTAAAGTATTCCCTATTGAATTTTTGAATCAATAATCCTATTAAGACATGCTTTTAAATCAATAGAAATAAAAGTCATTTTCTTTAATCAAGAGTATTCTTAAGAGGAATTCTCATCTTGTTAAGATGCAATTAACTATAGGGGCTTTCCTTGATAAGGAACTTTGAACTCAGTAGAAATCAAACTCTATTCTACTTCTCTATGTAGTTTAGAGGAAAATTCTCTAGAATATCAAAGACCCATTAGCTTTAGGAGTCTTTATTAAGTAACTGAATCCACTATATGATAAAATATTTATCTTTTAAGATAATATGTTGATCCCTTAATAACGTATTTGATTACCTAAATAAATAAATTTTGAAATCTATGTGTCATAAAGTTTCTCCACATTTACTAACATGAGCTTCGCTAATTTGCGTATAGAGTTAATAGGTTTTATTGAATTGGACAAAAGTAGGATGACTTATATTATATTACATTAATCTATTTTTCTTTATTTAATTACTGCTCCTTTAGTTTGGAGCATATCATATGCTTTCATGCTAACTATTATTTTGATCTCTATGGGCTTCATGATAATGAATTTCATGATTTTTTTGGTATTAGGATTGTTTCCTTATTCAAGGTGTATATTCTTTTATTTTCATTGGTTTTATTATTTTGATTTCATGGTTAACTAGTTGGTTTGGTTATAATGGTTTTATTGTTAATTAGCCTATGGGTATGTTGTATGTAATGTGGAAAACACCTTATAAATTATAGATCCAAAACCTAATTATTATTTTAAGAAAGGATACATTATGCTACTACCCATAACTTTATACAACTGGGTCTTCATGACCTTGTCTTGCCTGAGTTAATCATTTCAATAATTGTTTGGGTAATGCTCACTAATTACTTATTATGCCTTATAATAGATATTTTAAAATTGCTTTTAGGCATGTAAGACATGCTTGACTTATTATGGTTTATTGTTGGTATTTATTTTCTTATTAGTTTGTTTATTGTTTTATCACAACAAGTGTTTTTTCTTTTTCTTTTGATTTTGCATTATATGAGTGCAATTAAACCTATTATTATGGTATCATTTAATATATGACTAGATTGTGGTTAAGATAATTGGACATTTTATTTTTATTTATTTTTCTTACTTCATGTATAATTTGTACTTATCATTATTGAATGCTTATGGGTTGTTTAATCTAAATTTGATTGATCCTCTTCTGGGCTCTTATTGGTGTTTAAATATTAAAGATGCTACTATGTTTGTTTGTATATATATATTAGGAAGGTCGTTATTCTTTCTTGGTGTTGCCCTCCTATCTAGGAGTAGGTGGTATCCAAGAGGTGTGACCCCTATATATATATAGGGAAAATGATCATTATACTGAAGAAGCTGGTGATAACATAATGGTTTGGTCCTTTTTTTTATTCTTGAAGCTGGTAGCATCCCATAGGTGTTACTACCCTCCTACTCATATGAGGACCATATCCATTGGATACTACACTTGATTGCATTTATGTTAGGCTTGAATACTAATCGTGAGTCCATTGATAAAAATAACATGGTTTCATATGTTCTCAAATATAATTAATTTTATAATTATTAGGAGTATCTTACTATATGTGTCTTATGTTTTAGTTATTAAAATGTTTTATCAATTTTGAAAGGATCTATAAATAAAACATAGAATGATATTTGTAAATCAATATAGAATCTCTAGTATAGAGATTTTAAAATAGCACAGATCAAAGTTACACTTAGTCAGCTAAGCCTTCCTAAACCTCTCTATTTGCTTACATTTAAAATGTTTCTTGAATTACTCATTTAATATATCATTCAATGCCTCTAGAATTTTAGCAAATAAGGATTGTAGGTAACTGAAAAAGAACTTTTGATGAAGAAGACACATTGGGGCAACTCACAATTAATAGAAGAGAAGAAAAGGATGGTTTGTAAATGAACTAGATGTGTACTCTATCAATAAAGAAGCTGTGCTATAAAAATAAATATAACATATTGGAATATAAAGATTAAGAAGTGAATCCCATGTCTTAAGCCAAAATATAAAAAACTATTTATTAGAGATGATAAAATACTTAATTAAATCACTTAATACATACCTTAACCGAATCAACACTTAAAAATAGATTTAATTATCTGAAAGTTAAACTAAAATACAAAACACATGTGGGAATGGGTTAGGAATAGCAAACTAATCTCACCCTTTTAAAATTAAATCAAACTTCAATCAAACAAAAATCATTTTCAAATTCACTTTTATTTATTCTAAGTTTTCTTATTCTTTAAGAATGTCTTTAGGAATTAAGTAAATTCAGCTTGTTCATGTGATTACATTACTTTAGATCATTCCCAACATTTTAAATTGTATGCCATATGACTCATGCATCCATGATTTCATGTTTTCAAAGTTCTAAAATGAAATTGTTTACTTTATGTCAAATGTTCATGTGTTGACTAAAGTAAAATATGAATGGCTATTATCACTAAATCCAAAATATTTTCAAAATCTATAAATAAAACATCAAATCTGAAAGTGTGCTATTTATATATTAATTATTAGCTTGCATGTGATGAAATTATAAAGCATGTTTAGTGTAGCTTTTTCCTTCCTTTCTTATGTTATGGGTAATTTGGGCTCATTTGAAAAAAAGAACTTACATAATCCCAAACCCTATTCATTCCTATGCTCTCACTTAAGAAGGATTGCCTACACTTGCATGGATAAATTGCATAAACAAAAATGAAATCATTAAGCAAACTTTTGCATATTCCTTTTTTTTTCATTTCATTTATTTTATATGTATGTTAGTATTTAAGGAAAGTGGTATATTAGTCAAGACAACCCTGAGGTTGTGAGGCTTTAAGTAGGTTTAAGTAGGTCTTGTACCTTACTCCTCTGGTTAATAATGGCACTGTACTCACTTATGCCTTTCCTACTTTCATGCATGTATGTGAAATTTTGGAGAAAGAAAAGCCTTTTCTACTTAAGAAAATTTATGCATTTAAATCCTCCAAATTTTCTTAAATAGATTACTTAGCATGCATCATAAAGTGTGTAAACTACTTCATTTGCTTGTATAGATATTCTTAGGGTCCATCCACATGCATGTTATATATGTTGGGAAAGAATTAAAATAATGTGTTTTATGTGAATTTTGATTCATTTTTTCTTAATCATAAAATGCCTTTGTTTTTTTGATAGGTTTGTTTAGAGTTAATCTAAACTTAGGATTAATTAAAAGATGTTATTAAAACATTCACTTAAATGAAATTAAAATGTGAACTTACTTTAGAAATTACTTAAGGATTAGGGAAGGAAAGAGAAGTTCTCTTCTCTTTCCCTCTCTTCATAACTTAGTAATTAATTGTAGGTTTCACTTAAACCAAACTAAAACATGAAATAAAAATAACCCAAAGTCACTAAACAACTTAAATGAAACCCCTCCTCTAAGTTGAACATATCTTTCACACTTAGAAAATTCAAACCTAAAGTCCTAAACTAAGCATACCACACAAACCTTCCTTCATATTAGCCTAAGTCACCACTTCTAGCTTTAGGTTAGGTCGATGCATGGCTTGATGTTATGTTTTATTTTGTGATGAATGTTTTAGACTGGATGTTAAGGTGTATGCTCATAGAATGAATAGTAGGACATGCTTAGTCTAACTATTCTTTTCTACAGGGGATTGTGCTAAAGGCGTTATCATAAATAAAAATATAAATGCTTCTTGCTTACAGGTGCTTATACCCCTTAGCATAATCTATAGGCCAGGTGGACTTAATCACCCATCTGTGGGATAATAAGTCCAATATACATACTTGGGATTTATGTGGTGTGATTTGACTAACCTTTGTTTTGCAGGTGTTAGTTAGATGTATGCATTTCCTTTTCATGTAAAAATTTATATATTTAGGATTTTGGAATGATTTGCTGTGGGGAATTAGGATGAATATTAGTCATAAGATCCCATTTTATGCATCATGTGAAGGCGTATAGCATCTACCATTCAACCATCAAAGGAAGATCCAAAGAAAGAAGAAAGAAGAATAAAGCTTGAAGACCCCGACCCACCCATAATAATGAATTCCTTTGCTTAATTATAACTCAATTCATTTGTAATCAGGTTGTATAAGAGCTCGCTACCCACATTTGATATTTTTGGGTTTGTGTGGTGGTGCCCGACCACAAATGGCCATTTATTCTTTTTACGCTAGTTTTATAAAATAATTGATGTTTGTTTAACTTGTGCATTAAGTGGCATTCTTTTCCTAGTTTCTTCCTTGTTTTATATATGGCCTGGATGTGGATTAGGCTCTTTAGGGAAAAATAAATCTTTTAACCCACTTAAAAATTCAAACTAAAACTAAATAACTTATAACCTCACCTAGAGCTTAGGATTAAAATCAAGCTAAAAGAATTAGCAACCCCTTAGATGGATGAGTTCTTTCTTTATAATATCATGCATAATAGCATATTATTTCACTCTTGATTGGAGGGCTTCCATCTTTGCCAGAACCCCTTTTGAGGTCATGGTGGAAACTCACCTCCTAAAATTCTAGCTGATTTAAGCCAACAATCTATTTTCTCATGCATTAGTCATAAAAGTCCAATTAGTCTGAGTCAAAATAATTGTCCAAAAATGAAATATAATGAAATTTGAAATGAAATAGACTTAGGTCATTAAAGAATGTCCCTTTACATGATCTAGTCTCTTTAGGAAGTGAGTTTAAGGACTTAGTCTCTTTCTAAATAAAAATAGCCTAGCTATCTACATGAGCATAAAAACTTGCCTACATGTATTTAAAATCATAGGAGGAGTTAGTTGGCGACCACCCCCAGGCAGTTGTAAGTCCAAGTTGTCAGGTAGTTTGTCCTTTCTTGTGGAGGCAAACCAATTACCCATTTTCACCTTAGATTTAGGTTGTGCTTCCGGCCCTTGCTGAAACTCTCTAGATTTAGGTTCTGAGGTTACTTTTCCCCTTTATGGGCCATAAGCATAATTCTTCACCTCTTAGGCATTTCCTTAATCTTGTGTTAAGGAATCTTAAGTCCTAAATTTTTAATGAAAATTACAACTCAAACAAACTAAATCAATTTCTAAAATGTAAAGCCCAATTATTGGATAGTTTGAGATGCTCACTAGGTTTCCTAGCATTGTAAGCATCTCCTACTTATTCCTATTTTGGCTTCAATAATAACTCCCTCTTTTAGATCAATCCCGTTTGATCTTCAAAATATAAACCAATCGATTGATAGTCCTTCCTATTGAAATCTTTAGAGACAATGATCATTTACCTTAATCGAGAGTTTTCTTAAAGGATCCTGTCCTTTAGGATGTAATTAACTATGGGGGCTTGCCCTTGTAGGGAACTTAATGAACTCGATTTAAAATAAACCCTATTTTACTTTTCCATATAAAGTGGGGGGAAAATCTCTAGTATATGTGTAGACCCATTATCCTTAAGAGTCCTTATTGAGGTAATTGGTTCCATTAAAGGGTAGTAACTTCTATCTTTTGAGATAGTACACTATACCTTGATGTCATATTCGATTTCCTGAATATATACATCTGTGGATCTGTGTGGCATCTTACCAAGATGAATTTTTATAAGGGTATCCTCTTTCTTTTCTCCCCACAGATTTGAAAGGCAACTCCCTTATAAGAATTTTTCACCACAGATTTTTCTGGCGACTCCGCTAGGGATGGTTCCTCTCTCCATCTTTGGTAAATGATCATTGTCTTTGAGTATCAATAGTGGATTTATGCTTTGATATGAATCCAAGAATATCCTTCTTTCCATTGGCACTTAGCTCATTTCATCCTTGGATTGAGTTAGCCAACCTCTTCAGGTTTTAGGACAGCGTTCCTTGTTGGTCTTAAAACCCCCATTGGGTTCCTCCAATGGGTAGAATGAAAAGATCTAAACTAAAAAGAAATGCCTTTAAAACTTCCTTCTTATCATTTTCATGATAAGGAAAGGTTCATCCTAAAAATAATAAATTTTCCATAAAATAATTTTTCTTTTTCAAAAGCACATTTTTCAAAATGCACTTAATAAAATATTTTCCACAAAATTTCTTTGCCCTCATTCAACAATTCACATAATTGTTACATGTAGGGATTTTCATAAAATAAAACTAATAACATTTTCCAAAAGAACAAATGAATATCTTCTTACAATTCACTTTGATGAAGATATCATTTTCAAAATAAAATGGACAATCATTTTTTCTAAAGTCACAATCATAATTATAAAGCTTTTCCAAAAGCACATATGGATCCTTCTATTTCAATATGCTCACACTTATAGAATGGAAAGTCCATTTGAAAACAAAGATCAAAAATTTTCAAAAAGCACATGTGAACATCTTCATTTAGTATGCTTAGGTTTATTAAATGAAGATTTCATCTCAACTTAAAAATAAAATATCATTTAGGAAATCCTACTTAAGCATATCCCACATATGTTTCTTAAGTTGGAATTCCTTTCTTTCAAAAAAGCAACAATCACACACACAAAAAATTTTCACACTTCAAAAATAAAATCAATTTCCATTCTACATACCTAAATTTGTTGAATGGAGGACCTCTTTTCAAAAATCAAAATCAACAATCACATTTCAAAATTTCAAAATCACATTTGGAACTTCACTTAACATACCCCAAATTTGTTAAGTGAACTCTCCAAATCCAAAAAATTTCAAAATCTAAACACATTTGGAACTTCATTTAACATACACAAATTTCTTAAGTAAAGTTCCAAAATAAAAATCAACAATCATATTTTCGAAAATTTTCAAACATACATTTGGGAATTTCATTTAGCATAATCAAATTTGCTAAGTTTCCAAATCAAAAATCAAAATCAACGATCATAAATCCAAAATTTCAAAATTTTAAACACATTTGGAACTCATCTAACATACAAATTTGTTAAGTAAGGTTTCCAAATTCAAAATCAAAAATTTCCAAAAACTTTTCAAACAACATTTTGGGAACCTCGCTTAACATACCCAAATTTGTTAAGTAAAGTTTCTAAATCTAAAATCAAAATTTCAAAAAAATTTCAAACACATTTGGGAACCTCACTTAACATGCCCAAATTTGTTAAGTAAAAATCCAAATTCAAAATCAACAATCAAAATTTCAAAAAAAAAAATCAAACACATTTGGAACCTCATACATAAATTTGCTAGTGAAGTTTCCCAATCCAAAATCAAAATCAAATATTTCAAAATTTTCAAACACATTTTGGAACTTCACTTAACATACACAAATTTGTTAAGTAAGATTTCCAAACCAAAATCAAAATTTTCAAACTTAAACACATTTTGGAACTTCTTAACATACAAATTTGTTAAGTAAGGTTTCCAAAATCAAAATACAAAAAAAAAAAAATTTCAAAATTCTAAACACATTCTAGAACTTCATTTAACATACACAAATTTGTTAAGTAAGGTTTCCAAAATCAAAATAAAAAAAAAAACTTTCAAAAATTCTAAACACATTTTGGAACTTCACTTAACATACACAAATTTGTTAAGTAAGGTTTCCAAAGTCAAAATCCAAAAATTTTCAAAATACTAAACACATTTGGGAACCTCACTTAACATACCAAATTTGTTAAGTAAAGTTTCCAAATCTAAAATCAATATTTCAACAAAAATTCAAACACATTTAGAATTTCATTTAACATATCCAAATTTATTAAGTAAAGTTTCTGAATCCAAATTCAAAATCAACAATCAAAATTTCATAAAGTTTTCAGAACACATTTCGAACTTCATTTAACACAGCTAAATTTGTTAAGTAAAGTTTTCAAATCAAAAAAATTCAAAACTTTTTCAAAACACATTTGGAACTTCATTTAAAATATCTAAATTTGTTAAGTAAAGTTTCAAAATCAAAAAATTCCAAACTTTTCAAAACATATTTTGGAACTTCACCTAGCATACTCAAATTTGCTAAGTAAAGTTTCCAAACTCAAAATAAAAATTTCTCACACACCTTTTGAACTTCTTCCCTTAGCATACCAAATATGCTAAGGAGTTTCCATTTTCAAAAATCAAAATCAAAATTTTAAACACACCATTTAGAATTTCATTTAGCATCAAATTTGCAAAATTTCCATTTCATGAAACTAAGTGGGATTTCATCTTTAGCATACCAAATTTGCTAAAGTTGAATCTCTACTTTCAATCATTTCAAAAAAAAGAATAATAAAACAAAGCACTTAGCATCCCTTTAGCATACCAAATTTGCTAAAGGATCCTACCCTTTTCAAAAATCAAAATATTTCAAACAAATGAAACACTTAGGATTTTCTTAGCATACTTAAATTTGCTAAGAATCCTATTTTCAAAATCAAACAAAAATACACTTGGATTCTTCACTAAGCATACCTAAATTTGCTAAGTAAGAATTTCAAAATTTTCCAAAATCAAAACAAAACAAAATTTTCAAAAAGAAACAATCACTTTCACTTTACTTAGCATACCTAAATTTACTAAGTGAAAATTCCAAAACATTCAAACAACACAAAATCAATTTGACCCTTACTTTAACATACCCAAATTTGTTAAAGGAAAGGGCCCTCCAAATCCAAAATAAAATTCAAAATCAAAACAAAATGAACTTATGGAAGCATATTATCAAAATCTTGAATCCATTTTTCAACTTACTCAGATTTATTGAAGTTTGGATTCATACTTAAATTCCTCTTTCAATTAATCTTTCTAAATTCATTTGAACCCCACTTAACACTTCCGAGTTGTTGGATATGGGTTCAAATTTTTAAAATTCAAAAAATCAAAATCTATGGAGACAAAAAAATGATGCAAGTTCATCTCTCATTTGCAGATTTCTTTCAGTCAGTGCAATTTTAAGTTATCAGTTTCAGTATAATGGCAGGATCACAATAATTTGTCCTTACCTTCCCTCACGGCATGGACCTATCCTTGGATCAGGTTGACTTTCCTTGCTTGGATCATACTCATTTCATCCACTTTGGCCATGGCTTTGAGGGAGCCAAGATCACTTGTGAGGTCATTCCCCTCACAACAGTCAGCAGGAAAAGGGTGGTTGGGAAGAAGCTGGCCGTCAGGGTAGACTTACCCTCAGATTCAAAGCTTTACTCACTAAAGAGGAAAGCTATGGCAGTACCATAACCTTGAGTTTTTTAGTTACCGGTCGATAGTTACAATTTTAGTGGTTCATCCCCAGGTTGCCCACATTGATGTGGTAACACCTTATCATATACCCTACAAGGGTAAGGCTCCCTTGGTTTTATAGATTGCCTCCCCTACATTTGAGTATGGGTCTATCTTGCACTCCTCTCATCCTACTTGCACTCAACATCGAACTAAGAACCGTATGGTCAAGCGATTCCATACTAGGATAGCTAGAGAGTTAGAGGCACCTGCCAGGTCAGCCACAGATGAGTCTACTATGATCATATCACCACTGGTTACGGAGAACCAGTTTCATCCTCTCTTAGGATTAGATAGAGAGGATACCAGGAGGATCAGGTCATCACCTCCTCTGGTGTGCATCTCATGCTTTCTAGTAGGAGGTCGTGCCTTGACTTCTATTCTTTGCATGGTAGGCAGATCTGAGGACTGAGTTTGGTGTTTAGTTTGATTTATGATCTGTTATCCCTCACGGTGTAGAGGCATCATAGAGAGGGCCCATGAGGCCATACATCATATCACCGGTGAGCGGCAAGGTTGCGTTAGTTAGCGACTTACGCCTTTGTGACTTTCGGCTTGTGCTACTGCGATCAAATAGTATCCTCCTCACGGGTATCATCATGTAGATGGTAGCTCCTGCATAGAGAGTGGTGGTGTTTCTCACCTTCCCACCCGCATCATCTCCGTGCGGTCCTAGCATCACCTATTCCAGCCAAGGCCATGAAGGCCGCATCTAGGGAGAAATGTACCCCATTGGTGATCCGACTATGGCCAAGGGATTATATTCCTCCTACGCCACCCATTATGGTAGGGCCGAGCTCCCCTGCTTGACCTTCTATCCCAGTAGTGGTGCAGAAGAAATGGCGACCCCAGAACATCGTGGTCGTTCCTTCACCAACTCCACCCATTTCAGATGCGTAGATGGTGATTACTATATATGATGATAATACGAGTGGCAACAATGGTAGATTCCGGATTATTACCCTATTATAACTAGCATCGATTAATTACCATTCTTTAAATGAGTCGCATAGGATTGACTCCCTAGCTTCAATTGAGGTTTGGTGCCTCTCAGTTCATGATAGTGATCACACCGATCAGCCCAAGCATTTTATACCTGCAGAGTTAGATCGATCCTTAGATGAGATAATTGCAGGCTATTTTATGGAGAAAAAGGAGATCTTAGGGTATGCATGGTATATTGAAGAAAGAGTCAGCTTTGATCCCAATGAAGATGACTTGATGGGGGATTCAGCTGGCATACGCATAGTTGAGACTAGAGGTTCTCTTCTTAGGAACAATAGGCCATGGAAGGAGATGAGGTTGATCAAGGAGACATCACAGAATCAGCCCATCACCTCTGAATTCAGTTAAGGTAGAAAGACGAATAGATTGATAGGATGGTGCAGCAGTTGCAGGACTTATTGGCAATAGTGTCAGTGCTTTAGAAGTAAGCCCTTCCAGTTCATCCTAATACAGTCAATGTCAGTCAGCCTGAACTAGTGCATGTCTTAGATCCAGTTAAGACTCTACCTCCCATTGAGCAAGGTAGCACTAGTCTATATAGGAAGGTAGTGGATAGTACCTCCATACATGAAAAATATTTGAAAATCATGGTTGAGTAGCAGGTGAAGGAAGCCTTGGCTCAAGCCCAGGGAGGATCATCGGTTCCAAAGGGTAGACCCTACCTAGAGGAATTCGATACCATCCAGTATCCCAAGAGTTTAGTGCCTCCTTTCTTCAAGATCTTCGATGGCAATGGGAATCTGAGGCATCATATAGCTCACTTCAGGGCCAGTTATTGCAACACAAGTGATAGCGATGCAATACTCTTTAGACTCTTTGTCAGTTGCCTGGTGGGTATTGCCTTTGATTGGTATGCTAAACCGCCCAATGGTTAGTTAAGACATTTATTGAGTTGGAGAAACTCTTTATCAAGAGATTTGTGAGCTTAAGGGTTCTTGTGATCTCATTGTAGCAGACACTCTGAGTCACTTATTGATTATATTCTCGATGGTAACGAGTATGAAGTGTAAATCACGCTATCGAGCATGCCATTGAGATTCTCTTGAAGAATATCCATGGCCGTCTTCATGCTTAAGGGCTTCACCAAGATATTTGAGAAGTTAATCAACAAGGCTAGTCTACAAGGGAGGCCAAAGTTGTCTTTTCAGGTCGGTTAGCAATCCAAGGTTTATGATAAGAAACGGCGGTAGCGTGGTTGAATAAGGGAAGCAGCCAGCTAGAGATCAGTTAGAGAGACCACAACCTCAACTACCTCCACCTCCTTCGCCACCACCGAGGTAGCCATAGCGGCCTCCACCTCAACCTCCATGGCCAGCACAGCCACCGTCTCAGCCATACCACCACCACCAGATGCATATCCGACACCAGGTAGCTATGGTCCACCTACTCTTTTAGATAAGTTAAATAAACCTTATTCTTTTAAGAAGGAGGTAATTAGAAAAATCTTTAAGAACCTCTTAAAGAAATCTAATTTTCAACTTTCGGAGCCTAGGAGACTAGAGGAAGTTGGCAAAAGTCATGATCCAAACTTTTTCCTTACCACCGTATGCTACGCCATATTTTGGAGGATAGCTTTACTTTTAAAGACTGGCTTGAACATAGTTTCAAGGCTGGTGTTGTCATTATCCCAAAGGAATACCTTGTAGAACATCCTTCCAATTCTATTAGGGTAATCCTTTAGATACTAGCAATCCTACCAAAACCAAAGAAGGTTGGGACATGACATCTCTTTGTCTAAAACCTCTAAGAAAATAATCCAGAAGATTAAGAAGCTTTCCTTAGTGCTGAGTCGCCTCTCAACACCAAGGAAGGTTTGCAAGTTGCAATGCCAACTCTAGGAAAGTGGGAGCTCAGCGGCTGACATGTGTCGCCCAGGATAGCCCTTAGCACCCCCGGCCGTGTCCAAACTCCAACCTTACGCTTCCACACGTGACTTCTTTTTAGTTCTTCTTTCTTCTTCTACTAGTAGAACTCTTGTATCGATGGGGCATCAAATCCCTTCCACTCACTTGACTTCTACTTTGTACCTCCAAATACTTCAAGAAATTGAAGAATAAAGTTGATTTGAATTACATGTGTCTCTTCTAATGAGTTGTCTTCTTATTCCTAGTGATAACTCTTCATGTCTAATAAACTATAACAATTTTGATCTTCCTCTTTATTGAGTTGGATTTTCCAACTCATACTAAGTTCACCTCTTGAGATAGACTTGGAATCATCCGATTAGAGTCCCATAGGAGAAGTTATAGGTGAGAGTGGTTGAACTTGCCACCACTTTACCTCATATATTACCAAAGTCAACCTCCATAGTGGCAAGGTTTTGCCTAGGCGGACCTCTAGATAGAGGAAAAAGTCATTGATCAAGATCAAGAAGCCCTTCCACAGGATGCTCCACCCTTGGATATGCTTGTGGAAGACTGAAGGTGGACTACAATGTCCTTTCTCATCTAAGAAAGTTGCCATCTAAGCTAAGCATATATGATGCCCTTGTCTTATCCAAAGAGATGGGAATCACTAATCAAGGCCCTCCTTGATCACGAAATATAGCTCTTCTACCTATAGGTGAGGAAGCACACTATGCAAAAGAAGCCCAAGGGATCACCTTCAGATGAAGACCTTCTACTAGGGGACTTGGAGACACATCCCCTACATTACATCGACATGGACAGTGTAGAATCACGAGTTCTCATGGATTAGTGCATGAAACATTATGAGTCTAAAGACCCTTGCCTATTTGAGATCGACATCTACACTCTCGAGGAGATAGAATGATGTTGAGAGGATTCAATGATCAAGGCGGGGCTTTAGGTTTTATAGTGTCATTGGATCGATGTTGGAGAGGCGAAAGCAAGTTCTACATCATTGATTCGAATACTTCATTCACTACTTTGCTTGGTAGGCCTTGGATACATCAGAACAAGATTGTTCCATCCTCCCTTCATTAGTGCATCAAGTTCAGAAAAGATGGAATTGAGTACCATGTCAATGGGGATGAAAAGCCATTCTCAGTGAGAGGTTGAGATCTATGAGGATGCGACCTATTATCTTCCTCAAAACACCCTTTCTCATGAACTTGGACAAAATTCAAATGCAAATGTAAAAAGAAAATGAAATAAAATAAAAGATAAAAGAAAATGAAAAGAAAAAGAAAAGTCCAAATGAGCAAGAAAGGGGAATTGAAGAAGAAGTATATCTTCCTTTCACATTCCACCCAATTCATTCCATCATATGGACATGTGTGTAGGATGGCTCAACCTCTACTTGGTAGAGGCAGAGGAAAAAATAGAGGCAGTCCCATAGATGGAAGACCCCCAAGTTGACCTTCAACCAATAGAGGTCATGTTCCAGTTCATAGGAGTACCCCTTATTATTCACATAGACTCGGAATCCAGCTCAGAGGATGAGTCTAATGTGATTAGTATACCAGCCAACCCCTCTTAATCGGTTCCATTGGAGGTGACTTTTGATCCAACCAAAGATGAAGACAGGCCTCCAAGCAAAGCAAAGTATTCAAATCTAGTTTATGTGAAACTATCATACAGTAGTTGGGAACCTTAGCTCTTACCTCACTTGCACCTCAGAAAGTTGAAGGTTTGATAGTTAAGGAAGTCCCTAAGTCTTCCAGTGATACAAAGCAGAAGAGGTTCTTTTTGGGTTCATCATCCTCAAGTCCAGAGCTCGATGTAGGACTTGAGGAAGATACTTTTAAAGAATTAATGGAATTACCTTTTGACTTTTACTTGCCTTGTGTTCAAAATCTTATGCAGAAAGGTTTAGTTACTCACACTTGATCCAAGTATAGGTCAGAATATTTTGAAACATTATGGAATAATATAGGCAAGGAAGCACAATCAAGAGTAGGACCAGGATTTGGCATTGTGGGTCCAGTCGATGATGAAGATTTATTGCCTAGTTGTTACAAACCATTTGGAATCTAATAGGTTCTTCTCACACATCCCCAACTCTAATGAGAATGTGTGTTTGGAAACTTCAAATGATCCAGATGATCTTCAAGTTAAAGAGGCATCACTAGAATTTGAAAGGAGATTCATTCAATAATCGACAAGCTAAAAGAAATCTACCCTGGGACAGAAGAAAATCCTCTCCTGATATTTGTCAGTTCGTTGCTGAATGAAGAAGAAACCAATGACTTAGTTAAGCTATTGAGTAAGTTTAAAGACTACTTTGCATGGAGTTATGAAGAAATGCCCAGATTATCTCCTAACATTGCAGTCCACAAGCTAGCAATAGACCCTAATTACCTAAAGCAAGCTCCTAGGCATGTGATTAGAAATTGAACAAAAGTCATTTTATGAAAGAAATGATCGATGCTGGTTTCATCGGGAAGAAAAATATACTTGGTTAGCTAGTGTCATCCCAATTAAGAAGAAGAATGGCCAAATTTGCATTTGTGTTGATTTTAGGGACTTAAATAAGGCATGCCCTAAGGATGAGTTTTCTCTTCCTATACTAGAATTAATGGTGGACATTGCCTCATCTCATGCAATTTTCTCTTTCATGGATGGATCATCTGGCTATAACCAAATCAAGATGTCTCCTGAAGATGAAAGAAACACTACTTTTTTGAACTCGTGAATCTTCTTATAGGGTCATGCCTTTTGCCTTAAAATGCTAGTGCTACATACCAAGCCATGACTCGATCTTCAATGAACTCATCCATCATCAGTTGAGTGCATTGATGATCTAGTAGTCAAAAGTAGAGAAAAGGAAGACCATCTCTTTGACTTAAGAGTAGTTTTTGAATGGTTAAGACAATATAACCTTAAAATGAATCCCCTGAAGTGTGCATTCATTATCACTTTAGAGAAATTCCTTGGGTTTGTTGTTCAACACCGGGGAATAGAAATAGATCCTGAAAAGATTAAGCTATCTTAGAAATGCCACCTCTTAAGAGTTTAAGTCAACTCAGATCCTTTCAAGGAAGTCTGGCGTATCTAAGATGCTTTATCTCAAACTTATCAGGGAGATGCAAGCCCTTCTTAGCACTTTTCAAAAAGGATGCTAAGTTCAAGTGGGATGATAAGTGCGACATGCATTGAAGACATCAAGAATTGGTGAAGCGCCCGGTTCTAGCCCCCCTAGGGTTGTTGATCCTTTACATCGCATTGGATGACTCTCTCGCTCTATTGGCCCAAGCCAATGATGAAGGAAAGCGCTCTACTACCAGCTATCATGATCCTGCGAAGCAAACTATCCACCATTGAGAAACATTGCTAGCTTTGATCTTTGCATCTCAGAAGCTACGACACTACAAGCTTTCTCATAAGATAAACTTGATCTCTAGAACCAATCCACTGTAGTATCTCATGACATGACCAAAACTTTTTGGGCATTTGGCTCGTTAGTCCATGATACTCTCATAGTTTGATATCACTTTTGTACCCCTCATGCGTAAAAGGTCAAGCCGTGATTTCTTAGCACACACCACTTCTGTTGATTCTCCTTAGTGATGATCTCCACGATGAACAAATCATGAACTTAGGGAGGCCGACAACCATGGGAGATGTATTTTGATGGTTCTTCTTTTCTTAAAGGTGAAGCACCATGATCTATTCTCCAGAAAGGCGAGGGTAGATATAGTTCTCTAACTCCAAACTACAATGTGATGAGATTCTCATACTATCTTTCCAACCCTTGCACCAATAACGAAGAGTATGAGGCTTTGATTATTGATTTGGAGTTAGCCATCACTATCAATGTCAAGAGCATCAACATCTTTGGGGATTCTCAGTTGGTCATCAACTAGATGTCGGTCTATTAGGTCCTCAAGCCAAGCTTCATCATTACTACAGTATACCATGAAGTTGTTGGCCTTTCTCGGTCACCATCTACAAGGTTCCCCGAGTAGAGAACATAGTAGAAGATGCCTTGCTAAACTTGCCAAAGAGTTGGCATGTCTGGAAGATGAGTCCATTTCAATAAGGGTCCAAAATAGACAAGTCTTATCCCTTATTGATTTGAACTCATCGAGACTTTCTCTTGAAGGGAGGTTGTTGTTGCCAAAATGGACAAGGAGATTGGAGATTTCATAGATTACTTGAACCGCAAACTACCTCGAGAAATCTTAAGCCCATCAGTGAAAGAGATTTCTATGCTCTTGTTGATGGCACCCTATACCGATGGTCCTTTGACCAAATGTTGTTGCATTCTTTAGACAAACATGAAGCCCATCACATTATAACTAAGGTACTTTTAGGTCTATGTGGAGCGCATCAGTCCAGTCTGAAGATGAAGTCGAAGATCAAAAGACTTGGATATTAGTGGCCTTCTATGAACACAGATTTCATGGATGTAACTAGAAGATTCCAGCAGTGTTAGGTACACAATGTGGTCCTCCACCAACCACCCAACATTCTACACCCTACTTTGGCTTCATGGACATTTGAGTGTTGGTACCAACATTGTAGGTCTGATCAATCCTCCTTCTTCTAAGGGACATCGATTCATCTTAGCTACTACCGACTACTTTTCCAAGTGGGCGAAGCCATCCCACTCGAGAGGTCATAGCATGTGCCATTTTTAGGAACCATATCGTATATAGGTTCTGGGTGCCTCGATGAATTAAATCTGATAATGATAATGCATTCAAAAGCACAAAGATCAATAGCTTTTCTAGAAGACATGGTATAGATTGGAGATACTCCACTATCTACTACCCGAGCTAATGGTTTTAGCGCATTCAACAAAACTCTCATCAGATCTTGAAGAAGACTCTTGATGATAATAAATGATAGTGGAACAAGCGGTTGGTTGAAGCCTTATGGGCCTACAGCACCACATACCGAACTCTAACTCAGTCTACCCCATTTTCCTTAGTGTATGGGTCCGAAATCATTCTTCCTTTAGAAATTCAGCTTCCTTCAGTAAGGATTGCATTGGGTAACAAGATCACTACATAGCAGAATGTAAAGTTACACTTAGAAGAGCTCGAAGGTTTTGAAGAAAGTCACCTACGGGCGTGTCAGAACCTCAATTTGTACAAGGATAAATTGATTTAAGCTCACAATAAGTTGGTCTGCCCTAGGTCATTCCGAGTAGGAGAACTTGTGTTAGTCCTAAAGAGACCAATTATTGCCCATCGAAAGATGGGAGGCAAGTTTGAACCCACTTGGGAAGGCCCACATGTCATAGAGAGGCTACCAAGGAGGATCTTATCGACTTATTGATTGTAAGGGGAACACCCATGCTTCCAATTAATGGGCTCTATCTAAAAAATATTACCCATGAAATAAACTTGTTTGAAAATTCATTAATAAAAGAACAAAATCTGATTCCATTCATCAAATCCTCTCTTCTTTCGAAGTGTTGTTTGCTTGTCTTGAGAATCCACTGTGATGTGTTTAGGGTAGGTGTAAGAGTCCCCAAGTGGCATCCTATCCCTCTCTCACAACACAAACACAATCTCTCGATGCTTTTAGAATAGGTGTAAGAGAACTCGAGAGGCATCCTATTTTGATTAGCATAATCAAGTTAGGTGTGAGAGAACCCAAGTGGATTCCTTTCTTAGTGGGCATTCTTATTATCATCCATGGCATCATTTCATAATTCCCCAACGTGCTTTAAGATAGGTGTAGAGTCCCCAAGGCATCCTATTCCTTTTAACACAGGCACAATAACAAACACAAATCTTTTTATCTCGAGCTATTTTGATGTGGGAGCAAGCCCTGGCACTCACTCATTAGTTTCTAGGTGGTCACACATGCTACCCTTAGTATGTCACCCAGTGGTCATGTTTGGAGATGTGAGTCCCCGCTTTCTTCTAACTTGATCATTGCAAACCAAAACACCTTGTTAGTATATGGTAGTCTTCACCCAGGTAACTACCTCATGTTGACTTTAAGAAGATGTGAGTCCCGTGATTTTCTTGAACATCGTTCTAACTAGGTTGAGTATATTTGAGGTTTAGGATAAGTCCCAGAGGCTCCTTTCCTCTTGACTACTTTTGAGTTGATAAGTCCCCAGTGGCATTCACTCGTGGTCTAGGTTGGATAACACTGTCAGCAGATAGACTATCCCAATGGTTCTGTATAGGAGGATGTGAGTCCCAGAGCTTTCTTCTAGCTGTATTTACCGATGGGCCGTTGGTTGATGTTTACTATGTGACTCACCCGTGGTACACCACTCTTGGATATGAGTCCCTTGCTTTCTCCTTGAGTTGGACACAATACCTATTGAATTTACTAGCCATGTCATTTTCTCAGTGTTGGATTAAGCCCTTGCCATCCATCAGGGCACTCTATTTGGATCAAGTCCTTTTGCGACCCCATTTAGACACTACCGGGTTACTTTTGGATTGGATAGT
Organism: Cymbidium sinense; assembly: GCA_021442155.1. Taxonomy (NCBI): domain Eukaryota; kingdom Viridiplantae; phylum Streptophyta; class Magnoliopsida; order Asparagales; family Orchidaceae; genus Cymbidium; species Cymbidium sinense. The sequence continues at coordinate 89,880,165 of CM038221.1, read as the reverse complement.
TCCCCTTTCCTAGTAGCCACCCATGTGGTTGGAAAATTTGTTCGGATGCTAAATTCTTTGTTAAATCACGAGATAGGGAGGCGATATAAGCTCCTTCTCGGTTTGATCCCTCAAACTAATAGGTCCATGATAAAATAACTAAAATAAACAAAAAATTAATTTTCTTGTGGATTAGATTCAAGCCCCAAAGGGCCCCTTCTCCCAAGCGAGCATCTATCTTTAGGGTGTGAGAACTCCCTATAGAATTGCGACTACACTTGAGATAAATCTCATACTCACTCGTGTAGCCCTTAGGTCCAGTTCAATCTATTTTGCCACAAGCAGGTTACCCCGGTAGTCATTTCACTTTGAAAGATGTAAGATTATGATGCATTCTTTCTAGCATGATTGTCACAAACTGATGGGCAGCCCTAGGTCGGGTTTGATTTGTTGCCCAAAGCAACCAATCACCCTAGTTCTTTTAGTGGAAGATGTGAGTCCCTGAGCTTTCTTCCCTTCAATTGATCATTGCAAACCGAAAGGCACTCCTTTGGTCGGATAGTTCTCCCATCGGCTGAGAAGCTACTCCCTTTGGTTCAATAAATTTAAGATAGGTCTAGGCTTCCATAAGATCCTTCTCAGTGTGATCCATCACAAACCAATGGAATCCATCAGAATAAAGAAATCTTAAAATGAAATTAACCTTGACTGTTCTTGAGCCTATCTAAGTCCCCTAGTGGCATTCACTCAAAAGCCAGCCCTAGGTCGAGTTTGATTTGTTGCCAAAATCCCCACCTAGTGGTTCCTTGTTCTTGAAGATGTGAGTCCCTTGCTTTCTTCTTAATACTTGACCATTGTATACCAAAAATCATTCTCCTTGGTTGGATAGTCCTACCTGGTTGGTAGACTACTCCCTTTGAATTGGTAAATCGTTAGTCTAGGCTTCATGGCCCCTCAGTGATTCATCACCTATGGATCCATCATAATCAAAATATAAACAAATTTAAAAAAATGAAATTAATCTTGACTATCTTTGAGTTGATCTAAGTCCCAAGCATTCTCAAAATCTAGGTTGGGTTCAATCATTGTCTTGCCAATAGATCAAGCTACTTGGAGGATGTAAGTCTACTACATTTTTCTTCCTATTATGCTGCTACATATGAGGCATCCCTTTGGTTGGTAGTCCTACTACTTAGTAGACCTTTGGATGAAAATCTGAATTAGGTCTTAGCCTCCATGGCTCCTATTCAGTATAACCCATTGCAAACTAACACAGTTCTTTCTGAAAATTCAAACCTAACAAAACATGAAACTAATTCAACCCTCTCCTCCAATGGAGATCTCTCCTAAGTGAGATTCAAATCAAATCAAACCTTTCATCCCATTATGGATGACTTGAACCTGCTTCCCTAGTGGAAGGTTCACACTCATCCCTTAATGGATTTCTTTCGTCGCTCTTATGTCTTGGACATAAGTAGAGCCACATTGCACTAAGCTCTGGATTCTTTATTTTCCTTGGTTAAGGATAGTTAGTTTATTAGTGCTTGGGATCTTTCGGTGTTGATCATTTTGTCACACCAATGTGTGTTCAGTCACCACTTTTGGGCCCTTTGTTGACTCATTTAGAATGAGCTCTCAACACCTCCATCTTAGGCTTAGGATTTCTCTTAGACTTTAAGAGTTCCTTAGTCTTAAGACATATCTAGTGATTAGGTGGACACTCTCCCCTAACCCTAGAAGACTTAGAAGAGTTAGCCATAAGAATAGGTCATGCCTTAGGGGTGTTAGGAAAATTTCCTACCTTTTAGCTTAAACCATTCCTCACTTTCCTTCTTTCAAGTCAAACTCCAACTCAATTCAATTTGATTTTCTCAAATTCCAAATCAATTCCATGATGCAATTCCATGATTAAAATCCTTGATTGAAAGCCATGATCAAAATCCATCAAAAATTCCTAAGTCAAAATTTTCTCTAACCCTTCTTAAGGACTTAGCCAAAATCATGATCAAACCTATTCAAATCTTTGAGATTTTCTCATGATCATTTATATTCTCATTTATATTCCATATATAAATGAAATATAAATTCAAACCCATCAAATCAAATTCAAAATTCCAAAAATTTCATGAAAATTTTTAAGTCCTTTAATTTTTTTATTAAAGGACTTAGCCAAAATCAACTCCAAATCTTGATCAAACCTATTCAAACAGATTTTCAAAATCAATTTATATCCTCATTTATATTCTCATATATAAATGAAATATAAATATAATCAATCAATCAATCAAAATTAAATTTGAAATTTAAAATGCTTGAAATTCCTTAAATCCTTAATTTTCATTAATGGATTTAACCTAAACCTTCATCAAACCACTTCAAACTGATGGGATTTTCTCAAAATATATTTATATTTTCATTTATATTCACATATATAAATGAAATATAAATATAAATAAACCAAATACAACTCAAAAATTAAATCTCTAATTAAAAATTCCATTGAATCCTTTAAATCCCCTTTAAATGGATTTAACTTTAATCATGATTAAACTCTCTCAAATCCATGAAATTTTCTCATGATAAATTCATATTCTCATTTATATTCACATATATAAATAAAATATAAATTCAAACAATTAAAACCAACTCCAAATATCAAACTCAAATCAAATCAAAATCAAATCTAATCCTTTCAAGTCAAAATCTTGAACTTAGCCAAAATCAATTCAAATCAAGCTAAACTCTTGATATTCTCTCATGGTTCAATCAATCCTACTATCATGAGCTCATATATAAATTCAAACTTCAATCCTTCAATCAAAAACAAAATAAAAAATCAAACCCAAAACTCCTTCATATTCTCCTTTGAATATGAAATTTTCAAATGGATCAAAATCCATTTGACTTAAACCACTTGTAAATGGTTATATTTCAATCATAAGTCCATATACAGATCAATCAACTTCAAATCAAGCTTTGACCAAGCCATTTGACCCACTTAGCTCACTTGACCTAAAGTGACCTAAAGTACCATGAGCCAACTGATCCTAACCAAATTGATTGAACCAAACTCATATTTGTCTCTCATCATGATCAACAATCATCATGGGATGATTAAACAATCAAATTGGTCAAACCAAGTCAAACCTAAGGGTTGACCAAGTCAACACCCAAAATGAAACCTAACATAGCAAATTCACCATATGCCAAATTGATTGAAACCATTGATCCAAGTTCACTCATGACCTATGTTTGAACTTGACCAAGTCAACCTTTGAGCCTAACCTAGCCCATTTGGCCCACTTGACCCAAGTTGACCCATTTTTACCTAAAGGGCCAAAAAGGAACATATGGGTCAAGTCGATTCCAAATCACTTGTGGAACTTGACCAAAGCCTCAATTGGCTAACTAGACCCAACCTAGCCTAATTGACCTTTAACATGACCTAAAGGGGTCATGTTGAGCCAATTGAACTAACTCAAATTGATTGGAAACAAAGATACAATCCACTCCATATGACTAACCAAACCTAAACCTATTGACCTCAAATAGGTCAAATGGGTTAAATAGGTCAACTTGACCCATTTGACCTAAATGGGTCATATGAGCCAAAACCTAATCTATACCAAATTGAACCAAACCAAAGGCACCAAAACATTTCAAATGGTCATATAAACTTGACCCAACCCTTGGTTTGACTCAATTTGACCTATTGGTCAACTTGACCCAAGTTGACCCATTTTGACATAAATGGGTCAACATGAGCCAAACCCTATCAAATGGATTCTAAATCTATTAAAACTTGGCCCAAACTATTTTCTCAACATACCAAACAGACTCAAATTAAAAAATATATATATACTAAAATAACCACTATACCCCTAGGCCATAGAACAAATTTTTTGCCCATGTATTTTGGTCATGCACTCATCAAACACTTGAGGCTCTCCTAAAACCTCAGGGGACCTAGTAATGAGTGGTGCACCCAACCCAATGGGTTTGGGTCAAACCATTTGCCCATGGACCTGCGACCCATAGGCATGATTCAAACTCCCCAAACCTCAATTGATGCACATGGGAGTTGGCTTCATTTGGACCGACCATGTGCACACCTAACCACTCAAACAACCCACTCATTTGTCAATTGGATCAAAATGACAAGCATGCTCGCCATCAATTGCCATGGGAGATATACTCAATTCATGAAATCATAACTCACTCACAGATTGGGACTTGAAGCTTTCAAAACATCAGAGCTTTCCCAAGGTCTAGGATTTGAATTATCTTCTTTGATTTTGCATAGTGCAAATAGGGAGCTCACCTTGATTCTAATTTTACACTTGATCCCACTTCAATTCCTTACACTCATCATCCAAGGACTAGTCAAGCTTGCCTCTCCAATTGAGTTAAAGCAGGGAAGATCAATTCAATCAAAGTTGAGAGCTAAGGGGTGGTCCACCCATTTCATCTACTCAACCTCAAAGCTAGGAACTTCAGGGTCTCCACTAGAAAAATACCTCATGATGAGCATGATCACCTTGAGGTTAGTGATGACCACTTAGGCTAGAGTTGGTCTTTGTGAAGTGGATTTTTTAATTTGAGAGGATCCCAGCCATTGGATTGGCTTAATCCTTTTCTATGGTGGTGTCTTGTTTGAATCCATGAAAGATCGGGCTCGGATCTTCTTTTGGATTGTGAACAACTCACATTCCTCCTCAAGGAAGACTCAACCCATCTCAACCATACATCTACATGTTTTTAGATGGACGATTGAGATTATTTACCATGTTTTTAATCCCCTTATCTAATTTAAAACCGTCGGTGTATCCTCATCGATCTTTGATCAGGTGATAAATGTATGCGGTCTTCTCTTATTTGATAAGTTAAGTAATGGCTCATGGTGTGATGTAAAGCGTCTGGCCATGCCATATCATTGGTGGGGTATTAAGGATTAGTTATTTAATATTAATTATATCTTCTAAAATCATAACTCCTCATAGAAAAATCAAAAAAATAAAGGAAAATTGGATAGATAATTCCATCTAGAATTTTAAAATGTTTTCAATATTTTGATTTCCTTCTAAATTTGGGTTTCTTTGGGAATGGTAATTAGCTAATTACTTTCTAATTAAGTCACCAATGGATCTCAAATTTCTAGGGTTCATTTTAGGGGATGACCTCTACCTCCCATAATTTTCTTGAGATTTATTGAGGCCTTGATTAGGGAAATTGATAGCTCATTCCCTAATTACCCCTTCATGTAATTAAGAGTAATTAAGATATAATTAGTGGATTTTCTCTATGTTTAAGTTGGATTAAGGTTAGATCCAATGACTAAGGGTTTTAGGGAATAATTTTGGGGTATTTTCCCTATGCTATTCCCTAAACCCTCTTTTCTTTTCTTAATCCCCTTCTTAATTTAAGAGTTAATTCATTAATTCTCCATTTAAATAGTTTTGAATATGGGTGGGAAAGATGTAAGGTTCATTTGAAAAGAACCTAATACTTACTTAATCCCAAACCCTATTCATTCCTATGCTCTCACTTAAGAAAGATTGCCTACACTTGCATGGATAAATTGCATAAACAAAAATGAAATCATTAAGCAACTTTTGCATATTCTTTTTTTTCATTTCATTTCTTTTATATGTAAGTTAGTATTTAAGGAAAGTGGTATATTAGTTTGGACAACCCTGAGGTTGTTATCTACTTGATTTGCATGTATAGATATGATTACGGTCCATCCACAAGCATCTTATATATGTTGGGAAAGAATTGAAATAATGTGTGTTAGGTGAATTTTAATTCATTTTTTCTTAATCTTAAAATGCCTTTCTTTTTTGGATAGGTTTGTTTAGAGTTGACTAAACTTAGGATTAATTAAAAGATTTAATTAAAATATTCACCTAAATGAATTTAAAATGTGAACTTACTTTAAAAATTTCCTTCGGATTAGGGAAGGAAAGAGAAGTTCTCTTCTCTTTCCCTCTCTTTATAACTTAGTAATTAATTGTAGGTTTCACTTAAACCAAACTAAAACATGAAATAAAAACAACCCAAAGTCATGAAAAAACTTAAATGAAACCCCTCCTCTAAGTTGAACATATCTTTCACACTTAGAAAATTCAAACCTAAAGTCCTAAACTAAGCATACCACACAAACCTTCAAAGCACAGACATTAGCCTAAGTCACCACTTTTAGCTTTAGGTTAGGTCAGTGTATGGCTTGATGTTATGTTTTGTTTTGTGATGAATGTTTTAGACTAGATGTTAGGGTGTATGATCATAGAATGGAGGGTAGGACGTGCTTACTCTAACTATTCTTTTCTACAGGGGATTGTGCTAAAAGGGCGCTATCATAAATAAAAATATAAATGATTCTTACTTGCAGGTGCTTATACCCCTTAGCATAATCCATAGGCCAAGTGGACTTAGTCACCCATATGTGGGGTGATAAGTCCAATATACATACTTGGAATTTGTGTGGTGTAATTTGACTAACCTTTATTTTGTAGGTGTTAGTTAGATTTATGCATTTTCTTTTCATGTAAAAATTTGTAGGTTTAAGATTTTGGAATGATTTTTAATGGGGATTAGGATGAACATTGGTCATAAGATCCCATCTTATGCACCATGTGAAGCCTTGGAGCATCTACCATTCAACCATCCAAAGAAAGAAGAATAAAGCTTAAAGACCAAACCCACACACACATAATAATGAATTCCTTTTTCTTAATTGTAATTCAATTAATTCATAATCCGAGTTGTATAAAGGTAGAGCTCGGCTACCCACATTTGATATTTTCAGGTTTGCACGATGGTGCCCGACCATAAATGGTCATTTATTCTTTTTGTGCTAGTTTTATAAATTGATTGATGTTTTTTAACTTATGCATTAAGTGGCATGCTTTTCTTAATTTCTTCCTTGCTTTATGTATGGCCTGGATGTGGATTAGGCTCTTTAGGGAAAAATAAATCTTTTACCTGACTTAAAAATTCAAATTAAAACTAAACAACTCATAACCTTACCTAGAGCTTGGGATTAAAATTAAGATAAAAGAATTAGCAATCCTTTAGCTGGATGAGTTCTTTCTTTATAATATCATGTACAATAGCATGTTATTTCACTCTTGATTAGAGGGCTTCCATCTTTGCCAGAGAACCCAGCTTGACTTATGAGGGCCATGGTGGAAACTCACCTCCTAAAATTGTAGCTGATTTTAGCCAACAATCTATTTTCTCATGCATTAGTCATAAAAGTCCGATTAGTCTTGAGTCAAAATAATTATCCAAAAATGAAATAAAATAAAATTTGAAATGCATTAGATTTAGGTCATTAAAGCATGTCCCTTTACATGATCTAGTCTTTTTAGGGGGTGAGTTTAAGGACTTAGTCTCTTTTTAAATAGAAATAGCCTAGCTATCTTGCATGAGCATAAAGACTTGCCTACATGAATTTAAAATCATAGGAGGAGTTAGTTGGCGGCCACCCTCCAGGTGGTTGTAAGTCCAAGCTATCGGGTGGTTTGTCCTTTCTTTTGGAGGCAAACCAATTACCCATTTTGCCTTAGATTTGGGTTGTGCTCCCGGCCCTCGCCAAAGCTCCCATGATTTAGGTTCTGAGATTGCTTTTCCCCTTAATGGGCCATAAACATAATCCCTCACCTCTTAAGTATTTTCTTAATCTTGTGTTAACGAATCTTAAGTTCTAAATTTCTAATGAAAAATATAACTCAAACAAACTAAATCAATTTCTAAAATGTAAAGCTTAACTATTGGATAGTTTGAGATGCTCGCTAGGTTTCCTAGCATCGTGAACATCTCCTACTTATTTCCATTTTGGCTTCAATAATAACTCCCTCTTTTTGATCTTCAAAATATAAACCAATCGATTGATAGTCCTTCCTATTGAAATCTTTAGAGATAATGATCATTTACCTTAATTGAGAGTTTTCCTAAAGGATCATGTCCTTTAGGATGTAATTAACTATGGGGGCTTGCCCCTGTAGGAAACTTAACGAACCCAATTTAAAATAAACCTTGCTTTACTTTTCCATATAAAGTAGAGGAAGAATCTCTGGTACATATGCAGACCAATCGTCCTTAGGAGTCCTTATTGAAGTGATTGGTTCCATTAAAGGGTAGTGACTTCTATCTTTCGAGATAGTACACTATACCTTGATGACATATCTGATCACCTAAATAAGTACATCTACGGATCTGTGTGGTGACTTACCAAGATGAATTTTTGTAAGGGTATCCTCTTCCTTTTCTCCCCATAGATTTGAAAGGCGACTCCCTTATAAGAATTTTTCACCACATCGCTCAACCAGGTCTTTTCACTCTTACTATTAGATTTGGGAAAGAGCCACACTTAATCACCATGCATGCTAAGAGATCACATGGTGATATCGACTCGCTAGGCTTTCCTTCAAAAAAAAAGCATAGAATGTTAAGAAGCTTGAGGAAGTCATTACTACTTTCATAGTAGATGCAAGTGTTCTAGTCTACTTTAGTGGTGAAACCATTATTTCTTGGACTCCATATACCACCCAAGATCGGCAAGGGGATTCAAGCACTAGCCTAGTTGAGGGTGTGTTTATGATTCCTATCTCTACACACCATGTGAGTGCTCAAGAAGAGGAAGAGGAGTAGGTCCACTTGATTCGATGCAAGAAAGTTATGATGAGCTAATTATGGGGAACTGCTACTACAAGGGTAATTATAAAGGTCTATATGGCTGAGGTGAGACTTTTTTTTAACTTAAACATTGGGTTCCTTTGCATTTATATATTTATCTTCATTTATTATAGCTAAGCCTGACCAATGTGCAAGAATTGGCTGAGGATGATTAAGAACACTCACTAGCCTCTTAGGTTATATATATATTGATAGTCTAGGTTGATCCACAAAACTAATCAATCTTTCTATAAGTAATTCTCTAGGCCACAATCCAAATGATAAGGAATTATATTCTCTTGAGCAATGGCTCCCATTTACAAAGTTTAGCTTCTAGCAATTCCCCTTAATGAAATTTTCTATTCAATTTTTATCTCCTTTCACATTTTTTAGCAACAACTTTAGCTTTATCCTTGGCCAACTTGGCAATGCCAAGTACAATCTAGAGACAGGGCTTACATCTACAAGAGATCGATGCACCTATCCTACCTTTTACTGTGGAGGCCAGCTTCACTTTTGTGATTATTAGAGAGATGTTGGTATTTTCCTTCTTTTGCTCATTGAAATAGTGGTGAGTCTATAAAGGGCCATCTTCTCATTTTCTAAGGAGTAATGTGAAGAAGGAACCATGGACAATCGCCAACTCATCAAAGCTCATCTTCTGTGAGAAAAGGCAGCTCTCTTAAAAGATGCCCTGGACTCGTCCAAGCAAGAAATAAGTGAGTTGCATTTGTAACTATACTTGGATTCATAGTAGAGGCAAACTTTAGAGGTTGACTACCAGGGTAATTTTATGACAATGAATACTGAGCTAACCCTACTTCAAAGCTTGGTCAAGTCGCAGAGGGCCACCATACTCCTTTTTGGCATCAATTTCTTGTATAATTACATGTGAAAAAGGGTGGACTCATCAAAGATTAACACTCATACCCTATCATAAAATTGCTCAAGAAATAGTGTATAAGGGTTTTAGCAAGTGCTTGTTGTATCATTATTTCTTTTGGTTTATAATTAAAATATTACTTTTTCTCTACTCCCCAATCTTATTTTCATAGAATTTTCTCTTTGGTGTGAGTGAATATTGTTTAATCAATTTTTTGATAATTTGCACTACATGTGATATCCATGGGATTGAGACATCATTTCTCCATTTAATGCTTGATGTGACATCCATGTTACTATGCTTTATTTATTGCTTCTATAAATTCATTATTACATAAGTGGTTGTCTTTATTACTACTTTTGACTTCAAGCAAGTAGAGTTCTTTTGTTAAGTAGAACTCACTCTCGCTCCCACTTTTGTATGGTGATCTTCCTTGTGATGGTGCTTCTAAAGAAGGTGACTTTGTCATTCCACCATGCCTAGGTCAAGGAAATTTTGACTTGGACATGTTCCATGTGACCTCTAACTTCTATGATTATTATATGGTAACCCTAATTTTTCATGTGAGTGATAGAGAAGAGAGAGTGATTCAATATGCCTCATATAGGTGAGTTGTGTATCACCCTTACCCACTTCAAAAATGGGTTCTAGCTCCATCTTCCTTGTGAGTGGATCAACAGCTTAAATTTATACCATCTGGTGCCCACCCAAGTTCTCCCCAACTTCATGGAAAACATCACAACTTTCATCCTTCACTTGAGGGAAGAGAGTATTCCATGGAGTATGAGCCTTTTGGTGATCTTCATGGTGATGGGCCACTAGGATGGGACTGCAATTTTTGGTGACTCTACTAAAGATTCATTGCCAAGCAGGTGCAATAGTGGCACTCTTGTTCATCAGGAGCTCATCATCATGGCTAATCTCGACTCTTCCTCTTCCTTTTTTATCTAGCAAAGCATCGACCCTGGGTAAGTCGGGTGTGTACGAGGAGATGTTGGAGAAATTGAAGGTCGGTCCTTGAATATTTTCAACTACCTGTATTTTTGTAAGGTCAACAACACCATCTACGGTAAGTTCCTTTTTTTTGTTGTATACTTGCTATTTTATATGCATCTTTTAGACTCACTCAATTTAATCATTCCTTCTTTCATGTTCACAAGATAAGCAGTCTTGGTGTCCCCCGAGCTCAAACCTGCTAAAATTCTTTGAGAAGGGGAGTGTGCTCCTAGAAAGTCCAAGAAGAGGTCAGCGAGCTCAATTCTAGTTTGTCGAACAAAGAGCAAACCTGAGGAGAAGAGGAATAAAACAAGTTTGTGGAGGACAACTACACTCCAAAGTTTGTTGAGTCGATCAATGAAGCCTATGAACTCAGATATGTCATCTACTCTAAGAAGTTCAATTAGCTTATAAAAGAGATTTCCAATGCATGCCCTATGTTGTCATGATTGTCCAAACAATGCACAACAAAGCCTATGATCTCAGATAGGTCATCTACCTAAAAAGTCTATATGAAAAAAAAATTTCTTAAGAGAAATGAGGCATGTTCTACGAAGTCCCAATTGGAGACTATGAAGAAAGATCTTTATCTTTAGAAGCAAGGATAGGGATCATTAGGCTAAGGTAGCTCAATAAGAGGAGGAGAAGAATAAGGTGGCACTAGAGCTTACTCACTTGGCCGAATTGAACATAGAGTTGGAACAAGAGATCTCTCATCCCTACAAGGAGGTTTACAAAAATAAGTTTGTTGGGTTATTTTATTCTAACGAGTACTAAGAACTACTTCAACAGAAGTTCAAAGCTAGTGTTGACTTCATGATCGCCAAGCTTGTGAAGCATGACCATTAGAATAATGAGTTCTTAGACACCTCCAATGTACTCACTTTCCTGGACTCTGATGAAGATGACAATGAGGGTAAAATAAGTTATTTTTTTCTCTTTTCTTTTGGCAAGTCTAAAGCAAGCATGTATTCCTTACTAACTTTTTTTGTATAACTTAATTTCATGAATGAAAGATATAATGTTTCTTTCTTCTATCAAGTACAATTATAAATGTTTTCCTCTCTTCTATTGTGTCCAATTATAAATATGTCCCTCTCTTCTATCAAGTGCAATTATAAATATTTTTATATGAGCGATAATAAAGGTTGTTTCTTGAAAGAATTAAGAACTTACTCACGTCACTGATGTTATACTTCATGTTGGCACTCTCTTCCATACTTTAAGGAAATATTGATTGGAGGTTAACCTTCCCTATGTAGTCGTGTAACTACTATGAGTTAGATGAATCCATTATTGTGCTTTTGTTAGCAAATCCATTATTGTGCTTTTGTGAGAAAAATACTTAAGTTCTTGGTTGATTTTTCTTTTACATTGAGTTTAATTATTGATCTGATTGGGAGTCAATTTTGCATTATAGTTTCCAACCACATAGAGTATTTGCCATTTTAATTTTATTTTCTGACCTTATAGGGTGATCTTACACTATAGCCACCAACATCATAAAGTGTTGGTCCTTCTTATGTTTAGTTGTTGACCTCAATGGGTGTTAGTCTTACATTATAGTCACCAAATACATAGAGTGTTGGCCTTTTTAAATTAGTCAATTATTACTCGAGCTAAAGATGGCGCACAAAGTCTCATGTATTCTTGGGCCAAAAATGGAGTGTTGAGTTACTTCATTCTTTGATGCTACCTAATCTTTGTTTTCTTATTTTTTAGAGACTTGAGTCACTACTTAGCTAGCAAGTAGATTCCATCACTCGGGCCAAAATGGTACACTAAGTATTGCACAAACATGGGCCAAAAATGGCACATCGAGTGATATTAGTCTATGAGCAACTCTCTAAGTAAACTTCTTTTGGCGTTTATCATTGATCTACATAATAATTCAACTTCAAAGCAAACACATGTTAGAAATTATTTTTGAAATTATGAATGATCATATCATTGAAAATAATAGTAAAGTATATAGGGATAATTGGTGAGCATAAATCAGGAACCTCCCATCAAAGATAGAATTTTTTAGATCCCTTGCACTCCAAGTTCTAGGTAGATATTCACATGAATAAGACTATATTCGATATGTTCTAGGACTAACACTTATTCCTTGATTATGAATTATCCATCCCTAATATGAGCAAGTTTTCCTTAGCACTTTGATGAGTAGTGATGTCTACTTTCTTTAAGACTAGGTCACTTCTCTTAAAGTGTGTTTCCTTTACATGGTGATTATACAGCCTAGCCATTCATCTCTTTGTTTCTACTTGCCATAGTGATGCTTTGATACTTCACTTTTTGAGCATATCAAGTGTGTATTCCATGGCTTCAATGTTTGCTCTTTTCCACTCATCAACATTGCCTCATATTTCCTCCATAGTTAAGACTCTTTAGCAATATAATTTGTACTCAACTAGTAAAATGATTTTCATTCTATTAGATAGGTCGAAGGGTGAGTGCCTCATAGAATTGGTGTGAATAGTTTTGAGGGCCCAGAGCATAATGAATAGTGTATCCACCTACTCACCTTCTGGTGCCTTCTTCCCTCTTCTTGAGTAGGATCGTTTTATTAGTGGCCTCGCTTAACTATAGCTCTATGGGTGATCTATTGAAGTGAACTTTAGTTTAATCCCTTGAGACTCACAGAAGTTCTTAAACCTTTTCAATGAATTATGGATTATTATTCTTGTTGAACACGATGTAGAGACCATACCTACCAATGATGCCAGTCCAAGTAAAATTTCTAACTACCTAGGAGGTTTTCTTGGCAAGTGGCTTTGTTTCTATCGCTTTCCTAAAATAATCAATCATGACAAGGATGAACTTTCTTTACCCATTGGGTCTAGTAAAGGGGCCTATTAAATCCATTCTTTAGATAGTGAATGGAAAGAGACTCATGATGGGTTGTAGAGACTGTGGCAATTTCTATTATAGTGTTATGAATTTCTTACATTATACGCACCTTTCACAAAATCCTCTACATCATTTCTAAGTGTGACTAGAAGTATCCCTATCTTAAGATTTTATGGGCTAGTGTCCTTCCCGAATGACTACCACATTCACCATTATGTGTATTTCTTTAAGGACTTATATTTGCTCTGACTCCCTTACACATTTAAGGTTAAGCGAGGTCACTGGCCTTTTGAAGAGCTCACCCCTAATAGCAAGTATTGAGCTTCTTTAATTTTGAATCTCCTTTAATACTTAGTTATTTCTTCTATTTCTCCAGTCTACAAATATCATTTTATAGGGTCAATCTAGCTTGGAAAGTATCTGCATTTAACTTGCATGAATTCTTCCTCATTCATGCATGGTTGGGTAAGTTGTATGATCATTACTCCTCGAGTCCACTAGCTTGGGATAATAAGTTTGGGAACTGGTTTTCTTTCTAAGTATTTACTCAATCTATTAGAAGCATTCTAATTGCTCAATCTCCACTTTTACCATGACTAATTATTTCTACAATGACTCATCTCTAACTTCATAATCTCCATTGGCTTGGCTCACTACTAATTGTGAGTCAAAATAGGTTATAACATGTATTCAGATTGATTATTTGATACTTTAAACATAAATTTGACTTATTATATGGCAATGATCCTTGTCAAAATTTTTAACACAATACTTGTGCATATGTCCTACTCACCTAATGAGCCATCAACATATAATTGTCATAAGGGTTCAAGATTTGCCAGAATGTCATGTGAGCTATTCAAGAAGAAAATTTGTTAATACCTAGACTTTAATTGTTGTTTTGGGCAAGTAAGATATGTAAAACTTGCTAAAGTCTAGATCATTATAACAACCTCTAGAATGATCATGGTTTATGAGTAAGGATTTGAGAGGGTTGTTAGTGACAACTTGGATTGAGTGTGCTTAGAATTATTGGTGTTGTCATTGAGCAGTGATAATCGGCATGAGTGTGAGTTTCTGAATAGGTAGTTCAATTTGATGCCTCATGCAAATTTGTTAATATAGTAGATGGGCCACTTCTTCCATCCTTCATTGATGAGAACATAATTGATTGAGTCTTCCCCTACTCTTAAGTACAACATCAAGGTCTCTCCTTCTTTTGGGGTTTATAGCAGAGGCAGTGATGCGAGAAGATTATTCAAGTCACAAAAGGATTTTTCACATTCTTGGGTCCATCAATTCTTTTTGCTCCTTAGAGAATTTTGAAGAACAACGAACAACAATGATCTAGCATTGTAGCGCTAGGTGTGGTGTTGTGGCGTTGCTAATCTGACGCTGCAGGACTATGCTTACTACCTCTGCCTCATGTTTTTCCTCTAGTATAGCCCCTAGGCACTGAGCTTATCATAAAATTTTCCTAAAATGAGTTTGATATAGCATCATGGTGCTACTGATATAGCACATAAGCACTAGCCTTATTATAAAGTTATCCTAACTTAGGCCAATTACGGTATCGTGGTGCTGCTTTTGCAATGCCTAAGCATTGGGCCTAAATTATTTTACTTTTTTTTGATAATTTCTTTATTACAACAAAAAATATACTTAAATTAAATATATTTTAACATAAATACACATGATAATTAAAATTATAAGATATTTTTACAATTTAAAATTTAAACATTTATCAACTATTTTATCCTTTCTCCCCAAGTCATGAGGAGGGTAATCATTCCTTCAGTTTCTCTATGTTATCTTAAAACTATATAGCAGACCCCTTATATGTGTAAGTTTAGAGTCAGTCATCCTATGCCTATCAAATATGAACTTGAAGATGATATTAACTGAGCTCCTCATGTCAATCAAATTACTTCCAACTTGATAGTTAGCAACCAGTGCAATGATAATGATTGCATCATTGTATGGGCTACCAATGGCAAGTTTGTATTTATTTCATAAACTTGTTAGACTATAGAAGTAGATGGTTCTCACAATAGGGAAAATGAGTTTACCTCTCTAAACCATAGTCTTTTTTAGGCTCACCTTTCTTAAAGATTCCTATCGCCTTCAAAAATAGTAGATATGACTCAATTAATGTCGACCATATGTGTGGGAATGGACTCGTTGCCATTTTTGATGACTCTGTTGCCCTTCCTTTTAGTGAACTCCTTAAGATTTCCCTCATTGATGAGTATATCAACTAGACTCCACAAGTGGCAGTACTCCTAAGTGTCATGCCTATGGTCATGATGGTAGGCAAAATATCTTGATTGATTATGAATTTCATTGGGTTTCATCAGTGGTGGTCACTTAAAATATTCTTTATTTTGGATAGTCTCCATAACTCAGTCATCCTCACCATAAAGGGGTCACTAGAAGGGGTGGCCGATAGCTGGCTTCTTGATAGTGAGTTGTGGGATTTTTGAAACCTTTCCCTGGTGCTTGTGCTTCAGGTCACCTTCTTTTTCTAACCTTCATGCATAAAACTTATCTACAAATAGTTTCTCTAAAGGAGACCTCCTTGCCAAGTCTTTTGCTTGAGTTAGCAACATCGATTGGATGATTTCATTGTACTCCTCTATATTCATATGGTTATTTGCTAACTCTAATAGTTCAACTTGTGTTTTTATTTTCTAGAGCTTGAGGGTGTATCTAAAGAACCCCTCCCTTAAATCTTGAGCAAGTGCTGCTTGGGCAACTGTGGATTCCAAATCTTTAATTTCAATGTCCTAAGCTAGAAACAGGTGATGAAATTCCTCAGTGGCTCACTAGGTTACGACCTCTTTGGAAATTTATTTAGGAACTTTTACTAGCTTCTGAGCATTGATGAATTACATGGTGAAAATTTTATTGAACTTGATGAATGAGGTTATGACCCCCATCAGAAGGCACAAAAATCATCTAGGGGCAACTCTTTGAAAGTGGTAAAGAGGAGATGACACTTCATCACATCATTTAAATCTAGTAGTGATATCATAGATTCAAACTAGGCTATGTGGTCCACTGAGTCTATTGAACTTTTTGTATGATTTAGGAAAGGGATTTTGAATCTATGTAGGGGACAGGCTTCAGCATTCTGAGAAAAGAAGACATTAGTTGATTTGGGTTACTTCTTTTGCACATCTTCTTCTTTACTCACACGTAAGACTTGTTGACCTCATTTTGGATGAGGTTAATATCATTTCTAAAATCAATAATTAGGACATCTAATCTTAGATTAGGAACCTCCAAATTAAGTTCTCAAGACACTATACCTAGTGACATAGCGCACCCTCCTTAGGTTTGATCTAACTTAATGGGCTTAGGTAGACTCAACCAAATTCCAAATTTGGATTAAATCAAAAATATCTAAATAATTTAAATTAGAATCAAATAAATCAAAATAAATGAATCTAAATTTAAATCAAAGTCAAATATAGTCAACCCATTTGATATAAGTTTAACTTTGGTGGGTCCCACCAAGTCAAAGGTCAACCTAGCAAAATTTGACCAAATAAAATCATTCAAATGTTCCAAATGATAAAATAAACATGTTTAATCATGAATCTAATAAAATTTAAATTTATTTAGGCCTTACTTAGGTTAATTAGATCACTTATTCTAATTGAACCTAAATGGGTCCTATTGAGTTCAAACCCAAATAAAATTGAAATCAACTCAATTTGATTGCTCAAAATTATATGAAATGATAATCAGAAATAATCCAACTCATAATTGGGTCCAATTTGGTCAAATGGTCATTTGACCCAAATGAAACCCAAGCTTAACCCATTAAGCCCATTTTGGGTCAAATGGGTTCAAATTGAAATCCACGTGAAATTAAATTAAATTAATCACTCCAAATCATCTAACACATGTAATTAAACATAATTGAAGTGTGAACATAGTTAATTGAGTTAAATTTGGTCATTTAACTCAACCAAATCCAACTTAACTCATTTAAGGTAAAATGGGTCAAGATGACTTGGAATTGGACTAAACCCTCATGTGGCATGGGTTAAGTCAATTCCTAATCATCCAATGGACAATCAAGGATGATATAAATCATAAATAAACCAAAAGGAAATGAGTGGATATTTTGACCAAGTAAAGATGCTTGGATGATTCCCCTCCTTCCTTTCATCCAAATTCCTTGGATTTTATCCAAGTGATATTTGACCACCTCTTGGATGATGGTTCCAAGGCTAAAATATCAATGGATCATCCCTCAAGCAAAAGAAAACTTAGCCTCTTAAAATAGGGAAAGCAAAAGAGAAAAGAGAGAAAGCTAATGAAGCCTAGCTCACAGCCAAGAGAGGAATGGATTCCTCCCCTCCAATTCTTTATCCCAAGATGCTCACAATGCCAAGGGGGACAAAATCCACCCTTTGGCCGACCCTCCTACCATCGATGGCCGAATTCGATCATCTATAAGGCCAAATACATGGCACTTGACCATGTATGGAAAGAGAGGATAAAGACCCTCTTCTTCCCTTCATTTCATCTCAAATTATTCACATAGAAAAGAGAAGAAGAAAGAGACCCTTCACCCAACTCCTTGTCAAGGATGCTAGAATTCGGCCAAATCTAGTGACCTTCATTCGCCTCTAATGGAAAATGATAGGGAGTGCATTTCTCCTCAATTTGAATGTTCCAAGACATTCTAAAGGTTGAGGTGACCTCAAATGAATCCTCATCACCACCCCTCACTGTCAGAAAGCTAGAGAATAGCCAAACTCGATGGAAAATAGCGCACATTGGTCTCCAAGGTGTTTGGTGGGGAGGCAAGCCACCAAATCACATCCACAGCTTTGTCACATTGAGGTGAAGGTGTTCGAGTCGATCCCACCACCGGAGATTTCTGGATTTGAGGTATGCTTCACAACAAACCTCTATAACATTCGAATTTGGTCCTTTGTAAAGCTAATTTGATCTCCAAGAGGGTCAAACTGAATAGATTGATTGCAAATTGATCCTTGATCATTTACAATGAAAATCATGTCAAATCGATCTTGGATCATCAAAAATTCATCAAATTCAGTGAACAACATCCGTCTCTCGCTGGAGACATTCATAAAATGATCTCCACCGTTCGATCCTTCTATTTGGAATGGATGGACAAGATCTAGCTAGATAATCTAATTAAACCCTTAAGAAAACTACAGAATGAATTGAAGCTCATTTTTTGATCAACAATCGTCCGCCCATGTTAACCGCTTTACCATGCGAGATCCGCATGATCCAATGGCACCACGCCATATGGCAAAGGTGCCACATCGCTACCATTTTAAAACTATAAATCTCATTATAAATAATTAAAAATTATTAAAAATGCCACAAAATTTTAAAAGAAAAATCATAGAAAATAAAATATATATGAAAAAAAATATAAATGAGGGCTCTATGGATTCATCTCAATGAGTAGAATCCAGTAAAACCAAAATCCCTAATTAATTTTTGAGTAATTTAGGCTTAATTTAGTTTTAAATGAAATTAATTAAACTCAAATTAAACTGCTATTAATCCAATTGAAATGAAACTTTGGGGAACTTAAATTGAAAATAAAACACACCTTAGGAAAAGTTTTCATGAATTATTTTAATGTAATTCAAGAAATGTCAAATTACAAACCTTAAAGTTCAATTTTAGTGAAATAAATTAAAATTAAAATTAAATGAAATAAATCATAAAATTGAATCAAATCACTTTAAATAAATATAATAAACATTAATGAACCTAAATATATCGAACAAACCTAGTGAAACATAATATACCACAAAATGCCCTAACTAGGTAATTAATTGAATTGATTAATTTAAATAATTTACTTGAACTTAGGAAAATCATAATAAATTAACCAAATTTCTAAAAATTATGAATAAATCCTCATTGGAATCCTCTTTCGAGAGAGAAATCAAGGAAAAATAAAATCTCAACTAATCCTCATTAAATTAGGCTTAACATAAGTTTTAATGAAATAATTAAACCTTAATTACTTTAATTACACATCTAATCAAGATTAAACATTGGAAATATGAAATTGGCAAGGAGCCCCACTTTCCATAAAAATTTCAAACCCAATTGATCTTTAAATTGGGAATTGTTGAATTTCCAAATCTCTAAGTCAATATAAATCAAATAATGAATTAAAAAATTTTCATAAATCACAAAATTCATAAAGTAACTTGAAATAATCCTAATTAACACCAGCACACTTAGAATAGTTCTCCAACATTCTAAATCAAAGAAGTTAATTACTTCATACTTAAGGGTTAATTAAACTAATAATGTAATGTTAAGTTTAATTAATCCTTAGGTTAATAAATTCATAATCAAACCAATCAATGCAAACTTAATCCATAATCAATGTAACTTAAGAATGGGTTAAAACACTAAACTAAGTGCCTTATGTTCACATAATTCAAACCAAGTGAACATGAATTCAACAAACATAAACATAACTCAAATTAAAATATTAATGAAATAAATAATTAACATATTTCAAATCAAACAAAGATGAAAATTAAATCAAATCAAAGAAATAAAATGAAGAATTAAATTTCAAAAGAATTGAAACGTCAAACCAAATTGAACTCAAAACTCAAATCATCTAAATGAAACTAAAAGAATTAATTAAGATACTTAAGGATCTTAGTTAAGCCTTTGGGATTAATCTTCATCTTAGGATGAAGGTTCCATTCCATTAGGGTTTAGGATGTTGAATAGAAAGATTCCACCAAAAAAGTGAAATTATATTCTACTCTTCATTCTTGAAAATATAAACTTCACTGTAACAAAATAAAAGTAAAAATAAAAATGAAAACAAAACTTATTAAATCATTTAAATTGAAACCATCCAACAACAACAACAAGCCTTTATCCCACTAAGTGGGGTCGGCTACATGAATCCTTAGTCTGCATTGTGTCCTATTATGTGTCAAATTCTCATTTAATTCAAGTATACTAAGGTCAATTTTTTATGTATTAACCATGTCTTTTTCGGTCTACCTCTACCTTTCTTAACATAAGAAAAATCTAATGCATCTACTCTCCTAACCGAGTCATTGGATGGCTGACGCTTTATGTGGCCAAACCATCTAAGGCAACTCTCTCTAACCTTATCTACCACTGGAGCTACTCCAACTTTTTCCAACATACTCATTTTGCATCTCTAAGAGTAAAGCCACTCATCCATCGAGCATCCTCATCTCGCAACACTTAACTTAGTCTCATACTTCTCTTTTATTAAACATTCGCACTATAAATCATTATAGGTCTTACCACCATCTTATAAAATTTTTCTTAAGTTTAAGTTGTACTTTTCTATCACACAATAGGCCAGATGCATTCCTCCACTTCAACCATCCAACTTGAATTCTACTAATAGTTTCCCCATCTATTTCACCATCATTTTGAACAATAAAGCCTAAATATCTGAATCGCTCACTCTTTTTAATGACTTGTTCACCTAATGTGACAATACTACCCCTATAACTTCTACAACTAAAATTACACTCCATATATTCAATTTTAGATCTACTTAAATGAAAACCTTTAGACTCTAAGGTTGACCTCCATAATTCAAGTTTCTCATGGACTCCCTCTCTAGTCTTATCAACAAGAAGAATGTCATCAGCCAAAAGCATACACCAAGGTACATCTTTTAGTAAATGCCTAGTAAGAACATCCATAACTAAAGAAAAAAAATAAGGGCTTAAAGTTGATCCTTAATGTAATCCAACTGAAATAGGAAAATATTTTGTCAATCCTCTTTTATGTTTGACAAAGTAATAGTATACATATCCTTAATGACTTGAATATAACCAATATTAACTCCTTTCTTTTCTAGAGCTCTCTAAAGAACATCTCTTGAAACTATATCATAAGCTTTCTCTAAATCAATAAATATCATATGTAGATCCTCCTTGCTTTTTATATACTTCTCCATCAAACCTCTTAACAAATGTATAGCATCCATAGTAGATCTACCTGTCATGAAACCAAACTGATTATAAGAAACTTTTGTATCACATCGTAACCTATGCTCATTTACTCTCTCCCATAATTTTAATGTATGACACATTAACTTAATTCCTCTATAATTTGCACACTCTTATGCATCACCTTTATTCTTAAATATAAGAACCAACAAAATCTTTCTCCACTCAACTAGCATTTTTTTAGTCTTTAAAATAAAATAAAAAAGATTTATAAGCCAAGAAATTCCTTGATCTCCTAAACATTTTCACACTTCTATTAAAATATCATCAGATCTTACTATTTTTCACACTTCATTTTCTTTAAAGTTTCTCCAACTTCAAATTTACTAATACAATAATTAAAATAAAATTCTCTATTTATTTTTAGAGTATTAAGGTCACTAAAATCAATCATATTATCATATCCTTCATTGAAAAGTTTATCAAAATACCTCATCCACCTATTTTCAATATCCTTTTCTAAGAAAAATATTTTATGATTTTCATCCTTAATACACCTCACTTGAGCTACATCTTCACTTCTCCTATCTCTTTGGTTAATTAACTTATACATACATCTTTCACCTTCTTTGGTATCTAATATATTGTATAAATCATTAAAAGCTAAATTTTTTGTAACTTTCTTAGAATCTCTCCATGCCACAATTCTCTGAATTTTTACATCTAAACTAAGTTTTATAACAACAATTCTTATTTTGTTATCTTTTCTATTCTCTACCAGGTATTTAAAGCACATTTTATCAACTTGCTTAATTTTTGCTTTTCTCCCACATAACATTAGCTTCCTTATGAACATCCCAATTTCTAAGCTCTTATAGCATGCTCTTAAAAATATTTTTTTAAGTATTTTTTAAGTGCCCTCACCTAATCCTAGGAAAATAATTTGATTTATTTTTTATCTTCCAATCTTTCATCTTAAAATCTAAGACTAATAATCGATGTTTAAATTAAAACCATCCAAAGGTAAAAAAAATCAAACAAACTCAAAATATAAATTGAAACTTGAACTAAAAAATGTCTAGCAAAGTCTTATCACACAAGCCTATTTTCCTCACACACTAGATCATTAAGTCATAGACCCTAAACTTAGGTTAGGTCAGATGATACTGTGATACTTGTGATGTGATGTCTTTACATGGTGTACTATATAAAACTACATATCTAGGATTATTTCCCATTAGACTAGGTGATAGGACGTTCTTTCTAGAACCAAAACATTATCTTTTGTAGGAGTTATTATAAAAAGGATTGCTATCATAAATAAATTAAAATATTATTTTCATGCAGGTGTGCTTAAATCCTTAAGCATAGCTCAATAGAACATATGGGCTTGACAAGGAGTTAATATTAAGCCTGTATATTTATGAAATATAAATGATGTGTGCTATTTAAATTTTCCTAACATTTATTTAGTAGGGCTTAGGATTTATTTTTGAATTTAAAATATAAATTTGAGCTTAGAATTAGGTTAGGATCTATGGGATCTAGGATTAATAAGAGTTGACCCTACCAGAAGATAGGTGAAAATGTCCCCTGTGAAACCCAATGGAGGTCCTTGAAGAAGAAGGCGATCCTAGAAAGAATACCCTTAGATATAAACTAGTAGTTCTAAGTTGGGTTGTATAAAAGGATTACTCTTTCTTCGGTACAAGATTCGCATTGGCCTTTCTTTAAATTAAATTAGCTTGATTTATTTTGGGTGCCCAATAGAATCAACCTGCTTTTCTAAGTTTCTTTCTATGTTGTGCATTCTATGATGAATGCTTCTCATAAGAAAAATTAAATTTTCTACCCAATTAAATCTAATCAACTCAAACATAAAAATAATGAAATTCAAAACTCCATATAAACTAAAGTCTTAGGAATAACCTTAAATCAATTAGAAACAATTAGCTCTCAAAAATAATGCAATCATATTGCTCTTAATTCTTAAATTGACCCCTTCATCCATTGCATAAAAGAGGCATCTGACCTATGAGGATGACCACCTTCTTGGGAATCCCTTCTTTAAATGATTTGCCCCATAAATATTTCTATTTGTATAAAATTTAGGCATAAATACATACCCAAGACCTTAAATGAATCTTAAGTTAAAATATCTAAAATCTGAAAAATGTGCATTAGTTTGATGCATTTCATACCCTACATTATCTTAAGGATTAGGGAGTGAGCATAAGTTCTTAGATTTTTTTGTTCTAAAAATACAACATCCTAGCCATCTTGCATACATGAGAATTGACATCATGAATTTAAAATATGCTTAGGTGGTGTTAACTGGTAGCCCCTCCAGGCGAGTTGTAAGTCCAGAAAAGTCTGGGATATGTTTGTTCCCCAAAGTGAGAGGAATGATTGATAATTCCCAAAATTAAATTAGGTTGAGCATCTGACTTGTGTTAGAAGTACCTATAGACTTAGGTTCTGAAGCATCCTCCTTAGATTAGGTCTTCAACCCTAGGCATTTCTATAGTCTTGTGCTACTATAATCTAAGCCCTAGATTTCTAAGAAAATATTAACTCAAAATCTAAATTAAATCTCAAAATTTAAATCCCAATGATAGGATATTTGATATGCCTACTGGGCATCCCAACATCAACAAGTATTTCCTACTTCATCTTGTTGGCCTTCCAAAAGAACTCTTTCTTCTTCGGATCATTCCCAATTGAAAATTCCAAATATCATTCTTTTGAAAATTAACTTAGAACTCTATAAGAATAATAGCTTATTTTTTTTAATCTAAAGTATTCTTAAAAAGAGACCCTTCTTAAGATGTTATCAACTATAGGGGCTAACCCTTATAGGGAACCATGAACCCAATTTAAAATAAATCTTGCTCAATTCAGTGAAAACTCTTTGGTACATGAAAGACCCATTAGCCTTATGAGTCTTTTATTAAATGATCGAATCCATTATAATAAGACATGTTTATCTTTTAAGATAATATGTTTACTCTTTCATGATACATTTGATCATCCAAATAAGAAATTTTTAAATCTTATGTGGTGTCATAAATTTTGCCCATCAGACCTTCTATGTTCTTCTTTAGTTGGAGGTTGTTCCATAATTTACTACCTACTTGCTTTGCAAAAGATGTTTCATACTTAATACATATCAAACATGCACATAATAGAGATGTTGAATTAAAAATAATTCAACAAAACTAATATTAACTTAATATAAATTACTATTTTACTTTCAATTCTTAGCAATATTACCAAAAACTTGATTGGTCTATTTTACTATATATTGAAGTGCATGTGTCAAATCAAGTATTATAGAATGAGTAGAGTATCATTCCCATGAGGATTAGACAAAATTTTGATATATTAAGTACTAATCTTTCCAAACTTAAATTTTATCTAACAAAATATAAAGTGCTTAATTACAATGACTATCTACTATTTTGCAAGATATTAAAAAAAATTCATTTTTATATTTTTTATAAAAATTATAGGTTTTTTCTTAATTTTAAGCTCTAAATTTATAAAATTTTAAGATATTGTATTATATTAAACTAAGTAGTGAATTAATTTTAAGCTATTAATGTCAACTAGAAGCAAAAAATGATATACCGTCTATATTTAGACAAGTATAACCAAACCAATCCCTTTACTCAATTGTCTCCCTAGTGCCAAGTAAATTTTGATTGGCTGCACTACCCATATTTCCTTTTAAATGATTGAGAATCCTAAAAATAATCATATGTTTAATGATTACTTAGCGCTTATATATTATCTAGCACATTATTTATTATATATGTTTCCCTTTTTACTAATTATTCTTCTGAGAACCTATATATATCTCTAAATTTTGCTTGATTTTAACTTTTCAAATGGCCATATCACAAGTAAATGAAGCATGGAGAAAAGCAAAACACCATATTCATTAAAAGTACAAACAATATTCTTATATTAATGCATAAAATATAGTTTAATATAATATAAATATCAAAAAGGTCACATAAATTTATAGCACTTTATAGATTAATGTTTCATAGTAGAGAAAATAAAAATTTCATTAAACATAATAAAATAAGATGTAGGATAACCAAAGAAAAAAAAAAGAAAAGAGCACACCGAGTAAGTCTTCTAAGTCTACTCTTTATGATCATCTACTATTTTTCTCATAAAAATGCTTGCTTTTGATCTCTTTGTTCACCACTTATTTAAGAAGAACACACTACTACCCTCTACACACACACACACACACACACACACACACACACACACACACACACACACACACACACACACACACACACACACGCACACATCATACAACACTTGGAATGTCACTCTCCAAGTGTTGTAACTACACTCTTACATACTCTCACTAGACTCACTTACTTTCCAAAAAACTTTTAGCTACTTATTTATAGCTTTTAAATCACTTACATAGTTATTGGTCATCTCCCTTAAAAAATTTCTCCAAAAACCACCCAAACTAGTTTACGAAACTGCTAAAATTGCTCTAATTGGGCCATAGTGCCTTGATGTTGGTTTTGTAGCACATAGGCGTTGTGTTCTTTGATTTTTATCTTCAAATTTCTAACTCTAACACCTCGGCACTATAATGTAGGCACGTTGGTGGTGCAAATCTAGTGCTGTGAAGCTGTCTTTTCTATTTTTGCATAGCTTTTCTTTTGATATTGAGACCTAGTGATATAAAGATAGCATCGTGATGTTGTACCATGATTCTGCATTTTTTGTATTTTTTTTCTACAATAAGAGATTTCATGTCATAAACACTTAAAATTAAAAATAAATCATAAAATAATAATGTTTTGCTTAAAACACATGTTAACTAACTAAACTTTTTCACTTATCAATCCCTATAAAGGACAAGTGCTCCCCTTTTATACTTTTGAATATAACATATTATAAGCACAAATAAAGTAAGTTGAGTACAAGTAGGAGCTCACTCTGACTCAAGACGAGAATGCTTGAGGGAGTTTTAATTTCGATGGCTAGTTATGGGAAACATTGTGTATCTACACTTTCCTTGGTTACTTGATAGCCATGGATGAGTATGATCATCGCTTGATTCATATGTATTTTGCTCTGAGTTCTTCTTAACTCACCATGCTTGAGGCAAATGAATGGCTATTTTTCTACTGACTTGGGTTCATTCTGACATTACTTCTCCAAGTGGCCCTGCCCTATTTATTTTGTTCATTTGGGTATATAATGTAAGCAATATTCTATCATGAGAGCTAAATAATTTGCATAATATATTCCCATTTAGAGGGACTTATTAGTTGGATGAACATAATCGAGGGAGATAGTGGTAGATGCAAGAAAGGGTAGACACAAATCAAGACTATTTAGTTAAGGGCAATAGAATGCAATACAATTGTGTGGGGAGATTCAATACATCTCTCATTGACTTGATTTCTAATTGAAATTTGAATGTGAAGCTAAAGAAAATTAGCTTCCCATGGTAGCCATAGTACTTACTCCACATGTTCATGAAGAAAACAATGAGAAAGAGAAAAACAAATTAACAAGTAGCCATAAAAGTGTTATCCCTTTTTTTTTTTTTTCCTTTTTCTTTATAATGGAAAATTCATTGAACTACGGAAATAGTAGTTGTAGTACAAAATATGTGATATGTGAAATAAAATATAAAAAATTACAAAGTATCACCTCTGATGTAAGGGAAATTTGTATTATCATTATGCAGTACTATAAGGAGGTTGAAATATGGCTTAGTGGATATTTGAATGATTTCCAATTGAACTCTAATTCCAAAAACTTTTCATGTTTTGAAAGTTGAATGAAATGATTTTAGGAGTAAATCCATAGACATAAGTAATGGGGCATGGTCTAAACCAGTCTTACTCAAATGTTTAATAGATTTGTGCTAAAATTTATTAGTCCATTCAGTATTGATTAGAATTTTGTCAAGCATTTTATAGATCCTCCCTCTAGACCAAATAAAAGGGTAGCTTGAGAAGCTTGGTATCCACTAATCTTACCTCCTATATTGAGTTAGCAAAGTCATCCATCACTGATTGTCTAGATTTTCTTCCTCTTCTTTGTTCCATTGCATTAGTAACCATATTAAAATCACAACCTACCAACTAGCATCCTTGAATAGTGAGGCTTATAGAATGTATTTTGTTCCATAGCTCATGCCTAGCTACCCTTAAGCATGTAGCATACACCACTGTGGCTTGTAAACTGAAGTTACAATAGCTTATGAAGAGGGGCAAGAATTGCACATAATCAATTATCACAGTAACTTGTAGATTTTGACTCCACAAAATTTAAATTTTGTCACTATAGTTAGTCACCCAATTAAAACTATCAAATCCTCTTAATTCTTTTGATGTCTTTTTTTTTTAAAACATTAGTTCCAAAACTACCAAAATTTCCAATTTATAAATTTTGATAAGATTTTTAAGACAATTTAAGGCAAAAGCCTTAAATATGCCATTTATATTCTAAGTAAGGAGTTCAGTCATTGATTTGAAGATGACTACCCCTAGTAACTTTAGGGAGTTTCATATGAAGTTAAAATTCTTACAAAAGAATTATCTTGGAAGTTAGCTGCAGCAATAGGGTTAAGATTCCTAAGTTCCCTTATGCCTACTATTAAATTTTTTTTCCAATTTTTGCACCAACCATTCCTCTTCCATCTCTTAAACATTTTTATTAATCACTTCGACATTAGCGATGACACTGTTATCATTGTTGTTGTCATCTAATGGGTTGATAGTATTATGTTTTACCCCATTTTCCTCTTCAATATCAACATTCCTAGCTATTGTTCCCTCTTGATAGTCTACTTAACTCATTATTTTCTTCTTCTAAATTGACAGTTTGCTTTCTATTTAGTTGATTAACTACATCCATGATATGGTTTGTATCATTATTTTTTGATGTTGCTCTCTTTGTAAAGATTGTTGGACCTATTCATCAAGCATTAGATTTTCATTCTCCTTACTAGCCATTATAAATTTAGCCAAGTTTTTGGTTTCTTATGGTCTTAATTTTAAATGGGCTACATACAAATTCTCTAAGTAATGCCCAAACATCCTGCACTTGCTATAATATAGTGGTTTTTTGTATTGAATTACTACATGCTACTAGTATCCATTAGAGGTTGAACCAATCCATACTTCTTATGTATAATTGGTGGTGATATCCATTTCTACAAGGACTCTAGCTACTAAAAGTCTAAAGAAGTTATATTTTGGCAAGTCTAGCCTGAGTGGTTTTCCAAAAATAGCTACTAAAGGGTACAAAACCTGTTTGTTGAACATATGTAGTTTTAGATTAGAGAATTTGATCCAACTGGGTATAATTGAAGCCTCAACACTATAATCAAAAGTCGAAGTCCATTTTAGAACCTTCATAAGGATATTATCAATGTACTAAAGCTTTTAGAGAATATTCATGCATAATTATTTTCCCTACTAAGTTTAAAGGCAATGTGTCTTTCGTTTAAGCCCAACATTCCATTCTCCTAATAGTTTAAGTTCATCAAAGTGTTTTCTTATGAAGCTAATTTTAGGGTGCCTAAATATGAATTTGCTAATGAGAGTGAACTTCAAAGGTTCAACAAGAACTGAAGACTCAGCATGTGTAATGAAAAGTGTTGGTTTCCTATTTTTCCTATTAACTCACTTAAGAAACCCATTTTCACCCTCTTCTTCAAACTTATAATGGTAAATTTAAGAGAACATCAATTTGGTGACTATATAAAAGCATTTTCCATTAATTAAGTTGTTGTTGATCAACACTCATGCAAGAAGTGTTATCCATGGAGACACAAAATGAAAATAGAACTAACAACACCAAGGTTCAATGGAATAGTAAAAATTGCAATGCAGTATTAACCCTAAGAGGAGCAGAGTGAGCACACTTTATGGTCATTCTTTGAATGTACTTTTACTATTTATTTTACATGTTTATTATTTTTATTTTTATGTATTGGGGATAATATGTTGTTCATGTGTGTGTGTGTGTGTGTCAGTGATGGGCGAGCATGTAGTATAGATTATTGCATATGCTATGATGTATTACTATGTAGTTGTCATTTCATGCTTTTTATTTATTATTTCTATTTTTAGTTTTAAAATTATGTGTAAATTGTAGCAGTTATTTATTTTGTATTAGATTAGTTTTTAATATTTTTCAAATGAAATAAGGGTTGGAGTAAGAAAAGAATTATCCAATCATAATTTAATCTACATTATATAAAAAATATTTGATTATTTATAAAAATAATGGAAGGCTTGAAACCAAAATCACTATTGCAATATTATTTGATAAATTAGTTGAATAAAAACTTTGCTTGAATTATATATTACATAATTAACTATGCTAGTTTATACTATCATTAATCACATTTATCTATGACATTAACTAATGCATTTCAAAATAAGCTAAGCTATACAGGAGATAAGTAGCAGATGTGCCCTATAAGTCATGATATAAATTAAATTTTTTATTCAACTTAATAATAAGTAACATAAGTTGGATAGAGAAAAGAGGAAAGTAAGTATGGTGTCTCCAACATCTTAAAAAAAAGTGATGTGAATCTATATCCACAAAGTAGAAATAAGGTCAAATGCTTGGATGCTTAAAAAATTTAGTATATACACCAAGCAATAAATCTTTCAAGGCATGAATATACAAGGGTTAGTGTTGTTGAAGGCTTTTTTCTTAGTAATAAAATTAATTTTATTGAACTTGTATTAGTTTATAGTAAATGTAAACTAATATTGTATGAAGTAGAACATGTATGGAGTATGATTTAGTATATTATTTTAAATGGGCATTATTTTTAAACAATTTGCATTAGTTGATTGAGTTTAGGTGTCATGACATTTCAATAAGGTGAGCGATAATTTTCTTCAACATGTGATCTTTTAAAGTTTAATTGAAGAATTTGTCTTACATAAAAATTTGTATGCATTAATCAAACATTGGCGTTTGCTTGAGGACAAGCAAAGGTTTAAGTGTGGAGAAGTTTGATTCCACATTTTTTTATATTAAAGTATTCATTTGGCACGTAGTTTTGCATAAAATTAAGAATTTTTTAGGCTAATGCTTTGGATTTTAAATTTTAAAGATGTACATTGATTGGAATGCAATTCAAATGTAAATGCACAAATTATTTGGAGATCCATCTAGAGCAAATTTTAGAGCAAATGATGTGATCTAGAGCTGATTTGACACTTAGGCACTCAGCCTGCTTAAGTACCAAGAAAACATACACATGAAGCTAGAAGACAAAGTAGTTCCACCTAAGCACTTTATTTGAACTCATTAATGATTAAAACAAAGACCTCAATGCTGAGATGTCCAAATTTTGGCGCCTAGGAACCAAACTAAAAATTGAAACACAAGTAAGGCAAAGAACCTAGTGCTTAGGCTTCTAACCCTAGGCCTACTTCGATTTTCCTTAAATTCATCCAAGTTTATGCCTTATCAAGGTAACATCATGTTGTCCTATATAAGAACTTATTATGGATAAATTTCAGACATCTCTAACAATTTTTCATCTCTTTTTCTTATTTTGGAGAGTCCTACGCAAGAAAATTGGTGGCTACTTTGAAGTTTTTGAGCAAAGCTTTTAAAGGAGAATCAATGAGCCAAGGAGACTAGGCCAAAAAAGATATTTCTTTGTTTTGTAATAATATTCATGATTGTTTTATATGGCTTTCTTTTATTTCACAGTTATTTAAACTCACCTTCTAAGGGTTATGATGTAACTATGTTATTTTTATGTTGATTTTGGTTTTGATAAAAATTTGAAATTTTGTTTTACCTTTACCACCATTTTTTTGTGCTTCGTGCCTATTAATTGATTGTCAAACTATAAATAGGTCAAAGGTCAAATCAAAATGGAAAAGTGAGGAATGAACTCATTTTGAACAAAGCACTACAGTGATAGGTTATAGGTTAAAAATAATACTATAAAATCATATAATCCATATTAAGATCCTAAAAGCTTTGATAGAAATTCTCTACATTGAATCTATCATTGAGAGGTAGATAATTTTTATAGAGAACATTAGGACCTTAAGCTTTCAAGGAGAAGGTAATGGTCATTATATACCCAAATGTGTGAGCATATCAAAATATCTTTCATAGCGAGCTATCATCAGAACGCAATCAAATCACTGAAAGTAAGCTAGATAATAAAGACATCACACATGATGAATGAAGTAAGTTTAAGGATGAAACATGAGCACAAACTACATAGATAATGACTCGCCCATGACAAATAGTGATCAAGGAAGACTGACTAACTTAAAACGATAGAAGTTTAGCAATCCAACCTTGATATGGGAACTTATTACACAAGAGCAATCGTAACTCAGAACAAGCAGCAAACCAATCATTCCAATGGCCCATAGAGTTCACCACTTGCCACAAAACATTCATCTAGAGCAAAGGTAAGTCTCCACCTATACTTATCTTACCCTATATGTACTTATTATATGTAACGCCCGTGACAAGATAATGACTTGCCCGTGACAATTGAGTGACCAAAGAAGATTAACCAACCTAAAATGACCAAAGTTCAACAATCCAATCTTGATATGTGAAACTATCACAGAAGAGCAATAAAATCAAAACATGCAACAAACCACTCGTTCCAACAGCCCATAGAGCTCACCACTTGTCACAGAACATTCGCCTCGAGCAGAGGCTAGTCCCCACCTATACTATATATACATACTTACTATATATAAGCCCTCCCCCGCCATGGATATTATACAAAAAGAGGATCCTTTTAAAAGGCAGGAGAGATTTTATCTTTTCTTCTTCTCTAAAACCAAAGAGCCTTTACCACTTTAGATTGAGATCTTTATAGAATGATAAAATCCAAAACATTTCTTGCACTTTATTTCCTATCACTCTATTTTTCATAATCCTATTTTCCAAGATCTAAAAAAGTTCTACTTCACTCCATGAACAAATTTGAATTCAACAACCATCATAATTAACCTTCAAAAAAATCAACTCCATTTAAAATTATAATCACACAAATCAACATAGATGAACCCCAATCAATAAGTTTTATCCATATTCTTTACAAATTTCTACCTTTATTATGTAGACATTTTTTGTAGATTTAAGTGTCAATTTTATTTTTGCTCAAACATAAAATTTGATGTCCGATCAACAGTGAGTTAATCTAATTTCACTAATTGTCATACAATCATCGGGTAAATGATACTTTATTCACCCTGCATTATTAGAAATGATCATGTGCTCTTATATATAAAGACTATCACCCCAATCAATAATCATACCTATTTTAACCCAAAAACTAAAACTATGAATACAAATTAATCACTTAATATATATAATAAGATATTTTTCAACTATAAGACTACATCCAAAATCTCAGATGACAAACCATTTGAATTTCATTTCATTTGCTTTCCTTGAATTCAAACAAAACATTTAATGTCCATGATGATGACAAGAAAATAAAAAAGATTGCAAACTTACTACAATATCCTCAAAATTAGATCTAACCAAGAGAGTACAATCAAATAAGCAAGACATTTCTCAAAAACAATAACAGTAAAATTTTACATTTTTCCATTTATCTTCAATATTTCTTGTATATATATATATATATATATATATATATATATATATATATATATATATATATATATATATATATATATATATATATATATATATATATATATATATATATATATATATATAGGAGCAGGAAAGGTTGTAATTCTACCACACGTCATATATGAATTTACAGAAAAAGAAAATATGACACCAATATTCCGATTGAAACAATGCCGACAGTAACGAATGCTTGTCCTGCTTCAAAGAAAATGTCGGTCCCCTGATCTGGCAGGCTTTGCCAATCTGTCCTCCTGGAATAAAGCAGAGAATCAAATGAGAAAATACTCTTTCAAATGAGAAAATACTCTTTAACAGCAAGTTCAGACTAAAACAAAAAGAATCAAAGAAGTTGTTAGGTGACACCTTAAGTCGGCTATCACGATGCTGATGTTGTCTTGTGACCTCCGGTCCTATAAGCATAACCAATATTAAGTTCTACAGAATGCCAAGATGAAATTTGTGCGGACAATGAAAAATAAGGGGGCAGTATTATCGATAAAATACCAAAGCGGCCTGAGCTAGTGCTTCACAAGCGAGCTGAAAAGAAAAAAGGACAAAAGTGATTGCAACTTCCATCTGAAGAAAATAGTACTGCGAATGAATTTGGATAAATAAAGCATGAACCTGAACATCACCATGTTGACGAAGATGATTCCTAACAAAGTTTACAGCATCAGAGCTGACATTGAAGCCAATTTACCCGAAGTGTAAGTTTGTGCTCCAGAAATATTTGAAATAGAAAAGATTGATTAGAAAAGAATATCATGCCAAAGAAAAATCATTCTTAAGAGATATAGCAGGGCAGGTGAACCTTTTTATGTAGTCCCATAAGCCATCGGATGCTAGTAAAATAAATTCCACATCAGATCCAAGATGTATGTGAGAGATTTCTGGAGTGGAAATTACCAAGTCGTCTTTAAAATTTATTCTGGCAACAGAACAAAAAAAAAGTCAGACGAGCAACTGGGTTATCATCATTATCATTAAGCTTAGTGCAACTATTTTGAGTCAGCTTTAAGCATCCTCATTCACCATGTATCCTTGTTGATTTGGCATAAGGTGTTCAACATATTTTAGTCAAATGTTATTGAAACAACTTCTGTGCAAGTTACCATAGGTCAGTTAACAGTGGTCTTACTTTGGCAATTAAAAAAGGGGATTTATATACATAGCACACAATTCTTATTAATTTACATATCTAACACCTGATCTTATTATTTATATAAATAATGTTTAAATATTTAATATCACATCAAAAATACCACTAATATTGATTTTTTGAAGTGAAATGCATCTTTTCATAAATAGAAAAAGTTTTGTACTTGTAAATATAAAATTTTAGGTGCAAGATATGTAAATGCATAGAATTGTGTGCTATATTTGTTAAGTCTCCCTTAAAAAACATGATCTTGAGTTTTCTTGAAAATTGAGAATGCAACAATTGTGTATGTTTGGAGTAGTGTCATGTGCAATATGCTTGGAGCAAAGATGGGCCAAGTGTCATCTATTGATGATGAAAGATGACTCAAGAAAGAAATAAGCCAACTTACTTTCTCTAAATGAAAATAGGAGATGGTAAAGTTTGTCCAATTTATAATGAAATAATCATAAATATCTGAAAATTTTAACAAAAACTTATAAATAAAAAAAATCAAAGAGCAAACAAATTAATTTTAAAAAAGGTTTTTTATTACAGCTTTTTTATCAAAAAACATGAATATTAAACCAATCAAGAACAAATCAAGTTAAAGCATATACAAAGTACAAACATGTCTCATACACATCAATTTATAGACTCCTTAACCAGGCTAATAGATAAGACATAATATTAATATAAATTTAGATATAAGCTAATCTGAATTTCATTTCTAAATTTGTCAAAAAAGTTGAACCAACACAAGCTACCAAACTCATAAGTTATGCAAGACCACAAAAACGGCACAGTAAGGACACAAAATCAACACATTGTGTGCACCAAAATCAACAATTACAAGGACAATTGTGTGGATTACATGAAAACCCAAGAAATTGTGGAACTATTAATGTACACCAGAGCTTCCTTCATCTTTACTTCTCTTTTTCCCTACTTAAGCAATAACACTAAAGTTCACTATGTAATACTAATAGCAGTTAACGCATTATGTCAAAAACCACAGCCACCTAACCACCAAATCAATTTGCTCAACTTAAAAATACTCAGCTCTGATACACTCTTTGTACGGCCAATTACTAAAAAGAGGTGAGCTCAAACTAGCTTTAAATGGGCAAACACGGTCATAGCAAAGTCCAAGGTGAAAAGTCACATCTAGTCAAGTAGGAGGCCTTAGTAAAAGATTCTCTCAACCCAATCAATGCCAGCATGAATTTGTTCATTTAACAATCTGCCCATTCATCTCACTATATTGTGTCGGCCAAATGAATCTTTCTTCTCCATTGTGTCCTATTAAGTGTCAAATTCTTATTTCATTCTAATAAAATAAAGTCTCATCGGCAAGACCATTGTTGTGGTAGAGTGATAGAAGATTTTAAAAATAGTCATGATAGCTATGGATTTGGAGTGATTAATAAAGAAAGTAGGACTATATTAGATTTTGCTTTAAGTTAAGATTTTATAATTGCTAATATTTTATATAAGAAATGAGATGAGCATAATATACCTATAAAAATAGATCTAGTAAAACACAGATTGACTATTTTCTAATAAGAAAAAATTGATCGCTTAGAGTGTAAAGATTGTAAGTTATTCCGAGTGAAAGTTTAAGTACCCAGCATCGACTATTAGTTTTAGATTTTAAGATAAAAGAATGGAAGATGAAAAATAAATGAAATTATTATCTTAGGATTAAATGAGGACCATTTAAAGAATACTAATAAAAAAATATTTTAAGAGCAAGCTACAAGAGCTTAGAATTTATGATGCTCATAAAGAAGTTAATGTTATGTGGAAAAAAAAATAGTAAGTAAAATTAAACAAATTGCAAAAGATGTACTTAGAGAATCAAAAGAGAAAGCTTCTTTTAATAAAAATAGTTGGTGGCAAAGTCAAAATATGCAAGAAAAGATAAGAAATAAAAAGTATTGTTATAAAACTTGATTTAAATATAAAAACTCGGAGAGTTGAGAAAGATATAAAGTGGCTCGAAGAGATTCTAAGAAAGTAATAAATTATGTAAAAAATTTAGCTTTTAGTAATTTATATAATAGATTGATACCAAAGAAGGTGAAAGATGTATAAGTTAGCCAACCAAAGAGATAGGAGAAATAAAAATCTAGTGAAATGTATTAAGGATGAAAATCATAAATTGCTTTTCCTAGAAAAAAAATATTGAAAATAACTAATGAGATATTTTGATAAATGTTTCAATACAACAACAACAACAACAACAAGCTTTTATCCCATTAAGTGGGGTCGGCTATATGAATCCTTCGTCTTCATTGTGTCCTATTATGTGTCAAATTTTCATTTAATTCAAGTATACTAAGGTCATTTTTATACATCTTAATCCAAGTCTTTTAGGTCTACTCTACCTTTCTTAACATAAATCTGCCTCTACTCTCTAGGTCATTGACGGTCGCTTTTATGTGGGCAAACCATCTAAGCGACTCTCTAATCTTATCTAGGAGCTACTCCAACTTTTCTCGAACATACTCATTTGACATTTTATCTCTAAGAGTAAAACCACTCATCCACAGCATCCTCATCTAACTTAGTGCTCTTTTATTGGCCAACATTCGCACTATAAATCATTGCGGTCTTACCACCATCTTATAAAATTTTCCCTTAAGTTTTAAACTTTTTCATCACAACGCCGATGCATTCCTCCACTTCAACCATCCAACTTGAATTCTACTAATAACATCTCCATTTATTTCACCATCATTTTGAACAATGAGCCTAATTATCATTCTCGCCACTCTTATTAATGATTTGTTCACCTAATATCACAACACTATCACTAGAACTTCTACTAAAATTACACTCCATATATTCGCTTTTAGATCTACTTAAACAAAACCTTTAAACTCTCCATAATTCAAAGTTTCTCTTGGACTCCCTCTAGTCTTATCCAAGAAGAATGTCATTAGCATACACCAAGGTACATCTTCCTATAAAGAACATCCATAACTAAAGCAAAAGATAAGGGCTTAAAGATCCTTGATGTAATCCAATTGAAATGGAAAATATTTTATCAATCCTCCTTGTGTTTGGACACAAGTACTCTAGTATACATATCCTTAATGACTTGAATATAACCAATATTAACTCCTTTCTATTTTAGAACTCTCCAAAGAACATCTCTTGAAATTTATCAAAAGCTTTCTAAATCAATAAATATCATATGTAAATCCTTACTTTCTCACTTCTCCATCTTAACAAATGTATAGCATCCATAGTAGATCGGCATGAAACTGATTGTGAAACTTTTGTATCACATGCACATTATTACTCTCTCCCATAATTTTAATGTATGACACATTAACTTAATTCTCTATAATTTGCACACGTCACCTTTATTCTTAAATATAGGAACCAACAAACTCTTTTCTCCATCTTGGTCTTTAAAATAACATTTTAAAAAATTTGTAAACCAAGTTGATCTCCTAAACATTTCCACACTTTTATTGGAATATCATCATTCTACTTCCACACTTTCTTTAAATCTT
The DNA here is from genome assembly GCA_021442155.1 of Cymbidium sinense. Taxonomy (NCBI): domain Eukaryota; kingdom Viridiplantae; phylum Streptophyta; class Magnoliopsida; order Asparagales; family Orchidaceae; genus Cymbidium; species Cymbidium sinense. Next base: position 89,842,455 of record CM038221.1, on the reverse strand, counting down.
TTCTTTTACTAATCTGATGATAAAATAAAATTCTCTATTTTTTTTAGAGTATTAAGGTTCTTAAAATCAATATTCGATCCTTCATTGAAAAGTTTATCAAAATATCTCATCCACCTATTTTCAATATCCTTTCTAAAAAGTATTTTTTATCTTCATCCTAATACACCTCACTTGAACTATGTCTTTACTTCTCTTTCTTACTTATACATATATCTTTCACCTTCTTTTATCTAATATATTGAATAAATCAAAAGTAATTTTTTTATCGTATATTATTTTCTTAGAATCTCTACTCTTTATATCTTTCTCAATTCTCCAAGTTTTACATCTAAATCAAATTTATATAGCGCTTTTATTTCTTATCTTTTCTTTGCACTTCACTCCACACTATTTTTATTAAAGAAGTATTTCTTTTAATTCTTCAAATTTTTTTTGCTTAATTTCACTTCTTCTTGTTTCCATAATATTAGCTTTTTATGAACATCCATCCCAAATTTCTTGTAAGCTTCTTAAAAATATTTTTTATTTGTGTTTTTTAATTGTCTCATCTAATCCTAAGATAATAATTTGATTTATTTTTCTCTTACAATCTTTCATCTTAAAATCTAAAACTAACAATCGATTGCTTAAACTTTCACTGGAATGACTACAATCTTTACAATCTTCTGATCTAAGATCTATTTTTCTCATTAAAAAATAATCAATCTATATTTTACTAGATCCATTTTATAAGTAATAATATGTTTCTCTTTTCTTAAATAAAGTATATATAAAATCATAAAATAGAAAATCTAATATAATCCTACATTCTTTATTAGTCATTCCAAATCCATAACCACCATGAACATTTTAAAATCTTCTACACTCTACACATGTCCATTTAAATCTCCTCCATAAATATAAATATTTTTTCTTTGAGGTATCTTTTGTATTAATCCTTATAATTCATTCCAAAATTTTTCTTTTGTTTCAAACCTACTTGAGGAGCATAAACACTTATAACATTGATAATCTTAGTATCGATAATCTTTAAAGCTATAATTCTATCTCCACATCTATTAATATTTATAACATTATCCTTCAAACATTTATCTAAAATCACACCTACACCATTTCTAGTTCGACTCTACTTGAATACCAAGTTTCTTAAAACTATCAATCTCCTTGGCCTTCTCTCCCCAACCCATTTAGTTTCTTGAACACATAAAATATTTATTTTTCTATGAACCATAATATCTATTAATTCCATTAATTTACTTGAGTATTATTCCAAGATCAACCTAATTCTAGTTTCATGGACTAACTTCTTTGCATCCGATCTTGCTTATTTAACACCCGCGATCTTTGCACATTTTTCACCTTTTATTCAAAATGTAGCGCTTCCAGGATAAGCATTAACCAATGATTTAAAGCGTTTGGAAGGATCTAAAAATATGATTGATTTTAACAATCTTAATACCTTAAATAAAAATAAAAAAATTTTATTTTTATCACCGTATTAGTAAATTTTAAGTTGGATAAGTTTTTTAAACAAATGAAATGTGAAAAAATAGTAGGACCTGATGATATTCTTCTATCAATGTGGAAATGTTAGGAGATCAAGAAATTTCTTTGCATACAAATCTTTTTAATGTTATTTTAAAGACTAAAAGATGTTAAATAAGCGGAAAAAGAGTTTGTTGGTTCTTATATTTAAGAATAAAGGTGATGCACAAGAGTGTGCAAATTATAGAGGAATTAAGTTAATGTGTCATACATTAAAATTATGGGAGAGACTAATTGAGTATAGGTTGTAAATGTGATACAAAAGTTACTCAAAGGTAGATCTACTATGGATTTTATACATTTGTTGAGAGGTTTGATGGAAAAGTATAGAGAAAGTAAGGAGAATCTACATATGATATTTGTTGATTTAGAGAAAACTTATGATAAAGTTTTAAGAGCTGTTCGTTGGAGAGTTCTGGAAAAGAAAGGAATTAATATTAGTTATATTCAAGTCATTAAGGATATATATACTAGAGTTGTTACTTGTGTCCAAACACAAGGAGGATTGACAAAATATTTTTTTTTCTTTCAGTTGGATTGCATCAAGATCGACTTTAAGCCCTATGGATGTTCTTACTAGGCATTTACTGGAAGATGTATCTTGGTGTATGCTCTTTACTGATGGCATTCTTCTTATTGATAAGACTAGAGAGGGAGTCCAAGAGAAACTTGAATTATGGAGGTCAACCTTAGAGTCTAAATGTTTTCGTTTGAGTAGATCTAAAATTGAATATATGGAGTGTAATTATAGTTGCAGAAGTTCTAGTAGTGTTGTTGTGACATTGGGTGACCAAGTCATTAAAAGAGTGTGATTCAGATATCTAGAACTCTATTATTCAAAATGACGGTGAAATAGATGGAGATGTTATTAGGAGAATTCAAGTTGGATGGTTGAAGTGGAGGAATGCATCTGGCCTGTTGTGTGATAGAAAAGTAAAGGAAAACTTAATAAGATGGTGGTAAGACCTGCAATGATTTATGATGTAGATGTTGACTTCCACACATGATCCATGAGTTGGATTGAATTTATGGAAAAAATTCGACAACGCAATATCGCTCAAATCAAAGCTGAAATACAATAGACGTTGTCAAAACTAGTCGAAATGATCTCCGATTGATGAACATACTTTGCTTCGCCATCGCGTTCAAAACGTCAAAATTGATTAGATATACATATTCAACAATTGGCCGATCAAAAAAACCCGTCGATCGCTATCGCGCAGTCGGGAAATCCTCAAATGACATCCATTCGCAAAATTCGCGTCGTTAGCGTCGAAACGTCGAAACCTATCAAATGAGATTGTTGCTAATTGGTGAGCTGCATGTCAAGCCGTTAGCGATAATGCGCGTTTTGAGCGAAATTGATCCATCAAGCCGACTTGCAACCGCCTTGATCGCGAACGGACTACGTTGTGTCGTAACTAACCTAAGATTGGCATATATATATATTAATCACATAATGATGTTGCTGCGAAAAGTTTAATTAGGGTTTATTTAAAATCCACAAAAAGAACCCTTTATAAATACCCCTATTACCCAACCCTAATCCTCATAACACTCTCCCAACAATCTTTGACTCTTCTATTCACAGCCGCACCTCACTCCTCTTAGTTCGAGCTTCCAAACCGAATGAATCGCACCATCCGTCCTATCTCCCTCATCGCTCCAACATCGTACAAACCACGCCGTCTCCTTCCATGCGTCTCCCTTGTTCCGGCTTTCCAAAGAACCGGCAGAGCACCACCCAAACAACATAACCGGCGACCCTCTTCCTCGGTCGTTTCTTTTCGTGACAAGAATCCAAGTCGATTGAACCCCTCCCTTCCTTCCTTTGCTACTTCCGGTAAGGTGAACAGCCCCTCCGCCTCAATATTTCAAGCACCCTTAACTTGATTTCAGCCAAAAAGGTATATGATAGTGAATCTAAATGGCCGTAGGATTCGTGTTGCTATCTCCATGCTATATGTGATTAAAATCTGCTATATTTCATTGCTGAATATCTATTTCATTAGGTGAAATTGGAGAAAGTAATGGCGTTTTGTCATTTGGCATGAGATGGATGGAAGATACTTAGAAACATTTAGAATATGTGCTTGTCATTACTATTTGGCAAACCCAAGTAGAAGATGATCAAAATGTTAGGATGATTTCATTTATGCCCTAATTTTGCTTATATTTCACTATTAAATTGTTGTTGTATTTATCAAGCTTGAGATAAGTGGTAGTGATTTGATGTTTGACAAGAAGAGAGTGGAGTGGAGTCTAGAGCCGATGTGGAGTTATGGTTGTTATCATTGTTTGGTAGGCTCGAAGAGTTTAAAGATGAGAGAATGATAGGATCGTGATGGGATGTGATAATTTCATTTGTATCCAAATTGCCTCACCTTCATGGAGTAAAATTATAAGAAATGTTGTGATCATAAATACATGTTCGTTGCTCAAACACAGCAGGGAAATTTGCTAGACTTAAGTACTTGTACATGTTGCTTCGGCATGGCGAGGAAACCAGGATGTCTCTTATGCAAGTATTGAAGGCCTATGCACGCTTTCTTAAACATGGTGGGTTTGGAAGACCTCTTAAGCCGCGGTATCGCAAAACACCTACCATGCACGCATCCCATAAGCGTGGGGGGAAGGCTTTAGCATTCCCAATGCCATCGAGAGGCTGCCGAATTTCATTCCAAACGTCTGTATATATGCTTGCTTAACATATTAAATGTTTATACTTACTGCTTCAATATAATTGCAAATATTTGCTAGATATGAGTACTCGTGCATGCTGCTTCAGCATGGTGAGGAAACCAGGATGCCTTTTACGTAGGTATTGAAGGTCTATGCACGCTTTCTTAAGCGTGGTGTGTTTAGAAGACTCTCTAAGCCACAGTGTCACAACACACTGACTATGTATGCTTTCTTAAGCATGGTAAGAAGCTTTTGCACTCCGATCTGACAATCGGGATGATCAGACATTGAAATTTAATCAAAATAGAGATTGATAATAAAATAGTTAAAGAATAATATTTGAAGTTTAAACCAGTAATAAGATCAATATAATTGAACTAAGTCTAATATACTAAGCTGCTGAGACAAGATTAGACTTACAATTATCTGACTAACAATAGTCTACAACAAGTTAAATACATATCCAATGCAAGCAAAATACTTGAATGAATAAGAAATCCACTGTGCAATGAAATATTCAAAAGAGTTGAAGTCGAATATGAATGAAACCTACAATATACGCCACCAAATTTGCAACTCATCTATGCTAGCAAACAGAAGACGTTAATTTAAGTTATAAACAAACATTACATGCTTTATAAGGTGTTTATAAAATTCAATTTGGATATTCTCAAATTTTGTATGAAAATCGAATGAAATTATATTTCATATGCAATGCATCATAAGACAAACTTATGATTCAATTCAAATACTTCAAAATTTATATCAATTCATCGATATCAAAGTGCATGTTAGTTCTTTAGAAATAATAAATTCCTTAAAAATCTATATAAACACTTGAATTGAAGCACCTGACACTACGTTCAATGCTTAAACTTAGTGTCTCAGAATGTTGTCGGTTGATTAGGTTGATTCGGTAGTAAGTTAACAAAACCTAAAAAATAATAATATTATAAGAATTTCAACTTAGTAAAATATTTGAGGAATTCTATCGTGATCTAATATTAAATTAATAGTCGACGGATGGAAGAGCAAAATAATACATATCTCGATGATAGCTGTGTTGAATGAAGATTTCAACCGAAGGGGATACTACCATCAAAATATGTTTAAAATTTCAAATCAAATTAATGTAAATTAAACATCAATCTAAATGAAAATTCTCATGAATTATTAAACTCAAAATAACTAAATGAAAATCATTAATCTAAAAAATTTAAAGTAAAATTCAATTCACTTTCCGCAATTGTTAGTTGAAGGTGACAAATTAAGAAAATTCCTCAAAGTCAAGTGTATTTATGTTGTCAATGTCATGCCGGAAAGACGCGTGTGTCTCCGTTGTACATTGCTCTATGATCGATTCTGATTTCATCGGGTGTGTCGTCAATTATATCATGATTTATAGCGTATGCTCTCCAGGCTCTCGAGTTGTGACTATAAAGTGCACTTGATAGCAAAAAATTCTTTGTTGGGTTGACTTAAACTTGTCTCCTTCCAGTCTACAAGATTTTCTTGAACAACGAATCATTGATTAGGTTCAGTACCTCCTCTAACTAAATAAACTAGGGACCAAGACAACCCGGGATGACGAAACCATGTGATCTTGATCGGGCGCGTCATCATTCCCCCACCCATCCGCTTTTAGTTAAAATAATGAATTTCATAAGTTACAATTTTATACTCCACATGCTGCTACTATATGCTACGCATTTAGCGATCTAACGATTAGCCTTAACCAAAGTTCTCTCTCAACATGGGAGGGGTAATTAACTATAGGTGTTTGCGCCTATAGGAAAGCTGGAACCAGATCTAAAGTCCTCATAAAATGAGAGCGAAATCTTTGGGTAGTGTCTTATCTACTATTCCATCTGCCTTATAAAAATTTAATAGGCATGAATCAAATTCTCTTTATCGAGAGGTCGGTGGCGAATTTTCGGAGCCCACAGCAAAATGTTGCCCAATAAAAGAGAAGCATAAGACGAAGTCATGTTGCAGAGATGAGGATGCTCAGATGGATAAGTGGCTTTAATCTTAAAGATAAAATGTGAAATGAGTATGTTCGAGAAAAAGTTGGAGTAGCTCCAATGGCACATAAGATTAAAGAGAATAGCCTTGGATGATTTGGACAAATAAAGTGTTGGCCATCCGATGACCCGATTATAAGAGTAAATGTATTAGATTTAGCTTATATTAAGAAAGGCAAAGGTAGACCTAAAAAGACTTGGTTAAGATGTCTAAAAATGACCTTAGTTTACTAAAATTAAATGAGAATTTGACACATAATAGGACACAATGGAGAAGGATTCATGTAGCCAACCCCACAGTGGGATAAAGGCTTGTTATTTTTGTTGTTGTTGTTGTTATTGTTATTATTGTTGTTGTTGGCGAGACCATTGTCGTCTTGGTCCAAGATGTCACCAAAAACTCACAGAAGAAACCAAGCACTCACCCAGCTGAGGTGCAGGGTGTGTCAGCGACGCCTCTCTCTGGGCAACCTGTAAGTGCTCAAAGAGTGGAAGAGGGTGAGGTTCCCTTGATCTAGCACTAGAAGGTTGTGATGAGCCGGTTAGCAGAACCACCTATTCGAAGGCGATTGTAGAGGATTTCCTGGCTGAGGTGAGACTTGTCTCTATCTTGTATCTCGGGTTCCTTTGTTTGCTCTTCTGAACTTCCTCATTGGTCGCAGCTAAGCATGACCACTATATAGGCATCGGTTGAGGGAGATGAGGGGCACTCACTAGCCCTTCCAGTTCTCTCTTCTAGCAGTCCAGGTAGTTCTAAGAAACTAATTCACCTTACTATGAGTGATTATTAGGGCATGATTCAATGATGAGAATATCATTCGCTTGAGCAATGACTTTCATTTCTGAGGGTCTGGTCTTTAGCAAATCCTCTCATTGAAATTCTCTTTTCATTTTTTAACAAATTCCTTTCTAGTCGTTCAGTGGCACCTTAGCTTTGTCTAATCAACTTGGTGGCAATAAGTACGATTTCGGTAGAGGGCTTACACCCAACAAGAGGCAATCATCAAGCCATTTGCTTTATCTTCCATTGCAGCAACCAGCTTCCCTCGATTGATATAAGATGTTAGCGAGTTTTCCTCCTTGATGAGACAACGAGTCTTCTCTGACAAGGGGTGACATCGAGAAAGAGCCATGGGAGCTTAATGACTCATCTAAGTATGATGTTCTGCCAAGGGAGGTCATCCTTTTAAAGGAGGCCTTGGACTCGTTGAAGCAAAAAATAAGTAAGTTGCAGTCGATGCTAGAATTGGAGTCGCGGTGAAGGCAATCCATGAAGGTGGAGTCTCTGAGATTGCGACTATGAGGGTCGAGTTGGCTCTGCTCCAGAGCTCAATCAAGTTGCGAGATTTCCCTCTTCTTATTTAGTGCAAATTTTTGTTTAATTACATGTGCAAGAAGGGTAGACTTGACGAAAAGTGGCACTCAAACCTTTTCATTAAACTACTCAAAAAATAATGTATAGGGGTGAAGTGAGTGCATGTTGAATTTCATTCTTCCTACTTTTTAATAAAAAAACTTGCTTTTTCTACTCGCCATTTTCGCTTTCCTGACTTTACTTATCGATGCTAGTGAACATGATTTGATTGTTTTTGTTGTAATTTGAATTGCATGAGATTTTTATGGGATCGAGTAATCATTTCTTCATCTAATGTCTAATGTGATATCCATGTTACTACGCCTTACTACATCTATAAAATTATTCTTACATGAGTAGTTGAGCCTTTATTACTCATTTGACTTCAAGCAAGTTCATTTCCTTTCCAACGTAGATCACACATCTATTCTTGTCTAAATGATATTTTTCCCAATGGCGCTCATAAGGCAGGCGGCTTCAATGTTCTTGTAGACAGACTAAGGAGGTGTCGGACTTATATCAATCTAGCATGACCTCAACCTTCTACGACTTCTGTTGTGGCAATCCCATGTTCTCGGTATGGATGGCCGAAAAGAAAGACTGATTCAACACAACTTGTGCATCCTTCTTGCCAACTTCAAAATCAATTTCGACTCCCTCTTCCCTGTGAGTGAGTCGACATCCTAAACTTCTATAGGTTAGTGTCGGCCCAAGTTCTCCCCAACTCGGTGGCAAGCATTACCACCTTCATTCTATGTTTGTGAGATGAGAATCTAGCTTGGAGCTTGAGCCTTTTCTAGTGAGTCTTCATGATGAAGGGCTATAAAGACAGGACTATGCAATTTTGAGACTTTGTTGAAGATTCATAGTCTAGAGAACAAGGTGCAGCGATGGCGCTCAAAGCCCTTGTTCGTCAAGAGCTCGTCGTCATGGCCAATGTCGACTCTTCCTCTTCACTTCTTATCCAGCAAGGCGATACGCCCGCCAAGCCGGAAGCCCAAGAGAGTTGGGTGTTGGAAAAAGAGATGAGCAAAATCCTGAACATTTTCCTTTACCTCCATTTCACCAACATCACAAGTGTCCTTTATAGTGAGTACTTCATCGCATACTTGTTACTTATTACGCATTTTTCAAACTCACCCTTTCTAATTATTGTACTTGTTCTTTCATAGGAGAGTGACCTCGGCACCCCCTCCACTTGATCCCCATGGTCAAATTTCTTAAGAAGGGCGAGTACGAGGTAGGGAAGCACAAGGTTGGTGAAGGCGGGTGAACTCCCGCTGAGGTCTCCGATGAGGCAGGGCCAAGTACAACCCCCACGAAGGCCGCCGATGAGGCCGGAATAAGTATAGCTCAAAGGAAATCTAGGAAGAGGGCTACAAGCTCAACTCCTCGAAGTCGCCAGCATAAGGACGAGTCAAAACAGGAGTAGGAATATGAAGATAATTACACTTTGAAATTATCTAAGCCAACCAATGAAGCCTATGAACTCAAGCAGGAAATCTTCTCCAAAGAGTTTGATGATCTTTTAGAGAATATTCCTAATGTTTGAATGTCTTATACTGACAGGACCGCTCAAGGGATGGCGGAAGTCGATCTGGGAGTTCTGCTAAAAGTTTTGGTCGAGAGAAAAGTCCTGAGTTCTCGAGCAAATCTCAGTCCGATAAGTAGAGCCTCATCCTCAGACTGATTATTCGTTACTTTGAACTAATTTGACTGACTATATTATAGTGATTCTCGTTGGGCTTTTCAACACATTGTCGGCACCCATGGCTAACTCGTCTGATGAGCCATCCACAAATAGTCGCTATAAAGGTTCTGGGTTGACTGAGATGAACTACTGAAATTGACAAGAAAATCCACAAGCACCGGGGCTTTGACCACGGTTCTAAGCGAGTAAGATATATTAAACTCACTTAATTCTATCGATTATTTCAGTGATCTCACAGAGCGGTCAGCTTGTCGAGTACAGATTTGAGTGGGTTATCTGTGATAACTTAGATTGAACGTGCTTAGAAGTATGGTTGCAGTCGTCGAGCCGAAATAATAAATGTGAGTGTGTTATTTCATGAACAGGTAATTTGACTCAGCACTCACAAAGATTTACTAATATAATAGATGGGTCACTGCTTTCATCTTCCATGATAAAGACAGAATCGATCGAGTCATCTCCAACAAATGATAACTACAAGGTCTCTTCCTCCTTTAGGCTTTATAACAAAGGTGGTGATGCAAGTAGCATTTTCAAGTTGGAGAAAGTTTTCTAATATTTTGGAGTCCACTCGAATCATTTTGCTCTGCCGGGAATTTTGAAGAGCGATGAACAGTGCTCCCCGATCTTAGAAATGAATCTGTTCACCCCGACTACTCGCACTGTGAGCCGTTGCACCTCTTTCATAGTTTGGATGAAAGCATTTCAAGTATCATCTTTATTTTATCGGGATTTACCTTTATGCCTTTAGGAATGATAAGAAATCCCAAAAATTTGCCTGACTCTACATCAAAAACTCACTCTAGGGGGTTAAGGCGCATATTGTACCTTTCAAAGTGGTGAATATTTCCTTGATGTCTTGACTGTATTGTATGTGCGATTTGCTTTTAACCAATAAGTCATCAGCGTAAATCTTTACATTCCTTCCTTTTTACTCCTTAAACACTCAGTCCATCAATCTCTACGTCGCCTCTATGTTTTTGAGCCCGAAAGGCATAACTTGGTAATAGTAGAGTCCATCTCGAGTGATAAAGGTCATCTTTTCTGAGTCTGTGGAATGTATTTGTATTTGATGGTATCTGGAGAGCGCATCAAGGAAACTCGTTATTGAGTAAATGGCTATCGAGTAGACAAGTGCGTCTATCTGCAGAAGTGGGTACCCATCCTTTGGACATGCCAAGTTCAAATTAGTGAAGGCGACATACATTCTCCATTTTCTGCCTGACTTTTGCACCATAACCACATTCGACACCCACTCTGGATATTGAACTTCCCTAATAAAAATAATTTCAAGTAGCTTGGTGATTTCTTCTTTAATGGACTCGATTAATGGGTTAGGCATCTTTGCGAACATTAAAGCAATGAAAAATGATATTGATATCAATATTCAGCATCTCCGTTGCGGTCCAATAAAATACGTCAACATTACCCAGTAAAATACGTCAGCAAAAAATAGAGCTAATCTTAAGACTCGCCCGTGGTCTTGCAATGTTGAGACTTCTTCTATCTCCTTGAGGACTTCGATCCGGTTCACGCTACATCTAACTTTAAGACTTGACTGTTTGGGCGTTTGTAGCTTTTGAAGCATTTGTGAAGAACGGTGGCGCATTCGTTGTGATTGTTTGAAAAACTCGTTGAATCTGTTGTCTTCATGTTGTCGCGAAATGGAGAAATATCTCTGTGGCTATATGAACTGAATAAATTTAAACAGAATGAACAAAAATAGAATAACTAATAATCATATTTAGTCTAAGTCAACTAAATTATATTGACAGATTGCACATCACTTAATAAATAATACTACCTAATTAATAATATTAATATTAAAAGTACAAGTACAACAATGCGTCGAGAATATTAAGCATAATATCCATTGATAAAATCTTTTAAAAAAAATTTTCATTCTTACTCTTAGATCATCATTTTGATGTGTCGCCTTATATTCGTCCATAAATAGTTCTCATCTCCTCGTTATTTCTTTGGACACCTGAGAAATTTTCTCCCATAATTTCTTTCCCTATGTGAAGTGAATATAAAACAATACAAACCACAATTGCAATACACAGCTCTGGACTCAGTATAGATCCTTAAAGTCATAGTTCCTGATAAAAAATTTATATTAACAATAAAAATATTAATATGAGGACGGGTGACATTGCAAAATATTTGATTTTATTTCTTACATGTCGACATAAAATTGAATGAAAAGATTCAAGGTTCAAAAATTATATCAGAGTTGAATTGAAAGTTCAATTGTATGATGTAGCATATTAAAAGACATAAATATAGACAAAAAAAGTGATAAAAATGACAGATTAAAAAATAAATTAACGTACACTGCTAGTGTATGGTAGTTTCATCTTTAAAGTGAATGATATAGTCGATAACTATCGAGTAGTATTATAAAACATATAAAATTGGAAAAATGCATTGTAATAATTGTGTGAAAAGTAAAATTAGCAAAGCACTCAAACTTCTTAAGAGAGAAGTAAACGATTGGGGCTAAGGAAAGCTAGAAATAAGAGCAAATAAAATGCAGGAAATTTGTGAGTGCATATTATGTAATTGCACAATGCATGTGATATTAATTGTCATCTTCTAGATGTTACCTTGATTCCAAAGTCAGAATAACACAGAAATACAAAACTACCTTATTATTTTCCACTAATGTTAACAAAAATACAAAACTGCCATATTAAAGAACAAACACATCATAATATCCTTTGGCATAACCATCAAAGATAGAGAAAGAGCTTCCTTGTATACAAGAATAAGCATGATGTTGTCAATGGAAGTAGCAAGTGCCTTTCCTTTCACATTCTTTTTCCACCTTTTAGGGAAGAGTTTATGGTACACCTTTTAGCCTTTTGTAATATGGCGAAGTATATGACAATGAACACCAAACTTCTTGATGGCATTTAATTTAAAAGTGGAAGCAAGTTTAGAGCATTCAGTAGCAACCTCCCAATGTTATTGTACCTCATAGAGTGGTTCCTGTTGTAGATTTCTTAATAAACAATTACTATAGTACCTCATAAAGTGGTTCCTATTGTAGAAAACTTATGGATTTTACCTCTTAATTGCAGTTGGTACCAAATCCCTTTCACTATTTTTCATTTTTCCTCCCAGAGACAACAATCATCAGCAGCTATTGTATTTTTTTTTCCTTCACAATAGATTAGACTGGTATCTCACCAAAATCACCAGCAGCTCCCCTTGATTTTCTGCTTACTAGAACATAAAAATTTCCATGATTTTGTTCATATGGCAGATTTAGTGGCCTGTGGAATACAGTGTAGACCTTGTGCCTTAACCTATAGCAGCCACCAGCGTCAAGCAACACAACAGCAGACGCAGCAAACACTAGCAACAATAAGGGACTTATGCCCTTAGGCACTAGGCAACAGTACCCAAACCAAACCCCACACATGATGAAGATAACCACATAGGAGGAAGCTAGGAAAATGAGAAAATATTTAGCATCACTTCTAAATTGGTTTTCAGAAGAATTACAAGTCATTAGATGAGCACTTACAACAGAGATTGTTCTAATCCACTCCTAAACAAACTTTTTAAATGAAATAAAATTACAAAAAACCAATTACAGAACTTGAAACTAAACTATAATCCTATGTGAAATATCATCATAATTTTAATTTAAATTCAAACAAAACCTATCAAACAAGTTTAAAATTTTAAATTTATCTTTTTCTAGTTGTAATCTGAAATTGATCTGACAATCTAGCTTCTGAAGCAGTGATCCATCGTGAATAATGTCTAATCAATGATCCAGTCACACATATAGACTCTTGGTGGCATTCGTTTCAATCACAAGAGCAATCTACGAATCAACATTATTCATAATTTTCATAAAAGTCGTTAAAGTTTTAGAGAGGTGAGGCATCATTATAGTTCTTTATATGCATGTGAACATGATGCGAAAAATGTATTGATTGAATGGATGTAAATAATATTTTTGAGTAGAGAGGTGGATAACTATTAGATGCACGTAATTAGTATTTCTCGATAGAAAAATTGCAGATGAAATCTTAAGTGTCGACTCTAACCTAAAAATAACCTAATGTACTCCAACAGTCCATCAAAACTCCAAGTTAGGACTGAGTGAGAAGATAAAGATGCAACAAGTTACTAGAAGACTAGTTGCAATGATGCCGGCAAATACGTAAGAAGAGTGTATCAAGAATCTTGCAAGGAAAAGAAAGTATCTTCAAAAGAAGTCAAGGGCAAAGAACACAACTTCAATCTAAACACACCGAAAATTTCTTTATTACTCTCTACCTTAACCATTTATACTACATGTCTATTTATAGTACCCAAAGCCACACCCTGCTATACACACATAACCATAAAAAAAATATTAAAAATAAATGAAGAAAGGCATGTCTGCACCGTGGACTGTAATGCTTCGTAATCTGCCTTTCACTTTATCACCATTATAATTCTCCTCACCAATTCTATCTTTGTCAAGTGTTGCTCAATATTTCACCAATTCATTCTATAACAAGGCACACTTGGACACGAGCTTATTGAAAATGATTTATAACGAGCTTAATGACATTCGTTTCAACATTTATTTCATCTCCTTTCACTCAAGCTTCAAGTATACAAACACAACCTATAACATTTTGGAAAGAATTTGCACACATAATTCTCAACTAAATATATAAGATGATTGTAAGCGATGATTGATGATGGACTAGCAAGGGTAAAGGAAAGCTTTAACAAAGGCAAATAAATTATTCTTGACCATCTTGACAACACATTAAGCAAATAAGAATCTATAAACAAAACTTCAAAATGTGGTGAAGATTACCTTCTAGAAGTAGTATAAACAAATATGTCAATTAAATCTACCATAATAAGGAAAAAATTCAAGATTTCTACTTTACAAATGTTGAAATATAACACTATCTAAGGCATCTGTAATTTGCTCCCGTAAATATTTCATCTCCTCAACTCCTTCTCCGTCCCGTGTCTCCAATTTGTGGTATGTTGACTCATTTCTACCATTAAGTAGCCCAACCGATGTTCAAATGCTTCTGGTGAAACAAATGATTGGTCGTTGTCGAGAATGTTGAACTCAATGTCATATGGGTGACGACGATATAATTACGCAAAGCCATTATAGCGAACTATTTTAACCTCGCTTCAAGAAAGTACGGCATATCAATGAATAACTCATTTCTTCTTCCACACTCCAAAGGCTCGCTTAATTACACCACTAGCGAGGTCGCGTTTATTAAATAATTCTTTTCCCGTAACTAGCCTTTCAAAATCAAGAATATGATATTTTGTTTCCGAAAAAGGCTTTAAGAACCCTCGTTGAATTGGATAACCATCATCAACAACGTAATATTTTCTTGTTTAAATTTATAATTAGAAGCTGTAAAAAATATCATATTTTTTGTACTCAGTGGATGATTCGTTCACACGGAGGAAGCAATGGGAAGCTTTACGTCGAACATCATTACTGAATATGCACTATCATGTGCATTTCCTTTCCATCCAACCATTAAAAAGGTGAAGCACATATTGAAATCACATGTTATCACATTCTCAGAGGCGCACATCGACCAATGTAAGAGACATTTTCGTTGATGGCACACGCATCGTATGTGTTCATCGCTCAATACAATCCTACAATAGAATTTCGTGAACTTAGGTGATAATCAGATATGATCATTTTCAAATAAACTTACAAATGAAGTATACCTTGAAATATGGCATGTATCGGCAATCATGTAGAATCTCATTAAGTATATTCTGGAAAGTTGAATCTATCGGCTTTATAACTTTAATTGATAAACGTATCAAAGCATCAAATGCCATAGAAGTATCTTCTTATGATTTGGATGAGCTAAAATCGCCGCTACGCCCGATAGATTCATAATGCGATAAAATATATAGTGTTATGGCCAAGACTTCTCTAGTTGTAGTTCTAGAAGATCCACAAAGTTCATGTAAATTTTCTAATTCCTGTAGCAGATCAGTGAAAATAACTTGTGACACACGAAACATGTTATAAAATCTCCCTGGGTATCTTGTTAGTAACTCATTGATCCATTTTTCACCAATAAATCAAAATCATACATGAAGTCTTGCAAATATAAGTCTCATAGTACTCATGTATTAAGCATACTACAATAACAATCGCAGTCATTGGTTGATCGTCATCATCACTATCCATAACTACAATTAATGACAAAAAATATACGTCACTATATTAACCATTATAGATTAAGGTACTAAATAAAATTCTCGTAGTAACATATGATATATCAGGTACCGCTATCATATAATTTATAAAGAAAGTTCAAAGATATAACGTAAAACAAGTACATCAAGTAAAAAAGAGCAAACTCTCCACTACCAGATCACGGAGAAGTTTAAATTTTGACAAATCAGAAAACATCTTTTACTAAAAGCAACCTAGCTAAATATCACGTGTTTCAAAATGATAGCGTAGATAATGAACTCTCCGTTCAGGTGTCATAGCCACAAAGATCTCTCGCTTGTTTGCATCTTCAAGCAACCTCGTTGAATGCAGATAAAGTGGAATATCTTCGAAAATTTTAGTGATTTATCTAAAATAGTGATCGCCTTAGATAGTGATGATGGTGCAGTTGCCTTATTCGCTCTGGAAGTGCATGCACTGACTAACTCTAATATCTAATGTTGGAGGAATCTAGCACCTCTTTTTTTTCTGACCTCTCGGAGGTAGAGAACGAGCATGACTAGATTCTGTGGGATTACGGGCATGTAACAATTCATTATCCAATCATTTGAACCAAACCTTTGCTCGGAATAATTTTGTTCTTGCACAATGTCGTCAGCTTCTTGATTTGGTGTCCAAGCATGGGCACCTGTGGCAACCACACCACTGAACATGCGATCTAATTTCTCTTCAATTTCAAGGTCTAAGCCGTAATATCTAAATTTCTTCGCATTTGATAATATCTGCAAGTACACATACAATTATGTTCAGATGTTATGTTCATATGAACTATTTGTAGAGTTATTAGAATGGACAAATATGTATACGAAAGTTACCAGTATTTTTTCTCACCACCAATCGTCTGATGCGTCAATCGTCTTCTTTGTCAAATCCCATCCCAAACTAGTTGATTCTTATTTCAACTCTTTCCACAATTTCCAATCCTTCTTCAATTGATCCCATTTATTTTTAAGTTGTCCTTGTACTCCCTTCTCTCTCCTTAAAATTTTTGGATAAATTATTCCAACCCTCTTTATTAAAATAGTCGTGCCTATTACCCAAGTCTATCTCCTTCGACAAAGATCACAAAAATATTATTTTCACATCTCTCTCCCAAGTAGACTCCCACCTTCCCTTGGTTTCCATTTTAAGCTTCCTATCATTATCACACAAGCGATGAAACCCAGATGAATCAAACAACAGAGGATTGCAATTATTTAATTTGGTTAGGCAATGCTAAACATATAACATAACTTATAGTGAATAAACCATGAGTTCTTTAAAACCTGATCAACATCATATTGCATGTGTAATAAGTGAATGCAATTTTTATCAAATTGTAATATGTGTCATAACAAAATATCTTAGTTATTGTTCATAATCTTTTTTCAAGTTCCTAATATCTTATCATATAACTATCACGAAAATATGAAACAATACATATTTTGACTCAAAAGAAGATTCTAGATCTGATGAAAGTAAAATCAAAGTTTGAGATAAACCATGTAGAAAGATACGATGTACTAAATCTTGAATTTGATTATTCTTATTTAATGTTTAATACTTAATTAAATCAAACCATTCGAATATGCCTTTACGTAAAAGGAAGCAAATAGAAATCATATAATAAACTAAAGAGAAACTTGAAAAGAACAAGGAGGAGAACTATTCGAACATGCTAATCTTCTTTTGATTTTAAGACCAAAAAAGGTTTTAAAATCATGATGCTAAACAAATATAGTTCTTAAGTTGATACGGTGTTTTTTTTTTTTATAAATATAACGCGACCAAATTTATGTTTTGCTTACCGTTCTTAAGTTGCAATTGGAGCGTCAAAGGGGCTCTCATTTCGCATGATTAATGTCGAAGTCATATCGAGATGTCAAGGCATCTAACATCCTCCTCGATTCGGTATGATGTACAAAGAGCTCTTATTAATAGTTCTTTTCACCTCTTTCTTGCATATTTAATCTTGTTCTCAATAAATGCAGGATTTCAGTGCAAAACTTTCAGACTTTGGCTTGGCAAAAGCTGGTCCTAGTGGCGATAAGACTCATGTTTCGACTCGAGTCACGGGGACGCAGGGTTATGCTGCCCTGAAATACATTGTCACAAGTCATTAATGTTTATTTTCAAACTTCATGCAGCTTATATAACCTCGTGGTTGGGAGCTTTGGCTTCACCATGGAGGTCATGGGTTCAAAACTTACATATATGAATGTGTTCATGAGTTTATGATCAAATTCACTGAAAATCTAAAAAAAATCATTCACTATTTGTTATTAATAAGCATTTCCATCATTCTTGCTTGCATTTTAGGAAATTGTTCCTTATGGAGCTATTTGTATTAACTTTTAGTATGGGACTTCAAAATTTGTTTGAAGTGCTGATATCTAAGTTTCTTGCTTACATGCTAACATTCATAAATAGTTATTTTTTTTCAAATGTTCTTTCAACTTTCTGAATAGAGATGACTCATCGATATATCATTTCCTAATTCTCATAATCCTTGTTTCCATCTAATCTTAAAGTATTAAACTATCTCTGTACAGAGCACTTTCTCCATCTAAATAGGCTCATTTTATAGAAATTGTTGTGGAAAAGCTTAGTTTTTGAAAGCCTTAAGCCAAATTTAATTTCCCTGAATTTCCTCTCTAGCTCATTGGCACTTAGCACAATCTAATCTCCCTAAATTTGAAAATAGCTATTTTAAACATATGAAAACATACAACAATGACTATCAAAAAATTTTGAAATTGGGCCTCAAATTTCATTTGTCATCTCATCGTGAAAATTGACACAATATGTTATGTATCGATGATTCAACTTCATCCACCTAATTGAAACTTTTTTGATCGATTCTGTGGGCATTGAAAACATTTTATTCCATAATTTTATTCTCTTTAATAAGTAGGTAAAATGCATTGTAAGTTGCATCGACAACTATTTTGAAACCAAAATATTATAAAATCAACACTTTGACTAAAAAAAAGATTATGTAAAAACATATAACAAAAAAAAAAATCAACACTCATAGAGCACCAAATGCTCAAAGAAAAAATCAAATAAGACGACCTTCACAGATCCATTGAAAACGGGAGAAGATGCTTACGGAAGATGATGCTTACCTTCACAGACGACTGAAGACGGTAAAAGAGAGGTCGGAAACGGAAGGAGGAGATCGAAGCCCTAAACTCGGATCCGATGCCCCGTAAAGAGAATGAGAGATCAAGCAGATCTATAGAGCAATGAACGAGAAAAGACCCACGCACGGGAGAACAGTTCTTGTCAGGGAGGGTAGTTTAGATAATCTTTTCACGCAGCAGCCTCCTTCGATCCGCTCGAAGCCGTAGCTTCCCAAATATCCCGGAAACAAATGGACGAACGGCACGATTGGGGCCACGCTGCAAACGAAACGGTTCGCCAAACCTACCAACGGCTATCAAATAGCAAGCCGGAGACTGATTGAGATTTCCCTTGACAATAATCTCCTTGCCTCCAGGAGGGAATTTGATGACTACATAATATGTCGACACCACCGCTTTGAATATGATAAGAAAATGTCAGTCAAAGATGGCATTATAAGTGGTTTTATTAATAAAATCGGTCATAACCGTGAATTGCTTCTTGTCCTCTTCTCAAGTTATAAAAGGGTAATCATCCCCTCAGTCTCTCTTCGTTCTCCTGAGAAGCTATACAATGATCCCCTTATAAGGACGAGTTTAGAGTTTGCTAATCCCAATTTATCAAAAACGACCTTGAAGATGATATTGACTAAGCTCCCCATGTCAATAAAAATACTTCCAACCTAATAATTAGCAATCAACTCCATGATGACGACTGTGTCGTTATTTTGGTTACCAACGACGAGTTTGTCCTTTTCTGAGAAACTCATCAGAAATATGGTAGTAGGCGGTGCTCGTAGCATGGCGGCTGACTTTATCTCTTCAAACCACAATCTTTTTAGGCTTGCCTTTCTTGAGGATTCTCAATCCCTCTAAAGATAGTGGATACACTCCTCCAATATGGACTGTATGTGCGAGGACGAGCTCATTATTGATTTCAACAACTTTCTTATCCATCCTTCTAATGAATTCTTTGCACTTTCCTACTTTGATCAACTTGTCAACTAGATTCCTCAGATGGCGGCAATCTTTAGTGTCATGCCCACGATCGCGATGATAAGCGCAATACTTTGAGCAATCGTGAACTCCGTCGGCCTTTATGGATGGTGGTGGTCGTTTAAATTTTTTTTTTTATTATTATTGATAGCTTCCACTAACTCGGCAATCCATACCCTAAAAGGAGTTGCTAGAGAGAGTTACAAGTAGTCGCAAGACTTCTAAAATTTTTCCCAAGTGCTAGTGCTTAAGTCACCTCTTTTTATCTTATGACATTAGTGCTTGAAACCTATCTCTAGGCAACCTCTCTGAAGGAGATTTTTTCATCAAGTCTTTTGTCTGAGTCAACGACACCGGCTAGACAACTTCATTATACTCCTCAACAATCACATAAATGTTCATCACCTCCAACAATTCGGCGAGTGTTTTAGGTTATTAGAATCTAAGGGCATATCTAAAGGGTCCCTCCTGTAAACCTTGGGCAAGTTCAGCCTGGACAATTGTGGGTTCCAATTCTTTAATCTCCAACATTTGAAGATTAGTGGTGAACTTCTCAAAGACTGCCAAATTCCCTCATATGAAGAGTATGGGAATTTTTCAACAACTTTGAGCACTAGCAATTGCAGAACATTCTCTTGAAATCGCGAATAAAGACACAGAGACGTGAAAATCATCTAAGGGCCAACTCTTTGAATGTGGTAAAGAAAAGGTGACACTTCGTTGCGTCATCCAAATCTAGCAGTGGCATCGCCGATTCAAAGTTAGCTAAGTAGTCTATTGGGTTTATTTGACCTTTATATGATTCTAAATGCGGGATTTTGAACTTGTGCAGGGGATGAGCTTAAACAATCTTTATGGAGAAGGCATTGGTCGGTTTGGGCTGTTCTTTTGCTCGTTTTCTTCTTCACTTGCATAGTAAGACTCGTATTCCTGCCTCATATGAAAAAGAGTATGGAAATTTTTCAACAACTTTTGAGCACTAACGAATTGCGTGGCGAACATTCTCTTGAAATCGGCGAATAAAGTTATGACCCCCACCAGGAGACGTGAAAATCATCTAAGGGCCAACTCTTTGAATGTGGTAAAGAAAAGGTGACACTTCGTTGCGTCATCCAAATCTAGCAGTGGCATCGCCAATTCAAAGTAAGCTAAGTAGTCTATTGGGTTTATTTGACCTTTATATGATTCTAAATGCGGGATTTTGAACTTGTGCAGGGGATGAGCTTCAATCTTTATGGAGAAGGCATTGGTCGGTTTGGGCTGTTCTTTTGCTCGTTTTCTTCTTCACTTGCATAGTAAGACTCGTATTCTAAGCTAGGATACTTTGACAATTCTCTTCTATCTCAGTGGATTCGACGAGTCGCCGATTCCGTAGATCCCTCATTTTTTCAGATTTTTGGTTCTTCATGATGTGCCTTCTCCATATCATTTGTACGAGGCGAGTGATCCTGTGTTCCATATCTCTCAAGTCTTGTTGCGGCAAATTATTGGGCGTTTAGCTTCATGCCCGCTGAACAATCTCATGCTGAGAATTCTGCTTCACTTTGTATCTGACTTCTGATTCTTGACCTCATCCATCCTCACCACACTTAAAAGAGATATTGAATCCAAATTTATTCGTAGATGAGGTAGAGCCTTCTGAGATACTTGGGAAACAAAGTCAAGCAAAATATGGAAAACAATAAAAACAAAAGTACAGGAAGATGATAAATTTTATTCCTTGCTAATTTGAGTGCAAAAACCGTGAGAAAAATATGAAGAGAAAAAAAGTCTCCCATAAAGAAAAGATGTCCCTTTTATATTTTCGAGAGAGTCTTTATATTTGATAAATACATATAAGGCAGGTTGGGTGCAAACAGGAGCTTGTCTTAGATTAAGGCACGTACACATAGGCGAGTGAGACTTGATGGATAGTAGAGGTGAGCAGCTTATTGTTCGTGCAAATGCGCAAGCCAAAGTCAAGTCGTTGAACTCCAGTAGTTGTGACCATCCAACCTCCCTTAGTTTGCTATAGGCAAATTGATTCACGGCTGATTTCCCTAGTCCACTCCCTGAGTCTTTTTTGACTCGCCTGCTTGGGATGAATCCTCATTATTGAGTAGCCTCCTCATGCAAGCTCACCCACACTGATTGTCCTGCCAGGAAGATCAATTTTACTTCGCTTATTTCTTTGGGTGTACACAGAATCTAAGAACTCAAATCATCAAGACAAGAGAACCAAATCAGGCGTATCCAACAGTTGTGCTCTTGGAATTGCTGGAAACTTTGGTGAAATGCCAATAGAGGAACAACAATTGGAGTTTAGACCTTTGAAAGTGGATTGAAATCACCTCATTAGATTCAAAGTGAGAGCATGTGTGGGCAATATGCGAGCAACAGCATCCACATATACAAGCAACTACATTTGTGTGTGAGCATGAGAAACAAGGGAAACAGAACAATGAACGAAATCAATGAGGTGGGCCTCCCTAGTTTTCTTGATTTAAGACTATGTTGAGAAGAATGGAATTTTCAGCAATATGGAAACAAAAAACATGGAATAATACCCACAATTATGAGAATATCTCTCTAAAATGCTAGCAAGTTTTATATCACAGCATACCAAGAAATTATAGATGCACTGCATAGGAAATCACTGTTTGCTGTACCTTGTCACTTTAAATTGCCAAAATCTGAAACGTAATATGTCATTTCAAGACAGTTTACTTAACTATGTTATCAACTCACGTGATTTCCATGTAAATAAATTTGGGATAATCATCATAGAAGGAAGTAAAGTTAGATTAACAGCCATACCTTGATATGAACTTTTCTGTCCATTTGCCCTCCTCAACTCCTTTAAGCAGCATCCTGTAATTAGTAGTGTACTTAGATTGGTGATATGAACAAGTTTAAGAAGATTTCAAATATTTCTATGAATAAATGCATCAGTTTAGTATACAAAGAAATAGCAAAAAGTATAAAAACTAACTCGTTCTTCCTTGTCTTGAACCGTAGGTCTCCAAAAGCACGGGATACAGATATGTCACCGCAGATTCTGCCATCAACAATCTACAGAAAGAAAGATATAACCATAGATCTGTAACTTATATGGCACAGGAATGAAAGTACTCAGAATTTCTGGCAAGGGAAAAATCATAGTATCACTGTCGAGCAAACAACAAAACTTAAAGTTAAACAAAATTAAAAAGATAAACAGACTGTGATGAAGGCCAAAAAGTCTCAAAGTTCAAGCACTTTTAAGCATAGTGCAAGCATGAAGAATAAAATAATAATAATAATAAATGCCTATGTCAAGAAAAATATCCATGGAGTCTAGTTGTGAGATGAATCATACAAGTATTACTTATCTAGGCAACAGCCAAAAATCAAATAAGAAGCGTGGACATTATAAAAATCTTTCCATGTCAATGCCCGGCACATACAAGCTTGAAAATTGTGCCAAATATATTTTTTTGTTCTCCAAAGTTAAAATCAGACAAGCTTAGGACACACCCCAAGCTAATGGAGACATACGATTATGAAGTGCATTTTTATGAGCCCTCTCAACAAACTATAATTTTTAACAATAATGGTGAAGATTTATTGAAGAAGACATTGGTGCTAGTGGTAATGATGATCGTGATACTAATTGTATTGATTCCATTAGTGGTACATTTATGTATTGATTTTTTTATGAGGTGTTTGGTAACAGTTGGATTTAATTCAAGTAGAATTTAGTAAATCCAGTACAACGGAATTTAGTAAATTCTTAGCTATTAAATTCTGAAAAGTATTTGATAACAGATTAGTTAAATCCTAAGGAAATATTTGATAAGTTAGTTGAGGATTTAAGACTATTAAGATTTAAAAAGGTTTTTTTTTTTTTGAAAAAAAATATGAAAATAACTCGTTGACATGTTACATTTAAGTTAAGACATTAAAGCAATAATCATCTCCATGATACTTAACCTATACTAAATCCTAAATTGTGGTTGGCATGTAATAGTTAAATCTTGTTAAATCTTGATGAGATTTGACAAGGTATTTGACAATTTAAATCTGTTAACTCAAATAATAATTTAAATTAATTAAATTTAATTAATTATCAAATTTATAATAATAATAATAATATTTATTAAATTATAGTTAACTTATAATAACATATCTATTAATCATTAATAGTATTAAATTAAATTAGTTAAAATCAACTTAAATTATTTAAAAAATAATATTAACTATTACATTAGTTAAAATTAATTAACTATCAAATTATAATTACAATTAATAATTTATAATTAATTTGATATGATATATCAATAAATCATTAGTACTAAATTAAAATTAACTACTAAATACATTAATTAATCAATTATTAGTATTAATATCAACATTAACTTAAAATAATATGTATTAAGATTAACTATTAATTAGTTAAAATCAATTAAATATTAAATTATAATTATATCTGTAGATTAATATCTTAGGAATCAAATGAATTCTTTGATTCCACTACAATGTCTCTTCCCATGCCGTGAAAATTTGATGAAGAGAAGAAGGCGCAATGGTAACCCACGTCTTTCATCTCACATTCTTCCTTTGCTTATTTTTGCAAAGCTTGTCAATCCGCCTTCCTACAAGATTTACTAAAATCCAGGATTAGAGAGGATTTACAAGCAGATTTACGAGATATATTAAATCCCGAAAAAGCATTTCGCAAGATTTACGATATTTAAGGGCTTCACTCCGAAATAAATCCGTTACCAAACACCCCCTTAAGGTTATATACTCTTTTAATTAAGTATTTTGTGTGAACAATATAGTATTTATATTGATAAAATTATGCCTAAGTTTTAATGCTAATATTTGTTTGTTGTTGAAATAAACTTTACATGATTAAAATATAAAGTATATTTGTTAAAATATTAAAATATAATTATAATTAAACTTCATTTTTTTGTTGTCCTTAATTATTTTTATTAGATGCATATAACATTATATTTCATTTTCAAAGCCTTATTGTAGAAACTATAGACTTAAATGTTTGATTACATGTCATTTTTAATAATTTATAAAAATATTATTCATGATGTATGAATGTCCATCATTTTAAGGTTATGATACGTCCCCATGTCTATATTGTGTCTGCATCTTTTAACAGTGTCCAATTCTTCATGGTTGATCATATTTCAGTATCAATTAATGTTAAATTTTGAATTGTTTGTAAATCACACACAACTAATGTATAGTGGAAGAAAAAGAAAGAACTAACAAGAGAGAGAAAGAGAATTATAGAAAGGCGAGCTCAAAAATTTTATTTACTAAAAGGGTCAAGTACAATGAAATGTGCAACGTAGGATTCAGCTTTGACACTCTATTTATAGGTTTGAGTTGATATTCATTATGCTATATAATTGGCCACATTTATACTTTAGTAAAAAAAAAAATACAAAAGTCTATAGTATTATTTACAGTGATGAAATCATCTTAGTGAAGCGGGCAAAAGATAATACGTACATGTAAGAGTGCACAATCATCTCAAGTAATAAATAGTTAGTAAAGTATCACTCTACTAAGATTGCATATCAAATATTGAAATTAGGTTGATTAACTATTATATAGATGGTGAACTTGGAGTGCTAAGGCAAAACTAAATGTACCAAGAAAACTATCTAAGCAATTTTTTTTGTGGGAGATCTCAATATGAATAAACCTAGGATTTGGGTTTCACCAATACTGTTTTGTGCGGTTATTATTTTAATTAAACAATGAGTGAACTTTTACCAAAGTCTGATCAAAGTTGCTGCTACCTTTCTCTCGAAAGCATAGGATCCTTATTTTCCTCACACAGCTTACTTACCTCTTGATGATAAATTCAATGAAAAAAATTTGTCAAAGCTTCTTAGATCTCAAAATGGACTACACGGATTCGTCATATTTATCTCTTATCTAAGACCATCACTGTGGTATTTTGCCCACGACAAGTCCGTCCTCCATCTCTCAATTTCAGACAAATCAAAACTATTGGAAGATGGTAAGTCAAATCAATAGGCATGAAAGCTCAAAATAAAATATGCAATATTAAAAAAATAAAACTCTAACCATCATTAAAATAAAAACCAACACAAAATTAACAAGCTTGTAACTCAAATCCCTAGAATGGGAGTTTAGTTTATAAATAAATAAAAGAAAATCATTTAAAACTTGTACATGAATATTGATGCAACAAAAGAAAGAAGAAAAAGGAAAAACTTAGGTGAAGCACTAAGAAAGTCTTCTTTGCCGCCTTGGCTCTTTGCCGTTGAGATCTCTCCTATTAGCTTCTACAAAGATCTTAAAGAAACCTCTACAATTCCTCTCCTTGCACCATCCAAAAACCTAAGAAAAGAGCTAGATAATGCCTGGAGAAGTCACCAGATTTACCCTTAAGAAATCCTTGAATAGGGCTACAAGTGATCTACCTCATTTGGAAATAAATCTAGGTAAATTTAGGTCTGATTGAAGCAGCCATCAAGCTAGTGCCTAAGCACCAGTATCAAGTGCCAAAGCATCGTTCTCCTTGTATGCATGCATTTCTGAATTTTGATCTAGCACTTAAGCACCAGAATTGGGAGCCTAAGTGTCAGGCTCTCTGCTAATTAGGCGCTTAGGTTTGGTGCTTAAGTGCCAGCTTTTTTGTTTGGTTCTTGCAAACGAGAGCTTGACCTCCTGGTGAAGGCGCCTGAGTGCCTAGCGATGGTGCCTGACTACCTAGTGATGCGCCTGGTTGCCTAATGATGGCATCTAGGCTAGTAAGCAGCCACGCAGCAATTTGGTCGCAAATTGTTGTTTGTTCCTGAATCTACTATGAATAATTCCTCACGTAATTTTGCAAATAATGATTGAATTTTGCACCCTTATTGCAAATTTACAAATATTCAAAATCCAAATCATAAGTGTTACAAAATTATTAACATTATGTAGATATACATCTCAAATGCATAGTCTAAGGAAATAAAAAATTGTGTAACTTTCAAGCCTATCAAACTCTCTCACACTTAGATATTTGCTCGTCCTCAAGAAAACTCAAATGCATAATAAAAGATAACAATGAAAAGTTTTGGCAAAACAAATCCTGCATTTGGTTCTAAAGATATTTTGTTGTAAAAAGCATATTAATTATTCATTTAAAATGTGTTATTAATGAGCCCCAATCAACTATTACAAACTACTTAAAACTACTCTAATAAACTATAATATACCACTAGGGGTGTAAACAAGTTGAGTCAAACTAGAGTTGAGCCATAAACTCGTCAGCTTATTAGGAGGCTCGAGAGCTCGAGTCGAAATCTCAATGAGACTCTTTGCAAAATGACAAGCTTGGATAAATCTTAACTAGGAAGTCAAGAGTAAGTTGACTAGAGCAGTGGTAAATATGACTTTTTTTTAGGGGATGAATAGAAGAAATTGGGAATTATTTAAGGAGGAGAAATGATGTGACATAATGTAAAATAAAAAACAACTTTTAATGAGAAACGTGGAAGAGCAATTTTATGGAAGAAAGCAAAAACTTTTATATTCAAATGAAATTATATATATTAAAATAACTTTTTATATAAAGGCAATTTTTTAGACATATATATATAATCATGCTAACTCAACAAGCCAACGAGCCAAGTAATGTTAAGCTCGAACTCGTATATTATATGAGCTTGAAATCTAAGCTCGAGCTTGAGTTTGTAGCTCAATAGGCTCAACTCGTGAGCTCATTATCGAGCTGAGCTCAAGCCGGCTCGGCTCACTTACACCTCTATATACCACGCATTAATTTGATTTAAGTAATAATATATTAATGCACATTTGTTGCAGACTTATACAAATTCTATAAAATCAAGTTTGTCGCTAACTAATAAATCATTTAACAAGACAAATTAAATAATCAAGTCTATGCCTTGAAATCTTTATCATTTGGTCCATACACTTAAATAAATTTTTGCAAATGGCAGAATAGATATAGGTTATGATTTCAAAGTCTCCAAGCATTCAACTCTGTTTCTACAATATGGTTATTGTAGAAAAATTATCATGTAAAATTACAAATAAATATGCACAATTAATTATACAATATATAACCTAAGTAAACTATTCTATACAAGTAATTAACCAAATAGCATTGCGACACTAATTTTAATTTCATGGCTTCACACTCATTCACAAATAAACAAATTTCATAGATTCTCACCCTCATCCTCCATCCAAAGATATTAAAAAATGGATACTGAAAATTAAACATAAAACAGACAAACAATAACTATTCAACCTGAATTTAACACAAACAAAATAAAAATGACAACAAAAATAAAACAAGACTTATCTAGGAGTACACCAAAGCAATGTGAAAATCTAAATTTCCACTTCATAATTGAACAATGCATTATCCCTAATGTATAGAAAATTAAATTAATAAACAAGTAATAAAATAATGAGTAGGAAACAAAAACATTCCAATAGGCCAAGCTATACATCATTGTCATCATATTCTTCCTATTCATGGACAGGTGAGGCAGGATATTGTGGATATGATGAAAAATAAACATTTTCTAATCTAACATTTAAATTACAATTTAAGAACATGTCTACCAGGGATGTGTTGAACCTTCCCATATAGTCATAATGTATCATGTTGCTCTCTAATACTCTAGATTCATATACAACATTTATTACATATGTTGTTGTTTTCTCTTCATCCTATCCATCTAACTACTAAGTTCCTCAAAATAGGCACTCAAATCTTCTATTGCTAAAACAAAAAATTTCTTGCTTTTATGGGGCCTCTAGTGTTTAGGGAAGCTCTTCTTTATTAATGTCCAATTGACAGTATCTCCTGTGAGCTAGGTTGCACCAATACGGACAAGGGGACAGACAAGGGACATGGCTACTTTGAAAAATAGGATACAAACATGCTTATAACATAGCATTATAAATTTAGAATTTATATAATTTATAATTTTTAAATAATATATAATAATTGCATAAAATGTATAAACATTAAATAAGCAAAAAATATTGATAATTAATAAATGCAAGAAAATAAATAAAATATTCTATATTATTTTGAATCATGATAGTAGGTAATAAAAAGTAAAAATTACAAAAAATATATATAAATCTAATAGAAAATAATAAGCAATCAATTTCTAACAATAACTTAAAAAATATTTAGGTAACATTAATTTTTAGAGTATTACAAATAAAAATAAATATAAATTATTTCATACAATTTAACTTTTGAAAATATAATATTTAATTATACATTTAGTTAATATTTATAAAATTTAAACTTAATTATTCAGGACATGCGTGCCCATAATTCATTTTATTTTATTTTAAATTGGATACGCCACAAGTGTGTTTAATATGTGTTGGATGTGTGTTGCACGTGTGTCGTCTCGTGTCTGATACATATCAAATCAATGTCTATGAATCATAGAAGTGTCGGTGAATCATAGCCTGTGAGATACCATCTGTGAGATTTTGCTCCTCATCAAGGTGCACTTTGGGCAAACTACCTTAGACACACTCATTGAGATCCCCATTTGCAAGCACAATCTATGTATAAGGGAAGGGGAATCACAAACATCCAGTGGTGGTGGACCTTGTGATATGCAAAATATTTGATTTGATTAGTGTGGCTACATCAATGGCCAAGTTGTGTTGAATAGCAAAGTCCAACACATGCCTCTTGCTAAGATGTAACCATGCTGAGATGAAGATGTACTTAGCTTGTGATTCAACACTGAGACCTAAAGCAGGCAAGTTCATGATATTTCCATCATGTCATTTTCACTACATGCCTAGTACCAAGATATGGATTATCTCATCATAATCATGCCCATGCCGCAAAAAATTGGAGAATATATCATTTGGGATTTCTGACACATCATAAAATTCATTAAACCATGCACTACTAAAAAACACCAGCTTACCTCTCATGAAGCATCTATCATCCACGTCCTTTAATAGTTCGGTATAAATTCACGTACCACCAAGATAAAAGCTGTGGTGGGTTGCCTAGCAAAAATCTACCACCTCTTGATGATGACCATCGCTTGAATGTGGTTTGCCAAATTCTTTAATCCTTTCTTTAGAATGCATAGCTTTGATGAAAAATTCCCAATGTAGCATGTGAGCAACTTCTTTACATTGTATGATCTTGAGGTTGTGGCAAAAAAGAAGGCATCTTTCACTCTCTTAGGCATCATCACGTTACTATGGCTTCTTCAAAAAGAAGAAGAGGTGAGAAGGGATATAGAGAGGGTTAGAAGGCTAAGAGTGGTTTGAAGACTCTTCTATTCCTCCATATTTATAATTTTTCCAAGAAATCTAGTGAGTTTCATCCTAGCTTGATTTTTTGGCTCTATCTTTCTACCCTTTATCATAAAGCTTCTCAATAATTACAAAATTGATCCGCTTTCAAGAATCATATCATATCTTGTCCATTTTCTAATACAAAATAATGAAAAATTTTAGTCACAACAAGTCAACGCTCAGGCGTTGTCAGGTCTTATGTCTAAGCATCAGGTCCAATGCCTACGTCTTAGGTGCAAAATTGTCAAAAAAAAAAAAAAGAGAATATGCCCATGTCCAAATGTTAGTGCTTAAGCACTAAGTCTAATGCCTACATGCTAAGTAGTAATTCTACATGGTTTGTTAGTCTAGGTAACTTAGCAATGTAGTGCTTAGGCAGCGAGTCTATCAAAGCAAATAAACTTGGTTGTCTCTCAATAGGCACTTAGTTTAGCATCCTTAACCCAACGCCTTTTTCGCCCATTTATATATTTCGTCAAACAACAAGAAATGTTGCTCCTAATGCATGTCGTTGGCTACTCCCCCTTCAATTATTTGTTCAACACTAACTTAGCCAACCAATAGAATATTTATGTGAAATTTCTTAAATAACTTCAATAACTTAACAAAATTGTTGGTCCAACTTCTTTATCTAAAATCTTTTGGTATGGAAGTTGTGACACATATGGCGACAGATTATCTGAAAATAACTTTGAATTAGGCTTCCCTTCTTTCTCCTTAGTTTGCTTCTGATGTTCCTTCTCTACTTCTTCAGGCTTCTCTTGACCTATAAACCCTCCATCAAAATGCTTGCTTTCTGATCCTCTACCGGGTTACAAGATCCTCCAGTTGCCTCCTACTTCTTAGAGAAACTGCTTTAACATGCCACATCAAGTTTCCCTATGTGTTGCTATGAAGCACTCTAGGTTGACGGCTTAAATGTTGTTATGAAAACTATCCAATCTGAAACTCTATGTTCATGATGTCTATCCCTTGCTTTTACAGTAAGACATCAAGTGGCTAGAATGTAGCAATAGTTCGGATCATGAACTGTGTAGTAGTGGCAGTCAACTGCACTAAGGCCATGGTGCGTGCATCTCCTCAAAAGTCCCTTAAACCTCTCACAAGCATCGTAAAGAGTTTCTCCTTCCATCTGCAAAATTTAATATCTTGATCCTCTTCTATGTTGTCTTAGCTAAGTGGAAAATACTTCAGCACAACCTTTTGAGTCAACTCTTCCTAGCTCATGATAGAATTGTTGATAACATGTTGGGCCAACTTTTGGCATAATCCCTCATAAAAAAAAGATAAAATCTCAATCGAATCGCATCATTTTAAAACTCCATTGTACTTGAATGTATCACAGATCTCTAGGAAATTTGTGCTATGAGTGTTGGGGTCTTCAATTGCCAAACCCCCAAATTGAGAGCTCTAAATTATCTATAAGGTTGTAAGCTTGATTTCAAAGTTGTTTGACAGCACACTTGGATTGACTATGGCTTGGGAGATGATGCACTATAGAAAGTGTGTAGCCTCTCAATACTTTAGCCCTTATAGCCATGACTCATCCATTTTTTTTTAAGTTAGTCATTGTTATTGCTTCTATCTAGCCAAGTTACCTCTTCACCATAAGTGCTCTTAAGAGAATTTGCTCTATTTTTAAGTCTAGGGAAGCAGTTGGTCACCATCAAAATAATATATACATAACAGTCAACAAACAAAATAGAGTAAAAAATATAAAGAAAGAAAATAAAATAAAACTAATACAACAACAAGCCTTTTTCCCACTGTGGGGATCGGCTACATGAATCCTTTTTCTCTATTGTGTCATATTAAATGTCAAATTCTTATTTATTCTAAGAAACTAAGGTTATTTTTTATACATCCTAATCATGTCTTTTTAGGACTACCTCTACCTTTCTTAACATAAGGCACATCTAATACATCTACTCTCCTAACTGGGTCATCGGACGGCTGATGTTTTATGGGGCCAAACCATCTAAGACGACTCTCTCTAATCATATTTGTCAATGGAGCTACTCCAACTTTATCACGTATATATTCATTTCGCATTTTATCTCTAAGAGTAAAGCCACTAATCCACTTAAGCATCCTCATCTCTGCAACAACTAAATTAATCTTATGCTTCTCTTTTACTGACCAATATTCTACGCCATAAATTATTGCAAAACTTACCACCATCTTATAAAATTTTCCCTTAAGACTTAACGGTGTTTTTCTATCACACAACAAGCCAAATGCATTCCCCCACTTCAACAATCCAACTTGAATTCTACTAACATCCCCATCTATTTCACCATCATTTTGAACAATAGACATGATATCTGAAACATTCACTCTTTTTAATAATTTGGTCACCCAATATCACAACCCCGCCATTAGATCTTCTACAATTAAAATTATACTCCATATATTTAGTTTTAGATCTACTTAAACGAAAACCTTTAGACTGTAAGGTTTACCTCCATAATTCAAGTTTCTCTTGAACTCCTTTCTAGTCTTATCAACAGCAAAAAGCATACACCAAGGTACATTCTCTTGTAAATGCCTTGAAGAATATCCATAACTATAATAAAATATAATTAATAAAAAATAAAAAATTATTTGAAGTAAAAAAAACCAACTTGAAATTGATATTGGCATTGCAATCCCTAACAAAAATTCAAAAATTTGATGCGGGCAAGGATAATCCGTACGATCAAGAGTGCAAGATGGCTTCAAATAATAAAGAGTGAGTAAAATATCATCCCACAAGGATTGCATGTCAATTACCAAAATTAGGTTGATTAACTATTTTTTGGAAGATGAATTTAAGGTGGAAAGGCAAATTTAATCTACTTCTAGATCTACCAACCAAATAGTTAACTTAAGAAAGAATTTTTCTAGGTGATCTTAATATGAATAAACCTAGGTATTGGAGTTTGCCAATTGTTTTGAGTGGTTATGTTTTTAATTAAACTAAAATTGAATTTCTACTGAAGTCCTATAAAGGTGGCCACTATATTTCTCTCAAAAACCTAAGGCCATTATTTTCCTTGCACAACGTACATACCATTCAATAATAAATTCAATGCAAAAAAAATAAATCTATCAAAGCTCTTTAGGATCTCAAAAATTACTAAACGACTTTGTCATAATTATTTATAATATACAACTCATCACTATACTATTTTGTCCACGACAAGTCCATCCACCTCTCAAACCTCCTAAATTATTAAAAGATGGTCAGTCAAATCAATAAGTATGAAAGCTCAAAATAAAATATATAATATTAAAAAAATAAGAATTCAATTGCATTAAAATTAAAACTAAGTATAGCCCATCCATTAAAAGGAGAGTTTAGTTCAGAAAGAAATAAAATAAAATCATTAAAATATAAATCTAGCTTCTAAAATTACCCCCAACCTCTCATTACTTATCAACCATTTACCATTCTAATTTGGATAATGGGATTACATTAGTACCTTTCCAATAGTCAAAGAAGTAAATTAATCCTTCTTGATGGTCTAGGACTATTTTTGATCCTTCACAGATAATTAGGAAACCCTTTACTCTTAAGTAAACATGTGAGCTGTTCTGATTTGAGTTTGATCGTCCATATATTTGGTTGTACAGTACTGACTTGAATTTAGCCTTTTAGGTATGCACTCATACACTCACTGCTGCAATCAACATAGAATTTCATGCACTGATGTTGGATGGATTAATATTCTACGCTGAAGTCATGTATATTCGCTACAATATCAAAAAGAAAACATTTTCTCCCACAAAAATACAGAACAGAAAATAGTTCTCCTCCACCATACAAGTCAAAACTTAAGCTTGGAGTTGTTGTTCATTTACTTATAGAGATATATCCTCTTATTCACTACTTGTAACTTAAATAGGAAAAAGAAAAAAAGACTATTCATTATAGCTTCATCTTAGGGAACTGCAAAAAAAAAAAGATAGGTAGCATGGATTGGAGTATTTCAAAAACACTTCAAGAGCTCTAAAGAATGTAAATTTATGGCAAAAAAAATGAACCGTAAAACACACCCATCCGCCAGCTGCTCTGATCCGCCTTGCTTCTTCCATGGAAACTCTATTATTCCCAAAAGGTCTATGAGAACTAGTCACAACTTCCGCTTTTCCCATGCGAGATAACACCTGCATGTCAACTACGTTAAATCAAAAAAAGAGGGCAAAGTTTTGAATCCTATGTTGTTATGTATGTATGTTATCAAAAAGGTATGATATCCACAAGCCAAAAATTAAAGTAATAAATCAGCATAATTGTGTGAATGAGTGCAGGACAATACAATACCTTTTCAATGACACGTGAAATAACTGCAATGCCGGATCAAATCATTTATGGCTTAAAACCATTGACCATTTTATCTCAATGGCCATAACTTTTCATGAATTGCATTAGCAGATATAATCTTACAAAAAAACCAAAACTTGAAATTAAGAGTTCATCAGTTCCCAAACACATTAAAATTAAGCATACAAGACTGCAAATTATAGATGAATTAAGTTAATGTGTCATACCTTAAAATTATCAAAGAGAGTAATTGAGCTTAGGTTACGATGTGATATAAAAGTTTCTCAAAACTAGTTTGGTTTAATGCCGGATAGGTCTACTATGGATGCTATACATTTGTTGAGAAGTTTCATGGAGAAATAAAGAGAAAGTAAGGAGGATCTATATATGATATTTGTTGATTTAGAGAAAATATATGATAAAGTTTCAAGAGAAGTGCTTTGGAGAGTTCTAGAAAAGAAGAGAGTTAATATTAGCTATATTCAAGTCATTAAGGATATGTATACTAGAGCTGTCACTTGTGTTCAAATACAAGGAAGATTGACCAAATATTTTCCTATTTCAATTGGATTACATCAAGGATTGGTTTTGAGCCCATATCTTTTTGTTTTAGTTATGGATGTTCTTACTAGGAATTTACAAAATGATGTATCTTGGTGTATATTTTTTTGCTGATGATATTCTTCTTGTTGATAAAACTAGAGAGAGAATTCAAGAGAAACTTGAATTATGAATGTCAACCTTACATTCTAAAGGTTTTCGTTTAAGTAGATCTAAAACTAAAAATATGGAGTGCAATTTTAGTTGTATAAGATCTAATGGTGGGGTTGTGACATTAGGTGACCAAGTTATTAAAAAGAGTGAACATTTCAGATATCTCAGTCTATTGATCAAAATGATGATGAAATAGATGGGAATGTTGTTAGTAGAATTCAAGTTTGATGGTTTAAGTGGAGTAATGCATCTAGCCTATTGTGTGATGAAAGTACCACTTAGTCTGAAAATTTTATAAGATGGTAGGACCTGCAATAATTTATGGCATAGAATGTTAGTTTGGAAAAGAGAAGCATAAGATTAAGTTAACTGTTGTAGAGATGAGGATGCTCAGGTGGATGAGTGGCTTTACTTTTAAAGATAAAATGAGAAATGAATATATACTGAAGGTGAGTTAGGATGTAGATAAGATTAGAGAGAGTGGTTTTGGCCACATAAAACATCGTCCATGACCCAGGAGAGTAAATATATTAGATGCGCCTTATATTAAGAAAGGTAGAGGTAGACCTAAAAAGATGTGATTAGGAAGTATAAAAAATAACATTAGTTTATTAGAATTAAATGTGAATTTGACACTTAATATGACAATGGAGAAAAATGATTCATGTAGCCGACCCCACATAGTGGGATAAAGGCTTGATATTGTTGTTGTACTGTATCGGTTCCCAAACACAAATTCAACAATTTTCAGGGAACTTTGCATGTAATGAATGTTGTTAGACATGAGTGGTGCAATTAGTCTGATACAAATTTGTAGGACAAAAGTTCCAACAAACATAA
Organism: Cymbidium sinense; assembly: GCA_021442155.1. Taxonomy (NCBI): domain Eukaryota; kingdom Viridiplantae; phylum Streptophyta; class Magnoliopsida; order Asparagales; family Orchidaceae; genus Cymbidium; species Cymbidium sinense. The sequence goes on along the minus strand of CM038221.1, from coordinate 89,806,597 downwards.
GAATTGTGCGGTATGTATGTAATTATTCCAAATAATTAAAAATATCATAAATATTTTGGATATATGAAAATTGCCAAACACAAGTAAAACTAGAAGGAAAATACCACACATGAATCTCCAATATGAGAAATGATCAGGACATCTGACCCAATAAATATAGTTGTAGCTGTTGCACCAGATTCATCTTCATTTTGAATCTGTTCAAGCCTTCAAGAAGAAAAAAAAAAGTAAAAGATAAAACCAATATATACGGCTCATTAAAGTGGTTTCTAGCCCTATAAATAATCACTCACCAAGTCAAGAGTCTACCATCAACATTTTCAAAAGCTTTTGTAAGTGCATCCTTTATAATATGAAAATCCTTGCTGCATAGCAACAATCCCCCTTGCAATTCATTCATGCATTCTTTATATAGTTCATCTCTGCAACACCCATGAGGAATTTAAGCCGAACAAGTTAAATAAGCACTATAACGTATAATAGTAATGAATTTTTCTAATTTTAATTGGTAACTTAAAAAATAAAACAATTAAAAAATTTCATCTAGACATTGTGCTCAAAAATTTGCTGATAATGTAGTGAGGTTGGTTTCCGTCGGAATAACGGAAAACCTGCTCTATTTCTTTTAAATCTGAATCTGCTCAATTAACCGAATCTCTCAAGTTCACTTTGATTGGAAAGTTTACCTACAAGCATCCTAAGATGGATACTATTCAAAAGTACTTTGATGAGCTTAAACTCATTGGTGATTGGAACGTTAGACTACTTGATGGTAGGCATATTGCCATCTGACTTAATAGGAAGGAAGACTATGCTAGACTCTTCTCCAAAAAACTCTACCACATAGACAATATCCTAATGAAAATACTTAAATGGACCCCTACTTTTGACTACAGTATCGAACCTCCAATAGTTCCTATATGGATTAAGTTTCCTAACTTAAAGCTTCACCTTTTCAACAAACAAATTATATTCTCATTGGTTGCAAACTTTGGTAAGCCCCTTAAGCTTGATCTACCCACTTTCAACCTCACCATGCCATCTGCTGCCCGAGTCCTAGTGGAAATGGACATTATAACATCTTGTGCTGATGAAATATGGATTGGAACACCAACAAATAGCTATTGGCAACAAGTGGTTATTGAACAAAAGCCACACTACTGCCCCAAATGCAGGATATTTGGACACTTACTTGAAGACTTGCTACATTGCTCATCCAAAATTAAGAATAAGAAATATTAAACATAATGGTGTTCAAAAAGTTAACCCTGGAGAGCTCCCAGATTTATCTCCAAGAGTTCATCTAGATACTACCATTAACCTTATGGATCAAGTTATAGAACAACCAATAGATACTACAGAAATAAACAGACATTCATCAATGCCTCAAGAAAACAAATGCATATGCCAATTGAGGAACCACAGCCCATTCAATCCAATCACTTGAACCAAAACAACAATGAAACACTAACTCATACAGCCTTACTCCCAGATCAAGCATCAGCTCAAGAGGGTATCAACATTGATCCTTTAGTTTGCTGTCCTGAGCAAACACAACCTGATGATGTGCTTCCTATTGAAATTCTGCAGTAGGAAACCAATCTTGAAGCATTGGACCATACAATCCAAGATATAGAGGAGGAATAGATGATTCAGAAATCCATGAAAAATAAACACAAAGGTATAAGGGAACTAAGATATATTAATCCAAATGTTGCATCCTCCTTAGGCAGTACTTCTTCTGCTAGTATTCTAGCCAACCTTGATGATTGGAATGCTACTAGAGCCTCTAGGGGCCCTATGTACTCCAAGCATGACTAATTTATTGATTTGGAACATTATATGCATTGCAAACCGTGCTGCCTCTAACAAACTTAAGAGTCTTATTAAAACTTACAATCTTCAAATCTTTGCAATCCTTGAACCACTCACCAAACCTTAACACATGGACAAGTTAAAAAGGAAATTTCAGCAATTCAACATAACTCAAAATTGCACAAATAAGATTCTGCTTTTTTGGAAAAACTTTTCATGTTGATCTCTTGAATGATGACTCCCAGTTTTTGCATATCCACATTACCTGCAGCAATTTTTCCATCCAAGCTATCATTGTCTATGCAGCCTGCTCTAGAGAATCAAGAAAAGAACTTTGGACCAAAATCATCTCTTTTAGTCACAATTGTCAACTTAGTTCGCTTCTAGGTGGAGACTTTAATATGATCATAAACTCAAATGAGAAGAAGGGTGGAAGGAAACCAAAAGCAAATGTCATGGGAGGAATTTGCCAACTACATTGAAGAATCACAATTAATAGATCCTGGTTTTAGTGGATCTCCTTTAACATGGAATAGAGGAAGGTTCTTTGAGAGACTTGACAGAATTTTGTTTAACACTCACTGGTTTGCACATTTTCAGCACTGACATAAGACATTTGAATAGAATCTGTTCAGATCATGCCCATTTACTCTTAACCATTGACCCACTAAGCAAACCATCCAAGCCCATATTCAGATTCTGGAACATGTGGACGAAACATGAACTCTTCATTAACTGCCTTCAAAATGCATGGAAGACTGGCTCTCTCAACCCATGGACTAGATTATGAAAACTGCACAAGAACATAACCACAAGCCTTAAGCAATGGAACTGGTCTATATTTGGTGATATACACCACAAGATTGAAGCACAAGAACAAAGAGTTTCTACCCTAGAATACACTTTTACTGAAGATCCTTCTACTGATGTCAAAACAGACTTAAAGCAAGCCCAACTAATACTCAACAACCTCATTGCTATGGAGGAAGACTTCTTATCACAAAAGGCAGCTGTGACAAATCTAAGGGAAGGTGATATAAATACTAAATACTACCATATTTGCATAAAGAAAAGGATGGAGTACAAAGCCATCACCAGGATTAAATCTAATCATACTTGGCTGGAAATAAAAAAGGGAAATCAGTGAAGATGGTATTAACTACTTCAAATCTCTTTATATAGAGAAAGAGGTAAACTTATCCCTATTATGTCCTAATCTACTCAACACTAATTCTGAACTATGCCAACTCCAATTAACCAATATCCCTATGGAGGTTATGAAATAATCTTAACTCTCTTTGTGGTCAAAAGCTGCTGGCCCGGACGGCTACACAGCACATTTCTACCAACACTCATGGAATTGGATCAAACAGGATATCATTTCAGCTATACAGGCCTTCTTGAAGGCAAGGAAATTTACAAGTTCTTTAATTCCACTTCCATCACTCTCATCCTCAAGTCCCCAAACAAATACAATTGAGAGGATTTCTGACCCATCAGCTTATCATCAGTCGTAAGTAAAACCATAAGCAAGATTGTTTCCACTCAGCTCCAACCACATCTGGCCAATCTTATTTGCAACAACCAAACTGTTTTTGTTCAGCGGAGAAGTATAACTGAGAACATTCTCCTTGCACAAGAACTCACACTTGATCTTGATAAAAAATGTAGAGGTGGAAATCTGATTATTAAACTTGATCTAAAGAAAGCCTTTGACGCCATCAACTGGAAATTCATTTTAGCAACTCTGAATGCTAGGGGCTTCTCAATGGAATTCTGCTCTCTTATCAATAGACTACTTTCAAATAACTTTTATTCTGTCATCATTAATGAGGAAGCATATGGATATTTTAAAGCATTGAGAGGTATAAAACAAGGTGACCCACTTTCTCCATCCCTTTTTATTCTTGCACTTGATTACCTTTCCAGAATGTTGAATACAAACCACAATGCCAATAGAGCAATCAATTATACAACCAAAGGAAAATCAACATATCCCATTTGGCACTTGCTGATGACCTTTTATTATTTTGTAATGGGTCCAAAAGATCTATTCAAATAATCATGTCTATTCTTAGCACTTTTGAAGCAATTTCTAGGATGACTTTCAACAAATCAAAATGCTTATTCATACCAGGAAAATACTACAAAACAGACTGGAAATGGATTAAAGGACACATTGGTTTCACCCATTCACATCTTCCACTTAAATACCTTGGAACCAATGTTTATAAAGGATGGAAAAAAGTCCATTACTTTGATGGTGTTATAAGTTCTATTCAAGCTAAAATCAACTCATGGGAGAACATCTTATCTTCTGGAGGACGGATGACATTGCTACAAAGCATGCTCAACTCAATCCCACTCTACACCTTACAATCCATGACAATGCCTATTCAAACACAACTCAAGACTGAGAGGATCTTCAACAAATTCTTATGGAGCAAGAACTATAATTTCATTCACTAGATGAGTTGGAAGAAGGTGTGCAAACCAAAAAAGGATGGAGGTCTGGGTTTTCATTCTCTAGCTGACTCCATTTGCATCAATCAGATGAAATTATGGATCAAACTTAGGCAAAATGATTCCTTATGGGCTCACTTTCTTCTCAGTAAATATTGTTGGAAGACACACCCTTCTTCAGTCCAACAAAGGAAGACTGATTCTCCACTCTGGAAAAGTCTACTTCATAGAGCTGATGCTAAAAACTTAATTTTCTAGCAGCTGGGACATGGCAATCTCTGTTTCTCAAATGATCAGTGATTCCCTGATGGCTTAATGTCACATTACTTAACTAAAAGCATCTCTGAACAAACACTTGTTTCTGAATTCTGGAATGATGGTACCTGAAACATTTCAAAACTCAAAGAATATCTCCCTAGTGATATTCTGAATGAGGTTTTCAAGATCCCCCTCATCCCACATACAAAGGATAAATTGATGATAAAATATACAAATGCTAATCTCTCCATTTCCAAGACAATTTTCCAAGCTACTTACCAACCTATTATTGCCCATACCTGGCAACCTTCCTTCTGAAATACAGCTATCAAGCCTTCCATCTCTTTCTTCTGTTAGAGATTATGGCATAACTTAATCCCCACTGATGGCATTCTCAAGCTTAAGGGCCTCAAAGCCACCTCTATTTGCCACTTATGTAGAATGGAAGAGGAAAGCATTAACCATCTTTTTATTACTTGCCATATTAGAAAAACAATCTAGAATGAATTACATTTTAATTTCAGTATTGACAAGCCCAAATAAGGACACTATATACAGTTACTTCAAGGTTTGGAATCGTCCACACCATTATACCAAAAAAGACAAAGTCACATCATTCCATTCATTGTTGTATGGTTCATTTGGATGATGAGAAATTCAAATAAACATGGAACTCAAAGGGGAGGTGGCAATGATATATTGTCTCACATCAAAAGCTATATTCAAAAGCTGGAAGCTACCACCTTATTCAGAATGCCTTCTATGCCCAGGGTGAAGCCAAATATATTTCGCCCTTTCCTCATTAAATGGAACAAACCAGAAACCAACTGCATCAAAATCAAAATTAATGATAGCTTCAAGAAAACTGATCAGATGTCTTTCGATCACATACTGTCCAATGTATTTACCTATTCTCCATTCCTTGCTTTGCTCCGAATGCTCTTCATGCTAAAGCACTAGCTTTTCTCACAGCTCTAAGACTAGCAGTTTCCCTTAGATTAAGGAAAATCTGGATTGAAACCGACTCTACATTGATCTGTAATTGTATTTTCACGGATGAGCATAGCCCATGGTACACTAACTACATCATCAGGAACATTTTATTGATAGCTAAACAATTCTCCATACACTTCAGCCACATCCATCGAGAAGGGAATCAACTGGCTAATATACTGGCTAAGATGGGATCTCTTACGGATAGGCTAGTGTTCTCCTGTCAACCACTACCTCAAATTCTCTCCTCACTCCATAGTGAGTTACTAAACTTATCTTATAACAGAAAGATGTAATGTTGTTTAGCTTTCCTTTTGCTTGTCAACTGTTTGTACTCCTTTTCTATTCATAGTTAATGATATCTTTGGTTTTTTAAAAAAATATACAGAGGCAATTATGATGATGTTTAAGAACATAAAATCAGTTTTTGGAATATTGTATTAACCATCTAATAGAAGTGACTGGGTTATAATGAAGAATTGCACATCTCTATCATAGGTAATAAAACATGGGATAAGAGAGCACAAGTATGTTTGCAAATTTTAGAATGATGCACAAATAGTTGCACATTTTTATATCTCCATCATTGTAAAACAATAAGCTTATGTGCATTTTCTTTTTATAGAGAACTTAAAAATGATGTGCTTTTATAGGAATCCTTTCCATCAATATAACATTTTCAAGAAGCTGATAACATTGCAATTAGGACACAAGCTCAACACACACAATAACATGTTAAGAGTAACCCCGCAAAGCATAGACATGATGTTGAGGAAGTTGAACCTATTGTAGATGATTTCATGTCTACAAATAAGATGAGCTTTGTAAACAGGGTTAATGGGACAACGTCGCTTTCTTAAGTTGACTTAGATGAAGAAACTATAACTTAACCTACATCAAATCCTAAAAAGTGTTTCCAGACATTCTAGAGATGATATAGCATGTATTTGACATTGTACTGAAGGAAGCTTTGAACAAACTACTTTTCAATAGAAATGAACATACAAAATATAATTAAATACTCACTTGAATGACACACTCCTTCCATAATGTCTTATTGCTTTACAAAGTTTAGTAGCATAGAGAACATATCTACACAAGCTATCTTGTTATCTCTAATGCTTCAAAGTAGAGCGACAACAATAAGGTGACACTTATGATGTCGGATGAAGAACTTATTTGTGCCTAGATCAAATTTGTGCTTGACAACCATCCATATTAGCATGCTTCCCTGGTTTAAGTGTAAGACCTTACAGTTGACTCATCTGATTACAGTTTTCTTCTTTAAAACAAATAGATTGCATATATAATTTCATTTTCAATGGGCCATAACACTTAACTATTAATGTTCTGCTAATAGTGTATTACTGAAATTATTGTCATATGACTTTCAACAATTATAATTATCTAAGAGGAACATTACAAACTACAATTAGTGATATGATTGAAGTATCTTAAGAAGTTAGTGATGCAACTGATGAAATGATTCATTCAATAATGGTGATGGTAGTTCATTAGATGAAAATGTATACATTTGCAGACCTATGTTCAATAGTTCATACAATGGTCATCAATATATGTGGTACAAATCAGCTAGTCATCCACTACAATCTTATGACCAATTTAGCCTATCATCCAAGAGTGAGATGTATTAGTTAGTCATGGTTGATTAGAGACACTAAGAATATGGTTATTGGTGAATAACTAGGATATTTCATAGAGCAATTGCACATGCTTATAGCTATAGAGATTTATGAGAATTTTTTAAGAATTTTCTTGAAACAATAAATTGATATTTTAATCATGTACTACAAGCAATAGGGTTATTAGAAGAAAAGCTTATGACGTAGACAATCATCCTTAGATATGGGCTAAACTACAATTTCAACCCCTATTCAAAAATGATAATGGAGCCATAGATGATATGCATGCCTTTAGACTGGTCATTAAAGAACTACAAAATATATATCAAAATAGAAAAAGATTCTTAGAATATAATAATTGAACTTATTTTATTGTAAATTTGTCTACATTGCTTCTAATGAGGAGGGATCTACAATGGATGAAAGGTTAGTAAGATGGTCAAAGGAGAAAGGAGAATTAAAATTACTACAAGAAAAATATTACTTGACATGGGCTATGCTAACATCAATAAAGCTTATAGCACCCTTCAAGATATCAATACTATTTGAGTAAGTACCATGCAGGCATATATCATAGATATTCAGATGAGAAAAAGTTTTATCCATCATCACTCTTAGCTACATAACATAGTAAAGAACTTTTAGTGTTTAAAAATAAAAAGATTTTAAGTGTCAAATCACATCCAATAGTTTTCTCAAACTATTCATGAAAATATTATACTTTTTTGTGCAATGATGCAATATTTGATTGATCACTATCATGAACATGATCTATAGTTTAACATGTTTCAACTTGAAAATAACATGATGAGGTAGAATCCCATGATGAAGTCCCCAACATACATGTAATAGTTCAAAATATAATTCAAAGAGATACTATAGACATAATTACCTTCTGCACATAAGGCACACATGTAAGATCTTGACTTTACAAACTAAATATTAATTGTATTCCTAATTTTTAATTTAATAATGTGTTATATTAATCATAGGCTAATGTCAATGGTGTCACTTAACATGATCGATTAATTGTATTTTATTCAACTATGTTTAAAGGCTCACAATTTTTTGCAACATGTTCATGATTACCTTTAGTTGCGGCTATGCAGCGTGGTCCCATTTTATCATCATGAATTATTATTAAATCTTACTTGAGCTACTTGCCAAAAACCTTGAAAAAAAAATAACCAAACAATTTGCTAGGATTTAAGAGGGATTGAAAACCTGTCATGCCAAATACTTATCAGGATTTAACTGTCGTAGAATTTAGTAAATCTGGATTTCAAGGATTGCCAAAATCCCCCTTGAAGTCAGACAGACCCTACATGTGTAATTTTTTCAACTTTTTTATTGTTCACGGCTGTGACATGCCTATTATTTCAGATGGACGTCAAAACACCATGATTCTTCAGAAACGTTCTCGCTCCAAGTACCATAAGCAGCCCATATGCCCAAAAATAAATAAATAAATAAAATAAACCTGAGGAACTCGACAGAAGAGATGCCTGCGTGGCCATCAAAGACGGTGGCAAAGGTGAAACCAGAAAGGCCGTCGGATCGGAGAACGACGACGTCCTCCATCTCAGAACGAGCGCCCTGGAGGGTGCTGGATCCCCATCGAATCCCCGAGACGCCTCCGGCGACAGGAGAGGAAGCGTCTACAGCTATTGCCGAGCAGCGAAGCCTACTAACCCTTCTGGTCATGGCGGCGCCGCTAAACTGAAGTGTCTGCCGCAACCTTGGCGGGAGCACCAGAGCCATGAACTCCCGAAGAAAAACTTGCGGTTGTGGGCACGAAGCGATAAGGCCAATTTTGAAAAATAGCTAGCAGAAGCGCTTGGTTTCAGTGGATTGCCATTTAAAAAAAAAAGGGGGGATTTACGTACATACCATTTTTATATTCACATATTTTACACTCAAACTTTAATTTTTATTTAAATAATATCTAAATCTTATTATTACATCAAAAAATATCATTGTTACTTTTTTCAAAAGAAATGATCTTTTCTCGATAAGAATAATTTTATAAATATTCAAATTAATAAATATATAAATGTATAATGATGTATGTAAATTTCCCAAAAAAAAAAAAAATGGAAGCTTCCTTAAGAAATGATTAATGCTTATTATATAGCAACAAATTAATCAGAAAAATACAAATGGCCGTAATTTTGTTACAATTTTAAATTTAATTTAATAATTATTAAATTTTAATGAATTCAAATTAAATTTATTATGCTCTGACATAAAAATGAATAATTGAAGTCAATTACATTAAATTTTAATTGGTTTAAGATAAAGTATATTGATATAATCATGCATGTGTTTATGTGTAAAAACCTGTCATAATAGTCATATTTAAATAAATATATCTATTATATTTTAATGTAGTGAAACATTATTAAACTTCATTTCAAACTAAAATGCTTTTAGGTATTTGGTTGTCTATATTTAGAATATAAAGTAAACTAGATATATGGAATTTAATTTTTTGAGTGGTTATGGTGCAAGAAAGTAAAATTTCAACGATTTCAGAAATGATTAGAATGATCATTTTGGGTGTATTTGGAATTCGTCCGATTTGGGCGAATTTTAAATACACCACCCAGTATAAAGTGTTGTGCCGCCATAGCCGTCAGACCACCGTCGGCCGCTAGTCCGCCGAAAGACCGCTGTATCGTTTGACATCACGGGCGATCTCAAAAAACTTTACATTATATTTATTTTGTCAAACAAGAAAAAAAATTTCATGTATTTGTAAAGTTTTCGACCAAACAAGTTAAAGTAATCCAAATGCACTGCATTCCTTTTATACTGTATTTAGTTTACTTTATACTTTAAATGCAGGCAACCAAAAAGCCCCTTAGTATAATTATATCCCTATCGAACTATCTCATTCAAAGTATTGAACAAAACCATTCCTAGCTTTTACTCCCAATCATTTTTTGTTGTTAATATCTTCATCATTTTATCTAAGATTTATTTTTATAATTAAGACAAGAAGATTATGATGGTGAACTTGAACGTGATGAAGTTGTTTAATGTGACTTAGATAGCTATGAGTTAGCTTTTTTAAATAAAAAATTGAATGATATAATAAACACTTGATATAAGTAATTCTATAATGATTCTTGTATTTTTTTTATTGGATTTGAACAATAAATTTGAGATCACTTTGGTGAAGATTGAATGTGCTAATAAATAGAGGATCAAAAAATAAGTTCAATCAATAATCAAAAAAGTTTGAACATTGTTCTAAACTTATTAAAACTTCTGTCGAATGTTATTTATGCCTTATTCAAGTTGATAAATTTTTTTAAAATCAAAAGTATTTCATTAATATGATGTGGAAATACAAAGCAAAAGGAGATAGGGGGGGAGGACTTACAAAAATTCACCTATAATATAGGGAATACCCAAAACATCACTATGGAGGAGATTGCTAATCTATAGAATTGGAGATGAGGAATGGACTATGTTGTCCATTGAAGCGCCCATCTAGGCTAAATGATCAGTAGGTTTATTTCCTTCATGATAAACATGGCTGATTTTATATTTCCTTCTAAGATTGACTTGATTTGCTTGAACATGTTAATTAAATACCAAGGCTTGCATTTGTCCTCTTGGATAAGTTTGTAAAGTGAGATGAAATTAATTTCAATCTAGAATAAAGAAGCATGAAAGGTAGTTGAAATCCTAATTGCAATAAGACATGCAAGTGCTTCTGAGTGAAGAGAAGATCTTGCATAACATGCTATAAAAAATAGGAATATACATCAGTTTGAAGAGCTTTCTAAGACACCACAAATTCGTGTTGTTTGGATTTCAGATTTGTAGCAACCATCAATGTTGATTTTATTACAATGATTATTGGGTTTGATCTAAGATATTAGTTTCCATTTGGGATTGGGTTTGTTCAAAAAAGTAGAAAATGTTTGACATTCCTTTCTACCAAGAAGCTTGATATATCCAAAACTATGAGCTTTTTGTAGATAATTTTTAACTTGGAGGATGATTTCAATTGGTTGAACATGTTTCCCCTCTAATCGCTGAAAAAATATCCTTTAAATCTTTGTCATCTTTATAAGATGTTAAAGAGTTCATTCTTCATGAGGCAGATTGATATATGTTAAACCAAATTTCCCCTAACATTATGTTAGGGTTTAGTTATATATGAGTTCTACTTCCTATGAATGCAAGCATTCATAGTTAATTACCTCTCTTATCACGATAAGAGAGCACTCTCGATTAAGGTTGAAAATAGGCATATATCTAATATGAATCGGTGTCTAGTAATGCGATGTGGATGACTATGTAAGAGAAAAAGGAGGGTAGCCCCCGATCAAAATCCCATTGTTCCATTGTCTTGGGACTGCCATTATTCCAATCTACCAATATAAGAGTCATATTAGCTATAATGTCCGGGGAGTTTGATTAGTAACCATGGGTTGCCTCGTCTCAGAAATCCCCAGTAGACTAGAGTTATTGTATAGGTGTTTAATTAATTAAGGCTAAACTTAATTTATAAGTTTATCCAATAATTCAATGAAACTTTCTTTACATACATATGTAGGTCTTACATCCATTGGAATATTGTTAGGGTGTTCGCATGATGAACAAACAGATTAGACTTACATCCCTTTAGAATGACGGTAGGGTTTAGAGTTCACATAGCAAGCTAATGGACTAGACTTATATCCTTTTAGAATGCTAAAAATTATAAAGAAGTTCGCATGACAAACAAATGACTGAGCTTACATCCATTACAGAAATCTAGTTAGAATTTAGATGTTTGCATGATGAACAATCAGATTGGACTTACAGTTATTTAGACAGTCATTAGGGTTAAGAGTTTGCATAGTGAACTAATGGATTGGACTTATCCCTTTAGAATGTTAGAAATTATAGAGAAGTTTGCATGATAACTAACTGACTAGGCTTATATCCATTAGAAAGCTAGTTAGAATTTAGATGTTCGCATGACAAGCAAACATATTGGACTTATAACCCTTTGGACTACCAAATATTATAAAGGTGTTTCAAGGCAGACAAAAAGGTGTTTAATTTTTCATTCCTAGGGGATAGCACCTCAGTGCTTTAGAAGTAGCCCCATAGCCCTAGGGGGTCAGTGTCATGGCATTAGGAAGTTGGCTCTTTGACGCCTAAAGTTCAACGCCATGGCACTGACTAGTTAGCGCCCCAATGCTGGCATAAATAAATATAAGTCTCAAACTAGAGGGCAATGCTTTTGCGCGGTAAACCCAGTGTCACAGCACTGAGGTTCCATAAACAATAACAGAAAGCAAGTTGATTATTTGACTGACGCCAATCCTGCAACTTGAAAACTGAAGGCCAGCGCCTCGGTACTAAAAAACTAGAGCTGCAATGTTGTGTTTAGCATATAAATAGGACCCCTATGCTGCCAAAATTTTCATTTTAAGGCCATTATTCCCTTATGAGTTTTTGCATCCTTTTTCTTCTCAACATTTACTTAGCTCTAAGACAACAAGTACATCATTCAAGCTCATCCATAACGGTAAGAAAAGTGCATCCTCGAGTGCACTAATAGATTTGTCAACATGGATGTGGAAGAGAGGTACCAGTATGCTCTTATCCATAAGCACCTTATTTCGAAGAGAAGTTTCCATAATCTTGGTAAGAGTGTGGAGAGGGTCATCAATGAGCGAGGCTAGGAGTGTCTCGCCTATAATAACACCGCTTGCATCATCCCTGTGGTGTAAGAGTTCTTCGTTAATGCAAGGAGCACTAAGATAATAAAGTTATTGTATGGAGAAAATATGTATGTTTTGATAGTGTGCCATTAATGCATATTACAATTTATAAAATTTTATATATGATCAATATCAAGCCTACTATAATAATCACTCCAATTTTGATGAAATTCTTAATTTTCTCACTATTAGAAATGCAAATGTTTAGTGGAAAGGGCGAGAGGAAAAAATTATCAATTTTTCTATCACTAGCCTAATAGTTGAGGCTAAAAGCTTAGTATTTTTTTTATTTCTGTCAAGTTGATGCCCACTAGTAATATCAATAAGGTAACTAAAGATAGAGCCATTTTGAATTTTGCAATTCAAAAGGCTTCACTATAAATGTAATGAAGATTATTTATAATTCAATTGGTAATATACTTAAGAGTAGTACTACCTTAGGGTATGGTCATCATTCTCTTACTTTATTCATTATGTGTTGTGGTTGATGCATCAGGGGATAAAGATGAAAAAGTCTATATATAAAAGGCTCATTTAACTAAATGAATGATTAAAGGGTTTGGATCAAAAATGAAAGTAATAGAAAGCTCACATGCTCCTTAATCTAGATTCAAATCCTCCAACACTTTAAATGAGCAACTCCAAGAAATTAGATGAGAAGTCTCAAATTAAGAAAAATAGTGGGCAAAAGTAGTTGGTATCAGCAAAAATTAGAGAAGAAATTTGATTATCATGTGAGTCAGCAATAACAACAATTTTCTTACACGAATGAGTTCAATGAGCTCAACTCAACACTTATTCAAATGTTTAAAATTTATTACTTTAATGTCGCCAGGGTAAAGTTCCTTTTCCTATAGTGCCTCAATTATAATTTCTGACTAGTTTGGTAGAGTTTTATCTTGATAATGTCTAAAAATTTATAATTAATATGATCGCATTTTTTTTCCTTTGCTCTGGATTTAAGATCAATGGAGGGAGAATTATAATTTTACATCAGATTCAAAATCGACGGGGGAAGTCTTCAAATTTTTTTTGTGGGGGAAGGAATCATGAAAAAGAATCTTTTCATTTCAAATTTTAATTAAAATCAATCAAGGCTTGGTTTCAGTCTTGTCTCATGCAAGAAGAAGAGCATGCAACAAAGAGTGTGCAACAGAGAGTGTGTAATAGAGGCTAAAATCTAGAAAGGAGAGAAGAAGAACCTTGAGAGTTGCCAGCCCTCTCTTTTTATAGGAGCCAATTCTCAATCGCTTTCTCTCCCCTTGGGCAACTGTTGCTGCTGAGGTGTTAAAGGTAGTGGTTAAGGCTTATAAATTCTATAAACTTAGGTGGAGCGGCACTAGCACCTAGGCACTAGGATTGCAGCATTGCAGGTTAAGCTACTTTCATCTCTTTCCTTTTTTTTATTTACAAACACCCTCATAATTACTATTATTTCTCACCATCCAAATGAACAAATAGGTTATCATGGTTTTAGTGTTTTAATGTGGCAGCTCAACTTTGGCTATTGAAGTGAACTCTAGGTTTAAAGACAATCTAAAATGGAGAAATAATTTCTAAATATAAGTATGCTAAAAATATTTTCTAGATTACACCATACTTGCCTACTGATTTAATTATTGAACAAGAGGTGGCATAAATCCTCCTCATTTTTGAAGCATAATCAACAAATTGAGGGAAGCCTCAATCCCTTGAGTTTGAGAAGATCAGCATTAGATAATATAGATTGTTAAGTAATCTCCAATTAAAGAAGGACATAGAAGGTTTCAATGCCCTATACCAAATAATGTTCCACTAGGGCAATTTGTGGCTATTTCTTAAATTGCAATATATGGATTTGATAATGGAGCAAGCTTTATCATCGCACTTTAGAACAACAACATCATTATAATTAGAATTGATGAGAATTTTGATTACCTCATAGCTGATATTAGGAGGGAGATATTGCTAGAGTTTATCATTATTCTAATTGTCCATCATCAAGAAGTCCAAAACACTGAGATCATTTGGGATTGGAGTCAAAGTTTATTTTGTCATCAAGCCTTTAGGAAAATAATTATCTAAACTGAAATTGATCTTGTCTTCACTAAGGTTCCAAAAAATTAATTTTTTTTATAACTTCCTTGTGATTCGAATTTTTTTAAACATTAGAGTCATCTTTGTGATATAAAACCTTTTGTAGGCAGATATTGTCACAATACTTACTATGCAAGTAGGAGAACTAATGTGAGCTATTATTCTTAATCTGATCCACATTTTATTTTTGTTAATTTGAATGGACTCCGTTAATGATCAAAAACCCTATCCCCCTTCACTCTTTGGCCTACAAAACTTCTTTCCAACTTAATTTGCATTTTGATTGGCATACTTAATACTTGAGTTGTATAGAGCGGGATTGAGTTTAGCACACTTTTAACCAAAGTGATCCTTCTTCCAAATGATAAGAAAGTATTTTCTTAGGAATTTATCTGACACCTAACTTGACTTAAGTTTATTTTATATATGTTAAGATCGAAATATTTTAAAGGTAAGTAGGCTTTAGTAAATTCAATGAATTGTTTGATCCAACCTATCTTCTTTAGATTTTATCTCTTCCCCATAGAAAACAAACATTTAGCTTTATTGAATGTCATACTAGAGATTATTTCAAATTAGGTAAGGGTGTGCATTATTCTCCTAATCAATATTTTTACTTTCATTACAAAAGAGCAAGACATCATTAGTGTTAGCTCTATGAGCCCATGGACTTCTAGTTTAGATTTTGATGATAACAAACATATGTATGGAATTTTCAATATTTTACTTTGAGATTTTCAGAAAAATAACATGGCTCAACAAGACTGAGTATGCAAGAGAAACTCTCAAGTGTTATTTCTTATAGGTTTGCCTAAAATTAGAGTCCTACTTTGTATATCTTATAGTAAAGTTGATAGATGGCTCACTTTAAATTAAATTAATCATTTATCATCATTTTATAATCTCATTAATCATAATTTATTTTGAATAATATCTGAATTATCATTTTTACTAAATCATATGAACATTATTTGATTTATGCTTATTTCATTTGCAAAATCATCATTTAAAGAATTATTTTTATTTTTGTTAAAAATCAATTTTGTAAAATGATAATTTTAATTACTTCATTTTCTACTTAATTTATTTTTTTCAATATTTTATTAAATTTACTTTTGCCTTGAATTTTAAGTTTTTGTAATTATTATATTTAGTTAAATTAATAAAAATTCACTTTCAAAATGATATTTAACATAAATATAAATTCAAATTCATGGATGTTTAGTTTATTTATATTTATTTTTTTATTCCATTTTAATTGTAATTTTTTGGCCATTTAATTTTGCTTAGGTTTTTATTTTATTAATTGAATAAATTAAATCTTTTATTTTCCTAATATATTACACCCCTTGTTCCCTTATTGCTTGGCCGAAAATTTCAAAGTTTATTCCAGGTTCCAATTGATAAATTCCCTCTTAAATCTCTTCTAATTAAATTCAAATCATTTCATTAATTTTTCTTAGCCATTTGAATTGATTCTTGCATTATATTTTTCCATAATTGCATAATTCTTGGGGCTGGCCATCATTAATTAATAAATCAAAACAATTATGTTGAAAACCTTTCAAATACCACTCCTTGGTTGTTGACTTCATTAGAGAATATTTAAACTAATTTTATAGCACCAAAACCCAAATTTTGGGCAGCCATAACTTCAATCCAACCCCAAAAATTGAGTTTTCACCCTTGCAAAAACTTTTAGGTTTTTGAGATTTTGTTTATGATTTCATGCTAGATTTTTCTTTGGTGCATCAAAATCTTTTACAAGAAGAGTTATGCAATTATTTGAGAAGGTTCATTATAAGGTTCTTTTCAAATTGGTTTAGATTTTCAAAGTCTTTAGTGAGACCTTCTTCTTATAATTTCTCTCTTTGATATTTCAGTGCAAATGATTGAATCATATTTTTAATTTATTTAGTTATAATCAACTAAATCAAAAAAAATGTTTTTCTTAAATTTGTCCCTTCAATTTGATTAGTTTCAAACTTAAAATTTCTTTTCATAGAAAATCATCTTATGATCTAAAGCAAGTATTGCCAAGTTGTTTTTTTCTTGTGTTTACTTTAATTATCACCACTCGAATATTAATATTCCTTCTAAAAGCTTTCTTAGTTTACTTTGATATTCTTATTATAATTTTATTTGAGTCATTTGATTATAGTGCAAATTAAATTTTTTTAGAATATCATTGAGACATCTTGTAGAAAAATATTCTATATTACTAAAAATTTTATTTTTTCTATAAAGATCATTGGGGTACTCCAATTGAAAACTTCCTTATCATTAGAACATTTTTCAAGTTTCATTTTGAGTGAAATAAAATTTTATTGTTGCTGAAAATAAATATAGATCAATATCTCAAATATGAAAAACATATGTTGAATTAAAAACACATTTAAAGTTGTTATAGAAATATAACTTTTAATGGCCCTAAAATTCATAAAGAATTTCTAAAGCAAAAGAAGTTTTATGAAAGTGTTGAGAAGTAAAAAAGGAAATAAAATTTGATGTGGCTTCTTCTATTTTGTATTTTTCTATTGTCATCTTATTTTATATAGCAAATTTAGATCTAGCTATTATCAAATAGCAAGTGTATATGGAGGTCTCTTAATAGAGTAGAATTAGCAGATATCAATTAATTAGGGCTTGTGCCTAGTGATAATGTTTCTTGCATTTGACAAAAATAAATTTCTTATTTTTAATTAGATAAGTAATTAATGACTTGAGAATTAGAGGACAAGTCCAATAAATAAAGCCCCTTAATTTTTATTCCTTTTTTACTTCTCAACACTTTCATAAAACTTCTTTTGATTTAGAAATTTTTTATGAATTTTAGGGCCATTAAAAAGTTATATTTCTATAACAACTTTAAATGAGTTTTTAATTCAACATATTCTTTTCATATTTGAGATATTGATCGCACGTCAAAAATTTTCTTTCATCACAAAAACTCTTGGTTTACTTAATACTATTTCACCATAACATTATTTGAAAGATCAATAATCATTTTAATCTCACTAGTGCATAATCATGGTTTAGATAAAAGCATATTTTTGTTGGAATTATTTTTCATTTATAAATTTATTGAAGGCAACATACAAATCATTGATTTATTAAGATTTAAGTCATATAAATTATATTTAATCTTGTTAATGGAGGTGGGTGCCCTTTTTTGGGCAAGTTGATAGAATTGAATAGCCATGGATCTTTATATTGATATCTAAATATATATTTTAGAGTTTTTATGGGATAATGAAGGGTGTAGGACAATAAGATAGTGGGAATACCTAAACTTGTCAAATTTGGGCTAAACTGGGCTAATTTAAATTGTAGCTTTAAGGAATGGGATTTAAGTGAGGAAAATGACTAAAAATACTTGTGGAGATTTATGTTAGAATGCTGTATTTATGATCTAGAGTAGTTGATTATAAATTATAGAGTTTAAGTGGTTATTTTTGTGTAAGGACTAAGACTAGGTTGCAGTTAGTGAAGTAGAGGTATTACTAAATGGAAGGAAGGTGTAGGCTTTTGGAGGAGACTAGAAGGCTTAGTTGATGATTGGAGATGATGTTAAGAGGTATGAGAAATATTAAAAGAAGTTGCCTTGGTATTTGAGATGAGAAAAGAAAGATATGTTGGATAACTAGCACTCCCATCAATGATTGTCAAGGTTTGGCGACCAAGCTCTCAAATCATAAGAGCAATAAAAATAATTTATAATTACCAAAAGATCTCCTTTCATTCTAACAAAAGATAATTTCTATTCATTACAATCATCTTACAAAAAAGATTTCAAAACATAGAGGGAAAAGTGGGTATAATGTGAAGCATTAAGTAACATTATTATATGTCATCCACTAATTTCACTTGCTATTATTTTATGAGGATTCAACCACCTCACATTTCATGCTTTGAATTTTTAAATTTAAAGTTTTAAACTTAGAGTTTCTAGAAAGAAATTAAAAATTACATAATTAAAAAAGATGAAATTATAAAATGGGCCTTAGTAGGTAAATAGGCTAAATATTCTTCCTTCTTTAATTTTCTTGGGCTTTAGCTTGAGATAGTAAATGGACCTTGAGTTCTAATTTATTTATCCATATGATGTTCTACAATAGATTCCTTTGGCTCAAATAAACTCTACCTATAGAGTTGAAATCTCAAAAGTCTATAACTAATTGTGAGGCTAGAGTCTCCAAATCATTGCAGGTCAATCATGTGTTTTCAACTGGTGGTTTATTCTTTCAATGAACTAAAAAAAATGTTTAGAAGATGAATTAATATGTTCTTTCTCAATGATGATATAGTCAACTTCAAAGAGATATGACTTTTACAAGTATGACACTATATCTCCTACTAAAGAGTGATACTAAATAAGTAGAGGTTGGGTAACTCTTTCATATGATAGCATATCTTCAATATTAATGATTGAATGAATAAGCATATCAATAGACAAATCAAGATGATAAGCATTAGTTCCAATTTTCTTAAGAATTTTAAAAGGACCACATGCTCTTGCATGTAATTTTTTATATTTATAGTTTGATAATGCTTAGGACAACTACGAATTAAAATATAATCACCTTCTTTATGATCTTTCATTGAACTATTATGATTTATCTTAAAAGAATAGTTTTATTACTTATAGTAATTTGTTTTCTTATATCTTCAGGGAAGCTTTCAAAGTCGTAGCAAATGAGAATGTTGTATCAAAAAATGCATGAGATGGTATGTTTGTTATATTTATTGGTCATCTTGGTTTTTGATCATAAACTATCTCAAAAGTGATCTATCTGTTGTTTTAGAGATAGTACTATTATAAGAAAATTCTAAGATTGGTAAATATAATTCTTAATTTTCTAAATTTTTACCTACCAAAAACCTAAGCATGTTTCTCAAGGTGCAGTTGACCAGTTTATTTGTCCATGAATTTGTGGGTGTAAGGTAGAAAAAAATGTTAATTTGATGCTTAATAACTTCCATAATATTTTCCAAAAATATGAGATAGACCTAACATTTCTATAAAAAATGGTTAAGCGAAGACGATGGAGTCACACTATTTATTTAAATAATAATTTGGCTATATGAGAAGCATTATTTATTTTCAAATAAGATAAAAATAAGGCATATTTTAAAACTTATCCACTGCAACAAAAATATTTTCATGTCCTCGAGCTATCCTATGTAATCTTAAAATAAATCTATTGATATGTTTTCTTAAGGCCTACAAGCAATGTGTAAGGTAGTGTATTATCTAGACTTTTATTTGATTGTTTTAGTTTGTTTACAAATTAAGCATTGGACTACTAATTTTTGAACATCTCATTTTATTAAAGGCTAGTAAAATCTATTTTTCAATAAATATATGGTCTTATCCTTAATAAAATGACTAGCTATACCTCTAGCATGTAGCTCGGTGATAAGGAATTCTCTAAGAAAAGATTGAGGAATAAGAGAAAAATTAAAAGTACATGGTTGTTTTTTTATAGAAATATCATTTTATTATGAAGAATGTTCCTTATAAAGTTATTAGTTTATCTAGGTGTTCAAGATAAATTAGGCAAAAGTCAGGGCACATTATATATTAATTCGATCAAATTCTAGGATTTTTTATTCTAAAAAAAAATCATAAGGTTTATCGATGATAAAGCATCAGTAGATTTATTCTCAATTTCAATCTTATGCTTCATAATAAAAGTGTATACTTGGAAAAATTCAATCTAGTTAGCATGCCTACATCCAAAAACTAATAATGGACGGTTGCGATAGGTAGTCGACAACTAGTGTAAAACTTATCAAAATAATCATGACATGAAGCCTTTAAAATCTTATGTTAATGCTAGGGTGTCCCCTAGAAGCGATGCACTATATGACATAAATATAGTGAAAAGTGTGTAAGGGCCATTGGATTGATGCTCGAGTATAGTGTTAAATAAGCAAGGGTTCCCATATTATGGACAGATGCAGGCAAATAAGTTAGTCCATGAAACTAGAACTAGGTTAGGAACTTGGAATATAGATATCCTTACAGGTAAGTTAATAGATTTAATATATATTATGGTTCATTAGAAGAAGAATATTTTATGTATTTACTAAACTAAAAGGGTTGCGGAGAAGGTCAAAGAGATTGATAGTTTAGATTTTAAACTTGGGTATTTAAGTAAAAGTCAAATTAGAAATGGTGTAGGTGTGATTATAGATAGAAGTTTAAAGGATATTGTTATAAATATTAATAATATTAGAGATAAAATAATAGATTTAAAGATTATTATTATCATTATTAAGATTATCAATATTATAAGTGTTTATGCTCCTCAAGTAAGTTCAGATGTAGGCTCAAATTTTTTTTAGAATAATTTAGAGGGATTAATACAAAAGATACCTCCTAAAAATGTATTAATTGGAGGAGATTTAAATGGACATATGATAGAGTGGTAGAAGATTTTAAAAGTATTCATAGTGGCTATAGATTTGGAGTGACTAATGAAGAAGGTAAGACTATATTAAATTTTGCTTTAGCAAATGATTTTATAATTGATGTTACTTTATTTAAGAAAAGAGATGAGCATATTATTACTTATAAGAATGGATTTAGTAAAACATAGATTGATTATTTTCTGATAAGAAAAAAAAATTATTTAGATTGTAAAGATGTAAGGTCATTTCGACTGAAAATTTTATTATACAACATCAACTATTACTTTTAAATTTTATGATGCAGGTTTGGAAGATGAAAAATAAATCAAATTATTATCTTAGGATTAGATGGGGATACTTAAAGAGCACTAATAAAAATATTTTTAAGAGCAAACTACAAGAGTTTAGAATTTGGGATGTTCATATGGAAACTAATGTTATGTGGAAAAACATAATAAGTGATATTAAGCAAGTAAAAAATGTGCTTGAAGAATTAAAAGGAGAAGCTTTTTTTAATAAAAATAGTTAGTGGTGGAGTCAAAATGTAAGAAAAGATAAGAAGTAAGAAGCATTGCTAAAAAACTTAGTTTAGGTAAACATTCAGAGAATTGAAAAGAAATAAAGTAAAATTGAAATATTTTAAGAAAATAAAATATGATGCAAAGATTTAGCTTTTATTGATTTATACAATAGATGGATACTAAAAAAATGGTGAAAATGTATGCATAAGTTAGCCTAACAAAGAGATAGGAGAAGTAAAGATCTAGTTCAGGTGAGGCGTATTAAGGATGAAAATCATAAAGTACTTTTCTTAGAAAAGGATATTAAAAATATGTGGATGAGTTATTTTGATAAACTTTTCAATGAAGGATATGATAATATGATTGATTTTAGCAACCTTAATACCCTAAACAAAAATAAAGAATTTTGTTTTAATTGTTGTATTAGTAAATTTGAAGTTGGAGAAACTTTAAAGAAAATGAAGTGTGAAAAAATAGTAAGATCTGATGATATTCTAATAGAAGTGTGGAAATATTTAAAAGATTAAGGAATTTCTTGGTTACAAATATTTTTAGGTTATTTTAAAGACTAAAAAGATGACAGATGAGTGGTAAAAGAGTTTGTTGGTTCGAATATTTAATAATAAAGGTGATGGACAAGAGTGTGCAAATTATAGAGGAATTAAGTTAATGTTTCATACTTTAAAATTATGGGAGAAGTTAATTGAGCATAGGTTACATCATGTGTGGAGCCTATTTTTGAATCTCTTTGGTTACTTCTTACATGACATTTCAAAGGGGGAATCTAAAATAACATGGGTTGCCATACCTTTTTGTTAACCAATTCAGTAGAAGGTTAAATAGTCATGTGTGATATTTTCTTAAATAAAACCTGTTAATTGGGAGCATTGGGCATTCACCCTTATGCCTCTTAACCAATGCATCACATTAAGAGAGATGTTATTAATGGAATTCAAGTTGATGAGTATAGAGAAAGTAATGAGGATCTTCATATGATATTTGTTTATTTAGAGAAAGCTTATGATAAAATTTTAAGAGAACCCTTTGAAGAGTTCTAGAAGAAAGGAGTTAATATTGGTTATATTCAAGTCGTTAAGGATATGTATACCAGTGTTGTTACTTGTGTCAAAACATAAAGAGGATTGATAAAATATTTTTCTATTTCAATTAGATTACATCAAGGATTGGCTTTAAGCCCTTATCTTTTTTTTTCTTTAGTTATGGATGTTCTTATTAGGCATTCATAGAAAGATGTACCTTGGTGTATGCTTTTTGCTGATGACATTCTTCTTATTGATAAGACTAGAGAAGGATTCTAAGAGAAACTTGAATTATGAAGATCAACCTTAGAGTCTAAAGGTTTTTTTTTGAGTTGTTCAAAATTAAATATATGGAGTGTAATGTTAGTTGTAGAAGTTTAAGTGGTGTGGTTGTGACATTAGGTGAATGGGCAATTAAAAGAGTGAGTGTTTCAGATATCTGAGCTCTATTGTTCAAAATGATGGTGAAATAGATAAAGATGTTATTAATGGAATTCAAGTTGGATGGTTGAATAGCATCTTGCCTATTGTGGTATAAAAGTACCACTTAGACTTAAGGCAAAATTTTATAAAATGGTGGTAAGACCTACAATGATTTATGGTGCAAAATGTTTGCTAGCAAATGAGAAGCATATGACTAAGTTAAGTGTTGTAGAGATGAGGATGCTCAGGTGGATGAGTGGTTTTACTCTTAAAGATAAATGTGAAATGAGTATGTTTAAGAAAAAAAATTAGAATAGCTCTAATTGTAGATAAGATTAGAGAGAGTCGCCTTAGATGGTTTGGCTACATAAAGCGTCGACCATCTGATGACCTAGAAAGGAGAGTAGGTGTATTAGATTTTCCTTATGTTAAGAAAGGTAGAGGTGGACTAAAAAAGACTTGGTTAAGATGTGTAAAAAATGGCCTTAGTTTATTTGAATTAAGTGAGAATTTGACACATAGGGACACAATGGGAAATTTGACACATAATAGGATACATAGTGGGATAAAGGCTTATTGTTGTCATTGTAGCATGCCTACAACCTATTTTTTTTTGAGTGCTAATGAATTTTAGGGCATGATGATCATAACTTATATAAATTCTCTATGTAAGTGATAGTGTCACCAATCCTGTAAGGATTAAATTACAACATAAAACTCTCTATCATAAATGAAATATCATTATTTAGATTTATTTAAATTTTCACTAAAAATGCTATATAATGATTCTATTGACTCAAAATTCTACTTATCCTAATTCTTGATGCATTGCATGTCACTTTAAAGACTTTAGAATCTAAAAATCTAAAGACTAGCATAAAAGTGATAAGAACTTTAATTTTCTCTAAGGTCCTTTGTGCATTAGGAGTCTAAAAAAATTTATTTAATTTTAGTATATCAATTATTGGAGCAAAAATATCACTAAATTTTTTTATGAATCTCTTATAAAATATGGCTCAACCATGGAAGCTTCTAACTTCAATAAAAATTTTAGGTGATGGCCAATCTTAGATTGCTTTTAGTTTGGAAGGATTAGGTTTAAGTATAGTAGTGGATATAATAAAGCCTAAAAAATCACCTCAGCTTGCAAAAAAAATTCCTTTTTAAAATTAATGTATAATTTCTCTTGTTTAACTATTTTAAAGACTTTTTTAAATATTGTAGATACTCATTCTCACTTAGACTAAAAATCAAAATAACATCAAAATACACCTCCAAAAATTTACCTATATATGGTTTAAGAACAATATTTATTAATCTCATAAATGTGTTAGGAGTATTTGAAAGTTTGAAGGGCATGGAAATCCATTCAAAAGTAAATCAGGGGTCTTAAAACAATTTTTCACTCATCTCCTAATCTAATTCAAATTTGATGATATCCACTTTTTAGATAAATCTTCAAAAAAATTGCTTCTGAGATTAAATATATTATTACATCTAATCGAGGAATAGGAAACTTACATTTGATACTAATTTTATTTATTACCTAACTGTCAACACACATTCACCATGTTCCATCTTTCTTTGGAGTTAATAAAGTCGGGACTGCACAAGTGATAAGAATCTCTAAATAAAACTTTTTTTAGTAATTCCTTAACTTACCTTTTAATCTCAACATGTTCGGTAGGTTTCATCCTATAATATAGGGTTAAGAAGTTAAGAACTAGGTAGGTACTCAATATCATGTTGAATGTCTCTTAGAGAGGTAGTTCATCAGCTACAATATCTTTAAAATCATAGAGAAGAAAAAGAGACAATAAGTATGTGTGTCACATTAAAGTATGGTGTGATTTCTTATACATGTAACAAGTGGAGCAGAAATGGATCAAAATTTTCTTCTATAAAGACCCAAAATCTATTGTCTCTATCTTTAGGGTAAAAGAAGAAAGAATAGATGTTTCAAAGCAAGAATTAAAAATAGTAGTATTATCCCTAGTAGTAGGATTTCTCAAGATAATTATTTGAAGTTTGGCATTTTTCTTTAGTATAGGCTTAGGTTGTAAGTCAGAAGGTGTATTTTTTACTAGCTATATTGGCATGAGTTTAATGATCTTATTTTTATTTTTAAAAATATAATTATTTTTCTAATCATAGTGAATAACATTCATATTATCCAACCAATGTCATCTTAAGAGAATATGAGCAATGTCCATAGGGAGGGCATCACACAAAATTTGATCTTCATAGCATTCTATTTTAATTAAAACTAAGCATGAATTGGTGATGAGAAGAAATTTATAATTTTATTTTAGCAAAAAGGTTATCTTATCTCAAAGTTAATAATTGACTATGTAGTTTCTTATCATGATGTCTAGGATCTTTGCTTTTAATATTTCTTTTATTTCTATCTAAGTGAGGTTTGTCCTTTCTAATATTTATTATTTAGCTTAATTATTTATCTAATAAATTTTACCATGCCTTATAAATTATATTTTAGCAAAAATAACTCTTTGGTAATCATCTATTTTGTACCAATCAAAGAAGTAATCCATTTGAACTAACTAATCAAGAAAATTTTTCAGGTCATGTACGCCATCATAAGTTAAAACTTGAACTTTAACTCTTTGAGATGGATCATTAGAGTCTTCTGTAGTCTTGAAATAATTTTCTTCCCTTCCTCCATTTTTAGCAATTGGTGGTCTTCTAAGTGGTTGATTTTCTCTATGTTTAGGTATGAATCTTCTTCATCTATCTCTATAGGTATAGTTTGAGTAGGCATTAGAGGAGGAGTTGATAATCTATTATTTTGTACATGATTATAAGAGTTGGAATTTGTTCTTTAATATCTTGCATTGGTTCTTACTTTCTTCTAATATTTTTTCAGTTTTTAATTCATCTTTATGGATCTTAAGGTCTAAGACATGAATTAATCTAGTTAAGTTTTTAGCTTGGTCTTGAGAGATGGTGCCATGTGAATTTTTTTTAAGAAAGAGATAAATGAAAGGGGATTAAAGAAAAATGAAATAAAGTAAATAAATATAATATAAATGCACAATCAAAGTGAAATTTTAGGCTAACAAAACTTTCAGGTGATTGGGGAGTGGGGTGTAATATCGCTTACATCTCAAGCTCTCCTTAGATAGTCAAAAGTAAAGAAAAGGAAGACCACCTTTTTAACTTGAGAGTAATTTTTAAATGGTTAAGATAATTTAATCTCAAAATGAATCCCCTGAAGAGTGCATTTAGAGTAGCTTCAGGAAAATTCCTTGGGTTTGTTGTCCAACACCGGGGAATTGAAATCGATTCAGAGAAGATCAAGGCAATATTAGAAATGCCACTCCCTAAAAGTCTAACTCAACTCAGATCATTCCAAGGGCGGTCATCATATCTAAGATGCTTTTTATCCAATATGCTAGTCATTCTCAGGACTTGTCAAAAGGGATGCTAAGTTCAAAAGGGATGCCAAGTTCAAGTGGGATGACAAGTGCTAGCATACCTTTGAAGATATCAAGCACTACCTGATGATGCCGCCAGTTCTAGCAGCCCCTATCCTAGGAAAGCCATTGATTCTCTACACTGCTGCATTAGATGACTCCCTTGGCACTTTGTTAGCCCAAGCCAATGACGAGGAGAAGGAAAATGTACTCTACTACCTCAGCCATCGTCTAATCCCTGCTAAGGCAAACTATCCACCCATTAAAAAGTACTACCTAGCTTTAATCTTCGCATCCTAAAAGTTACGGCATTGCATGATTTCTCATAAAGTGAACTTGATCTCTAGGATCAATCCACTATAATATCTCATGACACGGCAGACACTATCTAGATGGTTGGCACATTGATCCATGATTTTATTACAGTTTGATATTACTTTTGTACCCCTCTGTATGATGAAAGGACAAGCACTAGCATATTTCTTAGCAACACACCCACTTCCTGCTGACTCTCCACTTAGTGATGACCTCCTTGATGAACAAATAATGAACTTAGGGGACACTAGCATTCATCACTAGGAGATGTATTTTGATGGCACGACTTTCTTTTAAAGGGGAGAAGAACCACGATCTATCCCTAGAAAGGCAGAGGTGGGAATAGTTCTCCTAACTCTGGACCATGATGTGATGAGATTCTCATATCATCTATCCAATCCATGCACCAACAATGAAGCCAAATATAATGCTCTAACTGCCAGTCTAGAATTAGCAGTTACTCTAAGCATCCAGAACATCAACATCTTTGAGGATTCTTAGTTAGTTATTAACCAAATTGCTGGATCCTACAAGGTTCTAAAAGCTAAGCTCCATCATTACCATAAGTACACTATGGAGTTGTTGGCCCAAATCCTAGAGGTTACCATTTATAAAGTCCCTTGAGGAGAAAGTGTCATAGCAGATGCTTTAGCCAAGCTCGCTAAGGAGTTGGCATGTTCAGAAGATGAGTCCATATTGATAAGGGTCCAAAATACACAAGTCTTATCCCTTATTGATACTGAACTCATCGAGAGACTCTCTCTTGAAGGGGAGGTTACCGTTGCTAAAAAGGATGATGAGTCAGATTGGAGGCAACCATTCATATTTTACCTAAATATAGGCAAACTATCTCAAAATAAGTTCCTAGCATATCAGGTGAAGTAAAGAACACTTTCCTATGTTCTCATGGATGACACCTTGTATTGGCAGTTCTTTGATCATATGTGGTTATGTTGTTTGGACAAACATGAAGCCCATAAGATCATGACCAAGGTACACTTAAGTTTATGCAGCCAAGATCAAGAGACAAAGAAACTACTAGCCATCGATGATCACAAACTACATAGATGTAGCTAGTCGATGCCACCAATGTCAGGTGCATGATGTGGTCCTACACCATCCACCCAACATTCTACACCTTACATTAGCCTCAAGGCCATTTGAGTGTTGGGGTACTGACATAGTGGATCCGATTGATCCTTCTTCTTACAATGGTCATTGGTTCATTCTAGTTCCCCTGACTATTTTTCGAAATGGGCGGAGGCAGTCCTACTCAGAGCGGTCACAACTCAACATGTTCTCTAATTTTTTAAGAACCATATCATATATAGGTTCGAGGTGCCTCAATGAATTATATCTGATAATGGTACTGCATTCAAGAGCAAAATCAATAGCTTAGCCTGAATACATAACATAAATTGGAGATACTCTACCATCTTCTACTCGAGTACAAATGGCTTAGTAGAAGCCTTCAACAAAGCTCTCATCTGGATATTAAAAAAGAAACTCAATGATAACAAGCGATAATGGCATGAGCAGTTAGTTGAAGCTTTGTGGTCCACACCACATATAGAACTCCAACTGAATCTACCCCTTCCTCTTTAGTGTATGGGACCGAAGCTATTTTACCATTAGAAGTCCAACTCCCATCACTAAGGATAGCTATTAGTAGCAAAATCATAACAGAGTAGAATGCCAAGTTGTAGTTAGAAGAGCTCGAAGGTTTGGAGGAGACCCCTCTGGGCATGCTAGAATCTCAAGTTGTATAAAGTCAAAATAATTCAACCTGATAATAAGTTGGTATGTACTAGAGCTTTTCAATTAGGATAGCTTGTTTTAGTTCTAAAGAGACCAATTATTATCCATCAAAAGATGGGAGGCAAGTTTGAACCAACTTGGGAAGGCCCTTATGCCATAGAGTAGGCCTACCAAGAAGGATCATATAAACTCATAAATCATAAGAGAGAGCACGTGATGCTTACAATCAACGGACTCTACCTAAAGAAATATTATCCATAAATCTTATTTCAAAATAATTATTAATGAAATAATTTCATCTCAAATTCCATCTCTTCATATTTGAAAACATCTTTGTTTGTGAATCTGCCATGATGTGTTTAGGGTAGGTGTAAGAAATCTGAGCGGCATCCTATCCTTTATCAACACAACATAAACATAAACTACACACAACCACATATGAAATAAACACATATCTTTTATCTCGGATACTTTGATGTAAGATAAAGCTTCTTATGGCACTCACTCATTAGCTGCTCTAGGTCAAGCTGACATGCTACCCTGCTAGTGTGTCACCCAATGGTTTCTTATTAGGAGGATGTAAGTCTACAAGCTTTCTTTCTGACTTGACCATTGCAAATCGATGAGTGCCTTGTTATCTTGGTAGGCTTTATTGTACGGCTGGTAAGCTACCTCATGTTGACCTTATTTAAGAGGATGTAAGTATGCAGGCTTTCTTCTTACACTAGTCATCATGCACTGACTAGGTCGAGTATATTTGAGATTTAGGATAAGTCCCCCAGTGGCTCCTTTCTTCTTGACTACTTCAAGTTTGGGTCTGGTCCTCCCATGGGACTCCTCGCGTAGTAGTTACCCTATGTTGGATAGTATTTGTATTATTGACGATAAACTATCTCGATGATCATTTTTGTCTAAGAAGATATAAGTTTACAAGCCTCCTTCTTAGAATGATCATAGCACATCAATGAGCACCTTAGGTTGACTGGTCCTCGCTATGATGATAGCGACCTGCCCGGCGGATACATTACTCATGGAAGATGTAATTCTACATGCTTTCTCCTTGACTCGGACACTATACACATATAAGCATTCTTTTATAGGATCCGTGATTCTTGGTAAGTATGAGATAGACAAGGCGACCCCTTCTTAGTCCCTCACACACCAATAAGGTCCACACACACACACACACACACACACACACACACACACAGAGATATATATATATATATTCGCTTGTGGATTAAGAGGACACCCCTAGTGGTACCTTTTTCCAAGCAGACATCCTATCTTTGGGGCAGTGTCAGCAAGACTCTCTATAGGAATCTCCTAAGTACTCTTGAGTTGAGATAAGTCCTTAGAGACACCCTCTTAGTAGTCACCCTTAGGTTGGTTAGCTCTACCCCATGGTCAATAAACTATCCCTTTGGATTTATAAATCTGAGATAGGTCAAGGATGATATAGCCCCTTCTCACTTGATCCATCCCACACTGACTTGGTCCATTAAATTAAAAAGGAAATTAACCTTGGCTACTTTTGAGTTGAGATAACTCCCTAGTGGCACTCTCTCAGTAGTCACCCTTAGGTTTGATAGTTCTACCTAGTGGCTAGTAGACTGTCCATTTGGATTTGTAATTCTAAGATATGATAAGGCTACAAGCCCCTTCTTAGTGGATCCATCGCACACCGACAAGGTCCATAAATTAAACCAAACTATTATCCCTAGCAAATACATCCCCAAATGAATTTTTGAAACCAAACCATGCTCTTATCCCTAGCGGATATCTTGAACCTGCTTCCCTAGTGGAAGGTTCATATTCCTAATTCTTAGCAGACTTGAGCTCATATCTCCAAAAAATATGCCCTCAATTCAAAAGTACCATCCCCAGCACAGTCACCAAAAAAAATCTGTGGTATTTATTTTTAGATGTACGGGGGACACCATGCAGATCTGAGGAGTACTCATTAAAGTGATTGGGTACGATATTAAAGTATGATATACTATCTTGAAAGATAGAGATATCACCATTCAATGGACCTAATCACCTAATAAGGACTCCTAAGGCATGATGGGTCTTCAAATGTACCATAGATTTTTCCTTACTTTACATGAAAGAATAAATCAAACTTTATATTAAACCAAGTTCTAAAGTTCTCTAGGGGGCAAGCCCCCATAGTTAATTACATCCTATGGAATGTGGATTTCTTAGGAATACTCTTGATTAAAGTAGGCAAGGTTGTCTCCAAACATTTCAAGGGTAAGACTATCAATAAATTAGTTATGTTTGAAAAGTCAATTGGGAAAGATCAAAAGGAGAGAGATTTATTATTGAAACTAAGGAAATGAGTAAGGAATGGTCTTGATACTAGGAAGCCTAGTGAACATTGTAATATATCCTATAATTGGGCTTTATATGTTTAAAACTGAAGAGAGTTATTTATTTGAGTTGAATTTTTATTAGATTATTAGGGCTTATAATCCACCAACACAAGGTTGTGGAAATGCCAAAGAGGTGAGGATTTATGCTTGTAGCCCAAAGGAAACAACTACCTCAGGTCCTAAATCTAGGGAGCTTTGGCATAAGCTAAAGTATTACCTAAATCTAAGTGAAGAATGGGTATATGGTTCACCTCCACAAGAGAGAGTAAACTACCTAACTGATGGACTTATAATCGCATTGAGTGTCAACCAGCTAACTCCTCCTACACTTTAAAACTATGTGGTCAAGTTATATGATTTTGTAAGATGGCTAGGTTGTTATTATTTAGAAAGAGACTAAAGTCCTTAAACCCACTCCCTAAGAGACTAGAGCATGAGTGGTATGAGCAATGACTTAGTTTAATGCAAATCTTTTCAATTTTTATTTGATTTTGTACACTTCATTTTAATAAAGTCCATAGATTTTGAATGCCTAAATGCATTTTTGAATGAGTTATGGACCAAATGAAGAGAGAAGAGGGTGAAGCTCCATTAGTAGGAGTTGTTCTCACTGGTCAAGCGGTTCCCATATGTGTAAGGATGGGGCCCTCATTTTACAAAAGTGATATAATATGATATGTATGATGTTAAACATACAACCATTCAGCTAAGGGATTGTTAAATCTTTTAATTATCTTGTTTAATGCCTAAGCTTAATGTGAGGTTATGAGTTATTTTAAACTTTAATTATGAGTTATAGTTGGGTAAAAAATTTATTTTTTCTTAAGAGCCTAATAGGATCTAGGCCGCACATTAAACCACCATTCATGAAGAAACTATAAAGAGGCATGCCATTTCTATTGTGCAATTTAAACAAAACATCAATCAATTTTACAAATCTAACACAAAAGAATAAGAGGTCGGTGCAGTTGGGTACCACCGGACAACCCTTAAAAAAAATATGTAGCCGAGCTCTACCCTTATACAGCCCAAAAAATGAAATAATAATTATAATTTATAAATAAATGTTATGGGGGTCTTCAAATTGTCAAGTCTTCATGTCTCCTTCATTTCTTCATTTGATTTACTTCTTTTGATTTGGTAGGCTTCAAGGCATCACATGGCATCCCAAGGCTAAGCCTTCTGGCCAATGTTCATCCTTATCCCTCATAACACTAATCCTAATTCCTAATATAAAATTATATTAAAAATAGAAAAAGTAAATCTAACTACACCTACAAAATAAGTATTAGCTAAACACACCATACAACCCAAGCAGTTATATGGATAATTTGGACTTAGTACCCTGCACATGTGTAACTAATCCCACCTATCCTAATTTTGATTATGCTTAAGGGTTAAGCAACTTAGAAAAGAGAGAATTTATATTTATTTTAAACACCCCTTAAGCATAATACCTTGTATAAAACATGATTAGGCTAATCACAGCCTAAGATCCAATCTATAAAATATACACCATAACATCTAGTTTAAAATAATACATCATAAAACTAAACATACATTATACCATGCACTGCCCTAACATAAAGCTAGAAGTGGTTACTTAGTTCTATTGTGTGTGTATTAAGGCTTGTGTGGCATGTCCTAACTAGGCATTAAGATTATGATTTTCTAAGTATGAAAGGATGTTTAATCATAAAAGGTTGGTTTCACTTCAAGTGATTTAATTGATTTGAGACTTTTACTTAGTGTTTTATTTTGTTTCATTTAACATACACTTAGCTACTAAGTGTTATATAGAGAAGAAAAAAGAGGATTACCCTCTATCATCCCTACCTTAAGTCATTTCTAATGCATATTAATTATACTTAGTTCTCTTTAATGAATGGCTTATTACATATTTTAGTTTAGTCCTAAGTTTATGTTAAATTTAAATAATTCTATTCAATAAGAAATGTATCTTAAGATTATTTAGAATGAATTATCACCTGACACATATTCATTCATTTCTTTCTATCATATGTAACATGCACATGATTAAATCTTAAGTATACCTTTACTTATAATATATTTTTAGAACACTTAAATGAAAGATGCATAAGTGATTTTTGTAGAAAATAGGATCTTCACTCATTAGCTAAATGCACATTCAAGTGTATAAAAGTTTTAAGCAAGTACTTTGCTATTATGAACTAGGGGAATGAGGTAAAAACCTCCTCGGGGCTACTTAAAGTCATGCATCCCAAGAATTTCCAAATGACAATAAGAATGGAAAATCATGCAAAAAGTTTCATTTTTATAACATTTATGCATATGGAATAAAGTTGAATAGGAAATTTTCATACATTAGCTAAATGTACATACAAGTGTATAAAAATTTTAAGCAAGTACTCCATTATTAACTAAGGGAGTGAGGTAAAAAACCTCCTTGGGCTACTTAAAGTCGTGCATCTCCTGAATATTCAGACTAGATATATCCACTATTCTTGAATACATATGAATGTACAAATGACTATAAGAATGAAAAATCATGCAAAATTTTGTATTTTTAAAACATTTATGCATATGGAATAAAGTTGAAAAGGAGATTTTCATTCATTAGCTAAATGCACATACAAGTGTATAAAAGTTTTAAGCAGTACTTCACCATTGTTAAATAGGGGAGTGAGGTAAAAGCCTCTTTAGGGCTACTTAAAGCCGTGCATCCCCGGAATGTCCAGACTAGATATACCCACTATTCTTAAATACACATGAATGTACAAATGACTATAAAAATGGAAAATCTTTCAAAAACTTGTATTTTTAAAACATTTATGCATCTGGAATAAAGTTGAAAAGAAGATTTTCATTCATTAGCTAAATACACATACAACTGTATAAAAAGTTTTAAGCAAATACTTCACCATTGACAAACTCAAAAGAAATGCATCAAGTTTAATATCATACAAAATTGCAACAAGAAGATTCTACTACTTTAGAAACATCCCTTCCATGTGAGCCTCATGGTGGATGTCTCTTAATTTATTCATACATAGATTAGTTGCAGTAACTTCTCAATGTATGCAACCATCATTTATGCGGCCTGTACTAGAGAATCAAAGAGAAACCAATGGTCTAATATCAAAAACATTGGACATACCTGCCATCTGGGTTAGTTGGTTAATGGGGATTGCAATATGGTTACTAATGCCTTCGACAAGAAAGGGGAAAAAAAATTAATCAATCATGAGAGAATTTGTTGAGTACATTGAAGTTGCATTGCTCTTTGATAACGATTTTATTTGTTCTCCATATACATGGAATAGTGATAGAGTATTTGAAGGACTTGATTGCATTATGCTGAATTCCAACTGGTTTACTCACACCATAATTTTTTTTATTAGACACCTTAGCAAAATGGGTTCTAATCCATGCTCCCTTACTTCTATCTAACATACTCCAAAACCTTTTAAGCATGCATTTAGATTCTGGAATATCTGGACCCAACATAACCACTTTTTTAACTACCTCTTGGAATCCTGGAACTTAATTGCAATTGAACCTTGGATCAGACTAAGGACACTCCACATAAACCACATATTAAGACTCTAAAACTCTAGAACTAGAATGTGTTTGGAGATATTCAACAACAAATTGGAATTCAGGAAAACATAGTTCTATCTCTTGAGAGCAAGTGTGTCGATATAGGCTGATGATGAACTTAAGCAAGCTTAGATTAACTTGAACTAGCTAATTGACATGGAGAAAGACTTCATTGCCTAAAATGCTATTATGATCAACTTAAAAGAGGGAGACAGGAACTCCAAATATTACCATGTTTGTATTAAGCAAAAGAGGGAATATAAAACTATTACCCAAATCAAAAGTAATGATAGCTGGTTGCACACTAAAGAAGACATTATTGCTGATGGGACTAAGCATTTCAAGAGAGTGTTCCATGAACAAAGTGTAAACTTGAATTTATTCAATGGGAGTCTACTTAAAACTACTGCTTTAAATGTCAATAAGTTGAATCTTGCTTACTTACCTGAGGAGGCTGAAATCTGGGAGTGCTTGCTTCCCTTAATGGCTCTAAAGTTGTTGGACTTGATGGTTTTATAGCCCATTTATATCAACATTCTTGGTAATGGATTAAACAAGATATGATAGCTGATATCCAAGCCCTTTCCATGAAAAAGAATATCCATAAATTGTTCAACACCTCCACCATAATAATCATTCCAAAATCTAATAGCAAGTATAAATGGGATGACTTTAGACCCATGAGCCTATCCTCAATTGTTAACAAGATTATCAGCAAAGCCATTACAAATAGGCTACAACCTTTCCTCCTAAAACTCATTCTTCCTAATCAAACTACATTCATCAAGGGGAGAACTATAGATGAAAACATTCTCTTGGCTAAAGAACTTATCTAAGACCTTGATAAGAAGTGTAGATTATGGAACTTGGTTATCAAGTTTGACATAAAGAAAGAATTTGACATAATGAATTGAAAATTTATAATGGCCTGCTTGGATGCTAGGGATTTCAATGAAGGTTTTTGCTATATTGTAAATTATCTCTTTTCAACAACCATTACTATCTCTTTATCAATGAAGAAGGTGGGAATTGGTTCTTTAAAGCTACTAGAGGTATTAAACAAGGTGACCCTCTATCCCCATCTCTTTTCATTATAAGCTTTGACCACCTTTCCAAAATGCTAAAAGTAGCTCACTTTCAAGAAAATAATCAATTACCATTCCAAAGTAAGATGAACATTTCCCATCTAGCTTTTGCTAATAATCTCCTACTTTTTTGTAATGGATTCAAGAACTCCATTAAAAGAAAATCATGCATACATTAACTCTTTTGAAGCCGTCTCTCATTTGGAGTTCAACAAAGCTAAGTGTAAATTCATAATGGGTAAATTCTATAGAACTTATCAAAATTGGGTAGCTATTTTTATGGTGAATATGATTAGTAGCCATGGGTTGCCTCATTTTAAGTATCTTGAGTATACTTAGAATTTTAGTGTATGTGCTGTAAGAGTGTTAACATAGTGAACATATTATAAAGTGTTTGCATGGAAAATGGGTGGCAATTTTCATGGTGAACGAATAGGAGGTTGAACTTACATCACTTTAGAATGCAAAAATTGGGGTTTTCCATATGGTGGATAGATATAAATGGACATATATGAATTTATTCATCTAGAGAATGAATTATGGTATTCGAGTGAATGAATGAGAATGAAATAAAAAGTGTTGTCCACATGGTGAATGGATATGAATTTGTTCACATGCCAAATGAATTATAGGGTGTTCACATGGCTAACAAATAGAAGACTAGGCTTACATTCCATTTGAAATGCCATAATTATGGTTGTCCACATTGGTGGACATATATAAATTTATTCATGTGGCAAATGAATTATGGGGTGTTCATATGATTAATGGGTAGATGTTCACATGGCGAACGAATAAAAGGTTGGTCTTATATCCCTTTGGGAATGCCAAAATTATGGTTGAAGTACTTTTTTTATTAAATTTTATTTAAAGGGACAATGCCTCAACACTATACTATGGTGCATAGGAGATGCTGCTTAGGTGATAGTCTATTTGATATGCACATGTGAGTCGGAGCGCTGTTTCACGACAGAGGGTGGCACTACAGTGTTGGAATTATTAGCCCTTTTGACTATATGAATAGCACCACATTATTGCATTATAGCACCATAGTGCTAGTCAAGATTACTGACAGGTGTGCAGTCGATTAAACGAGAAACGATAACCTTATTTTAATTGGCACCATGGTGCTAGGTCATAGCACTACATCACTATAATACTTTTTGTACACATTGGTTACAAGATTTATTATAATTAAAATTATCTTTTTGATTACATAGTAATTGATAGAATGGGCTAACTAGTGGCTGCCATGTGGGCATGTGCCACCGGCAACCTGTGAGGCTAGCACTCGGTGCTATATTTTGGCACTACAACATTGTGTCTAATTTAGAAATAGGACACAGGTCTATTAAGAATTTTCATTCAACGGACTTTCTCCTTTGATTTTCTTTCTCTATCTTAGCTATATTCCTCTTGTTAACACTTTCACATGCCTCTTAGAAGGGTAGTGAGCAGCAAGAGGGCATCCATCAATGCCAACAGATTCATCAATGCTGATGCCGAGGAGTAGCAAAAACACTCCCTCATCCAAAAATACTTGATTCTAAAGAGTAGCTTCTAGGATCCTGGTGGTAGTGTCGAAGGGGTGATTGTGAGATGAGGCTGGGCCAAGTTGGTCTATGATAATAGTTCATGGGTTATCCCAATGGTGCATGAGTTCTTCATAAATGCACAAGAGCACTAGGGCAAAAAGCATACATTTAGGGGAAACTAGTAAGTTTCCATAGTATTGCTATAAATGCATATAACAATCTCCAAGATATTGATTGAGATCAATATCTTACCTATTATAATGATCATTCTAATTTTGATGAGATCCTCCATTTTCTTGTTGGCAAAAATGCAAATGTGCAATGAAAATGATGAGAGGAAAGAATTATCAACTTTCATGCTGTCAGTCTCACTACTAAATCTAAGGCTTAACACTATTTTATTTTCACCAAGCTTATGTGTACTGGTAACATTAATGAGGTTACCAAAGATAGGGCTATTTTAAATTTTTCTATATACAGGGGATTTACGATCAATATTATGAAGGTTATTTATAATTTTATTTGTAATATGCTGAAGGGGAGAACTACTATCGGGTATGGTCACCCTTTTTGATTTATGATTTATGTGTTGCAGCGAGAGTGGTAGGGTGGATGATGAAGAAATACTCTTTCAGAAGGCTCCTCTAACAAGGAGGATAATTGAGGTATTTTGAGGTTCAAAGTGGGGGAGGGTTTACATGCCCCATGACCTCAAACCTAATCTTCCAAGTCCCTAGCTGAACAAGTCCAAGAAATTGGCAATTAGGTTATAGATTTAAGAAAAGGGTGGATAGGAGTAGTCGAGGCAAGAGATTATATATAGTAAGATTGATCATCATATGGATCAACAACAGATGCAATTCTTTTACATGTCCCAATTCAATATTGCACTAGTCAATATGTTCTAGAGTGGCAATCTTGCAGATCTGAATTAGGTGTCCTTCTCTATGGAGACTTAGTATTAGCTTTGTGTAATTACCACGCACGTATCAAGTGTGGAGGAGGAAGAAGAAGAGGAAGAAGAGGGCGACAAATATGAATATTAGTTTCCCCCATTTTTATATTCTTTCCCTTCTATAATTTGTAATTTTCTTTGAATTTAAAAATATAATTTTCCTTTTTTTTATTTTGTGTTATATTCTTGTATGTGATTAGTTTAATTGATTTATCGCTCCAAGATTTAAATAAATAAATAATATTCAAACACATTTAAAAAATAAAATTTGAGTGCACCTCGGTGCTGTGAACTTTGACCCCATTTTTGGATGAGGTTAATTTGAATTCTAAAATTATTAATTAGGATGTCCTAATCTTAAATAGTAATCTCCTAATTTAGTGCTTAGGACACTATACTTAGTGACCTAGTGCACTTTCTTTGGGTTTCTTCTAACCTAATTGGCTTAGGTGGACTCAACCCAAATTATAAATATGAACTAAATAAAATCAAGTCCAAAGAAATTGAAATGAAATTAAATTAAACAAATGAACAAATTCAAAACTAAACCAAAGTCAAATCTAGTCAACCCATTTGACATAGGTTTGACTTTGGTGGGTCCCATCAAGTCAAAGGTCAACCCACTAAGAATTTGACCAAATTAAATCATTTCAAATGTTTCAAATGATCAAATAAACATGTTTGATCATGAATATAAAGAAATTCAAATTTATTTAGGTTTTAATTGGGTTCGTTAGCCACTTAGTCTAAATAACCCTAAATGGGTCCAATTGGGTTCAAACCCAAATCAAATTTGAAATCAACTCAATTTGATTGTTCAAAATCATTTGAAAATAATAATTAAACACAATCCAATTCATCATTGGGTCTAAATGAACACCCAACTTAACCCATTAAGTCTACTTTGGGTCAAATGGGTTCAAATTGAAATTCAATTGAAAT
Organism: Cymbidium sinense; assembly: GCA_021442155.1. Classification (NCBI taxonomy): domain Eukaryota; kingdom Viridiplantae; phylum Streptophyta; class Magnoliopsida; order Asparagales; family Orchidaceae; genus Cymbidium; species Cymbidium sinense. The sequence goes on along the minus strand of CM038221.1, from coordinate 89,767,232 downwards.
TAAATGAAATTAATCACTCCAAATCATCTCAGACATGCTCTAATCCAATTGAGTTAAAATTTGTCATCTGAACCCAATTGGAATCAAACTTAACCCATTTAGGTTTAAATGGGTTGAAATGAAATGAAATTCAAAACTAATTCAAAATTAAATGAATTAATCAGATAAAACTAAATTAATCATCAATTAAAGATGATTAAATTCAAAATTAAAGAGAATTAATTCAAAACCAAGTACTTTGAATCCAAATACTTGGTTTGGATTCAAAATTCCAATCCAAAGTCAAATGGGTAGACTTATCCTCAAATTCATTTGAGTTTGAGTTGGGCAACCACATACTAGTCTAAAGACTTTGATGGTGATGCCATAAACCATAAAAAAATGAAAGTGATTGAATTTTGAGAATAGAGAACTTCAAAATTCTTGAAAATAATCCAAGTCTCATTTCCCCTCTTCCATATGCCTCATTCCATCTCTTAACTTTAAGAGATTGGATTGATTCTAATCAATTAAAGGCCGCCATGCCAAAAGCCAAAGAGAAATTAGCTTTCTCCAAGGGAGAAGCCAAGGAAGAAGAAAAAAAGAAGAAGAAAGAGCCTATGGTTCAGCCAAGGAGAAAAGAAAGGGTAATTTCTTTCCTCCCTTCCCAATCATCATCCAAGCTTGCTCACAAGACCGAGGGGGATTGAATTCACCCCTTGGTCAGCCTTACCACTATCGGTGGATAGAATCTAGCCACTTAGAAGTCCATAAGGAGGCTCTCTCCCAAGTATGGAAAGAGGGGAGGGAGAGCCAATTCCATCCCCATTTTCATCTCAAAATGTTAACCAAGGCTGGAGATGAAGGAGGAGACCCTTCCCCCAACATCGCCACTGACACGCCGAAGAATGGATGGAAACTGAGCCCCTTTAATGGTGAAATCCAAGGTAGAGGTTCTTACATCAAATTGAACTTTCCAACACATTTTAGAGGTTGAGACGACCTCAAAAAATCTCCACCTTATCCCCTCGCCGTTGGTGAGTCAAAAACTGACAAGAGCCCCAAAAAACTGGTCTGATGTTGGTATAGAAGCAATCCATGGGAGGCAAGCTGCCAAATTGCAAACACAACTTCATCACATCAAAACATAGCAAATGGAATTGATCCCACCACCAGTGATGCCAAAAATAAGGCACGCTTCATCACCGTCCTCCCTAGCATTCGATTTTTGTACTTTTCGAAATAAAATTGATCCCCAAGTGGGTTGTAAAATGATCCTGGATCATTTTGCAATCAAAATCGTGTCAAAATTAGTTAGCGATCGCTGAAATTTGGACGAAAAAGATGGACGATGTCCATCTTTTACCGGAGATCTGCGGGATCTAATCTTCATCGTCCAATCCTTCCATTAGAAACAAACGACCATGATTTAGTCAGATGATCTTATTTTATCCCTTAAGGACATTGCAAATCAAATTTGGACTATCCAATCTTCGATCGAACGGTCGAGGATCATCTTGCATGGCACATGGACCATGGATCTTATGGACCATGCCTCGCCAAATGGCGATGATCCTGCCGCCACGTTAGCTACCTTCTTAAAATGACTAAATCCTTTTTAAAATTAATTAAAAATTATAAAATTTTTAAAAATTCATGGTAAAATAAAATACAAATCCAAAAAAAATGCAAACTTGGGCTCTATGGATTCATCTTGATGAGAATAATCCATTAAAATTAAAATTTCAAATTAAATTTTAGGTATTTTAATGTTAATTTAGATTTAAATGAAATTAATTAATCCTTAATTAATCACAAACCATTAATTAACGTCAAATGAAACTTTGGGGAACTACAATTGATGATAAAACACACTATAGGAAAAGTTTCATGAATTATGGCAATGTAATTCATGAAATATGAAATTTCAAATTCTAAACCTTAATTTAATTAAATAAATTTATATAAAATGACTTAACTCATGAAAATGAATTAAATAAACTTAAATCAATTTAATGAACCCTAATGAACTTAAAAACACTATTGAAACTCATTGGAACTTGATAAATCATAAAATTACTTAATTAAGTACTTAATTAAATTAAATAATTCAAATAATTAACTAAAAATTAATTAATTCACAACCAAATGTCCAAAAATTTTGAATGAACCCTCTTTGGAAATATCTTTTGGAGATCAATCAATGAAAAATGAAATCACTAAATGATTTGTATTAAATTAGGCTTAATTTGGGTTTTAATAAAATAATTAAAATTTTAATTACACTCTAATTATGAATCTAATTAGGATGAAGGTTTGGATACAGGAAATTGACATGGACATAAAAATTTCAAACCCAATTGACCTTTGGATTAAAATTGTTGAATTTCCAAATTCCTAAGTCAATATGAATCAAATAATTAATAAAGAAAATTCATTAATTTATAAAATCATGAAATAACTTGAATTAATCTTAATCAAACATGAGAAATACTTAGGATAGTTCTCCAAACATCCTAAGTAAGAGTAGTTAATCATTTCTATACTTAAGGGATAATGAAATTAAAAATGCATATTAAAAGTAATTAAACCTTAAGCTAATAAAATTGTAATTAAACAAAAATTTAATGAAACTTTAAAGACATAATCAATCTAACCTAAGAATGGTTCAAACATTAACCTATGTTCCTTAGGTTAACATTAATCAAACCAAATGAAATGAATATAATTCAACAAACCAAACATAACTTAAACCCAAAACATTAATGTAAATCAAATGAACTAATTCAAATAAAGTCAAATGAAATAATTCTAACCAAATTAAATTAAAAGAACAAACTAAACCAAGAATGAAAATCAAATCAAATAAAAAAAATGAAATAGAAAGTAAATTTCCAAAGAAAAGAATCAATCCAAAATAAAACTAAATTCAAATTCAAACCATTTAAATGAATCTAAAAGAAAAGATCTTAGTTAAACCTTTGGGATGGATCTTCATCTTAGGATGAAGGTTTCACTCCATTAGGAGTTAGGATGTTGTATAGAATAGATTCCACCCAAAAGTGGGATTCATTCTACTCTTCATTCTTGAAAACCTAAACTTCACTTTAACTAATTAAAAGTGAAATGAAATTAAAAATAAATCACTAACTCATTTAAATTGAAACCAACAAAATGTAAAATTCAAATATTCAAACTCCAAATTGAAACTTGAACTACAGAGGCTTAACAAAGTCTTGCTACACAAGCCTGTTTACTTTACACACTAGCTCATTAAATCATGGACCCTAGACTAGGTTTGGCCATTATGTGATTCTTTTATGATTCCTTGTCATGTGTTGTGATATGATGTGCTTCACATGTCTTTGTGGTGTACTATTTTAGATTGCATGTCTAAGATTGTTTTCCCATTAGATTGGATGGTATAACGTTCTTTTATATCTAACATTATCTTCTACAGGGGGATATTCTAGAATGGAATACTTTTATAAATAAATTAAAAATGCTATTTTCTTGTAGGTATGCTTAAGTCCTTAAGAATAGCCCATAGGACAGGTGGGCTTGGCTAGTAACTAAAGTTAAGCCCATATGTTTGTGAAATATAACTGTGGTGTGTTGTATTTTGCTAACATTTATTTTGTAAAGCTTAGAAATTAATTTTGAGATCAAAATATAAAATTAATCTTAGAATTAAGATCTGTGGGGTCTATGATTAACAAGAGCTGACCATACTAGAAGATAAGTGTAGTGGTCCCCTATGAAGCCCAATGGATGTCCCTGAAGAAGGAGACTATTCGAGATAGAAGACCCATAGATCTAGACTTATAGTTTTAGCTAGTATATAAGAGCTAGCTACGCTACTCTTTTGTACACTGTACCACATCGACCTTTTCTTAAATTAAATTGTCTTGATTTATTTTGGGTTTGTAATTGAATCAACCTGCATTTCTAGGTTTCTTTCTATGCTATGCTTTCCTGTGTTTGAAAGCTCAGATGATTAGGCTCTAAGGAAAAATTATATTTTATACCCAACTTAAATCTAAACAACTGAAAAAAAAATAATAGAAAAATTAAAAATTAGACAAAACATAAAGTCAATTATACCCAACTTAAATCTAAACAACTGAAACTAAAGTTAAACCCTTAGACAAAACATAAAATCAATTAGAAACTAATTAAGTTTTGAAATAATGAAATCATATTGCACTAATCCTTGAATTGGGTAACTTCACCCATTACACATAAGGGGAATCTGACATGTGAGGATGAACACCTTCTTGGGGAAGCCTGCCTTCTATTGTTGATTAGTCCCATAACCATTTCTAATTGCATGACATGAGGCATAAAAATGTATACCCAAGATTTTAAATGAATCTTAAATTTAAATATTTAAAATTTAAAAAATGTTTATTAGTTAGATGCATTTCATACCCTATATAATCTTAAGGATTAAGGAGTGAATCTAGTTCATAGATTCCTTTCTTAAAAATACAACAACTTAACCATCTTGCATTCATGTGACTTAGCATCATGAATTTAAAATGCACTTAGGTGGTGTTAGCTGGCAGCCTTCTCCAGGCAGGTTGTAAGTCTAGGAGAGTATGAGATAGGTTAGTTCTCTCAATTGAGAGGAATGGTCGATAATTCTCAAAATAGAATTATGTTGAGCATCTAACATGTGTAAGAAACACTTGTAGATTTGGTTCTAAAGCATCCATCTCTGGAGGAAGTCTTCAACCCTAGGCATTTCTAGTCTTGTGCTGCTAGAATTTAAGTCATAGACTTCTAAAAAATTTTTTAACTCAAAATCTAAATTAAATTTCAAAAGTTAAGCCCAATTACAAGATAGTTGAAATATCTAGTAGGCATCCCCATATCAATAGGCATTTCCTACTTCATCCCATTTGAATTCCAAAAGATCTCTCTTCAATTTGAACCAATCCTAATTGAAATTTCAAAATTGATCACTTGAAAACCAACATAGAAATCTTGAGAAATAATAATTTATTTCTTTAATCAAGAGTATTCTTAAGAAGAGACCCTTCCTAAAATGTAATTAACTATAGGGGCTTGCCTTTATAGGGAACCATGAACCAAATTTAAAATAAACCCTATTATACTTTTTCATGTAGTTCAGGAGAAAAATCTCTGGTACACGAAAGACCCATTAGCCTTAAGAGTCTTTTATTAAATGATAGAATCCATTATAGGAAAATATGTTTATCTTACGAGATGATATGTTTATTCTTTAATGACACATTTGATCATCCAAATAAAAAATTCATAAACTCTATGCAGTGTCACAAATTTTTCTCACATGAACCGGCAATTCGGCGCTATGAATGAAATTGTAAAACTTGAGAGCTTGACCTTTGATCTTATGGTGATATTTGGTGATATTTCTTAGTACAAAATTTTTTTCTAGTCCTTTTTACTTATGTTAGAGATATATTGCTGCAATGTTAATGATGGGGGACATTATGTATTTTTTATCAAAATATTCTAAGTCACATTTGCAACGCTAAGTAAATAGGGCACTGTGTCACAAATACTTTGGCGCTATGATGCTGGGGTGATTCGATAAGGTACCAAAGCACTAGTTTTCTAGTGCTGTGACACTTCCCTTTGTAATAAGAATACCCAAGAGCACAATATTGGTGTTGATATTCAGCTTTGAGGAGCTGTGAGTTAGACATTTATGTTTTGTGAGATTTTACAAAAAAATTTAGAATTCTTGCAGCAATTTGCTTTAGTAGTGTTAGATTTCAAAATTATAGTGTGATACACTTTTCTTCTTTGTTCTGGATCTAAGTTCAATGAAGGGGAGGGGTTTTCATCTCACGCCAAAATGAAGTTCAATGGCGTCTTCAAATTTCCAATCTTCTTTTCCTCATCAAATCCAAGATCAATGACGGGATTATGATTTAACATGCTTTTTTAAAGATAAAATGGCATAAATCTTTTACCTGAAGTGAATAGAGGATCTTAGAACAAAAGAAGATCATCAGGAGTGTGAATGCAATGTTGGAGTGTTGTGAGAGTAAGAGTGGCTAGAGAAATAAAGAAGAAAAAGAAGGACTAGACTAGACACTCCTATTTATAGCAGTGTTCCTTGTAATTATTCCCTCTCAATAGTCAGTGCAGTACCTTGGCACCAAGTTCACAACGTCGCTATGTTGCATATAATTTGTTATTTTGAAAGGTTATCCTTTAGAAAGTTAGCACAACGCCGCCATGAACATATGTGTGTGCGCTAGAAGAATAAAAATTATTATATTATTTTAAATAGGTTTTAGGTGAACAAGATGCTTCACCAAATACAAATTAGAGACTAGCATTATCACTAAATCTCAAGTAGAATATCTCATCAACCAAAAAGTTAAAGTAGTTATTGCTTCAGAAGTAGTTGAATAATTAGTCAAAAATGGCCGACCATACTCAACCGAACATGACCAAGTATAGTATCCCAAAGGATAAGTTGAGGGAATGATGCTTTGCTACTATGATAATTTATTCACAGTCTGAGTTACATGGCTTTTGAATGGTATGCCAAGTTACTTAATGAATCTATAAAAACTTTTATTGAATTGGAAACACTCTTCATTAACATATTTGCAGGAGCAACCAAGAAGGTAACAATCATATATCTTTAAAAAAGAGGAAGAAAGACAAAGTGTCATGAAATACATCACAAGATGGAGAAATCTACCATGATGTGTGACCAACAGCTCACAAAAAATCATATAGTAGAACTCCTCATGAAAAATATCGATGATCAAATGGCTCCATATTTAGCCATGCCTACAATTAACATGTTCAAGAATTATTGGATTGTCTACCCAAATTTGAAAGGCTGCCAAAGCAAAAAGGCCTTAGTGATAATTATAATAACAATCTCTTTGGAAAAAAATAAAGTAAAATTGTACAAAAGAAAAAAAGAATGATGTGAATGCATTCAGCTTCACGGTTCATAAAAAGAGAAATGGAGGTGTGGCAACCTTGTGTCTTGCTGCAAAGGTGGTATAAATAAGAAAAATGGATCAAATATTCAAGAAAAGATGTTTAAAAATGCTTATTTAAAATAAATTGTAATAATAAAATATTTAAATATGCCCCAAAATTGGGATTATAATTGCCAGAGCCTCGACGGCTAGACCAAGAAAATAAGATTGATGATCCCAATTATTATCTATTCATAAGTCATCCAATTGAGGATTGCTTTATCTTCAAGGATTGTGTAAAAAAGAGCTATCAAAATGGAGAACTTACCTTATTAGACACTGCATTGATAAACCCTAAGAAGGAAAAGGTGAAAGCTATTACAACACACCCAGTCTAAGATGTAAAAAACAAAAATGCTAAGTTAACTAGAACTAAGAGTATATGGGATAAGTACAAAACCCCGCAAGCATAAGAAGAAGAAGGTAGTTGGGAGCCTTCATCTCAAAAAAAGACTAAAAGGATGATTAATATTCTTTTATCCATAGAAGGTATCCAGTAGAAGAATTCCTTAGGATCCGAAATAGATCCTAAAAAATGATTCCACAATAGGGGGCAATTTTTATATAATATAAATAAGTAGATAAAAATTAATCAGTCTTCTTCATCGAAGCCCCATAAATTAAAATAAAAGAGAAAATAGAAAATCAAAATCTGAAACATAGAGAATGGTTGACTCTTTAGAGGTGTAAAGCAACCTCCTTAAAGGCTGGTTAAGCTTGAAGAATACATGGCCCATTTGAAACTTGACATTTAAATGTTTAATGTAGAAGTTATGATAGAAATGGGTTGTGTTATAAATGTGGTTGTAACTTCAACTGACTTTGATGAAAAACAATGATTTTTAATAGAAAAGCTTACTAAATGGAAGTTAAGTCAAGCTAAAAGAAATTACATCTTAAACTAGGCAGTAATTTTGAGAGAACTAAAATTTTGACAACTTTGAAGAAACACATCTTTCGGAGTCTTTTTCTGATAGAGGAAGTCTTACAGAAGATGTGACCCAAGTACAATTAAAGAGTAAAAAATGAATCTCAACACATCTACAATGAAAATTCAATGATAAAGGCAAAGAAATTTACATCAATAAAAATTCCTTACCACCGTCACTAATTAAACCTCATAAGTCTACCAAAATAGGAGTAGACTATAATGTTCTGGCACATTTATGAAAACTTCTTGCTTTTAAGTATCTATGATGCTCTCATGTTGTCCAAAAATTTACATGAGACATTAATCAAAGGTTTGTAAAGCCTAGAATAATATGAAGCATTTTTTACTAAAGAAATGATGAAAGAGAACTTAACCTCATAAAATTCAGTAACCATCACATTTTGTAAGAATGATATGCTATTAGAGATAACTAAACATAATTGGCCCCTTTATATTATAGATGAAAGCAATGCTTTTTAAATAAAAAGGATATTAATTGATCTAGGTGCTTCGGTTAATCTTATAATAGTTAAAATGCTATGAGCACTAGTTTTAGATGTTTAATGAACAAGGACAAAAAACCTTGGAGACTCTTATTTTACCCACATGCTTAAGAAAATTATACATAGAAGCTAAATTCTATGTGATCGAAGCTAAAGTTGCTTACAAAGTGCTCCTTGGTAGTCCATCGATTCATGAATATGACATTCTGCTTTCAATTCTTCATCAATACATGAAGTATATTCAAAATGGTGAAGAGTATCGAATTGATGGTGACATGAATCCATTCTTGATACATAAAATCAAGATCTATGATGACGCCAAGTAATACCTAAGAAGTAGAAGAAGTCAAAGCTTAAAAACTAGTGGCTCAACCTATCAAACTAATACTAAAAGGCTATAGTGCAAAGGATGAAAATGTCAATGATACCAATGAGTCAAAGAAACCCAAGGTAATTCTCCACCTTGGCAGTGGTATTAAGGATGATGAAAATGAGGTAGTACTTTATCAACCCAAGAAAGCCTCAACTAACCAAAGGGTAGAAGAAGTTAGTACTACTAAGGTAATAAAGCAATTAGAGGAAACTTATGTTTCTCTAATAATGGTATCTAAATCCCAAGTCTCCAATAAGGCCATAAAAATAATTATATTGCCAAAGGCAGGCATAGAAGCCTTAATATATTTAAGAAATGAGGAAATAAAACAACTGAAACCTTTCTATGTCTTTCATAGAAGAGGCTACAATGAACGAGATATCCTTTTTTACAAAATAGAAGAGTGAACCCTAAATCCCAAATAAATATTATTGGAAGAGGATGATTTTAAGGAAGAAGATATTTTAATAATAATTCCTCCATACTTCTCACCAGCTTTAAAGAAACTAGTTAAAAATAATATTTAACCTATACAATCAAGCATTCATGCTTGTTTATTTAAGAGGTTGGCAAGGAGATAATGCCCAAAATCCTATAACATATGAAAAATTCACCACATGATGATTAAGATATATTGCTCTGGCATCTCCCTCAATGAAATCATGCTATCCCATATTTTACAAAGAAGAAGTCCCTATGGAAACTATAGAAGAACAAAAGAATTTTTGAATGAGAATATACCTGAAGAAGGATTAATCATTGCCCTCAAAGAGGCACCAAAACTGTTTGAGGAAGGCAATCAAGCTCCCATTGATGAACTCTAGGAAATCAACCTAGGTACTGAAGAAGAACCTAGGCCAACCTTTGTTAGTGTCACATTAGAAATGTTAGAGGAATTAAAAGCACTACTTTATGAATATAAAGATTGTTTTGCATGGAATTATAGTGAAATGCAAGGCCTATTGCCAGATGTGGCCATACATAAGCTAGTCATTAAGCATGATATACAACCTATAAAGCAAGCACCAAGGTGAATGCGATAAGAAATCAAAGAGCAAGTAATCACTGAAATTAAAAAGCTAATTGAACTAAGATTTATTTAGAAGAGAAGTATGCTGATTAGATTTCCAATATTATCTTAGTAATGAAAAAATAATGGACAAATTTGTGTATGTATTAATTTTAGGGACTTAAATAAAGCATGCCCAAAAGATGACTTCCCATTGCCCAATGTAGAACTCATGATTGAAAACACGTCAAACTATGACATGTTTTCATTTATGGATGGTTCATCAAGTTACAACCAAATTAAAATGGCTCCAAAAGATGAAAAATATACATACTTCCACACACTAATCAGCATATATTACTATAAAGTAATGCCATTTGGCTTGAAAAATGCTAGTGCTACATGCTAAAAGGTAATGACCCGCATCTTTGATGACCTTATACATAGATATGTGGAATGTTATGATGATAATTTAGCTGTTAAAAGCAAAAAATCAAAGTGAGCACATAAGAAACTTATGAGTTGTATTCAATTGAATTCAAAGTTTCAACTTAAAGATGAATCCATTTAAATGTGCATTTGGTGTGACTTTTTGAAAATTCCTAGGCATTATTGTATGCCATAAAAGGATTTAAATTGATCTCTCTAAAATAAAATCAATAATATAAATGTCAACGCCTATGAACTTAAAGCAATTATGCTCACTACAAAGCAAATTAACTTATATTAGAAGTTTTATTTCTAATCTTTCAGGGAGATGTCAACCTTTCACTTAATTGATGAAAAAAAGATGCACCTTTTATATGGAATAATGCTTATTAGAAAGCATTTAATAACATAAAATAATATCTATTACATCCCCTAATTTTGGTAGCTCCAATAACAGGAAAGTCATTTATATTGTATACGACAGCTTTAGAAGAATCAATGGGAGCTTTGCTAGCTTAAAATAATGAAGAATGGAAGGAAAATGTCTTATATTATATAAGGTAACATTTGATAGGAGCCAAAATAAGATATTCTCCTATTGAGAAACAATGTTTAGCATTGATATTTGGTACTTAGATATTACAACACTATATGTTATCACATAAGATAACTCTGATATCTAAAGTCCACCTCTCAAATTCTTGATGACTAGACCTACCCTAACTTGTTGTTTAGCTAATTGGGCAGTCTTATTACTTCAATTTAATAAAACATATGTAAAAAAAAGCTATAAAAGGATAAGCTCTGGCTAACTTTCTAGGTGCTCATCCAATACCGACAAACTCTCCACTCAAAGATGAATTACCTAATGAACATATCATTGAAGTAGAGGAAGCTCAACAACCATAGGAATGGGAACTCTACTTTGATGGAGCTTCATAATAAAGCTAGCTAAATTGACTAGTTTACATACAATACATGTTGGAATTGGTTTAATATTTATAACACGACAAGGAGGTATTCTCATTATTCATATAGTCTGACGAAACCTTCAACTAACAATGAGGTTGAATATGACACATTAATTATAGGTCTAGAACTAGCAATTAACATGAAAATTAAGAAACTACATGTTTACAAATATTCTCAACTCGTAATTCGATAAATAATTGGGTCTTTCAAGGTAAATAAGCATGAGTGGGCACTTTATCTTAAGCATATCCTAGAGCTTCTAAAATAAATTTCTGAAGTAATAATTATAATGGTGTCACGTTGTGACAATGGTAAAGCTAATGCATTAGCTAAATTAGCTAAAGAAATGATAGAGCCTCATGGAGAGCTAATTATAATAATAGTCAAAAGTAGAATAACCTTAGCACCTACCCTTCTGCAAGCCTTTAAAGCTAAAGAAAAATTAAGAGATATGAATAGTAGTAGAGGAAGAAGATTACCGAGAACCATTCATTACTTACTTTAAGGGAAGTGGATTACCAAAAGATAAATAAAAGGACCATCAAATTTTATAAAGAGATCAATGATATGTCTTTGTGAATGATACATTATATCGATGCTCGATTGACCAAATGTGGTTACAATGCCTAGGACTATATGAAGCAAAAATGGTAATGGTTAAAGTCCATGAAGGGTTGTACAGTGTAAACCAATTTAGACATAAAATAAAAATTTAAATTAAATGAATGGGATACTATTAGCCAGTATCTTTCAAGACTACATTGAACATGGCAAAAAATGTCATTAGTGTCAAATACATGCAGCCACATTGCGTTGATCACATAATAATTTACATCTAATAGTGGCATCTTGGCCATTTGAAAGTTGGGGAACTAATATAATAGGTCCAATAGGTCATTTTTGGGACATCATTTCATATTAGCTGCCACTGATTACTTCTTAAAATAAGTAAAAGTGATTCCATTAAAAAAAGTTAAAGCTAACAAGATAGTGAAATTTTTTTGAGGTCATATTTTCTATAGAATTGGAATACCACAAAAAATAATATTGATAATGACACTATCTTTAAGAATATCAAAGTATATCATTTTATTGAAAAATATAAGATAGATTGGTGATATTCTTCAATATACAATCTAAGAGGCAATAGTATCGAAGCATTTATTTAAATGTTGATCAAACTCCTCAAGAAAATTCTTTCTTAAAAATAAAAGAGAATGGCAAGATAAATTAATAGAAGCCTTGTGGTCATATTGTACCACATAATTATGGCTACACAAGCAACACCATACTCCTTAATCTTTGGAGAAGAAGTAATTTTTTTTTTTTTGAAGTAGACCTACCTTGACTCCGTATAGCAGTTTAAAATTAACTTACAATAGAGAAAAATGTTCAGATATGATTAAAAGATCTAGAAGCTCATGATGATGTGTGACTACATGCTCAGTAAAATATTGAAATATATAGAGCAAGAATGACCCAAGCTCATGACTGTATGGTTCACTCAAGAAGCTTCTAAGTAGGTGAAATCATGTTGGTACGTACAAGGCTTATGATTCCATATCAATAAACAGATGAAAAATTTGACTCAAACTAGGAAGGGCCATATATTATAGAAAAAAGTATACAAAGGAGGAGCTTAACAGTTCATTAGTGCAAAAGTGATAAGAACTATGCGCCCCCGAAAGAGCCCAAATCACAAAAGTCACCATAAGATATTTGAGCATTGACAACTTGTTGAAAATCATTAAGAATAGAAACCTCCATAAAATTATTTCAAAAACACCAAATTTTATTTATCTCAAAACATATTAATTAAAAAAATATTATGCTTTACAAATACAAGAGTCAAAAGGAACTTTGAAATGATCAACTGAAGAGATACTCCTCATTGAAACTATGAGAAGAAAGTATTCTTCTAAAAAAACACCCTTGTCAATAGGGAAAATTTTATTAGCCTTACAATGCAAGGAAAATACTCCATAAAAAACTCTCTCTAATGGAAAAGGGTTTAATCAGACCCATCACACCCAAATGGGCTAGATCTAAATTTAAATAGAAGATCCATCATGCCTAAAGGGGCTATATCTAAATTTAAATAAAATAGCCATCATGCTTAAAGGGGCTAGATTAGATCCATCATGCTCAATGAGGCTATATATAAATTTAAATCAGATCCATTATGACCAAAGGAGTCAAAACATATCCATCATGCTTAAAAGGGGTCAGATCTATATTTTAATGAGATCCATTATGCCTAAAGGGGCTAGATCATATCCATCATGCCCAAAGGGGCAAGATTTAAATTTAAATTTGATCCATCATACCCAAAGGGGCCAGATAAGATTCATTATGTCCAAAAGGGCTAGATTTAAATTTAAATTAGATCCATTATGCCCAAAGTAGATGGATCTAAATTTAAAATATATCCCTCATGCCTAAAAGGGCTAGATTAAATCCATTATGCTCATAGGGGCTGCATCAGATCTATTATGGTCAAAGGGTTGAATTTAATTTTAAATCATATCTATTATGCCCAAAGGGGCAAGATCTAAATTTAAACCAGAACCATCATGCCCAAAAGTGCAGGATCTAAATCTAAGCTTAAATTCGTTAGAGGATTTAAGTCTAAATATACCCAAAGAAAAGGGTCTAAATAGAAATTTGGATTTAATAAATTTAATAAAAAAATTATGAAATTAGAGAAGATTGATTCAAGATCCTACAAGCACTGCACATTTTCAAATTTAGATGTTATTGCTCTTCATAATACATATGAAATTTATATGCTTCTCTTGTTTAGATTTGCTATGATGTTTACTAGGAGCTCACAAGATGACATGCCTCTTATAGAGCCTTCTAAGGCATAGATATGGGCCACTATTGAAGCCCATGATCCACATGCATAGTTAGGTTATAGGAGCGACTCTCATGGCATCAAGATATGTTAATGGGCAGAGATATTTTTGAGGAATCATTTGCTCGATCATCAGACATCATATCTATTAATTTAGAGTTTCCATCAAACCATGATCTTGTTGATTGGGTAATTAATCAAAAATTGAGACACGAGATATTAAGAAGGAGCTAACATTAGTGGCTTTTATTGCCACGTAGTTATGGTATTTCATATTTCCATGACACAATAGACTTTTCTATCCTTCCACTCTCTTGATGGCTAGCTTGCTTTCTCCAAGTGAGGGATAAAATTGGTGCCAGCATCATTAGCCTATCTATGCAATGGAATGGGTAGAGTGAGCGTGATGAATGACTCACGACGCTATGATGTAGGTGCTCTTTGGCACTACTTACATGGATGAATTCATATATGTATATCAGGAGCTTATAGTTGTCATGAGATGCCAACTTATTTCAAAAAGCAGCATTTCCCATGATCATGCAATTGAGTGAAGCTACAGTCACCTTAATTGGAGATCAAATCTGAACATTTATTTTTGTTTAATCACGCAAGACAAATCACTTTTAGATCATCCACTGATCAACTTTCATAGCCTATCTGATCAGGGCATGGGACAAGGATTCATAGACTCTCTTATAGACAAAGGGACACCCAAAATATTATCAAAGCTAGGACACAAATGCATAGTAGAATATTTCATCAGATTAATACCCTCATGGATTTGATATAAACATAATTAGTCTATGATATTGGAGGGAAACAATCCCAATAGAGTGGTTAGATAGTGTGGTTTCACTTAGGCTACACCCATATACAAACTACCATAGATTATAAATATAACAAATACTCATTCCTTAGGGACACTCCCACTTTCTATTCGATTAGCAATAGCCTCCACAACATGGGCTTTCTTACTTTGCCTAGGGACTTGCTCAAATTTTTATATAACTTCATAGAAGACTTACACAGTAGTTAGTCACCTTTGGCTATTGTGGACTGTAATACATACTCTTTATTTTTAGAGCTAGACTTTTGTATATACAGTCACAGATTAGGGAGAGCTAGAACAACACTACATTTGCATTCCCCCAATATGCAACTCATGCTCCAAAGAGATCATTGGATGAACTGGCAATAGTAGGATATGATGAAGAAAGGCTTCATTAGCTTAGGAGAGAGATGATAGAGATACTCATAGCCCCATAACAATTGGTCATGCTATCCTAGTAGTAGAGACTGATGAGCCTAATATATTCTTGTTCTAGTAGTAGCAGTTGAACCACCCATAGAATAGATGGGCAATGATATCATGCTAGTATTATCGACAAACACTAGTTAGTGTTCCCCAGCATCTACTCAGCCTATTAGCAATGAGCATATGCATGTTGAAGAAGACCCACACATAGAAGAATCTGACACTTTGATTATTAACTATGAGCCACTCTTATTAGATTTGACTTGGGTGATAATGAGCACCACTCACGATGACTCCATAGATATCGAGTCTTGTGCAGAGAGGCACCATATTTCTAGCTTGATAGATACAACTCAGAGACTATTTTGTCTAGAAATCTCATGTTTCATCTCCAGAATACACCATAGGCCATCAGACTCGTTACATCACAACTTTTCAAAGAGCTTATGTCACATATTGATGATATTATGCCAACTGCTTCTGAGTGTTGATTTAGAAGTCTTACTTAAGTTTTCTAGCTTTTGCGTGGAAGCAAACTGTCTATTAGATTGTGCTATCGCTTTGGGTCTTAAAGTAGGAAAGCTATAGCTTTGGGAATCTCTGTACAGAGATGTTGAGTTTGGGATATTCTCTTTATGCAATACTTTTCAAGAGGTTTTGTTTGATGCAATCACTATTGCAAAGACCTCACTCAGCACCATTTTATATCAAGTCTCTTTAGTCCCCCAAGACCTTGAGCATAATCTCTAAGCTTTGAGATCCAATTGAAGAGAACTATCTAGAGCATAGATTGAGCTCCTCAGCATATCTGCAAAAGTAAAAGAATTACAAATGAAGAGATAATATATATTTGAAAGAAGAACTATGATTAGGTAGGCTATTACAACTATAGAAGTTGAGCGGGTCCTTTCCTTGTTGGTCCATAAGTAGGAGTTTGCTGTTCAGCATCTTCATGGAGTTAGAGAGAGGTAGTCTATTATGTCTTATACAACATATACAATCTTGGTCTATATTAGAGAAATTCAAGCTAATTACCTATAGTTACAAACTCTATTATGCCATTATTTTACATGACAAATGAAAATGAGTAAAGATTATATTTTCTATGCATAAAGTCATAAATAAATAAATAAATAAAGAAGTAACAAATGCATCATGTCCAATCAACATGGTACATTCATTTGGAGGAAATTTGTTTTATCAAAAATAATGATGATGAAACAAAATGAATAAAAAAATAAAAAAATAAAAAAATGATGAAAACAATTTACACATCCTAGCTTTAAGACCTAAATTAAATGTATGAGAATGCTGAGTGGGTTAATATTTATGATAGTGTTATGGCTAGATCTGAAGAAACTTAATGAGTCCATTATGGTGGCTATGTTGATTGTAAAATCTATTTAGACGGGATATGTTCAAATTGAATGAAATTCATCATCGAAAATAACTTAAAGTAAATAATCATTCTCTTATCCATCATTATTTATTAAGGATGATAAACTAAGAAAACTTTTGCTCATAAATAGCTAATACTAAATTAAATATATAACTATGTTCATACTCAAATAATCTCATGCTAGTAAAGACATGGCCGGTGTCCTATGTCTGCATGATTTTGTCATCAAACGACACCGCATGAAATGCAGATACAACCATAACCCT
The DNA here is from genome assembly GCA_021442155.1 of Cymbidium sinense. NCBI lineage: Eukaryota > Viridiplantae > Streptophyta > Magnoliopsida > Asparagales > Orchidaceae > Cymbidium > Cymbidium sinense. Next base: position 89,750,255 of record CM038221.1, on the reverse strand, counting down.
CTTACCGGGTGGCTTGGCTTCCACATAGCTCCACTATATTTTGATCATGATAGTAGTCCGTTTGTTCCCCAAATGGCTTTTCTCCTTGAGCTATGAATTATATAATATATTTAATAGGCAAAAACCCATTTGTTAGCTAAGGTTTACTTAAATTTATCACATTAGATAAATATCACTCAGGTTTACAATAACACCTTAGGCGACATAACCCATGGCTACTAATAAAGATTCTTCAGTCAGGAACTAGTCCCCCTGGCTAAGTAGACTAGGGACCATGATAGCTTAGGATGATGAAGCCATGGGATCTTGATCAGACCTATCATTATTTTTCCCAGTATGCACTTTTAGTGAAATGATAGTCGTTTATGCAATAGTATGTGCCGCTAGACATTGATTTATATCAAATAAGATATATTTATTTTCCAACCTTAATCAAGAGTGCTATATTATTATAGTAAAAGGGTAATTAACTATGAAGGCTTACCTTCATAGGAAGTGAAATCTCGATCTAAATAAACCCTAATGTAATGTTAGGGGAAATCAAGTTGAATATATATCAATTTTCCTCATGAAAAAAATATACTCTTACCTATCTTAATAAAAATGGTGGAGAGCATCCTCAAATGTGTTTTTTTCTGAGTGATCACTTACATCCTCTCTCTTTCTAAATGATTCTAATCACTCTCTTTCTAATTAAGAAATGTATTTTCCTTATTTGAGTCATTAGGATTCTCCTCTAGAGATAGAATTAACATCATGACTCTAAAGATCCTTTAATAGAAGCTATAGGTGTACCCAATGAGCAAATATGTCCCATTAAGAACCCTCCACCTAAAAAAATCATTGAAGTTAACCTTGATAGTGGAAAAGTTCTACCTCATAAAGTAAAACCTTAGGACATGGCTAAACAAGCCATTGTTTCAAATAAATAGCCTCTCCACAAGATGTTCCATAACTAAATATGCTTATGGAAGATCAGCCCAAATTTGACTATAACATCTTAGCATATTTAAGAAAGTTGTCAGCGAAATTAAGCATATATGATGCCCTTATCTTATTTAAATAAATCAGGTAATTTTTTATCCTTAAATATGCTTAGCTTAGCTAGTTGCTCTGAGTTTAGTTGAAGAAGAGGTTTGTTTCTTAAAGGAAGTCATAGGTGTCATATTCTTAGTTGAAGACCTACTACTTAGGATAACAAAACATAACCGCCCATTACACATTATAGTAAATGTTATCAAGTTTAGACTATCTAGAGTACTTGTTGACCCAGGTGCATTTGTCAACATCATGAGCTTAAGAACACTCACCTTATTAAAGATTGACATCACTAAACTTCAATCTAAAAAGATGATGTTGAAAGGATTCAAAAAGGTGAGTGAGCCTTAGGTTCCATTGCACTACCATTAGAGATAGATGATTGGAAGATTAATGTCGTGTTTCATATAATAAATTCAGAGACATCTTTTAATACTTTACCAGGGTGACCTTGGATTTATGAGAATAATATTGTATCATCTTATCTATGTTAGGGCATCAAGTTCCTACGAGGTGGCTTAGAGTATTATGTCAAAGGTGATTTAAAGTCATTCTTAGTATATGAGGTTAGGATTTATGAGGCTATGGTCTACTATCTCCCCAAAAAAAAAAAAAAAGAGAATGAGAAGAATATTCCAGGGAGTAAGTAGAGCCTAAGATTACTTTTTGCCCACATTTCACCACTCATTTCCATCGAGTATGTGAGAGGCTCTGACCTCCCTTAGGCTATGGAAAAGGCAAGCTCAGAGGAAACACTTGGGGAGGAAGACCACCATACTTACCACCAACCCAGAGTTCTATCCCAGCATCTCGGAGCACTCTTTTTACACCACTCCTTTCCATCGAGTATGTGAGAGGTGCTGACCTCCCTTAGGCTGAGGAAAAAACAAGCTCAGAGGAAACACTTGGGGAGGAAGACCACCACACTTACCACCAACCCAGAGTTCTATCCCAGCATCTCGGAGCACTATTTATATATATATAGACTTGGAATCTACTTAAGAGTGAATCACCACCTCCACCTCTCAAAGATATAGTTGGAGGTGACACACTGAGCCCCGATGAGTGATTGTCATTGAACAAAGCATAAGTGTATCTGAATCAACTTTATATGAAACTCTGAAATATCGTGTGAGCACCTTAGCTCTAACCCCACTCTCTCCATAGAATGTTGAGAGTTTGGTAGTTAAGGATGTTTCTTAATTATACACATAAGCTAAACCATGTAGATTTTATCTAAAAGCATCATTCTCAAGCTTAGAGGTTGATGTAAAACCTGAGAATAACTCATTTAAAGTTTAATAGAACTTCAATTTGATTGGTACCCATCTTATATTTTTAGTAAAAAAATGTTTAATTCTGCATACTTGGTCCAAGCATAGGTTGGAGTACTTCAAAAAGCTATGGAATAATAAATGCAAGAATCTTCAATCAAGATCAAGATTAGGCTTTGGCACAGTGGGTCTAATACGATGATGAGTACTACTTAGCCACCACCAACCTCCTAGTGTCTGATAAGTTCTTTCTTAATAACACCAATTCATATAAAGAGGTGTTCATAAAAACTTTAAATAACTTAGATGACCTTCAAGTTAGGGATACACCCTCAAAACTAGAAGAAGAGATTAAGTGAACCATCTATGAGCTGAAGGAGATCAATTTGAACACTAAAGATAACCCATGCCTGCCATATGTTAGTTCCTTATTGAGTGAGTATGTATCTAATGACTTAGTTAGGCTACTCTCAAAGTTTAAGAATTGCTTCACATGATGCTATGAAGAGATTCCTAGATTAACCCCTAAAGTAGCCATTCATAAGCTAGCAATCCAGCTTATCATAGTCTCTATCAAGCAAGCTCCTAGACTCATGCCATTAGACATCTAACAAAAAGTCATTTTAGAATTTAAGAAGCTAATCAATTTTAGTTTCATTCAAAAAGAAAAATACCCCCAACATCATTCCAATAAAAAATGGCAAAATTCGCATATGCATTGATTTTAGGGATCTTAATAAGGCATGTCTCAAAGACGAGTTCTCATTGCTTATACCATTATTGATGGTGGACATAGCCTCTTCTCATGCAGTTTTCTCATTCATGGACTACTCATCTAGTTATAGCCAACTTAATATAGCACCTAAAGATGAGAAGAACACTATATTTTGGAACCCTCTTTAGAATTTTCTATTATAAGGTCATGCCTTTCAACCTTAAGAATGCTGGTGCTACATATCAATGAGCCATGACTCTAATATTCGATGAACTAATTTATCATCAAGTTGAGTGCTATGTCAATGATCTCGTGATCAAAAGAAAAGGAAAGAAATATCATCTATATGACTTGAGAGTAGTTTTCAAGTTGAGGCAACGTAATTTTAAAATGAACCTTCTTAAGTGTGTATTCGGAGTAACTTCAAAGAATTTTTAATGGTTTATTATGTAACATTGTGGAATTGAGATTAATCCTAAGAAGATTAAATCGATATTAGAAATGCCACTTTCTTAAAAGTTTAACTCAACTTAGATCATTCCAAGGAAGATTGACATATAAAAGATGCTTTATATCAAACCTATGTGGAAGATGTCAACCATTCATAGCACTTACCAAGAAAGATACTAAATTCAAATGGAATGACAAATGCCAACAAGAATTTGTAAGTATCAAGCAATATCTCATGACACCACCAGTACTAATTGCCCCTATCTTAGATGAACCTCTCATACTTTACATGGCTATATTAGACAATTCTCTTGGCGCTTTATTGAAGCCAATGATGAAAGGAAGGAGTACACACTCTACAACTTGAGCCATCATATAATTATTTTAGAGAAAAATAATCTACCCATGGAGAAACATTTCCTTGTTCACATCTTTGTTGCTCATAAACTACAACACTATATTCTCTCTTATAAAGTAAACTTAATTTTAAGATTTGATTTGTTGTAATACCTCATGACATGCCCAATACTATTTAGATGGTTGGCATGTTGGTCAATGATTCCATCATAGTTTTACATAACCTTCCAGCCCCTTCATGTTGAGAAAGGGCAAGTGCTTTTAGATTTCCTAGCAGTGCATCTTTTCCATGTTGATTTCCATTTGAATGATGATCCTTTAGATGAACAAATCATGAGTTTAGGGGATGCAAGCAACCTCCAAAGAGAAATGTACTTTGTGGTGTGGCTTCCTCAAAGAGGAGAAGAACCATGGTCCATTCTCCTAAGCAAAATAGGGATTAAGATAGATTTATTAACTATAAACATTGGAAAATTATGATTCTCATATTTTTATCAGAGTCTTGAATAAATAAGAAGATAAATATGAGGCTTTGATCTCAGTCTAGAGCTACCCATCTCTCTAGGCATTAAAGACATCAACATCTTTGGGAATTGTCAATTAGTGGTCAAATTACTAGATCTTATTGAGTTCTCAATCATAAACTCCATCACTATAACAAGTATACTATAGGGTTATTGGCACAAATTTTGGAGGTTACCATTTATAGGATTCCGAGATGAAAATGTCATGGATGATGCCTTAGCTAAGCTCTCTAAGGAGATGGCCTATTTGAATGATGAGTTTATATCGATAAAGGTACACAACCATAAAGTTTTCTCTCTTATTGATGTTGAACTTATTGATAAACAAACTCTTGAAGGGGAGGTTGCCACCATTGAAAAAGATGAGAAAATAGACTGAAGATGGTCCTTCATCAATTAACCTTCATTGATTATTTGAGTGGAGGCAAACTATCTTAAGAGAGCTCACAAGCCCATCAAATTAAATAGAGAGTGTTATCCTACACTCTGATTGATGGAACCTTATATCGATAGTCCTTTGCTCACATGTGATTACATTATTTAAGCAAAGATGAAGCTTGAAAAATTATGATTGAGGTACACTTAGGACTATGTGGAGCTCACCAATCCACCCAAAAAATGAAAGCCAAAATTAAAAAACTTGGGTACTATTGGCGAATAATGATCACAGATTGCATGGAAGTGGCATGTCGTTGCCACCAATGATAGGTGCATGGAGTACTCTTACATCAACTAGCCAATATTGTTCATCTGACTTGATTCTTTGTTGTTAAGTGTTAGGGTATTGTTATAGTGGGTTTGATCAACCCTTCTTCTTATAAGGCTCAATGATTTATTTGGTATAAACTACTTATGCAAGTGTGTAGAGGAGAATCAATTAAGAGAGGTTAAAGTTCACCATGTTCTTCAGTTATTTAAGAATCATATCACATATAGATTTAGAGTACCTTGGTGGATCATATTTGATAATGGTACCACGTTGAAAAGTACAAAGATCAATAACTTTTCCAAATGACAGCATAGACTGGAGGTGTTTTACCATCTACTACCCATAAGCAAATGGGAAAGCCTTCAAAAAATCTCTCATCCAAATCTTAAAGAGAAAACAACAAGTGACAGTGGTATGAGCTGTTAGTTAAAGCCTTATTGGTTTACCTTACCACACGTATGACTCTGATGCAATCCACTACTTTCTCTTTAGTGAATTGGTTTGAAACTATCCTCCCCTTTGAAGTCCAACTCCCATCACAAAGGATTATTGTAAGCAACAAAATTATAATTGAGAAAAATGCTAAGCTATGGTTGGAGGAACTCGAAGGTCTTGAAGAGAGACTCCTCTAGCCATGTCAAAACCTCAAGTTATACAAAACTTGGATGCTTCAATCTTACAACAAGTTGGTCCACCCAAGAGCTTTTAAAGTTGGAGAGCACATTTTAGTTCTTAGAAGACCATGTGTTGCCTTTATAAGATGGGAGGAAAGTTTGAACCAACATGGGAATGCCCTTTTGTTATAGAAAAGGCTAACTAGGGTGGGTCATACCAATTGACAACCACAAAAGTGAATGCACAATGTTTCCAATAAATGGGATTTACTTGAAGAAATATTATGCATGATTTTGTTTAAATTAAAATTTCATTAATAAAATATATATTTATTAATCAAATTATTTCTCTCAAAATTATTATTTTTTCAACTTTGCAATGTTTGAACCTTCGAGTCATTTCCAAAGTTTGTTCTTGGTGTGATTAAGATAAGTGTTAGAGAACCTAGGTGACATCCTACTCCAGTTAGCACAACACAAACATAATTTTGCTTTAGGCTACTTGAAGTTGAGATAAAACCCCCAATGGCCCCCACTTAATAGTTTCCTTAGGTCAGGTTTCATTTGCTAGTAAGCTCTGAGTCACCCCAGTGGTTACTCTTGCTTAAGAGGATGTGAGTCCCATTGCTTTCTTCCTATCTTAATCATTGCAAACTGATGGGTACCTTGTCTGTTGGGTATAATGGATTACATGCTAGATAGGTTACTGACGACTGACTGTGCATAGAAAGATGTGAGTCCCTGAACTTTCTTTTTGAGCTAACTGATGTATATTGACTAGGTTCAAATGACCTCAAATAGCTCCATTCCCTTTTGACTACTTTAATCTTGGGTTAGACCCCTTGTGGCCTACTACGTGGTAGTCACCCTTAGTTGGATATTAGCTATCTAGATGAAAATAAACTATCCCATTGATTAGTTCTGCTTAAAAAGATGTGAGTCCCTGATGCTTTCTTCCTACAGTGATTGTCACAAATTGATGGGCATCTTAGGTTGGCTGGTATTTACTTTTTTGACAACAACCCACCTGATGGATGCACCATTTTAGGAGATGTGAGTCCCTATACTTTCCTCTTTCATTGGCCATCATATAGTGATAGGACCTATATATTTTAGGATTAGGATAAGACCTTAGAGGCACTTTTCCTTATAGGCTAGCCATCCCTTTGTTTGGATCGTGTCATTCTATAGATATACTAACTAACCTTTTAGGATAGTAAACCTAAGGTAGGTCAGGTCTCCTATAGATCCCACTTAGTGTGGCCCATTGTAAACCAACAAGGGCCACACTAAATAAACAAACCAACAAAAATTAAATATCTTAAGGAACATATAAGATCCCTAGTGACACCTTTTCCCAAATAGGCATCCCACTTGTTTGGAAAATATCAATAAAACTCTTTGTAGGATTGACTTAGACTTCTCCAAGTTGAGATGAGATCCCAACGGTCCTCACTTAGTAGTCACCCTAGGTTGAGTTTGGCTTACTATGTTGTTTGCATCCCTCTCTGATGGTTGATTTCACTTAGAAAGATGTCAGTCATTGTGCTTTCTTCCAGTTTAGCCATCACAAACTGATGGGCTACCCCTTAGATTGAATAGTCTCTATTATACATCTGGTGGACTAATCCTTTGAGCTAGTAAATCTAAGATAAGTCTAGGGTATTGTATCCCTTCCTTAGTATGGCTCATTGCAAACCGACTAGGTCCATATTCACATATTCAAGATCAAAATCATGTCTTGAGTCCCCTTTCCCAAGTGACGGTTCTAATTTTGGATTAAGCCACTGCATCCCCTCTCCTAGTAGCCCTTTAGGTTGGGTAACAACATTATATAGATAGTCAAGTTACCCCTATGGGCTAGTAGATCCAAGGAAAGCCCAGGTTCTTATAAAACTTCTTTAGTGTGGCCCAATGAACAACTAACATGATCCATAACCATCTAACAAATCAATACAAAATCAGAACTAATTAACAAAATCAAATAAAAATTAACTCAAATAAAATTATATCAAGCTCAACATATTCCCATTCATTCCCTTGGCATGAATCAAATATAAAACCAATTAAATCAAACATCAACCTTCTTCTACAAGGGGATTTTTCCCTCTATTAATGCTTTAGCGAATTCTAAATCATAAATCTCTCCAAACCAATAATCCACCTTAAGTATCTTAGATACTTGTTATGGAATCTCTGACATCTAGAGATTTCCATATCCTAAATGGGTTCATTAGGTGGCTTCCACTAAATCCACTTACCCTTCCAAACTAGGTGCGAACATCATTTGCTTGTTACCATTTAAACATGTTGGCTAGTTTGGTCAATGCCAATATGTGTGGTGTGCCTTATTAGTTACACCACATATATTGGGGTCTTTTTATTGAGCTCATGTTTGAGTGAGATTGACAATCACCTCTCTAGATCTAGGATTTGATTTAGCACTATGGTTATTTCTAGGACTGAGGCACTTCTAGTGGCTAGGTGAACACTAACAAGCCTAGAAGACTCATAGGGCTCAATCTGAAGGTTACATATCGACTTAGGCTTGGCAAGACTCCCCTACCTCAAACCCTAACCAACTCCTATACCTAAACCAATCCTCCAAACCAAAATAAGTTAACTACAAATCAAACCTAAACAAAAATCAAATGATTTCAAACTAAATTTAACCTATTAAAGTTCAATTTGGCCAATCGGTTAAGTTGACCCAATATGACCCATTTGGGCTAAAAAGGGCTAAACCCAAAATTAATCAAATATATTCAAATGAAGCCTAATTGCAACCTAATCAACCCAATTATGCCACTTAGCCCAACTTGACCCAAGTTGGCCTAAAAGCCTAATTTGAGAAAAAACTCAATTCAATCCAAATTTTATCCAATCAAGGCTATCAATCACCTCTAAATTAATGATCAACCATATTTCAACTCCCAATTGATTCCGATTGATCCAATCAAATTAGTTGATTCACTCAACCAAATTTTTCCTAAAAGCTTAATTTGAGCCAAAAATTAATTCAACCTAAATTGGACCAAAATAATCCATCCAAAATAATTGTTGATCATGACCAATCACCCAATTGCAAACAATTGAACCCAATTAAGCCAATTTTTCCACTTGACCCATGTTGATGCAATTTTATCTAATGGGTTAAATTGAGCCAAAGCTTTATCAAAGACAAAATAGATTGAACTAATGCCTATAATCTTTCTTAAATTGATTATTGAGCACTTTCCACCAATTTGATCATCAAGCCAAGCTAGCAAGTGAATTTATTTACCCACTATTTAAATTTCAAAATTTAAAATCAAAAACCATGTTAGTTTAAATCTTTAAATGACCAATCAAGCATGACTCAACCTTCCATTCAACCCAATTTGGCTAATTTTATTAAATTAGTCCAAATATTCCAAATCTATGAACTTAAATCATAATTTAACCACTAAACCAATTGACACCAAATCGATCTATATAGGTCTAATTGAGCTAAACTCAAGTAAATAAAGTTCAAACCTTACTAAACTTGGCATGACTCATCCTTAGATCCCTCTTGACAAACTCAAGTGGACCCAACCCAAAGTAAACCTAGTTCATCTCAAACCAGGTGAACCAAGACACTTATATTGAAGAAAAATCTAAAAAAAGGAAGGTCCGACCCGTCTACCTTGAGTAGCTATCTTGAGCTAACCCATGTTGAGTAGATTTTACCCAAAGCTATTGGGCTTAGCCATTGACCAAAGAGAGGTCACCCTCACCTTGGCTGAACCTTGGTCCAACCACCATGGGTTTTCCATTTTATGTCAAGCCACTAAACTCTTATAACCACTTTGGGACAACCATCTTATCAATTCAATGCCATTTTGGCCACCCCCACCGCCCGACTGCTGGACCTGATCCAACCTCTTTGGTTGGTTCAGTTAAGAAAAATAGTATACACATTCTCTCCCATTCAAATTGAATACCTTCCTCACAACACTGACCTCAGTCTCCTAAGTCACCATAGCCTCTATAGCACTTAGCCGTTGGCAAGACCAACACCACCTCAAACCTGAAATCCCTTCACACCTAATCTCACCAAAACTCTCACCAAACTCAATTTTACTCCTCCCACATCTTCCCCTAGGTTTGATGAGTCAAAATGAATCGAGAACCACTTCATTCGAGCAAAAAAAGATATTCTTAGACTAACTCTAGTAAGGTTGATGGATAAGTTTCATCCACAAAGAGATCAATGGGGAGGTAACTCACGACTTCATCAACAGGCTTCATCTCTACTAGATGAAACTACCTCTCACATCAGCCAATAGTCTTTAGCTCTGGTGAGATAATTTCTCTAAAATTATAAGCATGACTATTAGGTGTTGGCTTTTTTATGAAGTGAAGATTCATTCGATGAGAATCAAATCATAAGATCTCTTTAAAGTCCTCATTTGATCATTGTAAAATTCAATCCACCATGAAATAAGTTCTAGAGATCTTAGATCAACCAATGAAAGATGAAAGGTGTTTGTCTCTTATTAAAGGTCGATGAGGGAGCATCGACCATACGTTCCACTAGATTAGAATGGATAGCCGTGATTAATCATGTTAGAATTTTTGATTTAATCAAATTTAAACCACATGATTAATCTTAACCTCTGATCAATGATTTAGTGGTTGAGAAGGTATGGCATCCACTACCATTGAGTTAGCATGCCATGTTGGACATTTTAAGTAATAAACTATGTCATGCCACATATATAAATCAATTAATATATAAATCAATGGCTAAATAAATATAATTAATTATAGAAAAATCGAAAAAATATCTAGCCCTTTATGAAAAGCTTAGATAGAGGAGAATCTAGAAAAAAAAATAATAGTCCCAAATTTTGTTATATTACATTGACTAATTATAGTTTGAAAAAAATTCTTAATTAATATAATTAAGCACTAATTACTTGGCTAATTTGCTTAAAACTTTGGGTGATCATTCGAGGAGATGACCTCTACCTCCTATAATTATTTTAAGCCAATTAGTTGGGTAATTTATGAAATCCAAAATTTCAAATCCTAAATGGCCATTTTAAGCATTTAATAAATTTATATAATTAGAAAAAGTATGAAAATAATTATGGGAGATTAAATACATTTTAAAATACTATTGGTGACTAGAGAATATAATTAAGACCACTGATCCTTATTATTTGTCAAATACACCATATGGGGCTTTTACTAATTATTTAAATCATTAATTGCCCTAGGACTCATAAAATTCATAATAATTAGCCTCATTCTATAAAAATTATGACCAACCCCCTCTTTGTACTTAGCAAACAAAGAGGTTTTTAATGAAATCAAAATCCTTAATTAGTTTAAGGTATTTTGAGTGTAATTAATGATTTTGAAGGTTTCCCATTTCTTGAATTAACCTTTCAGTATAAGCCCAATTTTGCATTAGAACTTTTAGGACATATTTATTTTATATTTATACATGTTTAGTACCTTTCTCATAATTTTTGGGCGCATATTTAGGGAATAATTAATCTTTTGGGCTTAATTAGTTTAAATAATTATTTAACCTTTATGAATACATAAAATTATTCAAATTACTTTTGAATCACTTAATAAATGGAAGTGGTTTAATAGAAAATTTTAAATATTTTATCTCCACATTAGGTTTAAATAACTCATATTTTAAAATTAACACTTAATGAATTTGATTTAGCTTATGTGTGGTTATCTCCATATGAATGACCTTCGGATTTATAGATTATTTAGTGATGTTAATTACTTTGCTTCAATCATTCTATAAATTTGTGCTTCATATGTTTCATAAATTCAAATTTCAAGATAAATAAAGAATTTATTTAAATTCATATTTTGGATTAATACAATGGCTATTTCACTAGTAAAATTTAAATTATTTTCTTTAATAAACTTAAAATGTTTATTTGTGTAAAATTAAATTAATGTTAGTGACTAAAATATAAATTTTATCCTATATATGTGACCTACATACTTGAAAGGTATATAGTCTTAATATTTTGGGAATGTGAGATTTTAAGTAGTTCCAATGGGGTCTTTCATTACCTCACTTCCCTAGTTTACCAATGACACATACCTTAAAAGTTTGTAGTGAAATACATAGTAAGGCTAAACTATTTTCTTATACATATGCATTCAAGAATCTCAAAACCATTACAATTCATCCTCATACTTATATACCTGTGTATCTATTTGTGAATTAATAAGTATATAGTATGGACATCTCAGGAGTGTGAGACTTTAAGTAGTCTCAACGAGGTCTTTGATTGCCTCACTTCCCTGGTTCAACAATGGCACATACTTGTATAAATTCAACATACTAATGTGTATCTATACGTATGAGGGATTATTGAATTATCTTTTCTACAAAAACTCATTCATGCATCACGTGTATCTATACTTTCAAATCTCAAGTTAAATATTAACAAGAAAAATAGTTTATTCATGCATCAATGTGTGGAATAATCAAATGATGTATATACACCTATTAATATTAATCATTTTCATTAAGTGTACCACCCAATTAAATTAATACTAAGAGATGATGAAGCAAAGCTAAGAAAATATTACTAAATTAAATATGGTTTGAATCCATTAATGTTAAGAGGTTATTTTATATTTAGATAATATTACTTAAGTCAAATCTAAATATATGATTTAAATGAAAATTTTATAACACTTTATTAAGATGATTTAAAAATCATAAAAATTTGTCTAGTCTTATCATTAATCTAAATTTAAAAGAAATCAAAGAAATAAATTGAAATCTAAGATTTACTTTAAGGAATCATTAATCACTTGAACTATAATAATCCTTAATGACAAATTTAAACACCCACCTTTAGAATAATTCAAATATTAAAGTATAGTCTTATTATACGATGCTAAGCCCTAGCACACACTTAGAATGTTAAGTCACCGATCTTAGGCTTAAGTTAGGATGGTGCTTTATTATGGATTGATATTTTGTTTTTCAATGTAATATTTTTTTAGACTAGATGTTAGGGCAATATTAGAAAAGTTATTTTTTTGTTGGGATTGTGCCTAATAACTACTATAATAATAAAAATTATCATAAAATTCTTTGCTTGCAAGTGTTGAACAAGTTCCTAGGTACAATCTGTTAGGTCAGGTGGGTGTGGTGACCCAATGTAGGGTGCTAAGCCCTAATGTATGGATATAATTGCTTGGTGTGAATGTATGTTCATCTGACTACTATTTTGCACATGTAGAAAGATTTTTATATTTTTATAAAATGTAATTTTTATATTAAGCTTTGGATTAGACCTATGAGGTTTATGGTAAGTAGTGGCTGGAAGACTTAGACCTGGAGGTCCTATGATTCATGGAGTACCAACCTATGAGGTGAAGTGAAGATGAAGATTGAAAACCCCATAGCTTTATTGTCATTAAAAAATTAATTATAATCAGGGTTGTATAAGGGTAGAGCTTGGCCACCCATTTCTTATCTTTTCTACGGTGTATGGTGGTACCTAGCTGAACCATCCTCTTACTCTTTTGATAGATGCTATTTGTTTGATTTATTTACATTAATTGCACAATGTAAATGATAGGCTTTTTTAGGTTTTGTAAGTTTGATTATTTGTTGTATGACTTGGATGTGATAGGATCTCTAAGGACTTAATTTTCTTACCTCTTCTAGTCAATGTCAATTAAATTTTAATTACTATAACATTATTTTAAAGCTTAGATATTTAATTAAAGAAATAAAATATTTTGTAACCCATTAGTTATATGATTGTATGTTACAAAATCATATTAATTTCATCCTTGCAAATAGGAGGTCTTCACTTTTACATGATAAGGGACAAGGCTTTACTTATGAGTGTAGTTCCCTTATAGTGGAGAATACCCCTCCTCTATGATTTAGCTCATAACTTAATTTTATCATGCATGTGGACATTAAACCTTCTCAAGCGCGAGTCCATAATACTAATCTAAAAAATGAAATAAAGCTTATAAATTTTATTATATTAGTATAGGCCATTATTTTTGTACTAGACATGATCTAGTGTCTTAGAGAGTGAGTTTAAGACTTTTGATTTATTCCTAATAATGAAAACCTAATCATCTTGCATTTATATAAGACTAGTCTATATGGGTTTTAAATTGTAAGAGGTGTTAGCTAGTAGCCACTCCATGCGATTGTAATTCTAGAAGAATCAAGATCATTCACTTTCTCTAATGAAAGCGAATTAATACATCCCATTTTCCTAAGGTAGAATTAGACTGAGCTCCTAGCTCATGCTAGAGCACTTTAGATGTAGGCTCAAAGGCTATTTATTTCTCATTTTCTACAGGAAAAATTCCTCAACTATAAGTCATTTTTACAATCTTGTGTTATTAGAATCTATGTCCTAGATTTTTAATGAAATATCAATTCAAATAAATTTAATTCTCATCATAAGATAGATTGAGGTGCTTACTAGGCTTCTTAGCATCATGAGGTCTTTCTACTTATCCTCCTTTGGACCCTATTAAGAATTCTTCTATTGGAGGCTTCTCATTTGATTATCTAATAATCACCAATCCTTTGATATCAAAACTTTGAAATCTTTATAGACATTAATTGACTACTTTAATCAAGAGTGTTTTTGGAAAATCTCCATTCTCTAAGGTTTAATTAACTATTGGGGTATTCTTTGATAGAGAACTTAAAAACTCAACATAAAATAAATCCTACTTTACTTTCTCTATGTAAAGTAAAGGACAAATCTTCAGTATATGTCCATCTACCTTAAGAGTCCTTATTAGATGATTAGGTCATTATAAGGTGATGTTTCTACCTTTCAAGATAGTACATAATTTCTTGATATCATATTTGTTCATTTCAATAAGTTCTCCTTAAGATCTGTGTAGTGATTTTACAACTCCAAATATAAACACCATAGTGGGATATTGATAAGATTTTGTGTGACCTTCCTAATGCTTTCTTTCCATATGTTTTCATGACCACTCAAGTGATAACATGGTAGTCGACTTAGGATGTGTGTCACAAGTTTCCTGGTAAGAGGAATGAGGCTTTTATGAGTAAGTTTTATCTGACAAGTATAAAAAAAGAAACTAACCACCCTTAAAGCCAAGCATGGAGACATATAGGCCAAGGCTTCTTGCTAAGAAGAGGAGAAAGAGAGGTTGACCATGGAGCTTACTCGCATTGTGGAGGTGAAGGAGAAGAATTGGAGGAAGAAATTTTGTAATGAATTGAAGAGTTTCAAAAGAGGGAAGTCGAGTTTATTGAGTTTCTCAATTTTGATAAGCACTAAAGATATTTCAGCAGAAGTTTAATGATGCTATCCACTTTGTTATCACCAAGCTAGTGAAACATGGTCATCTTGATGCCAATTTTTTTTACTTTTGAAATGTATTTACACTCAGAGACTCAAATGATGATGATGGTGAGAGCAGTTTGAGTTGACATATCCCTTCCTCCTCTACTTCTTTGTAAAAATTTTATGTATATTTTTTTGGTAAGTAGGATGCCTGTATCTTGCTCAATTAACTATAAAAATATTTTATATGAAATGAAAATTATAAGTATAATTTTAGATGAGAATATTTACTTGAGTAGCGAATAAACTTATTTCTTTATTGAATATTTTTGAATGAAAGTTTTCTTATTGAGCTAATACTCGCTGGTCGATGTGTGAATAGCCTTAGTAATAATTTAGACTATTTGGATCACTAATCATTATAAGCTTCCCTGGGTGGTTGCTTTAGTATTATTAGTTTATGTTTACTTGTCAAATTAATATGCAAATAACACCTCTTATGTCAATTATTTGAGAAAATCTTATATAGATAATCATTTTGGCATAACTAATCTGTATATACTCGCTATGTTGATGTTCACTAATTTGAGTGAATTAGCTTATGAATTAGAATGCTTACCACTAGTCATATGAGAGGGCCTTATATAGTTGCATTAGAGTGGAAAGCAGGAATTCGCTTATCGTTGTATGAATAATTACATGAGTGACTTAGAATTTCTTGTGAGTGATCAAGAGAGCTCATTCCCTTCATAGTCACATTCTACATTAGTTGCTCTTTTTAAGGGCTAGCCTTAACTTATCAATTAAGAGAATTGATCTCTTCTTAGTCACATACTTCACTTGGTGTTAATCTTACACTATAGTCCCAAATCACATGGAGTGTTATTCCTTTTAGTTGCCAACTAGGAGAGTTGGTATTTTTTTAGTTCAGTCACTAACCACATGGCTTGTTGGTCTTGCACTATAGTTGCTAACTGCATGGAGTGTTGGTCTTTTTACTTGCCAACTAAGAGAGTGAATCTTTTTCGAACTTAGTCGCCAACTTCATGGGGTGTAGTTCTTACACCATAGTTGCCAACTGCATGGAGTGTTGCTCTTTTAATTACCAACTAAGAGAGTTAGTCTTTTTATGAATTTAGTCCTTGATCTCACGGGGTGTTAGTATTACATTGTAGTTCTCGAGGATATATTATAGGGCAAGTCTTTTTGGGCCAAGAGTGGCATGCCAAGTATTTGGGTCTCCTACTTGAGCTTTCACTGCACATTGAGTGGGTCCTTTCCTTGGGCCAAAAATGATGCACCAAGTATCTTGAGTCATCTCACAACTCCTTGAGTATTATTACATTAAAGGTTTACTTTGCCCAACACCAGTATTTCTTGGGCCAAGAGTGGCACACCAAGTATTCAAACCTCCTACTCAAGCTTTCACTACTCACCGAGTGTGACTTTTTCTTGAGCCAAAAATGGTACACCAAGTATCTTGAGTCATCACATAGCTCTTTGAGTATTATTACATTAAAGGTTTGCTTTGCCCGACATTAAATTTTTTCAGGCTAAGAGTGGCATGCCAAGTACTCGAACCTCTTACTCGAACAATCATCGCTTCACAAGAGGAACCTTTCCTTAGGTCAAAAATGACACACTATGTATTTTGGGCCATTTCATAGCTCTCCAAGTATATGTTTCACTTTCCAGCATTCAAGTATGCTCTTTTAGAAATTATCCTAGTAGTCATTTCATTTAAAATATGTAAGGTTTTATTATTAAAAGTAGGAAGATACATGATACTCAAAATTAATAAAATGAGCACAAATGATGGAAAAATTCTCTTAAGGATAAAAGTTCTTTAGCTCTTTGGCTATCCATGTCTTTAGTATATTCTTGCTAGATTGAGGTTGTAGTTAGTATGTGTCAGGACCAACTTGTCATTTAATTTTAAAAGGTCCATCCTAATTATAGGTGAGTTTGCTAATAGCATTCTATCGAACATCAACATCTAATTTTTTTAGCATGAGATTACCGCCTTTGATGCTTCTCTTTCATATGATGGTTACAATACTTGGCCATCTGCCTTTTTTGTTTTCTCTTTCTTTAGTGATGCCTCAATTCTGAGTTCTTTGAGCATTTGAGTACATATTCCATAGATTTCAAGTTTGCTTGAATCCACTAGCCATCTCCATCTCCCATTCTTTCCATTATTAGGACTCTTTGATTTTAGACTTTATACTTAACTAGTAGGATGATTTTTGTGCCATGCAATAATGTAACCGATGTGTTTAATTGCATTAGTGGGAGTTATCCCGAGCGTTTAAAGTATTGTGGGCAATTTGTTTTCCCACTTAGCTTTGGTGCCTTTTACCTTTTTCTTGAGTAAATTGAGTACCTTCTTATTTAGCATCTTCCACTTATCCATCGCTCTACCTGTGATGCATTGATGCAAATTTTAGCCTAATTCTTTGAAACTTGTAGAATTCTTTTAGGTCTTTCTTGAAAATTAAGGCCCATTATTTGTGATGATCATTAGTAGCAACCCATACTTATAAATAATGTCAGTCTAATTAAAGTTTTTTTTATTACTTGAGAGGTGATTTTTGTGAGTGACTTTTCTTTGATCAACTTACTAAAATAGTTTATCATGACTAAGATAAACTTTATAGTTCACTAGTGACTGATAATGGACCTATTTGATCTATTCCCCAAAAAACAAATGGATAATGACTAGTAATGGGTTGCAAAGGTTGTGACAATTACTACTGGAGTGCTATGAATGTTTGACATTATATACTTCTCCTTGTGAACTCTTCAGGCATCCATTCTAAGTGTGGGCTAGAAATACCCTCCCTTCAGAATTTTATTAGTGAGTGTCCTTCCTCTTGAGTGGCTCCCACACTCATCAGAAATTTTACTTGCTTGTTTCTTTGGCTCAATTCTTTTGCTCCTTGTAGAGGTGACTCACAAAAAAGATAGATGAATGAAAAGAATGATGAGCTATGAGAATTTAATGAATCTTAAAATTAAAATTTATTCAACTATAAAGAGTCAAATAACTTTTTGATAGGATTCCTTCTTCTAATGTGTTCGAGCCTTTAGTGTCTATAAAAGGAACCTTTATCTCCCTTTTAAATACTTTGTGATATATTACATTGCTTGCTTGAACAGATCTCCTTACTCTTGCCTACTAGTTTGTCAAATAGATATACTTAACTACCATGGATGCTAAGAGACCTCTTGGATATTGACTCTACTATACTCTTGGTCAAACTTAAAAAAAGATGAGGAAGGCTAGGAAGTCTAAAGAAGTCGCTACTGCTCCCATTTCAATGATAAGTGCAATATCTCCTCTAATTGGTGAGGCCATTATTGCCCCAGTCTAGAACGTTGTCAAGAACTCATTGGAGGATTCAAGCACTTGCCTAGTGGAGCCATAGGGTGTATCAATGGTGCTACTCTCTATGCGGCCCACTGGTGGTGAGAGAGAGGAAGAGGGTGAGGTTCCCTTGATCTTACGCATGAAGGTTATGGTGAGCTAGTTAATGGGGACCAAATCTTTAAGAGTGATTGTAAGGAATTACTTGGCTGAGGTGAGACTTATCTCCATCGTGTATCTCAAGTTTTTTCATTTATGCTTTTAAACTTCTTTGTTGATCACTATCAACCTAACTTTTGGTGAGGTTGACAATTACCTCTTTAAACCTAGTATTCAATATAGACATTAAGGCTTCCTTCAAGCTAAAACACTTCTTGTCGCAAGGTGAGCACCAATCCCAAGCTTAGAAAACTTATAAGGATCAACCTTAGGGTTAGACCCCGACATAGATAAGGTGGGACACACCTATCCCAAATCCAAACTAACTTTCATACCTAAGCTAGATTGAAATCAAAACTAATCCTAACCTCAATTACAAACCAAATTTGACTACCAAAACTAAATTCTTTGACCTAGTGAGCTAGTGGACCCCACTAAGCCTGATTAGCCTACCTGACCCATATAAGTCACCATGGATCAAACCAAACCAAGATCAAATTGATTTTATATTAAATGATCATTTGAAACCCAAGACTTCAATTCAAACCCAATTCTACCCAATCAAGCTCAATTTGGCCAATTGGCTAAATTGACCCAATATGACCCATTTAGTCCTAAAGGGGCAAAACAAAAAATAGATCAAATCCACTTGAAATTAAACTTATCCAAACCTTCATAAACCTTAGTTGAACTTGGTTAAAGCTTAATTATAAACCAATTTGGCTAAATAGCTCGCTTAACCCGTTTGACCCAGTTTGACCTAAAGACCAAATTTAGTCAAATCTTGGTTCAACATAAATTAAACTAAACCAATCAATCTAATCACTTTTAAAATGATTTTTGATCATAATAAATCATCAAATTATAACTAATTGAACCTAATTGAACCAATTTAGCCTTATGACCCAATTTAACCTTAAGGGCCAACTTGAACTAATATTTTATCTAAAAAAAATTGGATTGAACCAATACCTACAATCATTCAAAAATTAATTATTGAACACTTTTCATTCATCAATTTAAGCCAATTTTACCAATCTAACTTAATAGACCCATTTAGCCTAATTTGACCTAAAGGGTCAAATTGAACCAAAACTCAATCTCAAATTGGACCAAACCAAAGCCTTCAATCATCATCAATTGAATAATCAAACATGGTTCAACCCTCAATTGCACGTAATTTGGCCAAATTGATTAAATTGGTCAACTTGATCCATTTGGCCCATATGAACCTATATGAGGCAAATTCAAATCCAATCTAAATTGAACCAAACCAATGACACCAACACATCCCAAATCATCATTTGAACTTAACCTAATAGCCCTCAGGCTTAATTTTAACAAGTGATCAACCTAACCCAATTATACCCAAATTGACCTATATGGATCCAAATGAGCCAAACTCAACCAAAACAAGTCCAAACTCGGATGAACTTGGCATGACTCATCCTTAGACCCCCCATGACCTACTTTAGTGGACCCAACCCAAGGTGAACTCAGGTGAACCAAGGGTTCCAAATAAGATACAATCCTAAAATGGATTGGTCCAA
Source organism: Cymbidium sinense (assembly GCA_021442155.1). Classification (NCBI taxonomy): domain Eukaryota; kingdom Viridiplantae; phylum Streptophyta; class Magnoliopsida; order Asparagales; family Orchidaceae; genus Cymbidium; species Cymbidium sinense. The sequence goes on along the minus strand of CM038221.1, from coordinate 89,730,175 downwards.
CACCTCCCATTGGCTAAGAGAGCCACCTTAACATGCCCTGAGCTTGCCCCAACTAAACTATGTTAACCTAAGGCTAGTTTACTAAGACATTGGTCAAGAAGAGGTCACCCTCAACATGATCAATCCTTGGCAAAGTCCCCTTCACCTCTGGCCACCAACTCCCTTCAAATAGTAAGGGAGGACCAACACATAAGTCCCATGCCATTCCTAACCACCCAAACTGCTTGGGTGGCTACCATGGATGAACCCACTAAAATGGTAGTTTACATGGGGAGAAGAATATATACTTCCTCCCTAATTAAATTGAATAGACACCATCCTCAAGTTGCGAGAGCTAGCCTGTCATCCCTTGAGCTCTTGGTGCCTCCCAACTCTAATGAGAACTACCTAATTTCTATCTAAATGCCCCTCAAACCCAATCATACCAAAGGTTAACCATCGAGTTGTTTCCTCCCACACCATCCTTACATAATATGAGTGAAAACAAATCAGTCTTAAGCATGATAAGGTAGTTCTAGACTAACTCTAGCAAGCTCACGGTGGTGCTTAGTCTATAGAGTATTTGACTAGGAAACAAGAAGGAATTTCAATAATAGAGCTTTGTCTTTACTAGACAATGCTACCTTAATCATTAGGCCATCAGTCTTAAGCTCTGATGAGGTAATCCCTTCAAACCCTAGGCATAGCCCCTAAGTGTTGGTCCTTCATGAAGTGATTTTGTGTTCGATCAAATAGTAGGATCCCTTCTAGATTTCTCTTTGATCAATTTGGAGTTATTTCCTCTTTGATATGAGCTTTAGTGAGCTGAAATTAAGTAGCAAGGGATGGATGGTGTCTATTTCTTGCCACCATCTATCCTTTGCCAGAGATTGAAGATGGATAACCAGTCATTCATTCTGTGTGATTATAATGGTCTATTGTGATTATTCACATTAGATTTAATTCTATTAAACTATAAGATTAATATGTTTATTCAATATGAGACTGAACAGTTGAGAAGAAACCACATCCACTACCAATACCATGACCAAATTAGTGACCAATCTGTAAAGCATAGTTGAGTTAGTGTTGCATGTGTAATTCCTTTGAAATTTATTTTAAATGGACAAAAATTTATAAAATTATAAGGAATTATAAAAAAATTCAAATAAGTACTCTATGAAAAGTTTAGATAGAGGAGAATCTAAGAAAAATTGAAGCCCTAATTTTTATTTAGCATATAATGACTAATTAAAATTTTAATATTTTCTTAATTAGTGAAATTAATTCTTAGATAATTGGATTGAAATTGTTGGTGAATTTTCCATTAGATGACCTTTACCTCCCATAATTATTTTAAGTTTGTTGGTTGAGTAATTTGAGAAATCTAAATTTTCAAGCCCTAATGCTCACTTTATGCATTTAATAAATTGTTATAATTAGATAAATTATGAAATTTATTGTGTTATTCTAAATAAATATTAGAAATCTGCCAAAAAAATTAATTAGAACCTCTATTTTAATTATTTTTAAAATCATTATTAATTGGCCATTTATTAATTAATTAAATCATTAATTGACCTATGACTTAAAAAATTTATAACTAATGGCCTAGGTCTTTAAAAATTATGTTCAACCCCTCTTGGTACTTAGATAATAGAGAGGTTTCAAATGAAATCAAAATCTCGAACTAGTTAGAGGTATTTTGAGTATAATTGATAATTTTAGGTTTTTCTTTTTCTTAAATTAGTACAAAAATATAAGCCCATTTGCATCAAAACTTTTTGGACATGTTTATTTTATGTTTAGTAATTTTTTTCATAATTTTGGGTTTATACATAGGGTCTGATTGAATTTTTGGGCTCTTTTGTGCTTAATTAAGTAAAAACGTCAACTAACATTAATTAAATCATAAAAATCACATGAACAATTTTTAAACCATTTAATGAGTAGATAGGGTCTAAGGGATAATTTTAGTGTGTTTTTCTCTCAATAGGATTAATCAACTCCAAATTTGAAGTCATTAAGTAATGAAAGTTGACTATGCTTTAGCATAATTATCTCCATATAAATAGTCCTAGGAATTAATGGTTCTTAATGAATTGCTTAATGATGTCCAATTACATTTTAATAATCATTTCATTAATGTATGTTGTATGTTTCAATGCATTTATATTTCAAAAAAAAAAAGAAGAACTTATTAATTGCATGCTTATGATCTTATTTCAAGGCATATAGTTTGGACATCTCGAGGCTATTGATCTTAATGAGGGTTTAAATACCTCGACTCCATGGTTTAACCATGACATATACATTGAAAAGTGTTTAGTGTAATACATATGAAGATTAAATAATTTTAAATTAACAACCTAAAAGTAATGAATTTTAGGTTACATATTTATACATACATATAAATATGGCTAAATAGGTATATAGTCTACATCCTAGAAGCATAGGGCTACTAATACAAAGGAGGCCTTAGAGACCTTGACTCCAAGGATTAACAATGGCATGTACCAATACTAAGCAAAATATACTTATATGTATACTTATGTGTCAAAAGTAATAAAATATTCATTTATTAAATTCATATGTAAATCCCAAATTAAAATTAGTATATAATAAAAATACATATACACATGCATACAAGAGTGTTTCAAATGGTAAATTTAAGCATATTTACTTAATAAAATTAATTATTTTCAAACCTAATATCAATAATGACAAATATAAAACCTTCTTAGATGTAATGAACTACAGGGGCTTGTCTCTATAGGGAACCATGAACCCAATTTAAAATAAACCCTGTTCTACTTACCATATAGTTCAGAAGAAAAATCTCTGGTACACGAAAGACCCATTAGTCTTAGGAGTCTTTTATTAAATGATCGAATCCATTATAAGAAAACATATTTATCTTCAGAGATAACATGTTTACTCCTTAATGATGTATTTGATCATCCAAATAAGAAATTCCTAAACTCTATGTGGTGTCCTAAATTTTCTCCACAACAACATCACTATACTAAGCCCAAATATCTTAACAATAAACATATTTATATGTTTAGATTCTACAACCACATCTTTCATGATTTCTTATCCCATAATTGATCATTCCTCCCAGCTTTAAAAATTATGCTTTGCTAGATGTAAATAACAACAAATCAGTAAAGTCCAAATATATCTTAGCAACTCGGATTAATGATTATGGACTAAACACAAGGAGCAATGAATCTACAAATTTAAGGTTGAAAGTCAGTAATAATACATATATATTCTATAAAATAGTCTATACTGCACAATCTATCAATCTTTCTCCATTGAAATTGAGAAATTACTAAGCCATAACAAGTCGTAATGAATAATGTTTCTTTATTCAATATTAATAAACTTCAAAGGTTGGAAAAAAATACATGAAAAATAAAGCATGGATATGAATGAAACCCTCTACACTATGTTATAATTTAGTTCATTTAATTTTAGTAGTAGTTGCAATTTCTATTAGCATGAATATTTAACACAATAAACCATTTTTAAATATTGAACAACACTGCAAAACTAAAGTTACAAAAGCAATTAACTCTGTTTTTTTTACCTCCAAACAAAAATAGTTTTTTTTTCCAAATGGATAACAATTTTTCCATTGATAAACATCACTTTTCTCATTTAGCATTCTAGTGTTAGCATAGTAAGGAGAAAAATCATCCAACATTACAAAAAAGAAATTGAATTCTACTCCCACTTAACTAAGTGCAGTTAAAACATTGCACTAAGAGATGCCTATAGTTTCCTAACATCAACGAGTATATACCTGCAGCTAAGTACCTACAGTTGAGTGGAAGTGAGGACATTGAATAAGTAGCAGCTTTTCATACAAACAATGGCATTAGTAAAATAAGTTTGGAAATGAAAATAAATTGGGAGAGCTTAACCATTAACAGAACAACCAGAGTTAATCTTAGTAAAAAATCATTGTAAATAAGGTTTGCCTTACGCAAATGAGAGAAAATGACCAGCAGAATAGCTTACAATGGCGTGGGAAGGGAATACCATCACGGGAAGGGCATAACACAAAAAAAGTTCACGAGCTATTGCAGCCAGAGTCAAATGAAGGAGGGACTGAATTTATGATAAGTTATGGCAGTGTTAAGAGGTTTTTTTTTTTTTTTGGAGGATCATTTGAGTTATTTATATGACAAACTCATACAATCATGCATTCTTCAAAATTTAAACCCTGGTTCTCTGAAAACAAAACAAAGTGGGTTGAGACAAGGAAAACTACTACAAGGTATTTTTAATATATTAAAAATTTTAGGGTGTTAGAATTGTAAAATATAAAATTTTGATGTTATCTATGTAAAAAATAAAGTTTTAAATGTTATGTATGTAAATCTCCCAAATCTTAATTGATTTTGTTGAAAAATTAAGCTAGGCATAATTTATCCACCATTTTCAAAAATTATTTTTGCATGTCTTATAACTTAATATCTCCAATTAATCTGTTGAACCTCATCAAAGTGCTAGTTTTTATCTTCAATATCTTCACAAATTGTGAAATACCTTCAAGTCTTTCCAACGCAAAAAAGCTTATTATATAAGTTTGACTATGCAATATGGCATAAAAAAAAAATTTGAATTATTGTTTTTAAATGAACAATCATAAGCTTTGGTATGATTACTGAAGAGAAGAAAGTTAAAACTATTTTTAGTGGAAAGATTTTAACTTACAAATGAGGTCAAATTTTAAAAGAGTTCATTATATTTCAAACTCTCATAATTTTGCATTCGCTTGCATGGATAAGTGTATTCCATCTTATTCATTAATTCTTCTATACAACATTTTAAAATATAATTCTGGTTTGGATTGATACTAGAGAACAACATTTTTTCAGTTAGAAAGCATTTTATGATATAATATTACGTTAGCAAAAAAAGTTCTGAGAGATCGTAAAGGAATTTAAGATGAAAAGATTGCAGATATGGGATGACCTTAACCGAAATCTAAAAATTGAATTGCTGAATTTTGAATAAAACTTTTAACTATTTGATGGAAAGTAAAATTAAGCAATAACACCAATATGAGTCATAAGCCGAGTGAAACACCCGTGAAGTGTAACAACAACAATAAGTTTTTATTCCACTAAATGAGATCAGTTACATGAATCTTTCATCTCCCTTGCATCCTATTATATGTGTCAAATTCTCATTTAATTCGAAACACCCGTTAAGTGGGAATAAATAAATCCATTTAATAAACAAGATTTTGTAAACAAATTGCTGGCTGAAGAAGTTGTTGAGACAGCCGAAGAAGTTGGGAGAAGTCCAAGACAACGGAGATGAAGCAGGAGGCCGTTGCAGAGATGAAATTTCGTTGGCCTAAAATTCAAAATATTTTAATTTTCTAAACAGTCCGAAAAAAAGTCCGTTTCTTCTGGCACCGTTAGGTTAGGGATTACTAGTATTCAGCTCTCTGCAGCGGAAAATTACTGCGCTCCCCTCCACACCTGATTCAACTTATAAATAAATGGCATCCTTACCGAGTGGCAACATCGCTAACCCAAACTATTCTACTCACAGAAGCAGAAGATAGAAGCAAAGAAGCCCTTCAATCCCTTTTCATCCATTTCTCCATTGCTAATGGACAAGAAAAAGAATGGCGCTGTTTCAGCAGATGCCAGGAGTTCTGTAAGTGTTAAAAGTGCTGAAAATCAAGCAATCCAGAACTTAAAAGCCCTCAATGCCAAACTTGTCAAGGAGGGAGAGCAACATCAGAAAGAGATCGAGCATCTCCACCACCAGGTTGCGGTTGCAACAGAGCGGCTTGAGTCGGCTACCGAGGAGCTCAATGTGCTTCAAATGCGATTGGTAGCTGCAGTTGATGAGAAGAATGAGGTTCAGAGGGAACTGAATGGCGTCCTTCAGCTGAGAGATTTAATTCATCCTCAGAAAGCTAAAAATGAAAGAACATGGAAAAAGAAAACGTGGATTTTTTCTACGGTTGCTGTTGCGACAGTTTTCTTTGCATCAACCGTGGTAGCGTCATTATGCTCCAGAACTCCAGATATATGAATGAGCTCTAGAACTTTTATAATTTAGAATTTGATGTATTGTTATTAGTTGAAAATTATAATACTTACTGTTTAATAAAACTATCAATGGAGAGAGTTTCAGTATTTTTCATATATATGTGGAAAATCGTTTCTAATGCTAATTTTGAAGTTCATTGAAATACTTCATCATTTTAATTTTAATGTGAGAGAGGACTGTTCAATTTGCGTTGGCATGAATAAAATTCTGCAAATTATTTTGTAATGAAACCTATGTGGAGCTTGAAGTTGCTGGCAAACTCAAAATAATTCCAAAATTATTTTATTTTAAATTATTATTTTTTATTCTCATATAATTGTTTTCCCCAATTTTAACATGTGCTAAAATCCAACAAATAAATTTTAGGGAAACTTAGTACATTCCACATAATTTTTATGTATTTATATATCAAATAGTTAAATTTGATATTTTTATTTAATAATCATTGTTCAACAGTGAATGAATCCATGGGGTATGATTATGGCCTCCTTTCTAATCTATTTCCTTAAGTTCATTTCATTAATCAAACTAATTAAGGCTTAATTAATTACTTAACTATTTAATTAGCTAAATTTAAATTATAATCACATCAGAACTTAATTAATTAAGTCTTAGATAGACCCTTAGGTGTTCAACAACCTAAGGAAATTCTAAGAAAATTATAATTAGTCAACATATGTGGGAGAATTATTAGAGTACTTAATTAAGTTTTTTAACTTAATTAACCACTAATTATGAGCCAATTGCATTAAGTCCCTTTTATTTCTTAAGATCATTGCTAATTTAATTTCCAATTCATGCATATCATGTTAGCTCATAATCATTTGGATGATTATATTAAGGTAACATAAGAAATAGTTAATTAATGTATTTAATGCATGTCACAACTTAGTTAACTCATAAAATCAACTTAATTATATTTCATTAAACCAAATAAATTAACTAACATGGGAATGAGTTAGGATCAACAAACCTTTTCTCACACCCTTATATCAAATCAAAACATGAAATTAAAAAAAAATGATATTAAGAAAGCTTTGGTTTACTCTAAATGGCTTTAATTAATATGATTATCCTTATGAATTAATTTGATTGAATGAAATCATGTGTTTATGTTTATTTATTTCTTTTCAATCATGCTAAATATTATATGTCCTTTGAAATTATGCATTCATCTTTTTAAAAATTAATTAAGTCAAATAGTTTTCCTTTATGTAAGCTTGCATATGTTGGATTAATTTATAATATGTGTGGCTATTATCACTAATAAATTCAAATTATTTTTCCAAAGTTTATAAATCAATTACATTAATTAAAGTGATAATAGTTATGAACATATATAGGTTTGCATGCGCTTATAGCTTAGATTTGTGAAGTAAAGCTTTCTTTTCCTTAATTCATATGTAGTTTTACATATATTTGAATGTTAATAAGTATATAGTCCAAACATCTCGAGAATACGAGGCTTTAGGTAGCCCCAAGGAGGTCATTTGATTACCTCACTTCCCTGGTTAATAGCGACACGTACTTATTTGATTTCATTTACATGTATCTCTACTTTAGAATTTGGACAAAACTTTAATCCACATGCATAAACATTTCAATCTTTGCATGATTTTCCTTTCTTTAATTATGTATATATCTATATGTATTTGAGAAAAATAAGTGTTTAGTCTAGACATCCCAGAAATATGAGGCTTTAAGTAGTGCTAAGGAGGTCATTTGATTATCTCACTTCCCTGGTTAATAATGGCACGTACTTCCTTATGTCTCTTATACATGTGTGCGTGTATTTAATTATGGAATTAGAACCCTTTTCTTTTATGAAGGATACATGCATTCTATAACCATCTAAATGATTAGCATGTGTTACATATGAGTTAATGCTCTCTTTCCTATGATTCATGCATACAAATTTACATATGCTTGAATGCAAATGGGTATATAGTTTGGACATTCTAGGAATACAAGACTTTAGTTAGCCCCAAGGAGGTCATTTAATTATCTCACTTCCCTAGTTAACAATGACACATACCTATTTAATTTCATCCCTATACATAAGGGTAGAGCTAGGATACCCATCTTTTCTTTTTGGGTTGTACGGGGGTACCCAACCGCACCGGCTTTTTATTTTTTTATGATAGTTTATAAAATTGATTGATGTTGTGTTTAAATTGTGCATTAGGATGGCATGCTCTTTATAGTTTTTTAAATGTTTGATGCCTTAATATGTGGCTTGGATGGGATTAGACTCTTAGGATAAAATAAATTTTCTACTCAAGTAATCACTCATAACTAAAATTTTTTATAACTCATAACTTCACCATAAAGCCTAAGATGTAAATAAAGATAATTAGAAGATTTAGCAACCCATTAGCTTTATGTTTGAATGTTTCACATGATGCATATCATATTGTTTCTCTCTTGAAATTAAGGGATTTCCATCCTTGCACGATAAGGGAATGCTTGACTTGTGAGGGCATCATTTGTGTTGGAAAACACCCTTTTCTCACTGATTTAGCCAACAATCTTATTTCATCATGCATATAGGCATCAAATCCCAAAGCCTGTGTCAAAATAAAGTGTCAAAATTGAAATAAAATTTGAAAAGATTTCACATTAGATTGGGTCATTATTCATACCACTCATGCTCTAGTCTCTTAGAGAGTGGATTTAAGGACTTTAGTTATATTCTAAATTAATAATAGCCCAACTATCTTGCAATTACATAAGACTGGACTACGTAGTTTAAAAGTTATAGGAAGAGTTAGTTGGCGATCACTTTAGGTGATTATAAGTCCAAAGGTTAGGTGATTTATCCTCTCTTGTTTAGGTAAACCTAATGCCCTTCTTTGCTTAGATTTAGGTCATGCTTTGGTGCTTACTAAATACCCCTATATTTAAGATCTGATGTAGCGGGTTTCTTTTGGCTACAAACATAAATCCTCACCTCTTAGGTATTTTCACAATCTTATGTTGGTGGATTATAAGCCTTAACAATCTAATAGAATTTTAACTCAAAACATATAAATCTCTTCAACTTCAAATTTATAAAGCACAACTATAAGATAGATTAAAATGCTAACTAGGCCTCGTAGTATCATGAGCATTTCTTACTTTCTACCCTTTGGATTTCAAAAATAAGTCTTATCCTTTTGCTTTCCCAATTGATTTTCTAAATATAATCAATCCATTGATAGTCTAACCTTGAAATCTTTAGAGATGATAATTATCTACTTTTATCAAGAGTATTCTTAGGGAATTTCATTTCCTAAGATGTAATTAACTATGGAGGTTTGTCTCCATAAGACCAACCTATTCATGTAAACCATATTTTGGAGTTATTAGGGTGATTAGGTCCATTAAAGGGTGATGTATTTATCTTTTGAGATAGCATATCATACCTCAATATCATACCCGATCACTTCAATAAGTACCCTCTAAGATCTACATGGTGTTCCCATACACATCCGAGAATAAACACCATAATTCATCAGTTTTTTTTGAGCTTGAGCTAGAAACATCTGAAGTTAAGTGAGGTCACCGACCTTCAGAGTAAGTCTTCTCCTATCCACATGTATTGGGCTACCCTAATTCTGAACCCTAAAATATTATAATTTCTTTCATTTTAGTAGTTTGTAAGTAAATTTTGATGTGGTTGACCTAACTTGGTCAATATGATTAACTTGCATTAGCTCTTCCTCTTCAGTACTCAACTGGGCAAGTTGAATGACCACATGCTCCCTAAGTCTGCTTGCCCAAGATATTAGGTTAGTGAATTAAATTTCTTCTCAAGGGATGTGGTCGATCTTGATATATTATAGTTTCCTAATCTCTGATTTTACTTTAAGCAAGTATTTTATCATAGACTCATCTTAAATTATGTACTCTTCATTTATTTGCCTTAACATAAGTTGTAAGTTTGAATAAGTTATTAGATGCATGGCTCTAAGTCTCTAGCAAATCTTAGTATGACTAGTAAAGCTTTGTATTTGGCTTGATTGTTGATTACCTTAATAGAATATCCTTTGGGCTACTAAAGTCAACAAGAAAATTTATTTGTACTTGGGCATTAATCATAGTTTGAAGAGATGTGATATGTCAAACTCGCTTAATTCTATGGATCATTTTAGTAATCTTTTTGAGTGGCCAGGCTTAGTAAGAATAAATTTATACAGATTATTGATGATAACTTTAATGGAGTGAGCCTAGAAATAAGGTCGCAATCACCTTGCCAAGGTGATTAACACGAGTGCAAGTTCCTTCATTAGTAAGCAATTCAACTTAACTCCTTACAAAGATTTGATGATATAATAGATGGGCCATTATTTCTCATATTCTTCCCAAATCATGACTAAACTAATTTAGTCTTCTCCCATTCTTAGGTACAACAATAGGATCTCTCTCTCTTTTGGGCTCTATAGCAAAGGAGGTGATGCGAGTAGACCTTCGAGCTCATTAAAGTCTTTTTCACCCTCTAGAGTCCATTCAAACTTCTTCGATCCTCTAAGAACCTTAAAAAATGGTGAGCATCACTCTCTAGCCTTTCATAGTAATATGTTTAATTTTACTACTTGCATAATAAGCCGCTATACCTCTTCCATGTTTTGGGAGAGGCATGTAAAGTATAGTCATCATCTTACCTATATTGAACTTTATGCCTCTAGTGTAACGAGAAACCCCAAAAACTTCTCTACTCCTACACCAAAAATAAATTTTATATGGTTTAGGTACTTGCTATACCTTTAAAGTGTGGTGAATGTCTCTTTGAGGTCTTGGATATGCTACATCGGTGATTTTCTCTTGAGTAGTAGGTCATCAACATAAACTCTCACATTTCACCCCTTCTGCTTTTTGAAGACTCAATTCATTAGTCCCTGGTAGGTCACCCCTACATTTTTTAGCTCAAAGGGCATAACTCTATAATAATATAATCCTTCAATAATAATGAAGGTTATTTTCTCAGATTCTATATGATGAATTTGAATTTGATGGTATTTTGAGAATGCATCTAAGAAGCTTATCACTAAGAATCTAACTACCAAGTCCATAAGCTAGGCTATTCGTGAGATATGATACTCATCTTTCAAACATTTTCAGTTTTGGTTGGTGAAATTGACTCATATGCTTCATTTGCTGCCTAACTTCTACACCATCACCATATTGGACACCCATTCTAAGTATTAGACCTCTCAACTAAAACTTTGTGATATCCTCCTTGATGGGTTAGGCAAGTATAGCTACTATTTTCCTTATTTTCTACTTTATGTGTTGTGCATCCACACAAATGTTCAAGTGATGACAGACAATGTTCATGTCTATGCTCAGCATCTTTACTACTATCTAGGCAAACACATATAAATTACCATAGAAAGTTTTGGTGAGGGATTCCTTATGTTTAAGATAGAAAGCTGAGCTAACCTTTAGTACTCACCCATTACCATTTGAAGTCAAAATCTCCTCCATCTCTTCAAGGATTTCAATTCCTATCCATGCAATATCTATTTACAATACCTCATTTTTTTGCTGACCCACCAACGACCCTTAAATAACACATACAGGACTAGTTAAGGTTTCCTTTAACATTATTTTTGTCTCTTTAATGTGGAATTTGAAGGCTACATCATACTTCAATGCCACTGCTATGAATTTTTTTAGTAGAGGTCAACCAAAGATAACATTATATATAGTAGTGGCCATTACAACGATGAAGTTAGCCATCACTATTAATTATTTCTTACCTTCTCCCTAGGTGATAGGGAGAGTTATCATCCCTTTAGTTTCTCTAAGCTCTCTTGAGAAATCTTACAATGGTCCTTTTATGTGTGTGAGTTTAGAATTAACTAGTCCTAACTTGTAAAAAATTGATTTAAAAATGATATTAATGAAGCTCCTCATGTCAATCAAAATGCTTCCAACTTGGTCATTGGCGATCAAATCAATCACTATGACCATGTCATTGTACGGATTCTTAATAGTGGGTTTATCCCTTTCTAAAAAACTTACTGGTATGACGGTCATGGATGGTGCTCACACATGGCTATCAAGTTTACTTCTCTAGATTGTAATCTTTTCATACTCGACCTTCAAGAGGACTCACTGTCACCGCAAAAGATTATGGTTTTGACTCTAGTAATATAAATAGTGTATGTGTGTATAGAATCATTACTAGCTTTGATGACTTCTTTATCTTTTCTCTTGATAAACTCCTTGAGCTTCCCAGCCTTTATCAACTCATCCACTAAACTCATCAAATGGAGACACTCCTCAATGTCATGGCCATGATCATGATGATAGGTGTATTACCTTGATCGATCTTATACTCCATCAGCCTTCATTGGTGGTGGGCATTTGAAATAATCTTTATATTGAATTATTTTTACTAGCTCGATCATTGATACTTTAAGAGAGGTCGCTTGAGCATGTTGTGCAAAATCAGCTCCTTGATAGCGAGTAGCTAGATTTTTGAAACCTCGCTGAGGTATTCATGGATGCTTTCTCATATATATTCTCTATCTTTGATACCCTTCTCGAGGCAATTGCTCTGAAGGCCTCTTCAACTTGTCTTTGGTCCTAGTTAGTGATACTAGTTGGACCACTTCATTATATTCTTTAGCATTTACATGATTTTCACAAGCTATAATAGTTCAGTGAGTATCTTAGGTTGTTGGAGCACTAAGGCATAGTGGAAAGGTCTCTCCTTCAAGATTTGAGTGAGTGCTACTTAAGCAACTGTAGGTTCTAGATCTTTGGTTTTTAGCATCTCTCACTAGAAGTGAGTAATGAGCTTCTTTAGAGACTCCCCAAGTTCAGCCTTATCTATAAGAAGATTAAGAGCTCTTTAGTAGCTTTTGGAATGATGTATTTATATAGGTGTTTACATGGTGAATGAATTATAATTTTTTCATAGAGTGAACATAAATTGGTTGCTTTTAGGGATGGTGCCTCAATAATGAAAGTATGGTGCTTAGGCATTATGAAGGGGAGCGCCTTGGCGCTATATATTATGGCTCATGGGCATTATTAGAATGGTGCCTCAGCATTGAGAAATCAACACCATGGCACTATAAGTGCCATAAAGGACGTGGAATGTAAGTTGACACATTAACCAAAACCTTGACATTGATTATGTAGCACCTTAGCACAAATCAAAAGAACGTTCAAATGGATTGATAGGTTGGTAGGCATATTTATCAAATGGGCAAACTTTTTTGATTGACACAACATTACATTTTAACACACAATTTCAATTATGATAATAATGGTAATAAATGATAATAAGTGCTTTTTTTTACTAGCTAGCCAGTGCCTAGGTGTTGCATATGAGCTTTCCTGCACTTGTTCTTTATTTAAGACCAGAGAGGATAAAGCCTTAATGCTATTATTATAGTGCCACATCATAGATTCTTTGTTCTAAAACTTGAGAAGATAGCGCTTTAGTGCTGCTTTCCTAGTGCCATGGTGCTAGGCTTAATTTATAACCCATTAGGCTATAGATTTTTCATTCAATTTTCTTAGTGCTATAGGAATTTTTAAAGTTTTTGTCCTTCAACTTCTCCTTTCTCACACTAAGAAAATAATCATTCCGCTCAAGAGGGTCTCTCGAAAGAGGAGGGAAACTTCAAGAAATACTACCAGGTTTGTTAGTGTGGAAGCAGAGAAGAGGTATCAACATGCCCTCATCCATAAGCACCTCATTCTGGAGAGGAATTTCCATAATTCGGGTGGGTACATAGTACGAAAGCAGCCCTTGCATCGTACCTGTGGTGCAGGAGTTCTTTGTCAACATGAAAGAGCACCAAGATAATAGAGTTCTTATGTGGGGGAAACTAGTAAGTTTTGACAGTACTACCATTAATGCATATAATAGTTTGCAATATATAGTGTTTGATTAATATCTTTCGTAATATAATAATCATCTTAATTTTGATGAAACCCTTGGTTTTCTCACTGGCAATATTCAATGAAAATGGTGAGAGGAAAGGATTATCAACTTTCCTACCAGTGGCCTAATGATTGAGTCTATGATTTAGCACTAATTTCTTTCTGCCAAGTTGATGTTCAATAGTAATATCAATTGGGTGACTAAGGACAAGGCTATTTTGAATTTTTCTATTCAAAAGGGCTTCTCAATTTATATATGGAAGGTTATTTATAATTCCATTTGTAATATGTTTTGGGGTAGCACTACGGTAGGATATAGTCATTCTTCTCTTGTTTATGATTTATGTACTTGGCGTGTGCATTTGGGGACCTTGATGAAGATTTTTTTATTTAGAAGGCTCCTCTAATGGAGAGGATAATTGTGGATTTGGTTCAAGGTTTGAGATGGGGGAAAGCTCACATGCTCCATGTGCCTCAAAAACTCACTCCCAATTTTCCAAAAGCTTAAACAAACAACTCTAAGAAATTGGAAGAGAATTCTCAAATTTGAGGAAATAGCTTGGTGAGAGTAGTTGTAGGTAAGAGGTGTTAGAAAAGAAATTCGATTATCATATGAATCAATAGAAGAACCAATTTTCTTACATAACTCAGTTTAATTCAGCATTAGTTCATATATTTAAAAATTATGGTTTTGTTGATCCTAGTCGGGCCTTTTTCCTATGACGCCTTAATATCTGCCTTATGTAAGCACTATGCCGGCATTAGAAGAAGAAGAGGAAGAGGATGGTGATGAATATGATTACTAGTTTCCCCCCCTTTTCTTTTATTTTTGTATTTTCTTTTTACTTTGTACAATATATTTAATCATTTTTATATTCAATAAATATATTTTATTTTACCATTTTGTGTATTTATGCATATATGTCTTTCTATTTGTCATTTGAAAGCTCTAGGATATAAAATAATAAATTTTTTTATTTAAAATGATAGCGTAGTAGTAGTGCCTCAGCGTTAAGAATGCATCACCTAGGCACTGCTATCCTGTAGGAAATAAACTTAAAACCCGAGAGTCTAGCACTATGACTCACCTAAGATAGTCATTTCTTGTCATTCTACTCAAAAGGCTAGCGTTATGGAGTTCGATATGGAGCACTGAGGGGCTCTTATGTTAAAAAATTTTACTTGAGGGATCACTGCTGATGCGCTTGATATGCGGTGCTGTGGTGCTCTTAAGATAGAAAATTCTTATCAATCTAGCCAAAAGATCAGTCGATGCTAGGTAGATAAGGATTGGACTTAGAAATCATGAAATTAATCCAACACTATGGTGCTAAAGGTACAATACTACAATGATGTGAAGACTTGGACAATATACTTGAGAGCTTAAGGTCTTAGAACTTGACCCACAATATCTATGCATTATTTCATGAGTGCTTAATATTTAATAGTTTCCCCTTTTTCTTTTACTTCTGCATTTTCTTTTTTTACTTTGTACAATATATTTAATCATTTTTTATATTCAATAAATACATTTTATTTATCATTTTTGTGTATTTATGCATATATGTCTTTTTATTTGTCATTTGAAAGCTCTAAGATTTAAAATAATAATTTTTTTTAATTTAAAATGATATCGTAATAGTAGTGCCTCAATGTTAAGAATGTAGTGCCTAGGCTCTACTAGCATGTAGGAAATAAACTTAAAACTCAAGAGTTTAGCACTCTTACACTCTTAAGATAGTCATTTATTTTCATGTTACTCAAAAGGTCAGCATTGTGGGATCAATATGTAGCATTGAGGCACTCTTAAGATAAAAAATTTTACCTGAGAGATCACTGCTGTTGCACTCGATATGCAATTTTGTGGTGCTCTTAAGATAAAAAATTCTTCTCAATCTAGCCGAAAGATTAGCGTTATGGCATTGCGGTGGTAGGTAAATAAGGATTGGACTTAAAAATCATGAAATTAATCCAGCACTATGGATCTTCAGGTACAACACTATGATGATGAGAAGACTTTGACCATATACCTGAGAACTAGACTCACAATGCCTAGGCGTTGTTTCATCAGTGCCTAAATTTTAATATTTTTGGAGAAATTTGAAATTTCAACACATAACATCTTGGTAGTGCTAGATTTCTTGATTTTTTTAGTTCATTAGAACCCGTCTCTCTTATAATAGATCCAAGATCAATAGAGAGAAGATTTCATTTCACACTAGAAATAAGTTTGAAGATAAAAGGTGTAGCGCCTCAGTGCTGAGAAATGGTGCTTAAGCATCACGTAAAGGATGTGGAACTCAGAAGCTTAGCGCTGCGGTGCTGCACTACAGCACCACAATGGTACAAGAATTATACTTTAGCTCTGTGATGCCAAATATCTGATGCCTCAAAGCTATGGGATAAAACACCAAGGATTTCATTCTCAAGACTACGATGCTTTAATGTTGAGCCTCGGTGTCGTGGCACCACAAAGTAGGAACTCCATTTAAACTAGATTCTTACAGAATTTGATAATTTTTTTGTACAAATTTGATGGTATAACACCTTAACAGTGCTAGAATTTACTTATTTAGTGAAAATATAGTCTTCTCCTTTATTTTAGATCCAAGATCGATAGAGGGAGGATTTATTCTTCTCATGCTAGAACTACATTCAATGGTACAAATGTCTAGATTTCAAGATTCAAAAATTTTTGGGTGTGGGGCATTTTGTTTTTACTCCGTATCTTTGATTGACTATGATAACCCTCTTATTTCTCATCAAACTAAGATCCATCATGGAAATCTTGTTAAACTTAATTTTTAGAATGAAAATTATGTAAAGAAAGCATTTTTAGAAGTTTTTTTTACTTGGAATCAATAAGAGTAAACCTCAATCTTATTTCTTGTATGAGGAGATCACTAACATAGTTATGGAAAACACACTGTTGAGAGTACAAGAAACTAAATGCAGGAATAGTGAAATTGGTTTAGAGTGAGAATAAGAGTGAGAAAGAAGAAGAGAGAGATGGGATACTCTGCAAGTTTTATAGTGGATTTCTTACTATGGGGGGTTATTTTTCACTCAATATCCATTCCCCATGCTCCTCTTTGGTGGTTATTGCTGATGGGGTGGGAACAATGATTTTTGTTGATTTTTCTTAATTTTAAAATTGAAGGTCATCATGATATCATCTCAGCACTTGCATCATAGTGCCACGATGATGTGCCATTTAAGTAGGCAACCATTAGAGTGATTTGAGCTTCTAGATTCTATAAGGTAGTGACAACACCTAGGCTCTACAATGGTAGCATCATGACACCCCAAGCCTAAAGCAAGACTTCTGGATCAACACTTAGAAATAGGTGATGTTATGTTGTCACTATATGACATAGGCTCTTTCAAGTGTCACAATGTCATGGATTTGAAAGTCTAGGATGTATTCTAGAGATGAAACATGAGATCTCCATACCAGATAATTGTCTATGTGCTACATCCATCAAAATTATGAATGGGGTGACTATCTATACAAGAGTCAACATCTAAGGAATCATCATGGGTGGCACTCACTATCACCCAAGTTGAATTTGACAAGAGTGGCATGTGGCTAGTCATCAAAGTGTCATATTCCTTTATATGTAGGTCTCTTCAATATGTATATGGTCACTGTTGTCAGGCTAAGTAAATGTTAGAGAAGCAGCACTAGTGTTTGGCAATAATACTAGTGTGACATTAGCGTCCATCTATCCTGGTAGTGGCTTAGTTACTACTAGTGGAATGGGAATATAAGTAGGATCATCTATTTCTACTAGTCATGTATCATGACTAGCTATCATAAGACTGTGGATATCTCAATAATTTCTCTCTTGAGCAGATGAAACCTTTCGTCATCCCTTCTTATTACCGCACTACTCATCTGATGATCATTTAGGAGCATGAGTCATATGTTAGGAGGAATGTAAGTGTCATATCAATTTAGCTCTCCCTAATCTATAATTATATATACAAAAGCCTAGCTCCAAGAAGGTAGAGTATGTATGGTGGATCCATAGTAACCTTAGATGACTAATTCTTATGTAAGTATCCTATGAAGCTACATTGAAATCCAAACCAGTCACTAGGTGAAGTAAGAAAGCCATGTTATAGATGCTACTACTAAATAAATAGGTAGTGGTAACAACTCCAAGGAATGAGCATTTGCTATATCTAATATCTTGATAATCTGTATATGGGTGTATCTTCAGTGAATTCGTACTACCTAGCCACTTTATTAGGATTGTATCCCTCTAACTGATGACAACAATAATAAATCCAAGCAAGTCTTAGCCCAATGAGGTATTCTACTATGCATCTATATTCTAGCCTTGACACTAATAATGGTGTCCCTTTATCAGTGAGAGAATCTGTGAATCTTTATCGCAAGCTCTGAGTAGGCAGCCTATGAAAGGATGATCTATGAATGGTCTGAAAGTGATCCATTATGCAAGATTGAGCAAACATGAAGGTTTATAATTGATATCTATCTAATATGACTGTAGACTTACTCAACTATATGATCATAGGGAAATGCTTCTCCTAAAATTAGATGGCATCTTAGGATAACTTAAAGCTCTTGAAATATGTGCATGAATCCATCCATTTAACTAGTGCTAAGGAGCATCTACATCGTAGCATCTTGAGTTAGTCATCACACTCACTCTACCTAATCCATGGTATCCTCTCACTAAGAGCAAGCAAGTTTTGCATAATATTTCTTAAGATATTGTCCATTTATAGTGAGCATAGGTCATATTCCTTTTTCATCAAAGAGCTGATAAGAACCCCAATTCATACACTTTTTTAATTATATATTACTCTTCCTAATTTGGATCAATTTTTCCATCATTTCATTGATGTGAAATAAAAGGTTTTATGCGTACCAATATTAGTTCATCTACTTTGAAGCTTCTAAGGAAAACCATATAGTCATGAGCTTGAGTCATCTTTGCTCTATATATTTCTAGACTTTATCGGGCCTATAATCAGATTTCATCGAGATCTTCAAGCTCTTTGAGTCATATTTAGATATTTTCTTCCATTGTAAGTTCATTCTAAATAGCTACATGGAGTGAAGGTAGTTATATCTAAAGAGATTATATTGCTTCTGATCTGAAACCTAAGAGTATGCTATTGCTTGTGTAGCATATTTGTATGTAGTACGGTATGACCATAAGGATTCTATTAATTTATTATGCCATTCTCTTATATTTTTAGAGATAATTCCCTTGAGAAGTTTAATCATTATTCTGTTGAATGCTTCTACAAGACCATTAGTTCTTGGACTGTATAATGAAGAATATCATCAATCTATATTATATTTCTCAATGAAATGATAGACTTTGGTATTTCGTAATGTAATGCCATTATCAGATATAATTCTTCAAGGTATTGTGAATTAATAAAAATTTGGTCTAGAAACAAGTTCACCAAAATGTTTACTTTAACTTTTTTTAATGGAATTGCTTCTATCATTTGGATAAGTAATCAGTGGCAAGTTGTATGAAATGATGTCCCCTAAATGATAGAGGATCAATTGGACCTATTTTATTAGCTCCCCAACTTTCAAATGGACAAGACACCATTATTAGATGTTTGATGCAATGTATCTACATATATTTGATGCTGATGATATTTTTTGGCATATTCAATATAGTTTTAACCATATTGGGCCAATAATACCCCATTTATTTGATTTTAATTTTTATTTTAGGACCGGATTGGTGTGCACCATACAATCTTTCATGGACTTCAGCCATCACCATCTTTACTTCATCTGGTCCTAAACATCACAACCACATTTGGTTGAATGAGTGCCAATATAATATATCATTCATAAAGCATATCATAGAACTCTTTGTGAAATTTCATGAGCCTTTGATTTTTCTTTTAGTAATTGCCAACTTTAAGATAGATGATGAACGGTTCTCGATAGTCAACTTCTTATATTATCATTGAAATTTCTTAATTTTCTTTAGCTTTAAAAGCACAAGAGGGTTGGTGTTAAAGCTGGTTTGCTTTAGAATATTACTGTAATTGGCTTTTCCTAAGGGTCTATAATTTCTTTAGCCAATTTAACTAATGCATCGACTTTGCCATTTTCTCTAAATAACGCCCTTATAATTGTTACTTCAAAATTAGTAAGAGCTTGCCATTTTATAGCCTTCAATGGTATCAAATTAAAGTAATAGGACTGCCCATTTAGCTAACTATCCAGTTAAGGTAGGTCTAGTCATTACGAATTTAAGAGGGTCATCTTTAGATATCAAAGTTATTTTATGTGATAGCATATAGTGCCGCAATTTTTTAGTAGTAAATATCAATGCTAGAAATTGCTTCTCAATAAGAGAATATCTTATTTTGGCTTCTATCAGATGCTGACTTATATATCATAGGGTATTTTCTTTCCTTTCTTCATGATTCTATGCTAACAAAGCACCCAATGACCCTTCTAAGGCTATCTTATATAATATCACTGGCTTTCTCATTATTAGTGCTACCAAAATTGGGGGATGTAATATACATTATTTTATGCTATTAAATGCTTTTTCATAAGCATCATCCCATATAAAGTTGAGTCTATTTTCATCAATCGGGTGAAAGGTTGACTTCTCCCTTAAAGATTAAAGATGAATCATCTAATGTATGACAATTTTCTTTCTAGTGAATGTTGTTGCTTCAAGGTGTTAGGCGGTGGCATTTCCATTATTACTTTTATTTTAAAGAAATCAATTTCAATCTCTCTATGGTGGATAAAAAAGTTCAAGAATTTTTCATAAGTCCCACCAAAAGCATATTTTAGTAAATTCATCTTTAAGTTTGAACTTTGAATTCTAACAAATATAACTCTTAGATCACTTATGTACTTTCCTTGATTCTTACTTTTGACAACCAAATCATCAACATAACATTCCACATACTTATGTATAAGGTCATCGAAGTTACGGTTCATTGCCTTTTGGTATGTAGCACCGACATTTTTCAGTACCCAAGTTAATTTCTTGGAGTTTATAAATGGTGGCTTGATTTCATTTTTTAAATTCCTTTAGGTATTCTTTGAGGTCAACTATTAATTTATCTTTAGCTACATTCTCATTTTCATGTGAGATATCCCTTCGTTCATTAGTAGTTTCTGTAGGGCTTTTACTTTATAGGATATGGCATACCATGAGCTCATTGGAAGAGATGCTGAAGCAATATATCCTAATCCCTATGTGGTGAACTTTACATATCCTATCGAATTTGGGTTATTATCCCCTTATTAGAGAATATTAAAAAACTGAGCTTGGATGCTTAACTGTATAAGTTGAATATTGTTTTTAACTAGCTTCTTTAGAGCTGATGACAAGTATTAATAAATCATTATTAAAATATCTTCTTCATCAAAATCATCTTCTTCCAACAACTTCTATGTGGGATTTGTGATTCACTATTTTGTCTTATAGAAAATAATCCCATGTTCATTATAACTTCTTCTAGGAGGGATGTAGAAAGTTTTTTACTATTTTATGTCCTTACTTCTTAAAGCTGTTAAGGCTTTTATATGTTCCTTTGGCATTATAGTTATTTTCATACCCTTATTAGAGATTTAGGATTCAAGTACCCTTATTAGAGAAACATGAGCTTCCTTTATTTACTTTATCACTTTACTAGTACTAGCTTCTTCTTTCTTTTGGCTAACTGGGCTTTCTTGGGTTGATAAAGTACTACCTTTTCTTCATCATTCTCAGTATCGCTACCAAGGTGGGGGAATTAACTTGAGTTGCTTTAGTTTCTTACTACTTTTACCTTTTGAATTATCACCATTTAGCATGAGTTTGATATGTGAAGCCACTTGTTTTTTGGAATTGGCTTCTTCGTACATTTTTAGGCATGAAGTACTTGGCATCATTGTAGATCTTAATCTCATGTATTTAGAATGGATTCATGTCACCATCAATTCAATGTTCTTCACCATTCTGAATATACTTCATACATTGATTGGGAGTTGAGGGCTCAATGTCATATCTATGAATTCATGGTCTATTAAGAAGCACTATGTAAGCAACTTTGGCTTCGATCATGTGAAATTTAACTTATATGCATAATTTTATGAAGCTTTCAAGTAGAGCAAGAGACCTTGAGATTTATTATCCTTGTTCATTGAATCCTTGTAGGAATACTATATAGTTATCCAGATAGCGAGCATCTAAGGCTAGTGCTCGAAGTGTTTTAACTATTAAGAGATTTATTGAAGCACTTGGGTCAATCAATATCCTTTTTATGTGGATAAAGTTGCTTTCATCTGTAACATAAAAGGGCTGATTATGTTTGATCATCCTTAATAATAGGTCATTCTTACTGAATGTGATGCTTGTTGATTTATAAGAGGTTAGGTCTTCTTTCATTTATTCTTTGGCAAAGAATGCTTCATTTTGTTCTGGGTTTTGCAATGCTTTGCTTAATATCTTATGTATTTCTTTGGACAATATGAGAGTATCATAGATACTTAGTAAAGCAAGGAGATTGAAAAAATGTGCCAGAACATTATAGTCTACTCTTATGTTGGTAGACTTTTATGGTTTAGTCAGTGATGGGGGTAAGGTTTTTACATTAATTTGAATTTCTTTGCATTTATCATTGAATTTTTGTTGTGGAGGTGGACAAATTTTTTTTTCAACTCCTTAACTTGACTTCAGTTACTTCTTTTATCTAATCTCTTTTATCAGAAGAAGTCTATGAATTCTGTATTTCTTCAAAGTTTTTAGAGTTTTCAATACTCTTAGAATTACTGCCCAGTTTACGACAAATTTTTTTTAAGCCTGACTTGACTTTCCATTTAGTGAGTGAGGAAAGCATAGTTCTTCCATGGAATAAGTTGTAGTTGTAATCACATTTATGACATAATATGTTTCTATCAGAACTTTTACTTCAGTATTATTCATGTTAAGTTGCAAAAAGGTCATACATTCTTCTAGCTTAATTGGCTTCCAAGAAGGATGTTTGTACTCCTCTAAAGAGTCAATCATTTTTTGTGTTTCAGACTTTGGCTTTCTAGATTTTCTCTTTTTCTTTGATTTATGGGGATTTGATGAAGAAGACAGAGTGATTATTTTCTGCTTCTGTATATTTTAAAATTTCCCCTATTGGTTAAGAGCCTTTTTGAATCTATTTCAGGTTCTGAGCAATTCTTCCATCAGATGCCTTCTATGGCTAAAAGAATGCTCATCATCCTTTTAGTCTTTTTTGAGATGAAGGTCTTTCAACCATCTTCTTCTTCTTCTTATGTTTGTAGGGCATTCCTTTTATCCTCATTTATATTTTGAGTTCCAGCTAATCAACATTTTTATCATTTGCATTATGTATTGGGCATGTTATAACAACTATCATCTTTTTTTTTTTTAGAATATACCAATACAATGTTTGATAAGGTAAGTTCTTTATTTTGATAACTCTTTTCTGCCCAATATTTGAAGTTAGAATAATCTTCAATTGGATGACTTATGAGCTTATAAAATAGACAATTATTGGGATCATCAACTTTTCCTACTTGGTCTAGCTTGCATGGATCTGGAAATTGTAATCCTAATTTATGGTGTGTTTACAGATCTTAACAGTGCATTCTCTTTTGAATGAGTATTGCTTAGAAATCTTCTCTTAGAGAGTTAACACTTTTTTTATCGTCTATCGGCTATGCTAGTGATCGCAAGGTTCCCACTCCTCTATTTCCCTTTTGTCAACTATGAATATGAATGTTTTATTCACATCAATATTCTTCGCATCATGTGATTTTGAAGGATTTTCTTTTCCAAAGAGACTATTGTTATAGTGGACACTAAGGCCTTCTTGCTTGGGGAGCCTTTAAAACTTGGCTAGATGATCTAATAATTCTTGGAATGTATTAATCACAGCTATAACTAGATATGGGGCCATTTGAGCATCAATATTCCCCATAAAGAGTTCTACTTCATGCTTTTTTGTGAACTATTAATCACATTTCATGGTTAGACTTTCGATCTCATGATGTATTTCATAACACACTCATCTTTCTTTCTTTTCTCTAAGGTGAGATTTGCAATTGTTACTTTCTTAGTTGCTCTCATAAATCTCCTAACAAAAAACATTTCTAACTTGGTGAAGGTTTTTACTTAGTCATTGGCTAACTCAACATACTATTCAAAGGCCTTGTTGGTAAGACTGCTAACGAATTATCATAACAGCAAAGAATCATTCCTTTTAGTATTTCTGCATGTGACTTTAGATTGAGCTAGATGCTATCATGGATTTTCTATGCCTAAAAAAGTATTGAATTTTGACATAATGTATCTTTTAGGATAATATACTTGGTTATATTTAGTTGGGTATGGTTGACCTTTTTCGACTAGCTATTCTGAAGCTTCTGAAGTGGTGACTTCTTTGACTTTCTGGCAGATGAGCATTTAATGTAATTTCTCTTATGGCCTCTTGCCTTTGTGTTGAAGTTTTTGGCATGTTAGGTGTAATATTTTGTATGCCCCGAGTTTTAACTATTGGGTTATTTATCTCCAGAGGATTTCTCAAAGGCACTTGTTGTGTTACAGTTGCTATAAGTTTAAGTTGACCCAATGGCTCCTTCATCAGCCTGCTCATTTCATTAAGGTTATTGCTAAGCTGATTGATTTCTTGCTATTTTCTTGGGAGTTTAGAACACATTTTTCATTGTAACTTTATTAAAACATCTATTAGATCTTCAATTACCTTAACTTCTTCTTGAGGTTCACCTCTAATTTGTTGATGGCTTGGGTTATATTGATGTTCTTCTTCATTTTATAGTTCAGTGCCACTTTTATATTTCAAAAATGTATATCAGCCATGTTAACAACTTTAAGTTTAATCATTATATATCTTCATCATTCTTGAAG
The DNA here is from genome assembly GCA_021442155.1 of Cymbidium sinense. Taxonomy (NCBI): domain Eukaryota; kingdom Viridiplantae; phylum Streptophyta; class Magnoliopsida; order Asparagales; family Orchidaceae; genus Cymbidium; species Cymbidium sinense. The sequence continues at coordinate 89,705,327 of CM038221.1, read as the reverse complement.
TCCATAATCAGTTGCTCTTCAATGATTTAGAAATCTTCATCTTCTCAGAATAGTTGATTGTCTGCCTCATTATTTATTGGCTGGTTCATTTCAAATTGGCATTTCTATTTAATGATAAGATATTCAGTTCTATTATCATCTGGTGGGGCTAGCTCATATTTAGTTGTTTCATCATTGATGACCTAGGATTTTTTAGGTACCCAAATCGATCAAGACCTTCTAGTAATGAATCTCTAAAAATATATCTTGGATGTCACACTGCGGTGTTCACCAAATGAATTATACTACTTTTTCTATCATGGTTGTTGTGACCTTCTAATAACTAGCCATTTAGTATTTTTGTATCTAAGTGCTCATTTTCGGTGTTCACCAAATATAATACTCTTCAGCCTTTAGTTTCTCTTGATAGGAATGTTATTTTTTTGATAATCCCACCTCTTGGTGACTTGGCTCACAAGCTTCCTGATTCTTCTTTGAAGGTTTTTGTTTTTAACAAGCTTTAGAACTTTGTAGATTTTGGAGGAGATAGTCTCCTCCTTTGATGTTTGTTTCTATGGACTCAGATGCGTATGTTTATCTGAGAATGAGTTCTTTATAGAACCTCAACAGCTATGTCTCTTGACCCACTGGAGCATATTAAATTGTTGTTGGTGGGTATTTGGTTTCACTAGTGGGTCATACTTTTGTTTAAAATTAACAGGCAGTCTGGTAGCTTTTCAACTAGCATTGTATTTTCTTTGAGATCGTCTAGACATTTTAGTGCTTGAGAAAGATGCTTCATGGTCATTATTGCGTAGAGTAAAAGAAGTATCTTGTGGGATGAAAAGCTCCCCTAATGCACTACTAAGTGGATTGATGATGATTGACTTTAGTTTGGGCTTAACAACCACTTTATCCATAGCAAAGGTAGTCAGCATTTCCTTTAATATACTATCAGAGATAGAATCCTTCTTGGAGGTTAGGGCTTCAGGCTTGGGCTCATTGGGAATGATCACATTCAGCCTCCTTCCCTTGTTGAATGCCTTTGGCATTCCAACGCCTTTGATGAGAGGCTTAGTTATAGGTCTAGCAAGTAGGAACTAGGCAACCAAAAAAATAGTTCCAAACTAGAGAGTAGCTCCAACACAACCGGTATTGATTATAGCCTAAGAGAATCAAATAGTGGGCCCCTCTCATAGGTTTTTTTTGCATAAAAGTAAAGATATTATTGATTACTTAAATGTATAGTAATCCAAAAGAAAATAAAAAGTAAAGGGTGATTACAGAAAATAAGATCTAACATATGGTAAGCCTAACTTGTCACTTAGAATAAGTAAATTAAGCTCTCTATTAAGGTATTTGGAACAAGTGAAAAGCTGGAAGTGAACCACTTCTAGTTAAGAGGTCAGTGGGTTTTTTTTCCTTCCCTCTAAATGTGGGGGCAAGATACTTTAAGGTTTACCATCAATGTTTTGATAGTTTTGAGGATATTAATGATGAACTAGGGGGATGCTGCGTTCATGCTTCCTTAAGGGTCTAGATGAGGAGTAAAAAATCAAATTCAATCCAGTAATTTAGATGAGGCTACCTTGAAGCAAAATAGTAGAGCATAAAATAATGAATCAGTTTTGTCCTAAGTGCAGAAGAAGTAGAAAATGACATAAAGAAAAAGAAAATATAGTCTCCCTCACAGTTCCTGAAGATGCCACCAATTCCAGCCTTATTGGTGTTGGTGTTGAAGTGACCATCAATGTTGATCTTGATAGTGTTTTGAGCTGGTTTATTCTAGAATACAAGGTTCCATTTCGGAGGACTGCAGGTGGCTGAAATGTTTTTATTGTAGTTTAACTCTTGATTTCTTACATTGTTCATCAACTACAAATGTGAGCTAATTTTAAGTGCAGTGGAGTCTATGACATTGGAGTCATTATATTGATATCATTTCTTATAGTTTGGATAAACTAAAGGAAGATAAAGATGGCATTCAATGTTTTGGTGGAAAACTTGCAATCTACTTTCTAAGAATCATCTAATAGGTGAAGTAAGGTAGAGAGACCATTTCCATTTTGTCCAATTGTATGCTTAGCATACTTGTTCCAAATTGATTTGTTGAATTTGCATAGGATGAAGGTGTGAAGGAGTCCTTCTTCTTATTATTTGCATAACAGACACCATAAGGGAAACCTAAGACCCTTGAGTTTGAGGATGTTATTAAGGGGTAGAAAGTGATTGAAGAGTCTCCAATAGAAGAAGGCAATCGATGGTTTGATGTTATGATTCCGAATAGCTTTACCCCAGGGAATTGCTATGGTGTTTCACCACTATGCAAGGTATAATATCTTGTGTAAGGATCTATAAGGAGTTTTCCCTTTGACCACCAAGTTGTCTTTTTCTCCATATCTATTGGAAGATTGCAGATCTGATTACAGATGTTGGGAGGAAAAATAAATTTGTAGTTTCTCTTTATCCAATTGGGTTTCTATCCAAAATTCATTGACGTGGTAGGTTTGTAGGGGGTATGATTCTAGCAAATTCTAGATATAGGGGCTCATCCCCAAGGAAATGGTCATTCTAAATATCAATATGGCATTCTCTGAGGACCCAAAAAAAATCAGATCTTCAGTAACCTCCATATGTTAAAGTAGCTTTTTCCAGATTGTAGACTCATTCAATTTGCTGGTCACATTCATTGGGTGTAAGGCTTTGTCGTATTTCCTTAGCATATAGTTAGACAAAATTGAGTTATTTTATCTCAGTTTTATCCAAAGTTTGTAGCTATTTCATTTTATGTTTTCCTCTATGGTTTTGAAATCCACCCCTCCTTTATTGGTCATTTGCACAACTTCTTCTAGCTAGTCCACTTGTGATTGTGGCTCCAAATGAATCCATTTAACATTCTTTCAATCCTCAATTGGATCATTTTTGGAATGTGTTTTGAGTGGCATATAATGGGATTGAATTAATGGTGATTTTAACAATGGTTATTCTCCCTCAAAAGAGATGAAAGAGTTCTTGCATGTTCTGATTTTGTATTGAATTTTGTCAACGAGCTCATAGAAGAGATTATATGTAATCTTCCCCTTGTAAAGCTTGATTCTGAAATATGGGAGAGGGAATTTGGAATGAGTGAATCCTATTTTATCCATGATCCCTTTGATTTTGGATTTATTAATTTGCTTTCCTTTAATAAAAAGACATTTGCTGATGTTTAAAGACATACTAGTGGTTCATGAAGTTCATGATGATTTCCATATAAGTGTTGATAGCACTCTTCTTTCCATTACTGAAAAGGAGAAGATCATCAGCAAAAGCCAACCAGGTAATATTGGTGATCCTAATGGAGTGGAAGTTGAAATTTCTCTTTTGTGTTTGAGCTACTATTCAGTTTGCTGAAGAGGATTTCTAATGCCAAAATGAAGTGAGTGGAGGAGAGTGGACCACCTTATTTCATTCCCATGTTATCTTGGAAAAGTCCACTAGTTTTCCCATTGAGTAGGAGTTTATTATAGTTTTTGAAAAGGAGAGTTTCCACCAACTTACAAATTTTTTGAGAGAAACCTCTTCCTTTCAAGGAATTGAGTAAGAACTTCTAGCTAAGAGTGTCAAATGCTTTTTTATATCAATCTTGATCATTGCATTGCTCCTTCAACCTTTTTTTCAATGTCTTTAATCAATGCTTGGTCTAGTAAGATGTTATCAATAATGTTCCTGCCCTTTATGAATGCAATTTGGTTTAGAGAGATGAGTTATGGGAGGGTCTTTTGGAGTCTAAGGTATAATTTTACTAATAATCTTGTTAATGATAAGAGTTAAACATATAGGTCTAAATTTCTCCCAAATATGGCAATTTTTATCTTTGAGAATCAAGATAATGGCTGAAGTGGTGAAATATTTGTGACAACTGAAATCTATGATGAAGGATTGAATGGCTTTTATGATCTCCACCTTGATGACATCCCAAGCTTTTTGGAAGAAGAGGGTAGTAAATCCATCAGGTCTAGTTATTTTATATCCATACATTAAATTAAGAGCATTCCAAATCTCCTTCTCCTTAGGGGTTGAGGTGAGGAGATCATTATTTATGGGAACTTTTTTAAAATAAAAATGTATCTAGTTTGGTACAAAATTCTATTGTGGTTCTGAGATTGGCATAGGGTATTGGTAAAGTAGCCAGTGCAATCCTCCATAATGCCTTCTTGATGAATGATCAAATTCCCATGGGAATCTTTGATTTTACTAACCCACTTCTCTTCTCTCAAAGTATCTAGTTTGGTAGAGAATTCTATTGTGGTTCTAAGATTGGCATAGGGTATTGGTGAAGTAGTCAGTGCAATCCTCCGTAATGCCTTCTTAATGAATGATTGATTTCCCATGAGAATCTTTGATATTATTAACCCACTTCTCTTCTCTCTTATTTCTCATGCAAGCATGAAAATATTTGGAATTTTGTCACCATGTAAGATGTTCTGTATAGCTACTTTTTGTTTAGGAAAGTCCTCTTCTCTATTAATGAAATTCTAGAGACCTTGTTGAAGAGTATCCAATTGATCTTCAAGGAGGGAAGTATTTCCATCTTTCATGTGAGCCAATTCTTGTTCAAGGATGTCAATTTTATCTTCAATTGTTTTTACTTGGTGATGGATGCTGCCAAATACCTGTTTATTTCATTTTTTTTAATCCTTGAGTAGTGTTCTTGTGAAGTGCCCATAAGTTAACCCAAAATTATTATAATCTACAATTTGCCATAACCTTGTAATTCAGCTAATAAAGTTCGGATAGGAGGTCCACATATTGAGGAACCTAAAAGGATTATGCTTTGGTTTAGTAGTATGGTTGACTCTAACCCATAAAGGGGAATGGTCTATAGCAATTCTAGCTAGATGGTGAACCTCTAAAGTGCAGAATAAATTTTATCATTCTTGATTTGTGAGGATCTGGTCCAATCTTTCCCATGTTTTGCCCCTCCTCCAACTTTAAAACCTACATCAAATAAGTTTGTTGCTTCTATACATTCAGTAAAATCAAAAATAATTGAAACATTGGGTTTTATTCCTCCTTTTTTTCCTATTGGGCTTGAAATCATATTGAGATCTCCTCTTACTAACCAAGGGCCAGAGGCGTGCAAGCTAATTTGTTCATATCAAACCCTCCTCTTTCTAGCCATCATGTTTGTAATATTGGCCATTAGATTTTTTGACCTAGTCATATATCATAAAATTTAAAATATTATAACCAATATTTAAGTCTACAATGACCCCAAACATTTTAATTTTTCCATTCAAAGATAGAGAGAGAAGTAATCCTTGGCAGAGTCGCTAGAAATCTGATCATTTAGAAAAAAAACACCTTTAAGGATGATCTCTGCCATCATTATTGAAATGGATAAGAGTATGTTTTACCTTAACATTATTTTAGAGTTTATTTAAATCTAGGTTCTACTTCTTATAAATTCAATCCTTTATAGTTCATTACCCCTCTTATTGTAGTAAGAGAACACTCTCGATTAAGGTTGGAAACAATCATATATTCCAAATGTGAGTCGGTGTTTAGTGGTGTGTGTAGTATGTCACAGATGACTATCTAAGGGAAATAAGAGAATAGTCTTAAAAAATATCCCATGGTTCCATCACCTCGGGACTATATTATTTTAGTCTACAAACATCAAAGGCCTAGTCGTAATGACCAAGGAGTCTGATTAGCAGCCATGGGTTGTCTTGTCTCAGATATCTTGAGTAGACTTGAGATTTAATATAGAGGTGTTCATATGATGAACATATGTGTAGGACTTATATCTCTTGTAATGTGATAATTATAAGTGTTCACATGGTGAATGAATTATAAGATGTTTGCATGACAAATATTTAGAATATTGGGCTCACATTCCTATGGAATGCAGTATTATGGGAGCATTCATATGGTGAATGAATTATAAGGTTTTCACATGGTGAACATATGGGATGGACTTACTGGAATGTTGGCATTATATAGATGTTCATATGGTGAACTAATTATAGGGTGTTCTCATAACGAATGTATGATTTGGACTTACATATCTTTAGAATGCTAGATAGGGTTTGGGTTTTGCTTGCATTACAAGAATGAGTCAAACTTACATTGACTAGAAAGCCAACAAATTGGACTTACATTCCTTTGGAATGCAATATTTATATAGTTATTCTCATGGTGAATAAATTATAAGTTGTTCGCAAGATGAACATGAATTAATTATTTTTGGGGGATGGCGCTATAACGTTGGAAGTATTGAGCCTAAGTAGTATGAAGGGGAGTGCCTTGGCATTGTAGATTATGATGGTGCATTGACATTAGAAAATAAATACCATGGCGCTATAAATGCCATAAAGAATGTTTGAAAGTAGGTTGGCAGATTGACCAGCACCTCAACATTGACTATGTAGTGCTTTGGCACCAGACAAAAGATAGTTCAAATGGACTGACAGGTTGTGAGCTACATTTATTAAATGGGACAAACTTTTTGACTAGCATTGTTGTGCCACATTTATTTTTGATGCACTTTTTAGTTTTGATTAGTTAAAAAATTATTAGTAATAAATGATAATAAGTGCTCTTTTTGACTAACAAAGTTATAATTTTGACTAACTGGCCAGCGCCTAGGCACTACATGTGAGTGCTACAGTGTTGAATCTTTATTTTAGGACCCAAGAGGATAGAACCTTAGTGCTACTTTTACAGTGCAATGACACCAATTCTTTTATCTAGAACTTGAGATGATAGCATCACAGCATTAAGCCTAGTTTATAAATAGACACCTTAGGCTATAAATTTTTCATTATGCTATATCCTTGTTATAGAAATTCTTTGAGTTTTTTTCTCAGCTTTTTTTTCTCACACTAAGAAGATCATCATGCCACTCAAGAAGCTCGCTAGTATGAGGGCAACATCAAGCGACACAAACAAGTTTGTTAGCATGAAAGTGAAGGAGAGGTATCAGTATGCCCTAATCCATAAGAACCTCATTCTAGAGAGGAGTTTTCATAATCTGGGTGGGAGCATAGAGAGGATCATCTTCAAATGAGGTTGGGAAAAGCTGGCCTATGAAAGCAACCCCTTTGTTGTTCTTGTGGCACGGGAGTTCTTTGCCAATGCAAAAGAGCACCTAGATAAAAGATTTCTTATACAGGGGAAACTAGTGAGTTTTTATAATACTACCATTAATGCTATTATAATTTATAAAACATAGTGTACAATAAATATCTTTCTATTATAATAATCAAATTAATTTTGATGAAGTCCTTGGTTTTCTCACTGACAAAAATGCCAATATTTAGTGGAAATGGTGGGAGAAAAGGATTACCAACTTTTATGGCACTGACCTAACGACTGAGTATAAGGCTTGACACTATTTTATTTCTGCCAAGCTGATGCAAATTGGTAATATCGATGAGGTGACTAATGATATGACCATTTTAAATTCTATTATTTAAAAGAGCTTTATAATTGATATGGGGAAGATTATTTATTATATCATTTATAAAATATTTATTATCTTTATCAACCTTATGTTCGATCTTATTAATTTTGATGATAACAAAAGTATGCTTGGATGTTCCAATGTATATTTTTTGTGTTATATATATATATATATAAATTGCTAATTATATATCCAATACATCTAATAATATATTTGATGAAATTGCAAGTATGGAAGAATGAAAGATAGATCAAAATGGTTACTTTGAAGCTCAAGATACAATATTTTAGGTTATATGCAATTATAACTATCTTAGAGGTTCATATGAGTTCATTAGCATGAATTAATTTGATTATAACTTAACATATTATTTTTATTTATTTTAATTAATAATAATGAGGTTAATTTATATAAATCTTTGTCTAATTAACATTCAATGCTTCATACATAGCATTTACAATGTCAAAATAATAAATAATAATTAATTATAACTATTTAGTGTAACTAGTTTATATACATAATTTAATTAAATATTTTAATTTAATTTAAAATTTATGTGACAACTCACATATTTATGATTATATCTAAATTATATCATAATTTTGAAATATCATATTTCAAAATTAAAAAAAATACATGAAATTTAGTATTTTAGCAAAAGTTATTTTATAATCAAGGTATTTAGATCTGATTTCATCTCCAACGGATTCCTTGGAGTGTTTCTTTTAATTTTATAGGTTACATGACCCATGTTTGATTAAAATTTAATTTATTATGATTTTGCAAACATTTGCTGATTTTACATGACCCTCTTGGTGAAATAGTGAATATTTAAGCATATTTTATGCTTTCTAGGTGATATGAAGTCAAGATGATAACATGGAAGAAGACTTATGTAGAGGGAAGATGATTAAGTCTCCATCCAATCCTTTAGCATAAACGGTGATTCTGAAAGGAAGACTTCTTCAGAAGAATAAAAGCCAAATAAAGCAGCCCCAATATAGTTAAAAATTGGCAATATGTTGCCATCATCACAGACCCCACCCCTCACCCCGCCCCCCAATAAAGGAAGACTTCTTTAAATTTAAAATAACTTGTAATAGATTTATTAGGATCTAAATAATCATAATTAATCATGCTTTGGACGTTCCACATATTTCATAACAAATTTCATTTGATTTAGCAAGCATATGTCATGCATAAAGATGATTGAATTAAAAAATAATTCAAATTTAGAAATGCAAATAAATAAAATTTTAAAAAATTAAAAATGAGGGAATATAATATGAAAATATTTTGAATGAACTTCACACATTTTATTAAAGAAGTTGTATTAAAAGATTCATCCAAAATAATATTAAGATGAAAATGATAATAGGAGAGAGAAGAAAGAATAATAGGATAAAGAATAAGATAAAAAGAATAATTTTAGGATGAATTAATTTTCATGCAATAAAAATATGGAAAAAAATTATGAATAGCATGGAAATAATTTAATAAGGTTTAAACATAATTTATCTTGATTGAACACACATTTAATGAGACTTATTTTATGCATTTAGTTCATATTATCCAAAATGAATAACTTAAGGAATATTTGCAATATTATGATATAGAAAAATATAAATAATTTTAGAATGATGAATCTAAAATTAAATGAATCATTTTATATTAGTGAGCTTTTCATTTTCTTTAACATAGTAATTCCAAGAAAAATTCTCACCTAGTCCATGTCCAAAAGCTTTAGCATTTTACAGAATGAGGAGCTAATGAATTTTTCCTGCACACATGAATTTAACCAAATTAGTAGCATCAAAAATATATATTTTTCATCAATATAAATCTAAATTAAGAATGAAATTCATAATGATTAATGTGAATAATTTATCCTTTAAAAATAATTAGTTCTTATTACACAAGGTTTGTTATCACTAAATCAAATGGTGAGATACACAAGGTGTGTAGTCAACGTTGTATGTATTTCTTACTATTTATTTTATAGTGATTAGTAATTTATTTTGAGATTCTAAAATATAATTTGAGCATAGGTTAGGATCTATGGGGTGTTGTAATAGCATGACCTAACTTTACTAGTTGGTGGTTCCCTATAAAACCTGTGGAGGTGCCTGAAGAAGGTAACGCTCCTAAAAGAAGACCCCCATAGATCAGAACTTTTAATTCTAGGCAAGGTTGAATAAGGGCAGAGCTCAGCTGCACATTTTCTCTTTCTGTTGAGGTGTACAATATTACCCAGCCACACTAGTTATTTATTAATTCAAATTGGCATGATTTATTTTGGGGTGCATAATAGAACAACATGCTTTTTCAAGGTTTTTTTTATGATATGCTTTCTATGATGAAATGCATGGAACATAGGCTTCTAGAAAAGTTAAATTTTCTACCCCATTTAAAATTAAATAACTTGCACATAAAAATAAAAATTCAAAGCCTTAAATTAATTAAAGCCCTAGGAATAACTTAAAAATAACTAGAAATAATTAAATTTTGCAAACCATGAAAGCATTTTTATTTGCTTTCTTTGAATTGGTTGCTTCACCCATTTTAGAGGATGACCACCCTTATTGGGGAAGCGTGCCTTCTTATTTTGATTTAGCTTATGAACACTTCTAACTGCATATCATTGTAGGCAAGAACTGCATGCCCTAAGCCTTAAAATGATTCATGAGTCAAAATACATGAAGGAAGAAATTGTTCCATTAGTTAGGTGCATATCATGCCAAACATCATCCTAAGGATAGTGAGTGAGTTAGCTTCTTAGATTACTTCCTAAAATACAATGGCCCAACCTTCATGCATACATAAGACTAAAATCATTGTCTGTCAAAAAATCTCTTAGGTTGTGTTAGTTGGCAACACTTTTAGGTAGGTTATAAGTCCAGAAGAGTCAGAGAAAGGTTCATTTTTCTCTGATAGGATAGATTCATTTTCCTCTGGTAGGAAAATAACTAATAGTTTATAAAAATTTACATTAGGGTGAGCCTCTAACTTATCTAAGCATTTGTAGACTTAGGGTTTGAAACATCCTGCTGGAATAAGTCTTCAACCACTAGGCATTTCTATAGTCCTTTGTTACTATAATCTAAGTACTAAATTTCTAATAAAATGCCAATTCAAATCATAATAAATTCAATCTCAAAATGCAAAACCCAAAATAGGATAGTTGAAATGCTTATTTGGTTTCCTAGTATTTGAAAGAATTCCCTACTTAATCCTGATTAGCCTCTAAAAAAAACTCTTCCCCCTTTAAAGCATTCACTATTGACTTTCCAAATTAACCATTCTTTTAAGACAAGCTTTGAAATCCCTAGAAATAAAAGTCTATTTCTTTAATCAAGAGTATTCTTAAGAAGAGTTATTTTATTTCTATGATGTAATTAACTATAAGTGCTTGCCCTTATAGGGAACACTGAATCCTACACTAAAGTAAACCATATTTTACTTCTCCACATAGCTCAGGGGAAGAATCTCTAGTATATTAAAGACCCAATAGCCTTAGGTGTTCTTATTAAGTAATTGAATCCATTATTGGATAACATGTTTATTTCTTGAGATAATATGCTTTTCTTTAATGCAATATTTAATTACCTAAATAAGCCTATTTGTATCTAAAAATAAAACAAATTGTGTATCCCAATTTAGGGAGCCATAGAACTATCGCCGCCTTATAAAATCTAAAATGTAAATCACCCTCAATAATTTCCTACTTATATTACACAACGCCACAATGCTATGATTGCCTAAGCGCTATTATGGTGACCGTCAATTTTTAAGGGATGAAAACTATTATTTTCTTTCTAGCAGTGATAACTGCCTAATGGGGAGTGGGGGAAATGGTTATGACATAGAGAAATAGCCTCAATGGTGGGAACAATTGCTTAGAAAATCTATAAAAAGGGAAAACTGCCCCCACTCATTGTTTTCTTCTTTGCCACTCACTCTCCCTCTAACCCACTTGCCATATTCTTGCTTCTAGTCTCTTGCACTCTCAAGAGTACACTTTCCACTACTACACAAGAGCACTCTCTTGAACTTAGTATTGGCATGATAAGAAAACCCTACCTCTATCAATTTTGAATCCAGGACAAGGGAGATGAGTTCTTTTACACTAAATAAATAAAAATATAGCACTTCTAAAATATTATACCTCTAAATTTTTATAAAAATTATTAAATTCATCAAGAATTTGGTTTATAATAGAGTTTCTGTGGCACTAAGCTCTTAAGTTGGTATCATTCTTGCATGGTCATGCTCTTGTATCTTAGTTCCATAGCACTAAGCTCTTGTGTTTCACCTCTTTAACATAGTGCCACAGTGCTATTTTTAGAGCACTAAGATGCTACATTCTAAAATCTATTCCACTATCAAACTTGGTTCTGGTGTGAATTAAAATTCTCCCTCCATTGATCTTGGATCCAGAACATGGGAGAAGGGTGCTCTACACTAAAAATAGTGAAACCTAGCATTACAAAGGTATTATGCTGCCAAAATTTTAAATTTTCACAAAACTACTAATTTTTGGCACTAATGAAATAGCGCCATGGTGTTGTGGGTCCAACACTGAGGCATTATTTCCTCAAAATTTTTTGAACCTTAGATGCATGTTCTACATTGCTAAGGCACTGATATGTCAATGCTGAGGTGCTAGGCTATTAGGAAAATTAATCTTATGCATGCATTTTGATAGCTCCAAGGCACTAATGTTTCAGTGCCACAGTATGATGTTCCTGGGAATCTTGAACCATATGCATCCATTTAACAACAACAAGGTGCTGAGCACTTGGAAAAATATAAACTTTGATACTTATTTGATAGTTCCATGATATTGATATCTCAGTGTTGAGGCACTATGCTCTCATGAAATTAAGCCTTAGGCACCCAATTGATAGTGCCAAGGCATTCATAACATTAAGGCCAAACCATATTTATAGCATCGCAGTGCTACACATGTAGTGCTAAGATGTTGAGCTCTCAAGTTTTGAACTTTATTTTTTTGCTTAATTGTGTCAAGGCATTGGCTTGACAACGCCAAGGCACTACCCTAATTTCATTCATTTTTAATGAAGAATTTTATTGTTAAATATTTATATTATTGAGCATTCCATATAGACAAACACAATGGTATAGAGATAAGAACATCTTTATTAACATGAAACATCTATTACAAAAATTTTAAAATACAAATGAAAAGAAGAAAATACAAAAAAAATGAGAACATGGAAAAACTAATAATCGTAGTCATCAGCATCCTCCTCCTCTTCTTCTTGGTCTATATTATGCTCATAACGATAATGAAGTACAAGAAACAAAGCTTGATCCATACCTACATGAAAGCCATAATTTTGAAACATGTGTAGTATTTAACTCAACCATATATGAAAATAGTTGTTATTGTTGACTCATATATTGGTTATATTCCTTCTCTTGTTCCTACTGTCACCAACTGGTCTTGCCAACCTTTTTCCTTAAATCTGAGACATATCCTCCAATTTTTTGGAGTTGCTCATTTAAGGTCTTCGAGGATTTGGGTTTGGTCTGAGGGGTACATGAGCTTTCTACCACCTCAATCCTCAACCCAAATCGTTCAATTGATCTCTTAGTCAAATGTGCCTTTTGTATAAAGACTTCTTCATTTGACTCCCCTTGAGCACCCTCCATAACACATAATGTATAAATTAAAGATGGGTGATTGTACCTAAGGTAGTACTACCCTTAAAAATATTATAAATAGAACTATAAATCATCCTTTTATATCCATAATAAAGCCCTTTTAAATTGCAAAATTTAAAATGACACTATCCCTAGTTACCTCATTGATATTGCTAGTATGCATTAAACTTGGTAGAAATAAAATAATGCTAAGCTTTGGTCTCAGTAGTGGGGGTTATAACTCTAATCTATCTATTTGCCATGCGAACAACCAACTGGTGTTCCCAAAGGATGTAAGTCTAATCTATATGTTCTCCATATGAACACGCTATTGACATTTAAAATGGATATAAGTCAAATATATCTATTCGCCATGCCAACACCCTGCTGCCATTCTCAAAGAAAGTATGCCCAATCTATCCATTCACCATGTGAACACCCAACTAGAATTCCAAAGGGATATAAGTCCAATCTATCTATTCACCATGCAAGCACCTTATAAACCTAGGCTTCGAGAAAATGTATGTCCAATCTATATATTTCTCCATGTGAACTCCTATAATCCTACTGGTATTCCAATGGATGTAAGCCTGGTTGGTATATTCATTGGCCAAGAAAACACTTTGATGACATTATAAAGAGATGTAATGCCTTCTAATCAATGTAAGTCTGACTGATGCTTGCAATGCAAGCACAACCCAAACCTTATATAGAATTACAAAGGATATAAGTTCAATCTATATATTCATCATGCAAACACCCTACTAGCATTCTAAAGGATGTAAGTTCAATCTATACACTTGTCATGTGAACACCTCTACACTAAAACTCTAGTCTACTTGGGATATTTGAGATGAGGCAACCCAGGTCTGCTTATCAGACTCCCTAGACATTATAGCTAGCCCTTTGATGTTTGTATACTAAAATAATGTAGTCCCAGGATGATAGAACCATGGGTTCTTGATCGAGACTATTCTCCTATCTCCTTTATAAAATCATCTATGTCCCAAACACACCATTAGACATAATCATATATGAAAGATATGTTTATTTAGAACTTTAATCAAGAGTGCTCCTTTATTGCAGTAAGAGGGGTAATTGACTATGAAAGTTTGTGTTCATAGGAAGTATTACCTAGATCTAAATATACCCTAACATAATGGTAGATAAAATCTGGTTGAATATATATCAATCTGCATTATAAAAAATATACTCCTACCTACCTCGATAAAGATGGCAGAGAGCTTTCTTAAAGGTATTTTTTTTGAGAAATAAAATTTCTGATGACTCCACTGAGTATTACTTCTCTCTCCATATCTGGTTGGAAAATTTAAAATATACGGTGTCATCATAGACTTAAATATTGGGTTATATTCTTCTAAAAAGTTTTAATATTTACAATTATGTTTAAAACCTAAACTTTAAAAATATGATGATTGTTGAATTAAGAGAGGGGTCCACTATTAGATTCCCTCATGCTATAATTAATGCTGATTCTTCTAGAGCTACTCTCCAATTCAAAATGATTTTTGAAGTTGTCCAGTTTCTATCCATTGGACCTATAACTAATCTTTTCTTTAAGGGCACTTGAATGCCAAAGGTATTCAATAAAGGAAGGAGGTCGAATTTGATCATTCCTAATAAGCCCAAGCTTAAAGCCTTAACCTAAGAAGGGATTCTATATTTGATATACAATCAAACCCAATTCTAATAATTTGCTAAGGATAAGATAGTTTTCAATCCCAAGCTGTAGTCTATCATCATCAATTCACATAGCAATGCATCAGGGGAGCTTACTGTAACATAAAGTGCTACTTTTACTATAGAAAGTAATGACCACAAAGCATCTTCGTCGAGCACTAAAATGTCTAGTAGGGCTAAGAGAAAGTATAATGCCTCTCATAGAGCTGTCAGATTACCCATTCATTTTGAACAACTATACCTACTGGTGGAAACAGACATACCAACCAATAAAAATTTGGATCTGCTCTAATGGGTCAAGATAAATAGCTCTAGAAGTGTTATGAAGAAGTCTTTTTGAGATAAGAATATTCATTTCATGTCATAGAATCAACCACTAAAGGAAGAGATGATCCCTCCAAAAATTACAAAGTCTTGAAGGCTGTTAAAAATAAGAACTTTCAAAGACTAATCAAGAAGTTGGTGAGCCAGGTCACCAACTTTGCAAATTTCTACTCTAAGGGAGGTGGGAATATTAAAAAATATCATGGCCACTTTGAGTACAATTCAAAACCAAAAAGTACAATATTCAGTGAACACCAACAATGAGCCCTTAAGTACAAAGATATTAAGTCACTAGTTGTTGGAAGGTCCCGACAACCACCATGGAAAAGATAATATAATTCATCTGGTGAATAGTAGGGTGTGACATCTAAGATGCATTCCTAGAGATCCATCATTAACAAGTTTTGATCAATTTAGGTACTCAAATAATCTCAAGTCATCAGTGATGAGACAACTCAATATAAGCCCGCCCCACCAAATGACAAACGAATTAGATCTCCTATCATCAACTAGAAATGTATATCTGGAAAGAGTCAACAAGGGGATGATAAATAGGATAATCAATTCTTCTAAGAAGATGAGAATTTATCGATCAATGAAGAGCAACAAATCTTGGACTTCCAAAATGATGAAGATATGAATTAAATGGAAGTCAAAGTTGTTCGCATGGTTGATGCATGTTTAAGAAATAAAAATAAGGTACTTGAACAACCAAATGATAAAAATATCATGAGAATCCAAAAAATCAACAACATGAAGGTGAAGCTCAAATATAAGTTGAGGTAATTGAAGAGCTAACTAATATTGCAACAAGGTTATAATGACAAATGGGTTCACAACTCCAAAGAAGAGATAAAAAAAAGCAGCCAGCTCAATAACCACCTCAATGAAATGAGTTGGTTGATGAAAGAGATGTTTGGTCAACTTAACCTCAAAGCAACTACAATGCAGTGCTGAGAAATCCTTCAGAGATTATCAATATAATAGCTGAAACTGGGGGTGTAACAAATTTTACACTGAACATGCCAACTTCAACATAAAGGTAAGAAGCCCCAGGAGAGGCTACATTAAATGTTTATCAAGAAGCTAATGTTATTACCAAATCTCAAGTTAAAGACTTTTTCAGCCAAAAAGTCAAACCAGTCATCACTTCAGAAGTTCTTAAAAATCTAGTTGGGGAAGGCCGACCATACTCAACTAAATATGACCAAGTATAGTATTCTAAAGGATACATTGTGCCAAAATTCAGCACCTTTTCAAGCATAAAAAATCCATGACATCTTCTAACCTAGTTCAAAGCCACTTGTGGAAATACTGTAGGAAATGATGCCTTACTACTATGATAATTTGTTAGCAGTCTTATTGATCACATAGAAATATACCTTTAAAGATACCCTTTGCCATCTTTATTGAGATGGGTACGTGCATATTTTTTTATGAGGTAGATTATTATATATTCAACCAACTTTTCTCTAATATTACATCAAGATTTATTTAAATTTGTTTTTCGCTTCCTTTGAATGCAAGCCTTTATAATTAATTACCCCTCTTATTATAATAAGAGAGCACTCTCAATTAAGATTGAAAAAATAAACATATCTTATTTGATATGAATCAATGTCAAGCAGCATGTACTATGAAATGACTGTCATTTAGCTTAAAGTGTATACTATGGGCAATGATGACATGCTTTATCAAGATCCCTTAGTTCCATCATCCCGGGCTTTCATGATCCCTAGTGTACTTAGCTAAGGGTAATAGTTTCTCACCGAAGAATCCTTATCAGTAGCCATGGGTTGGATCACCGAAGGTGTTCTTATATACATAGAATGATATTTTTCTAAGGTGTTAAATTTATGTCAACCTTAGCTAATAGAAAGCTTTCTTTCTTATTAAATATATTCTATGATTCATGGCTCAAGGAGAAAAGCCATTTAGATAACATACGGGCTACTACCATAATCAAAATATAGTGGAGCTATATAGAAGCCAAGCCACCTGGTTAGAGGGTTTTGGTTGTATCCATATTTTATGTGGTGTCATTTCAAAAAAGCTCATGCATATAGAGGATGCTAGCCCCGTCCTAATTGGTATGAGATTATTTGAGTTTGAATATAATATATATTGAGTTTGGTAGTAGCTATTTGTGAGTAGAGATTTTCTTAGCTTATCATCTTTGAAAAATAATGATGGGTGGGTGGATGATTGTGCGCTTTAAGTTATTTTGGATGATGAACTTCATTCAATTTAAACATATCTCTTTTGAATGAATTTTACAATCAACTTGACCATCATTAGGGAATGATTAGGTTATGTTGAACTAGACCCAATCATAAGACCCAATCAAAAATATTAACCCAAGCATCATCCTCAAACATGGATGCAATTATTATTATGTGAGGGCACATGAGTGTAATTTTTTGTAATTTTTTTATTGAAATTAGAATATTGATTCTTGGAGGCAATTCAAATTTATTTTTTATTAACCCATGAAGCATCCTTAGATATTGAACTTAAGGAATTTTTGTAGTGTTGGGGACTCATGTTAGTAGTTTAGGTCTATTTTTAATAACTACCATAATATAAAAATATGTTATTTATGGTAGAGCCTCGATATTAAGGACAGAGCGCCTCGATGCTTCACAGCATTATGACATGAGTCATGGTATCAGGTGCTTAGTACTGTAGCATTCCAGGGTAGATATTTTTATTGATTAACTTAATAACACTTAAGCAATGATCATAAGGCACTTTGGTGTCAGTCAACGGTCAATTCAAAAAAGTTGGTAGATGGACAAGTTCTTTAAATGGAAATAACAAAATTTTCAACTAACACTATCGTGTCAGAGTGCTACGATGATATATCAATGCCTGAGAGGTTTTTGGTTATAAAATTAATGTTAATGAATACTCTTTTTGATTGTATAGTAACCAGATTGACCAAATGACCAATGTCGTAGTGCTGCATGTGAGCGCTGCAGCACTATGTTATTATTTCAGAACCCGAGAGGTTAGTGCTTGACTACTGAAATTGTAGAGCCATGCGCTGGCAGGTTTATAAATAGACCCTGTAGGCTCCTCATTTTTTCATTCTAAACATTCTATTCTATAGATCGATCTCTCTCTCTCTCTCTCTCTTTTATTTTCTCAACTTTCTCTCATATAAAAGTTATCATACTGCTCAATAAGCTTGTCAACAAGTGGAGGATGATTTCAAGTGAATTTAGAAAATTTGTTAGAGGTTGAAGTGTGGCATCAATATGCTCTTACTCACAAGAATCTCATCCTAGAAAGAAGATTTTACAACCTGGGTGGGAGAATAGAAGATTTGATCAATGAAAGGGGTTGGAATAAGTTGGCCTATGAAAGTAGCTCCTATGTTATCTTCATGGTGGGAGAATTCTTCGCCAATGCAAAGGAACACTAGAATAATAAATATTATGAATTGCTAAATATGGCTTATGATCAATATCTTTCTTATTATAATGAGCACCTAAATTTTGATGAAATTCTTAGTTTTCTCATTGGTAAAAATGCCAACATCTAGTGGAAATGGTAGGAGAAAAGAATTATTAACTTTCTTACCACTAGCTTAATGGTAGAATCAAAAGCATAGAATTATTTCATTTCTGCTAAGCTGACGCCCACTGGAAATATCAGGGAGATAGCCAAGGATAGGGCCATTTTGAATTTTGCAATTCAAAAGGGCTTTACAATTGATATAAAGAAGAATATTTAGAATTCTATTTATAATATGTTTAGGGGAAGTACTAAAGTAAGGTGTGGTCATCTCTCTCTTATCTATGGTTTGTGTATTGCAACTGTTGTGTTAAGGGAGCCTGATGAAGAAGTTCTAATTTAGAAGGCTCCTCTAATAAAATGGCTTTTTGATTGATTTAGCTTGAGGTTCGAAGTTGGAGATAGTTCATGTTCTCCATGATCTTGACCCCAATTTTCTCAATCCTTAAATGAGAAAGTATCGAACTTAAGGAAAGAGGTAGGTAAGAGTAGTCGTAGGCAACATGCTTTAGAAAAAAAAATTATTATCATATAAATCAACATCAAAAATTAATTTCTTGCCTGATTCAATACAACACTAGTCCATATAATTGAAAATTATCATTTTGGGGATCCAGGTCAGCCTTCTTTTCCTATGGCACCTTAATATCCCCCTTATGTAGCTACCTTGTCAGAGCCAGAAGAAGAGGAGGATGATTATGACTATTTGTTTCCCCCTCTTTTTAAATTTTTTACTTTTTATATTTTATTTTATTATAGAACTTCTTGTAATATTTTTTTATTTTAATTAATAAATATATTTTATTTCAATTTTTTGTTGAAAGCTCTGGGATTTAATATAAAAATTTGTTAACTTTAAAATTACATTATAGTAGTAGCACCTTAGCACTGCTAGCCTATAGGACATAAGCTCAAAACCTGAATGCTCAGTGCTTCGGTGCTATATTTATAGTGCCATGGCACTGTGGGGTATGATTTGGATTATTCCATGAATGTCCTAATATTATTATTTTATGTGTAAAAACACATTGCCTTGGTGTTAGGATGTTGGCACCACGGTGCTATAAGATGCCCTCTAAAGTTTAATTTCTTGAGGACACAACGCCTTGCACTGGGCCTATAGTGTCACGGCGCAGCTTTACTAATATTCAAAATTCAATATTTGGGTAGCATAATATTTTGGCAATGCTAGTTTTTATGATTTTGGTGCAAAGTAGTCTTCTTCCTGGTTACAAATCCAAGATTGACAGAGGGAGTAATTTATTTCACACTGTTCAGTGGTGGAGGATATAGTGCCTTAGCGCCGAAAGGATGGCACTATGGTGCCATATGAGAGATATGGGACCTGAACACTTTAGCGTAGCAATGTTGATTAATAGTTCCTTGGCACTAGTAGAATTACCTTATTCCCTAGAGCTTAGCATCGCTGCACCAAATTCTTGACGCCTCGGTGCTCTAGATAGAGCGTTGAATGTTTCATTCCCGAGAGCTTGGTGCCTTGATCCTGAGCCTTGGGGCACAACATTACGGGAAAGAGAGATCTGCATTGAACTAAATTTCTAATGATTTAAATAGTTTTTATAAAAATCTAATAGCATAATTCCTTAGTAGCCTAAGTTTTACATATTTTAGTACAAACACACTCTTCTCCCTTATTTCAGATCCAAGATTGATGGAGGGAGGGTATTCTTTTCATGCTAGAACCCAGTTCAATGGCAGAGGACTTAGACTTTCAACATTCAAGATTCTAGAATATTTTAAGTCTTAGAGAGCTTTCTTTTAACTCTGGATCCAAGATCTATGGAATCAAATCCAAGATTAATGGTGGAAATTTCTTTAAATTTCATTTTCTTATAAAAAAATTCTATAAAGAAAGCATTCCCAGAAGTTTTCTACCTAGAATTGATGAGTGTAAATCTTGGTCTTATTTCTTACATGAGGAGATTGCTCTCACATTAGCAGAAAGTACACTTTTAAAAGAGCATAAGATCAAAAGCAAGAACATTAAAGGGGGTTAGAGTGAGAGTGAGGGAGGAAGGAAGAAGAAAGCAAGGAGGAGCTACTTTCCCCATTCTATATTAAATTTCCCCCTATTAGGGCTAGTTTTATGCTTTATAATCGTTCCCCCCACTCCCCACAATTATTTCTATTGGGGTGTGGATGATTCTTTCTTGATTTAAACAAAAAATTGAAGAAACAAGACAATGCCTTGGCACTGGTATGATAGCGTCATGGTGTTGTGCCATTTTTCTAGGCAACCATTAAGGGAGGTTTGAGCTTCTAAATTTTCTTAAGGCACGTTGCGTCACCCCAAAGCCAGGATATATAAATTTTTGTCATTTCATTTTTTATTTATTTTATTTCATCATCATTTTAGATGCAAACACTTATAAATATAGCCTTCGAATGGTATGCTAAGTTACCCAATGACTCCATAAAAACCTTCACTGATTTTAAAATGTTGTTCATTAAGAGAAGGAAGGGAGAGAGTTTTACCAATTATATCACAAGTTGGAGAATCTAAGCATGAAATTTGATTAGCAACTCACAAAAAAGAATGCAGTAGAACTCCTCATGGGAAACATCAATGATCAAATGGCCCCATATCTAGCCATGGCTATAATTAATACATTCCAAGAATTATTGGATCGTGTAGCTAAGTTCAAAAGGCTTCCCAAGCAAAATGGCCTTAGTGCCAACTATAATAATAATATATTTGAAGAAGGAAAACAACGAAATTTACATAATGTGAAGAAGAATGATGTGATATACAACATTCACATTCATGATTGATAAAATAAAAAATGGGATTACAAATACTAGAGCCGCATTAGCTAGACCAAGTAGACAAAATTAATGATCCTAACTATTATCAATTTCATATGCATATAAGTCATTCACTTGTAGATTATTTTGTCATAAAAGATTGGATAGAAAAGAGTTATCAAAATGGCGAACTAACCTTATCAAATATTATACTGGTACATCTTAAAAAGGAAAGGATGAAGGTTATCACAACACACCCAATCCAAAATGTAAAGACAAAGATGCTGAGCTAGTTAGAACATAGAATATAAATGATGATATGGGAAAAGCTCAACAAACACAAGAAGAAGAAGGTGGTTGGGAGACCTTCATCACAGAAAAAAGTAAAAATGGATGATTAATATTCATTTAGCTATAGAAGATATCCGATGGAAGAATTTCTTAGAACTTGAAATAGATCCAAGAAAGTTCTTTCCCAACATGAGGTAATTTTTATATAATTTAAAGAAGCAAAAAAAAAAATCAATCAGTCTTCTAAATCAAAGTACCACAAATTAAAGAAAATAGGAAATCTAGAAAACTAAAGTCTAAAATGGAAAAGATAATTGAATTTTTAAAGGAGTACAAACAAACTCTTTTGAAGGCTCGTTAAACTCAAAGAATATATGTATTACTTACAACTTGACATAAAAAATCTTGAAGAAGAGATTTCAACAAAAACATGTCATGCCATAAATATGATTTCAACTTTAACTAACTCTAAGGAAGAACTATGCTTTACTATAGAAAAGCTTAATAAATGGATGATCATGTAAATTCTGAGAGTACTAAAAACTCTAAAAATTATAAAGAAATGTAGAATTCAGAAACTTCTTCTTATAAAGAAGATCAGACAAAACAAGTAACTCCAGTTTAATTAAAGAGTAGAAAATGAATTTCTCCACCCGCCCATAATGGAAAGTCAATGATAAAGGAAAAAGAAAATCAAATTAATAAAGTTTCCTTACCCCCATCATCGAGTAAACCTCAAAAGTATACTAAAATAGGAGTATACTATAATATTCTGGCACATTTATGCAAGCTCCTTGCTCTGCTAAGTATCTATGATGCTCTTGTATTGTCCAAAGATATACATGAGACACTCATCAAAGCATTGCAAAACCCACAACAATATGAAGCATTTTTCATTGAAGAAAAGATGATAGAGGACTTAACCTCTCTAAAATTAGCAACTATCACATTATTTAAGAATGATTTACTATTGGGGATGGCCAAACATAATCAATCCCTTGATGTAACAGTTGAAAGAAACTCTATCTACATAAAAAGAATATTAATTGATCTAGGCACTTTGATCAATCTGTTAACAACTAAGGCACTTAGAGCATTAGCTTTAGATGCTTATTATCTAGATGAAAGTATAATATTTTTACAAGGATTTAATAACAAGGACAATAAACCTTAAGGTCTCCTGTTCTATCTATACACCTTGGGAAAATATACAGAGAGGCTAAATTTCATGTGAGTGAAGATAGTATTGCTTACGAAGTGCTTCTTGGTAGGCTGTCGTTTCATAAATATGTCATAGTACCTTCGATTTTCCAATAATGTATGAGGTATATTCAAATTGGTTAAGAACATCAAATTTATGGCATCATGAATTAAATGTTGATACATGAAATCAAGATCTATGATGATGCCATGTAGTTCATGCCTAAGAAAGTAGTGGAAGTCAATTTCCAAAAATAAGTGGCTCCACCTATCAAATTAATGTTTAAAGGCTTTAATTCAAAGGGTAAAAGTACTAATGAATCAAAGAAACTTAAAGTAATTCCCCACCTTGACAATGATATTATGGATGATGATGAGGAATTAGTGCTTTATGAACCTAAGAAATAATCAACTAGCCAGAAGAAAAAAAGAAATTAAACTAGTTCCAGTAAAGTGGCAAAGTAATTTGAGGAAATTCATGTTTCTTTGATAAGGGTACCCGAATCCCAAATTTGCAATGTGACTATGAAAATAACTATAGTGCTAAAGGCACTTATGATAGCCTTAATAACTTCAAGAAAAGAGAAAAGCTAAAAACTTTCTATGTCCCTCCTAGAAGAAGTTAGAATGAATGTGAGATCCTTTTCTACAAGAAAAAAATGAATCATAAATCTCACATAAATATTGTTAGAAGAAGATGATTTTGAGGAAGAAGACATTTTAATAATAATTCATTAATACTTCTCATCAGCCCTAAAGAAGCTAGTTAAAACCAACCTTCAGCTTATACAGTCAAGCATCGAAGTTCACTTATTTAAGAGGCTCTAGCAAGGGAAAAATACCTAAAATCCATTAAGATGTGGAGAGCTTACCACATGGAGATTAGGATATATTACTTTAGCATCATATCCTTCAACAAGCCCATGTTATGCTACAAAGAAAAAGTCCCTTTAGACACTACTGATGGATGATGGTATATTTTACATGAAAATATACTCAAAGAGGAATTAATCATTGACCCCAAAGAGCACCCAAAGAAATTCAAAGAAAGCAATCAAGCTACAATTGATGAACTTTAGGAAATTAACTTAAGAACTAAAGGAGACCCTAGGCTAACCTTTGTTAGTGTTAACCTCACATCAGAAAGATTGGAGGATGTTGACCTCACTTTTAGTGAGGTTGACATCCCTCCTCTTAGACTTAGGATTTGACCTAGGCACTAAGGTTCTGTTGACATCAAGTGAAGTTGATACTCACCCTAATCTTTATAATTAGAATCTCCAACCTTAGATTAATATCTTTTTAATTAGGTACTTAGGATACTACAATTAGTAACTAAGTGGATAACTTAAACTAAAGTAAAAAATAAAAATAATAAATCAAAATGAAACTAAATATGAAATTAAAACTAAATTAAAAAGCCAACACATTAGGAAGAAAACCTAGGGTAGCTTAGTCGGCCTGACCTAACTCAATTAGATTAGGTGAACCCAAATGAAACTCAAATCTAACAAAACTCAATAGAAGTATAAAGCAAATATATTTGAATTGAAATCTTAATAAAACTAAGCCCACATTAAGGTAATTGAGCTTGAGTTAACCCATTCAAACTCAAAATCATTTAAAACCAAGAAAAACCATATAAAATCAAAAGTAAATCAAATCAAAATCATCAGATTAAGATAATTGGGCTTGAGTTAACTTCTAATGAAATTAAGTATTCATCCTAAGATGATGATCCATCCTAAAGGTCTAACTAAGATCCTTAATTATTTTAATTAATCCTTTTGGTTTCAATTATTTTGCTTGAATTTAAATTGATGTTTCATTTCTTTTCTTTGAAATTTAGTTTGACTTTCATTCGTGGTTTAGTTTTCAATTTAGTTTGGTTTGAATTATTTCATTTGATTTTATTTGAATTGGTTCATTTGATTTAATTTATTTCATATATTTTATTTGATTTAGTTTGATTTGCTATTTTGACTTTGGTTTATCTCATTTGATTTAATTCAAGTTGTTTAATTATGAAATTATTAACTTAAGGTTTAATTACTCTTAATATGATTTATTAATTTTATTAATCTTTAAATATGTAATTGATAAAGTTCTTTGACTTAGGATGTTGAAAAATCTTCCTAAGTATTTATGATGTCTGATCGAGATTAGTTCAAGTTGTTTCATGATTTAATGAATTAATGAATTTTTTTTATTCATTATTTGTTTAATATTGACCTAAGAATTTGGAAATTCAACAATTCCCAATCCAAAGATCAATTGGGTTTGAAACTTTTTTGAGGGTTGCATGCTAATTTCATGCTTCCAAAGTTTAATCTTGATTATATTAATAATTAGGGTGTAATTAAGGTTTTAATTATTTCATTAAAACCCAAATTAAGCCTAATTTTATGCAAATTATTTGAGGGTTTCATTTTTATTGATTCCTCTCTAAAAGATGTTTCCAAAGAGCGTTCATTCATAATTTTGGGACATTTTGTTCATTTCTTATCATTTAATTAAGTTATGGTTAATTATTTCAATTATATAATTCAATTAATTGCTTAATTAAGCTAATTTGTGATTGATTAAGTTTGGATAAGTTTAATTAGTGTTTAATGTTTATTAAGGTTCATTAAGTTGATTTAAGGTTGTTTAATTCATTTTCATTAATTATTTTATTTAATATTAATTTATTTTATAAAAATTAAGGTTCAGAATTTGAAATTTTATTCCTCATGAATTACATTGCAATAATTCATGGAAAATTTTGCTAAGGTGTGTTTTAACATCCATTTTAGTTCCCCAAAGTTTCATTTCAATTAGATTAATGGTTTAAGATTAATTAAGGCATAATTATTTTTAGTTAAACTTAAATTAAGGTTTAATTGCCCAAAATTAATAGGGTATTTTAATTTTTATGGATTTCTCTCATCAAGATGAATCCATAGAGCCCAAGTTTGCATTTTTGAATTTATAGTTATTATTTTATGAATTTTTGTATTTTTTATGATTTCTAATCATTTTTAATCAAAATTTAAAGGGATTTAGCTATTTGGTAATGGCAGGCTGACGTGGCAACTATCATGGCGCCTCCGCTTTGTGGCATGACATGAATCGGTCACACAGATCCTACATGGCATCCATATCAAAAGCGGTGCCACGCGGGATGATCCTGGGCCATTCGATAAAAGATCGGATGGTCCAGATTGATCCATGGCATCCTTAAGGGCTTAAATCGAACCGTTAACCTACATCAAGGTCATCTGATTCTAATGGAAGGATCGATTGGCTGGAATTCAATCCCAGAATCCGTCGATGAGAGACAAATGCTAACCATTTTTTTTGCCTAATCATCGGTGATCTCTGACAAATTGCACAGTAAATTCAATTCCAAATTGATCAATGATTTATTTAAGACCCATCTATATGGTTGGATCCAATTGGGGTCAAATCCCCTTCAAAAAGGTCTAAAACTAATGACATAGAGGCTTGGTGAGGGAGTGTACCATGATTTTGGTAATCACTAGTGATGGGATTGACTCAGTTAGCTTTATTTCATCTCAAAGAAGGTGTGGATGAAGTTTGACAGCATGCCTCCATGTTGATTGATCCCTAGACCAACATCAGTTTGGTTTTGGGTGGCATTACTCATTTTTTAGCATGCTAGTGGTGAGGGCTCAGGGTGGCGATTCGTTTGAGTTCGACCGGCCTTTAGAACCTATTGGAAGCTTCAATTTGATGAAAGAGTGCACCCCCTCCTTTGGATTTCACCATTATAGGGGCCTAACTTCTATCTATTTATCAGCGTGCTGGTGAAGAGAGGTCGAAGAAACGGTCCTGATATTCATCTCTTCCCTTGGTGGATGCTTTGAAATGAAAAGTGGGAGAGAATAGGCTCCCCCTCCCCTCTTTCCATAGTTGGCCAAAAGCCTCTATTGTAGGATTTTTGGTGGTCGGAATCTGGCCATTAATGGTGGCAAGGTCAGCCAAGGGGTGGATTCAATCCTCTTGGCCTTGTGAGCAAGCTTGGATGAAGATTGAGAAGAAAAGATGCCTTTTTGGCTATTTTCTCCCTTGGCTGAGCCTCTTCCTTCCTTCTTTTTTTTCTTGGCACTAGGCTTCTTCCCTTGGAGAAAAGAAAAATGCCTTTTTACTTCTTTTTCTTGATGGCCTTCAATTGATGGCCCATCTCCTTCTTGCTTGGATAAGAGGTGGGATGAGGCATATGGAAGAGGGGAAGTGAGACTTTCCATCTTCCTATGCATTTTCAATTTTCATTTTCTTCTTTTGAATTCTATATTTTATGGTTGATGGCATCACCATTAAAGTCTTTAGGCTAATTAGTGGCTACCCCTATCACACTCAAATGAATTTGAGTTCAAGTTTGAACCCATTTGACTTGGACTGGAAAACTTATATCCAAACCAAGTATTTGAATTCAAAATGTTGGATTTTAACTTAAATCCTATAATTTTGGATTCAATCATCTTTGATTGATGATTGATTGAGTTTTGATTTAATTAATTCATTTAATTTTAGATTAATTTTGAGTTTCATTTTATTTTAACCCATTTAAGCCTAAATTAGTTAAGTTTGATTCCAATTGGGTTCAAATGACCAATTTGATACAACTAGATTGGATTTGGACTCCAATCATGCTTTGATCACATGTGTGAGATGATTTGGAGTAATTGATTTCATTTAATTTTAATTTGATTACAATTTGAACCCATTTGGCCCAAAGTGGGCTTAATGAGGTAAGCTCGAGTTTTTTTTAGGTCAAATGACCAATTTGACCAAGTTAGACCTAATGGTGGGTTGAATTATGTTTAATTATCATTTCCAAATGATTTTGAGTAATCAAATTGAATTAATTTGAATTTTATTTGGGTTTGAACCTAATAGGACCCATTTAGGTTATTTTAGACGAGGTCCATTTGGGACCACTGTCTGCTCATGGCGCGGTTTATTCCATGCATCATGGACCATTTGGTTTCCTTTCCACAGCCAAAATTTGGGATTTTGAGCCGCAGATGCCATGAATCTATGACTCGATCCTTCCTTTTGTGGCCCACAGTCATAGACGCTTCGCTCCTAAATTACCCCTCCACATTTTACCGCTCCCACCATCCCATGCCATGGTAAGTAATCTTGAATCTCTACCATGGAGAGCTCTTCATCCTCTCACTCATCTGCTCCTCTAAGCCCTAAAATTTCTAGCCATCTGATGCCGCGGTGAGGGGAAGGTGGAGTCTACATAGAAGAGAGGGGTGGGCGATTTGAACATGATTGTTGTAGGTTGATTTCCCATACATTCGCATAGCTTTTCCTATCTATTCAGCTTGTTATTTTGATCCCAAGAAGCCACACTAGCTAATTACTTGCAGGTTAAAAAAGAAATTCTCATTTCAAATATTTTACATGAGACTATCTTCAAATATCTACTACATATTAATCAAATATGCAAGAGTTCTAGCTCGACTAAGTTATGGCATTAATAGCTTACCTTCATGTGCTATATGGTTCTTCACAGCCATGGTTATACCACATTACTGAAAGAGATAAAGTTCAAGCCTCCATCTACTCCAATCTCATCTCTACTCTTCAGTACTCTAAAATTCATCGCCTTTTATATGTCAGAAAGATGATCCATGGGTCCATTCTTCAGTCTGGGATGGAATTCAATGTCTATATTTCTAACAATCTACTTTGTGTTTACTTGTCAAGTGGTGTGGTTGTTTATGCACACTAGATGTTTAGGAAAATGCTTGTGCAAGACTTAGTTTAGGAATTTGAGGATATGAAGATTGGCGCAGAATGTTAAATGACATGCTTGCTTTAGATGAAATTTTTGTTCAGATTTTGTTGAGAGAATGTGTTTTCCATAAAATCTTCAGTTTTGCAGTTGAGTTGTTTAAGTACTCATGCTTGGTTGGTTTAGATGTTACGCTATTTCTAGCTTAATAAGCTTATGCTCGAGTCATGTTCATGCCAACTTTGGTGTCCAAATTCATGGATTTTTTCAAATGGTTGGCGTGGTTATGGATGTATCTATAATTAATTCTCTAATAATAATGTATTCAAGATTCTATTCTTTAGATGATGCAAAAGATTTGTTTGAGTTATGTAGCTCAGGAGATATATTCAAGATCCTAATAACAATGTCTTCTTATGCATTGGACTCAACTGAAGAATTATGAGTTGTAGATGATAAATATCTCAAATGAAATGTATGATTGAAATATCATTATAATGAATTGAAGGTATGATTGAAAAAAAAATTTATGATAATTTTATAGTAATGTGAGATATTAATCTTTTAATGAATAATTTACATGGATGATTTCTGATATTTATTTAATATTCTCTTTTTATCACTTCTCATTAATTATTTATTTAGTTTTCCCTTATCAAGAGATTCTAAAGCTCTTCTATTTCATATTATTTAGCTCATATGCTCATAAGAATATTTTAGTCATTTCTACCCAAATTTGTAGCACAACAGATTCTGAGCTGAGTTTTTTGAATAGAATCACAGCTTCAACAACAACAACAACAACAACTTTCTACCACCAGCTTCTTCTACAGTAGCTTCACAGCTGCTTCTTAAACAATTGCAACTGTACCAAACAGACCCTAAGTGATCTAATTAATCTAATTAAGAACTAAATGAATTTGAATTTTTTTTATATTTATGATCTAACATGTTTATTTGATCATTTGAGACATCTGGAATGATTTAGTTTAGTCAAATTCTTGGTGGATTGACCTTTGAGTAGGTGGGTCCCACCTAAATCAAACTTATGTCAAATGGGTTCACTAGATTTGACTTTGGAATTGCTTTCCTTATTTTAATTTGATTTCATTTTGATTTAATTTAATCAAAATTTGAAATTTGGGTTGATTCCACCTAACACGATTAGTTTAGATCAAACCCAAGGAAGGTGCACTAGGTCAAGTATAGTGTCCTACACACTAAATTAGGAGGTTCTTATTTGAGATTAGAACATCCTAATTACTAATTTTAGAGTTCAAATTAACCTCATCCAAAAATAAGGTCAACAGTTAACCATGAAGAGGTGATAGATAAGAAATCCCTTTTATAGTCTAACTTGAAGTTAGAAATATAGTCCCCCTTATTAAAATATAAATTCTATTGAGGTTGCCACTTTACCACTACCATCCATTATTTTACTACTTGTAGAATGGCCAAGATTGAAGCAGCACCCATGATAGACTCAACCTCCAAAAGGAAGGACAAGGTTAAGTCACTCTTTGTCCCATCTATCTTTGAGGTAGGTTATTCTTCCTATCAAATTCCCCTCACCAAAGTCTTAGAGGAGGAAAAAGAATAGAAAGTTGAAAAAGTTATATGAGAAGATGTCTTAGGAGGTAGATACCTCATCTTAGATGGTTGAGGGTGGGTCCTTTCTTTGGGGAAGTAGGTATCACCCAATCTCTGGATCTCATGGAGAAGAAGACATTTAGTGGATCACTGTAACACACCCACATCCATTTTATTATGAGACACCAGCTAGCGAGAGGAGAAGAATACCTATGCTGGTCTGAGGTTAGTTCTTAGATATATGGGAATAAAGCATAAATGGTTAGAGTTTAAAGTAGTTAGAAGTTTTTGAACAGTCATCTTAAAAAGTGTGTGGGATTAGATGAGAAAAGGAAGGCTATATAGGCCAAGGTACCAGTTCAAGCTATTAGGAGAAAAAGGTGGAGATTCATCAAGAAATTGATAGCCTCCACATTGATGGATAAGCACCATAGTTTATAGCAGTCTGACCACTTAGTTGAATCTGACTGGATTGTACTCATCAGGTTCAACCTATAAAAGTGGGCATCTATGGAACCACAATTAGTATGATCACTACCTCATTGCTCGATTCATAGATTCCCCTCTCATGTCCAAGTTACAACATCTGATGTCCCCATAAAATATTAAAAGTTTCCTTAGAGAGGCAAGCCCTACCTCTAGTGATCAAGCTACAACCTGAGGGACAACCTTCCTCTTCTTGTGTTGATGGTAAGTGGTCAAGCTCCCTCAGTTGACCCCCTACTTTACCAGCAATGAAGAGGGCATGGTTGCCCAAGAGTGTAGTCATGGATATATGACAATCACTTGATGGAGGGAAAGAATTAAGAAGGAATAGACAGTCTGCACACAACTCAAACTAGTATGTGAGGAGGTAGTTTAGGAGAGAGATATAATACAAGTAGAAGGTTTAGTTATTTGTATTGGTCACCCATTATACATTCCAATAGTCTGAGACAAGGTAGATAATCGATCTTGAGATGACATACTAGTGGGCAATCATGCTGCAATAAGGTAGATAATTAGGGATGATCATTTTGATCATACTAGTGACATGGAAGACTTGATTGCAGAGGAGGATGAAATTCTAGAAGATTCAATAAAAATACATATGGTTAATACTCAAAGTCCTAACATAGAGAACAACAACACCCGCAAGATATATAAGATGTTTTAGTTGATAAAGTAGAGATGCCAAACTTGTCTCACTGACTATTGCATTAGCTGAGGCAAAAGATCGGCTAACTCGATCGTATATAACAAAGAGTGGAAGAGCTAATGTCAGTGGTCTTGTCCCTTCAAGGACAAACTCTAATCCCCAAGCCACACCTATGGAGGTGGATAAGCTTGAATTAGTGCATATAGTGCATAAAAAGAAAGATGTTATTTTTTTAGATAAAGATGCAGGCAGTTTGGATAGGAAGGCTTGTGGTGTTTTAATCTGTAGTCATAGGGACACAACATAGATATCATGGGTACTTAATGAAGTGATCAGGTGCAACTTTGTGGAATTATGTACTACCTTCAAAGATAGAGACATCATCTTATGATGGATTCAATCACCTAATAAAGACTACTAAGGCAGATTGGTCATCATACACCAGAGATCTTTAGCCCACTTTACATGGATAAAGTAAAGTAGAGTTTATTTTAGGCCAGCTTCTTTAGTTCCCTATGGAGTCAAGTCCCCATAGTTAATTACATCCTATGAAATGAAAGTTTCCTAAGAGCACTCTCGATTAAAGTAATCAACAAATTTCTCAAAGATTTCAAGGCTAGACTATTAAAGAATTGATTATTATTAGAAATCAAATGGGATTGTTTGAATAGAAAGACTTCTTCATGGATTTCAAAAGAGAATAAATAAGAAGCATTCAAGATACCAGGAAGCCTAGTTGATGCTTTAATCTACCATATAGTGAGGCTTACATTTTTGAAAAATAAATTTTTTTTTTCATTTTAGTTGAAATTTTATTAGAAGGCTAGGACTCAAATTCCAACAACACAAGCTTTGTGGAAATGCCTAAGAGGTGAAGACTTATGTCCATAGCAAAAGAGAAATAAGCTGCCTCAGAACCAAAGTCTAAATTGCTTTAGCACAAGCTAGGATCTCGACCTAAGTGTAATCGGGGAGAATGGGATATAATGGTTCACCACCATAAGTGAGAATTAACACATCCCGAATCTTCTAGACTTACAACTGCTTGGAGTGGCTGCTAACTAACACCTACGATGCTTTAAAACCATGTAAGCTGGTCTTATATAGATGTATGATAGTTATGCTATTATTTAATTAGGAAAGAAGTTAGAATTCTAAACTCACTCTCTAAGAGACTAGATAATGTTTGGTATGCAAAG
The DNA here is from genome assembly GCA_021442155.1 of Cymbidium sinense. NCBI lineage: Eukaryota > Viridiplantae > Streptophyta > Magnoliopsida > Asparagales > Orchidaceae > Cymbidium > Cymbidium sinense. The sequence continues at coordinate 89,672,751 of CM038221.1, read as the reverse complement.
ATGACTTAGACTAATGTTAAAAATTTATAAGTTTTTGGATCATTTTGACACATTTATTTTGGACTAAGGATTAAGATAATTATGTTGACATGCATGATGAAGTTTAGTTATGGGCTAAATTAGCTAGAAGAGATGTTCTCCACTATAAGAGACTACTCTTAAGGGCCAAGCTTATCCCTTATCATGCAAGAGTGGAGATCCTCTATATTCAAGAATAGAATAATAAGATATGCATGCTTTGATAGCATACAACCATTCAGCTAAGGGGTATCTAATCCTTTTATTATCTTATTTATATACCTAAGCTTAAGAGTAAGGTTGTGAGTTACTTTAAAATTTAGTTATGAGTTATTTAGTAAAGATAAAAATTTTAATTTTATTCTAAAGAGCCTACTGCATCCAAACCACACATCAAGCATACACACTTTAAGAAACCTATAAAAATATGCCATTTCTATTACAAAATAAAAACATAACATTAAACATTTAGATTTCATAAAATAATAAATGGTTGGTGCGGCTGGGTACCACTGTACACCATTAAAAAAGAGAAAAAGTTGAGTAGCCAAGCTCTACCCATATACAACCCGAATTATAATTAAATATTACAATTTAAATAAATGCTAAGAGAGTCTTCAATTCTTATTCTTCTTTCCTTTTGTCAATTAGTTTGCTCCAACCTTCACAGGGCCTTCTAAGTCTTTGTCTTCTAGCCACTACTCATCTTAAATCCCACAACAGTAATCCTAATCTTATTATAAAAATTATACTTTACTAAAAAATAAAATCCAACTATACCTACAAAATATATGATAGCTAAACAAACATACAAGCCAAGTAATTATATTTCACATATTTTGACTTAGCACCCTACACTTAGGTAACCAAGCCCACCTATCCTAATTGGATTATGCTTAGGGGCATAAGCAGCAACTTCAAGCAAGAACATTTACATTCATTTATTATTATGGTGGCCCCTCAAGCACAATTCCCAACATAAAATAACATTAGGCTAATAACAACCTAACATCTAATCTATGCACAAATAATCCTACGATCTAGTCTAAAACATTACATCCCAAAACAAAATATATCACCACAACATACACTAGCCTAACCTAATACTAAAGTCAGTAACTTAGCATTCTAATGTGTGTGCTATGGCTTAGTGTGCTATGTCTTGATTAAGCTTTACAATTATAATTGTCTAAAGTCTTAGAATTATTTAAATTACTCCTTAAAGATGGTTTCACTTTAAGCTTTTTAGTACCTTGATTGAATTTTAACTTGTGTGTTTTTATTTTTGTTTACTTTTTTACTTAAGATCAAATTATTATAAAGGGAAGAAAAAGGCTTAACTCTTTCATCACTAGCCTAAGTTATTTTCTAAATATATATTATTATTACTTTAATTCACTCAATGAACCACTTATAAATTTTATTTAGCTTAAGTTTACATTAGCCTTAATGAATTTCATTTAAACATAAAAAACATCTTAAGATTAATGAAAGTAAGTCACCATCATATGAGTAATACTCTACCACTTTCATTCATTATCATTAATGTCCACACCCTTTCATTTTTAATTTCTCTAATATTTGATTTAGTATATACATATACATGCAATATAGTCATATTTTTATCTACTTAATGAATGTGGATGCAAGAATTTAGTATAAAAGGGAGATTTCATCTCATAGCTAAACATATGCAAGTATATATTAAGAAATTAAGCAAGTACATGCCATTCTTAAACTAGATTATAGATGTGGGAATTCTTTCTTTTGCTGAGATATAGAGAACTTGGGTATTGGAGACGAGAAAAGAAGATATGTTGGATAACTAGTGCTCCCTAATTGCCCAGTTTGCCAGTACAAGCACTTAAACCATAAGAACAACTCAAATAATTTATAATTTCTAAAAGATCTCCTTTCATCTAGCAAGGGGGGACTATTTATAGCCATTGCAAATCACTTTCAAAAGAAATGAATTTAAAACATGGAGGGAAAGGTGGGTGGCCACATTAATGTGAAGCATTAAGTTTCCTTATTATTTTATTTCATCCACCCATTTTATATGCTATTTTTTATGTGGATTCAACCACCTCACATGTTATGCTTTGAATTTTTTAAATTCAAAATTTTGAACCTAGAGTTTCTAGAAGAAAATTCAAAATTACATAATAAAAAAAGATAAAATCATAAAATGGGTCTTAGCATGCTAATGGGCTAAGCCTTATTCTTTCTTGAATTTTCTTGGGATTTAGTTTAAAATCATGTAAATGGGCTTTAAGCTCTAATTTCTTGATCCACATGATGTTCTACATCAACTCCCCTGGGCTCAATTGAACTCTACTCCATAGAGTTGAAATCTAAGAAGTCTTCCACAAATTATGGGGCTAGAGTCTCCAAATCAGTACGAATCGACCATGTGTCTTCATATGGTGGCTTATTCTTCCAATGAACTAGAAAATGATGTTTAGAAGCAAGATTAATGGGTGCTTCCTCAGAGATAATATAGTTAACTTTGAAGAAAGAGGGCTTTTGTAAGTATGGTGCTATAGTTCCTATTAAATAGTTGGCCTGAACAAGTGGATGTTTGCTAATTCTTTTATATGATAGAATATCTTTAATACTAATAACTGGATGAATGAGCATATCAACAGGCAAATCAAGGTGATAAGCATTAGTTCTAATTTTCTTAAAAATTTTAAATGGACTGTAAGCTCATGCATATAATTTTCTATATTTAGTGGTTTGATAATGCTCAAACTGAATGCGAATCAATACATAATCACCTTCTTTATATTCTTTCATTGAATGATTATGATTTGTTTTAGAAGCATAATTTTCATTACTTATAGTAATTTGCTTTCTTCTATCTTCATGGAGGCTTTGAAAATCTGTAATAAATGAGAATACTACATCAAAAAATACATGAGATGGTAGGTTTGCTACATCTATTGGTCGTCATGAGTTTTGACCATAAACTATCTTAAATGGTGATTTTTTTGTAGTTCTAGAAATTGTACTATTGTAGGCAAATTTTGAGGTTAGTAAATGTAAATTCCAAATACTTTTACTTACCATGCATCTAAGAAAATTTCCTAAAGTATGATTGACTACTTCTGTTTGTCCATTAGTTCGTGAGTGAAAGGCAGAAGAAAATTTTAATTTGGTACCTAATAATTTCCATAATATTTTCCAAAAACATGATACAAACACAATATCTTTGACAAAATAATTGTTAAAGGAGACCATGGAGTCAGGCTATTTCCTTAAAAAATAATTTGGCTATATAAGAAGCATCATTTATTTTTGAACAAGGTAAAAAAATGAGCCATTCTTTAGAACCTATCCACTACAACAAAAATGTTATCATATCCTTGAGCTATCCTAGTTAATCCTAGAATAAAATCCATTGAAAGGTCTTCCCAAGGCCTACAATAAATAGGTAAGGTAGTGTATTGTCCAGACCTTTGCTTGATAGTTTTAGCTTATTTACAAATTAAGCATTGAGCCGCTAATTTTTGAACATCTCATTTTAATGAAGGCCATAAATCTATTTTCTAACAAACATATGGTCTTATCCTTTCCAAAATGATGAGCTACACCTCCAGCATGTAGCTCAATGATAAGGAATTCTCTAAGAGAAGATTAAGGAATGCATAGTTGTTTTCCTTTACATAAATATCCATTTGTTATCAATAATGTTCCTTGTAAAGTTATTAGTTTATCTAGGTGTTCAAGATAAATTAGGTGAAAGTCAAGACACATAATATAATCATCTTTAATTCTATCAAATCTTGGGATTCTAAATTCTAAAGAGGAAATCATTAGGTTTATCCAGGATAAAGCATCAACAGGTTTATTCTCAATTCTAAGCTTATGCTTTAGAACAAAAGAATAGTCTTGTAAAAATTCAACCCATTTTTCATGCTTTTGACTTAATTTTCATTGAGTATTAATGAATTTTAAGGTATGATGATCAGAACTATGTATAAATTCTCTATGTAGGAGATATTATTGCCAATGCCTTAATGATTAAATTAAAACATAAAACTCTCTATCATAAGTGGAATATCGTTGTTTGGCTTCATTTAACTTTTCACTAAAAAATGTTATAGGATGATTTTCTTGACTTAAAATACCACCTATCCTAATTTTTGAAGCATCACATGTCACTTCAAAAGCATTACAAAAATCAAAAAGTAGGAGTGATAAGAACTTTAATTTGCTCTACGACCTTTTGTGCATTAGGAGTCCAATAAAATTTATCTAATTTTAGTATATCAATTATCAGAGCAATAATGGTACTAAAATTCTTGATAAATATCTGATAAAAAGTAGCTAAACCTTGGAAGGTTCTAACTTCAGTAAAATTATTAGGTGATGGCCAATCAAAGATTGTTTTCACTTTAGAAGGATCATGTTTAAGTCTAGTAGTGGATATAATAAAGATTAAAAAAATTACCTAAGCTTGCAAAAAGAAACACTTTTTTAAAATTATGTATAATTTCTCTTGTCTAAGTATTTCAAAGACATTTTGTAGGTGTTGTAGATGCTCATTTTCACTTAGGCTAAAAATTAGAATATCATCAAAATACACCACTAAAAAATTACCTATATATGATTTAAAAATAATATTCATTAATCTATAAATATGCTAGGAGAATTTGAAAGTCGAAAGGGCATAACAAACCATTCATAAAGTCCATCAAGGGTCTTAAAAGCTATCTTGCACTCATATTCTGATCTAATCCAAATTTGATGATATCCACTTTTTAGATCAATCTTTAAAAACAAATTTGCTCTTGAGATTAAATCTAACATATCATCTAATCAAGGAATAAAAAACTTATACTTGATAGTAATTTTATTTATTGCTCAACTATCAACACACATTCTCCATGTTCCATCTTTCTTTGGAGTTACTAAAGCTAGGACTGCACAAGGGCTAAGACTCTCTTGAATAAAACCCTTTTTAAAAAATTCCTCAACTTGTCTTTTAATCTCAACATGCTCTGTAGGGTTCATCCTATAATGTGGAAGATTAGGAAGTTGAGAATTGGGTAAGAACTTAATAGCAAGTTGAATGTCTCTTAGAGGAGGTAGCTCATCAGGAAGCTCATTGGGTACAATACCTTTAAAATAAAAAAGAAGGGAAGAGATAACTGTAGGTATGTGAGTTTATTAGAGTCTGGTATGACTTCTTTTAGATATAATAAGTGAAGGAGAAATGGATCAAACTTTTTTTTTGTAAGTCTCAAAAGCCTATTGTTTCTATCTTTGGGGTCAAAGAAGGAATAATAGATGTTTTAAAGAAAGAATAAAAAATTATAGTATTAACCATAATAGTAAAATTTTTTATGATAAATAATCAAAGTTTGGCATTTTTCTTCAATAGAGGCTTAGGTTTCAAGTTATAAGTTGTTTTGTGTGGTGTTATGGAGGATATTTTTTCTACTAGCTTTATTAGTAGGAGTTTAATAATTTTATTATTATATTTAAAAAAATAAGTATTTTCCCTACCATAGTGAATAACATTCATATTATACAACCAAGGTCATCCTAAAAGAATATGAGCAACGTCCATAGGGAGAACATCACACCAAATTTGATCGGCATAACTTCCTATTTTAATCAAAACTAAACATCTATTGGAGATAGGAAGAGATGTATGATTTATCCAGCTAAATGAAATAGTTTAAGGTGAGGTTTAGATTTTAGGTTGGATTGAGTTAAGGTGTGTTGAAATGACATTCATAGCACTTCCTCTATCTATAACTAACTTACATCTCTTTTCATTGCAGAAAACATACATGCTAAAAATATTATTTCTCCTCCATCTTCTTGCTCTTTTTTAATTATAGTAAGACATCTCATCATATTAACCTGAGGGTCATCAGTTAATCCTAATTCTTCAACAAATAATGGGGGTGTCATTATAAACTTCTTCTAGATTATTAACTATTGGGTTTTCAACTTCTTGTAAACATAAAATTTTAGCTTTACATTGATTTTGCATATGACCCTTTTTATGGCATTTAAAACATATTACTTTTCTAGTGCTCTTAGAGCACCCTTCAATTGATGTTATAAGCAAAGGGGTCAGGCCATTTGGATGGGTGGGTCTAACAATAGATCTATGGGATTAAATGGAAGGTACTTGACTTTTAGTTTTAGAGATGGAACCAGATTTCCTTTATTGTTCAACCAATAAGGCATAATGAAATCCTTCCTCTAATAATGTGGGTCAAATAATTCAACTTCATTTTTAATGTTAGTCCTAAGTCCAATAACAAATTTATTGACTAATTTCCAATCATTATTAGCACAATTAGTTCTAGAAACTAGATCTTCAAAAGTATTTAAGTATTTAGTTATAAGATGATTACCTTGTCTAAAAGTTAATAATTAACTATGTAGCTTCTTATCATGATGCCTAGGATAATACTTTGATCTTAACATTTCTTTCATTTCTATCCATGTGAGGTTTGTCCTTCCTAATCTTTGTTCTTTAGCAAAAGCATTTGTCCAATAAATTTTAGCATGTCCTATCAATTTCATTTTAGCAAAAGTAACCCTTTGATAATCATCCATTTTATACCTAGAAAAGTAGTCATCCATTTGAACTAACCAATCAAGAAATTTATTTAGGTTATGTGTACCATCATAAGTTGGGGCTTCTACTTTAACTCTTTGAGATGGATCATTAAAGTCTTTTGTAGTCTTAAAATAATATTCTCCCCTTCCACCATTTCTAGCAATTGGTGGTCTTCTAAGTGGTTGGTTTTCTCTATGGTTTGGATATGAATCTTCTTCATCTATCCTGATAGGCACAGTCTAAGCAAGTATTGGAGGTGGAGTTGGTACTCTATTATTTTGTAGATGAGCTATAAGAGTTTGCATTTGTTCTTTAAGTTCTTGCATTTGATTCTTACTTTCTTCTAATATTTGTTAAGTTTTTAATTCATTGCCTTGGATCTTAAGATCTAAGGCATCAACTAATCTAGTCAAATTTTCAACTTGGTCTTGAGAAATGAATTTTAGTGCCATGAGATTTTTTTTTTAAAAAAAGAAAAAAAGATATTTGAAAATGGATGAAAAGAAAAAATAAAATAAAATAAATAAGTATAATATAATTATGCAATCAAAGTGAAACTTTAAGCTAAGAGAACTTCCAGGTGAGGAGGTAGGTAAAAGACCACTTAAATAGCAAGCTCTCTTTAGATAGTTTAGGTCTTTTTGACAATGTTCTATTTAGCTACCAAAATCACTAAGTTTAACAAAATTATATTATTATGCATGAAATTTTTTATTTTTTAATGCAATAAAAATGTACAAATTTATCAAGCCTCTTTTTTTTTTTAAAGAAATCAAGTTATCATAAGTTAATCAAAGAAACTTGTAAAATTAACCATAAACATTCAAAAGAATAATAAAGCAAGCAATTAGATTTTGATTTGCACTAATGGCTAGATTGTTTTTATAAGAAGCACTACCTCACTAAGGTATTCTCTTAATTTTTTTGGGGGTGCAAATTTACACAATTGAGAAATGACTAAATTATATAATGGAGCTTACTAATTGAAATTTAATGCTATCACCATAAACTTGTAGGATATATATATCTTTCCAAGCTACTAATATGTATTTAAACTATCATATAAAATAAAATTAATTAACTGCACAAGTCCAAGAAGAACTCACAAGTTTGAATACAAGTCCACCACTTGAGATGCTCCTTTTGTTGAAGCAAATTTTGACCGAATTTGCTCCTTCCAGGCTTTGCTCTGATACCAAATTTGATGGAGGTGAGCATTCTTTATTTTGGTGAGATTGAGAGAACTTGGGTATTGGAGGCGAGGAAAGAAGATATGTTGGATAACTAGCACTCCCACCAAGGATTGCGAAGGTTTGGCCACCAAGCTCTCAAACCACAAGAACAACTCAAATAATTTATAATTGCTAACATATCTTCTTTCATTCTAGCAAGGGGGGCTATTTATAGTTATCCAAACATCTTTCAAAAGCAAAGAATTCAAAATATGGAGAGAAAGGTGGGTGGCCAGATTAATGTGAAGCATTAAGTTGCTTTATTATTTTATATCATTCATCCATTTCATATGCTATTATTTTATGTGGATTCACCACCTCATATGTCATGCTTTGAATTTTTTAAATTCAAAATTTCAAACTTAGAGTTTCCTAATGAAAATTAAAAATTACATAATAAAAAAAGATGAAATCATAAAATGGGCCTTAGTAGGCTAATGGGCTAAGCCTTCTTCTTTCTTAAATTTTCTTGGGCATTAACTTGAGATCTTGTAAATGGGCTTGAGCTCTAATTTAGGGATCCACATGATGTTCTACTTCACTAGAGAAATGAGATTATCTAAGACTTCCTTGGGGATACTTAAAGCCTCGTGTTCTTGGGATGCCCATACTATATATTTGCTAATTCAAATACACACGAGCATATACATAATCATAGAAATAAGTTATGTATGGAAATCCTTCATTTATGTAAAGTTTAATGGCATAATGAAATGGGTTTTACTTTACGTTCTAACACATGCATAAACATAAATTAAAATAAGCAAGTACATGTCATTGTTAAACAAGGGAAGTGAAATTATTTGAGACCTCCTTGGGCTACTTAAACTTTATGTTCTTGAGATGTCCAGACTATATACTTGCTAACTCAAATGCATGTAAACATATGCATAGAACATAAGAATAAAGTAATCACTTGTCAACTTTTAATTATAAATAAATGAGAATTTCATTAAATATTTACAATAAGCATTGATTTAAGTTTCAACCAATTTGATTTATAATTAACTTATAGTTTCAAAATAGTTTGAGATTTATTAGTGATAACAACAACACCATATAATAACATTTATTGAACTCATTCAGTTTGAATACAATCATATTCTTTTAATTATTTTAAAAAGTAAAAATGCATGAAGCAAAAATGACATACACATTTTTGATGATTGAAAGGAAGTAATTAAATATCAATACATAACATACTTGATTTCATTAAACCATAAGGACAATCAAGTTAAATAAATATCCATTAAGCCTATTCAAAGCTTCTTTAAGGTATAATTTTCATGTTCAACTTATTAAAACTTAAAGAGGAGAAATGGTACTTTGGATTTGCTCCATCCTAGATTGGTTATTAAATATATTGAATGAAAGAAATTAAATATGTTTTATGAATTGATTAATTTCCATCCATTAATTGCATCAATTTGATTATCCTTCCCAAGATTCTTTAACTTAATTAACCACTTAATCATGAGCCTTTAATGATATGCATTGGGATAATAAAATCAATAATCCACCTTAAGAGATCTAATGCCATTAGGCTCATGCTTAAGAGTTGATTCAATTAAAGAAGGAAAATATTTAAGCTAAATACTCTTATGATTTATCGACACCAATAGGGAAATCATAATTTCTTTAATGAATTTATGTTATTAAACACATGAAGGAGGCATATGAATTATTTAAGTTTATTTCATTTGAATTTAATTATTAATTTCTTTGATTTATCCTTGATTACAAAACATGTTAATTAAATTCATTAAGGGAATACATTTAGAACTAATTAAGAGAAAGGGTCCTAATTAAATCCCATGTTATCCTTATTATTTTCATTGATTAATTATTTCTAATTACTCAATTTTGCTATTCATTAATTTTAATAATTGTTAAATTACTTAAAAGGGGTAATTAAGATTAAAAATTTGGGATTTCTCAATTTACATGACAAATAATTTGAAGAATAAAATGGGAGATAAAGGACATCCAATAGAATCAACATGCCAAATTTGGAATTAATTAGCCAAGTAATTTGGCTTTAATTAAGGTAATTAGTCTAAGTTTAAAATCTTAATTAAGCACTATTCATTAGACATTAATTGATAAATTTATTTTTATTAAATTCTCCTCTATCTAAGCTTTCCAAAATAAGTTTATTTGCAATTTTTAGATTTATCTACTATTAGTTATGATTTTTTGAAGTGCTTGCTATTTAAAATAAATTTTAAGCCTAATTACTCATTTAAACCATCAATGCCACTTGGACGATGGCACGATAGTACTTTCCACATGGCGCCATGGCATTGACTATTTACATTCGATGTGGCTAATGACTTAGAGGTGGAAGATGAGGTTTCATCTTGACCGTTTAATCTCAAATCAGATACTCAAATTAATCTCGTGATTATGAAAGGATTAAATCAATATTTTAGCTCGATTAATCATGACCGTCAGTTCTAATCTTAGGAAATGGACAGCTGGTGATCCATCATCATGCGAGTGCCTGAAGATAGGCACTGTCAATCTTCTGTTGCTTAATATGAGCTCACTGGAGCCCATTTGATGGTGAAATCAACTACAAAATGATCAAGGGAGAGATATAAGGAGAACCTATGGAGGAAATCACATGAAAACATAATTCATTGCATAAAAGGCCAACACCTAATGGCTGAATATATGGTTGCTAGATTTTTACCTAATTGAACCTAAAGACTGACAGTCTATAGATACAGGTAGCTTCATCTTGAAGAGATAAAGCCATATTGAAAAGTCTCAAGCTGCCTCCCCGTCGATTGGTCTATTGACCAAACACCACCATAAGATTCACTGGAGTTGGTCTAGAGATGCCTTCTGGTGGTCGAATTAATCTGTGATCATTTTATTTTAGGTCACCAGAGAGTGGTGAAGATGAGGGGAATTTTAATATATCTTTGGTAAAAGTTTTGTGAGGTTGGACGAATGAAGCTCTCAAGCTTGAATGGAGCTTGGTCTCACCAGCAATGGGATTCACGAGGAGCTCGGGGAATGCTTTGGGACTACTCAAGATGCTTTAAGGAAGGTTTGTGATGAGTTTGAATGGATGGGGATGAGTATACTCTCCTCTCCAATTGAACCAATGGCTGAGATTGGCTCAGTCTTTGGTAGTCTTCTCTAGAGGTGGCAAGGACTGCTAAGTTGGATTTTTGTGAGAAGCTAAGGGAGTATAGTGGGCTTCCATGGAGTGTACACTCCTCCTTATGTGGACCAATGGTTTCCCTAGGGTGAGCTCACACTCTCTTGGCTAAAGGCTAAATCCAATAGCTTTGGGTTAGGTTTGGTCAGTGGTCCTTCATCTAAGAAAGGCCAAAGGTGGTTTCCAAGGGGTGGGAAGTTGGGGAACCCACCCAAATGTGGATTTTTTCCCATTTGGATGGCTTGGTTTAATGGGTTTGACTCAACTTGGGTTTACCAAGGGATGGGCCCACTTGGGTAAGCCTATGGTGACCCGAGGATGAGTCATGCTAAGTTTGTTTGGGATTGGACTTGCTTTGATTGGGTTTGGCTCAACTTGACTCATGTAGGTCAATGGGTCATGTTGGGCTAAGTTGACCATTTAGACCAAATTGGGTCAAAGTGAGAGTCTGGTTAAGCTCAGTTGGTCATTTAGAATAAATTCAAGCAATTAGTTTGGTTCAGTTTGAGTTTGATTTGGATTTGGATCATATGGTTTTATATAGTTGGAGTGTACACTCTCCTTATGTGGACCAATGGTTTCCCTTGGGTGAGCTCTCCCTCTCTTGGCTAAAGGCTAAATCCAATAGCTTTGGGTTAGGTTTGGTTAGTGGTCCTTCATCTAAGAAAGGCCAAAGGTGGTTTCCAAGGGGTGGGAAGTTGGAGAACCCACCCAAATATGGATTTTGTCCCATTAGGAGGGTTTGGTTTAATGGGTCTGACTCAACTTGGGTTCACCAAGTGTTGGGCCCACTTGGGTAAGCCTATGGTGACTCGAGGATGAGTCATGCCAAGTTTGGTTGGGATTGGACTTGCTTCGATTGGGTTTGGCTCAACTTGACTCATGTAGGTCAATGGGTCATGTGGGGCAAAGTTGACCATTTAGCCAAATTGGGTCAAACTGAGAGTTTGGTTAAGCTCAATTGGTCATTTAGAATAAATTTGAGCAATTAGTTTGGTTCAATTTGAGTTAGATTTGGATTTGGATCATGTGGTTTTATATAGGTAAAATGGGTATGTTGACCAATGTAACCTAATTGGCCAAATTGGCTTGAGCATGGGTTAGGTCTATGTTCAATTGGTCATTTGTAATTGATTGGAAGAGTTAATTTGAATTGATTTAAATTATGGAGTGTTTTAGTTCAATTTGTCCCTTTAGGTCAAATTGGGCTAAGTTGGCCAATGGGGTTGGGTTGACCAAATTGGGTCCAATTGAAGGTTGGATCATGTTCAATATTCAATTGGTGATTGGTTAGAAGCATTGCTTTCAACCAATTTGGTTTAATATTTGATTTGGCTCAATTTGGACATTTAGGTCAAATTGGATCAACTTGGATCAAGTGGCCAAATTAGCTTGGTTAGGTTCAATTGCTGGTTGTGCAGTGTCAAATAATGACCTACAACCATCAATAAAGAGATTGGATTGATTAATTTGGCCCAATGGGGTTTCGATTGATGTTTAGTCTTATTGACCTTTCCGATCACTTTGGGTTAAGTGGTTAAGTCAAGTCAATTTGGACCACTTGGGGCTATAGATGGTTGAAGTATATTAAATGATGAATTTGAAGTTTATTCATGGCTTTGATTACAATTAATTTGATTTAGATTAGATTTTGACTCATTGGAACCCTTTAGGTCAAATGAGTCAGCTTGGGTTGCTTAAATCTAATTGATTTAGTTGGCTTGATTGCAAGTGTTGGAATAGTTTGAAATGATCCATTTAATAATTAGAGCAATTGAAAGAATTGAATGGAGTTTGGTTTGCTTGGGCTGGTTTGAATGGAGTTATATGATTTAAAGTAGGCTAGCTTGAGTTCATGTATAAATTAATTTAGCTTAGAGCTTGGATTGGAGATTAAATTCAATCATGGAAAATTGATGAGTTAAGGTTGATGTTTTCAATTATTTCAATTTAGGTTCAAATAAATTGGTGGGTATGAGTGTCAGTTTAGGACTTAGGTAGGTGGAGCCTACTCAACCTAAGGTAAGATGTATGCCTAAAGTTATGCCTTGCAAGTCTCTAGGTCTTGTTTAGTGTTCCTTTAAGGTGTACTAGCATTAAGAAAACCTAAGTGTCTAAAAGAATCCTAGACCTAGGATTGGAATGAATAATCCTCACTCCTAAAGTAAGGTTAACCAGGATGCAAAAATTGGAGCTCTCCATGAGAGAGATATCAAAACAGTTGGTGGAACAATAAGTTAAGGAGGCGTTGGCACAAACCCAAGGGGCCTCATCAATTCTAAAGGGGAGACCTTACCTACAGGAATTTTATGTAGTGAAATATCCTAAGGTGTTTATGCCATCATCCTTGATGATTTTTTACGGTAGTAAGAACCCATGATATCATATTTCCCATTTCAGAGCTAGTTCTTACAATGGTGGAGGTAGTGACGCTCTTCTATTTAGATAGTTTATTACTAGCCTACTAGGTGTAGAATTTGATTGGTGCACCAAACTACCCAATGATTCAGTGAAAAATTTCAACGAGTTAGAGTAGCTCTTCATTATGAGGTTTGTAGGAGTCCAATAGAATGTGATTGTAGGGGACATAGTAGTTGAAAACCTGAAACCCAATGAGGCCTTAGTTGATTATATTCTTTGATGGAAGAACCTTAGTATGAAGTGTGAACCTCAACTTTAGGAGCAACATGCCATTGAGATTTTACACAAGAATATCCATTTCCCAATAGCATTCATGCTCAAAGGCTTCACCATCGAAACCTTTAAGAAGTTGATCATTAAAGCAACCAATCTTCAGGAAGAAGCCAAAAAGTTATCATTTTTAGATAATTATTGCTAGCTAAAGCTATAGAAGGTCTTAGAGAAAAGACTTGGGATGGTATCTACATTTGACAAAGAGAAATAGTCCATGCAGTCCAACCTAAGATACCTAGGTCTCAGCCACCTCCACTTCCACCTCCACTCTTATAATAACCTCAATGATACTAGTACCTTTACTAGTAGTTGGGTAGCTACATTCCACTTACTCTTAATAAAATGTTAAACAAGCCTTATTCAATTAAGAGGAAGTAATCAAAAAAATTTTCAAAAATCTTATTAAGTAACATGATTTTTAGCTACCTAGACCCAAGAGGCCGAAGGAAGTGGTAAGAGTGATGATCATATTTTCCCCTACCATCACATGCTTGGACACATTTTAGAGGATTGTAATACCTTTAAGGATTAGCTCAAGTGAAGCTACAAGTATCGAGCCATACTTAGTAGAGCATATCTGTAATTCTATTAAAGTGATATCTGGAGAATCATTTGATTCTCTCAAGACTAAAGAAGGTTGGGATATTTCCTTATCTCGAACCTCTTGCAAAATTTTTTCTAGAGTGATAAATTTTCTCAGCAGCTACCTGAACCAGCTTAGACTTCCACACCACTGGTTGGTCTATAAGTTGTGAAGGCTAACTTAGAGATGGGGGATGCTGAGCATAAGCAGCCAGTATAGACCTAGGATACACAAGTAGCATCATCGCTTACCACTCCTATCACCACTATTTTATGAGCATAGTGTCTATGGATAGGATGTCAAGCCACTCATGCCACTTACTTTATATGACTTTTATTTTGTATCACCAAAGGAAAATAAAGTAATAAATAAGAATGTGCTTACATCTTGTCTCTTCATGGTAAAAATGATTCTCATAACTCGTTCCTAATAATAACTCTCTAAATCTCAATAGTCAAAATGATTACGATCAAATCTTTTTATCTGAGGACTTTAAATCTAATAATGACATCCCTATTTTAAATCTTCATGGAGTTTCTATTGAGATAGATTTAGATTCATCTTACTCTAAAGATCTATTGGGAGAAGCTTTGGGTGCTCCCAAACAGCACTTAGATGCCACTATGATTCCTCCCAAAAAATAGATCATAGACGTTAGCCTTCACAGTGGTAGAGTTCTACCTCCTAGAATGGCACTTCAAAATAAGGGAAAATAAGCCATTAGTTTTCATAAATAGATAAACCATCCACAAGATGCTCCATCATAAGATATGCTTGTGGATAATCAGCCCAAGGTTGACTATAATGTCCTAGCTCATCTTAGAAGTTGCTAGTTAGGCTAAGTATATATGAAGACTTTGTCTTACCCAAAGTGATGAGTGAATGCTTGATCAAGGCCCTTTTAGATTTTGAGATATGCTTAACTCAACAGATTGTTACTTCTACAACTCAAAGAGAGGCCGACTATGTTAAATAGGTCTTAGGAGTTACCTTCTTAGATGAAGATTTCCTCCTAGAACTACCAATCACAACCGCCCACATTACATTTCAGTGAACATAGAGAGCTTCATATTGTCCAGAGTATTTATTGACCTGAATTCATTGGTCAACATCATAAGCCTTAGGACCCTTGCCTACTTGAGGATTAACATCACCAAGCTCATTTTTGATAAGTTGATGTTGAAAGGTGAAAATACGAGAGGGCCTTAGGTTCAATCACAGTACTATTATAGATTGTTGATCTGAAAATTAAAGAAAAAATTCACATTATAGATTCAGATACATCTTTCAACACTTTGCTATGGAGACCCTAGATGCATGAGAACAACATGGTGCCATCCTTACTTTATTAGTTCTTTAAGTTCATGGGAAATGGCTTAGAGTACTACATTAAGGTTGATTTGAAGTCATTCTCACTACATGAGGTTGAGATATATGAAGATGCAACCTACTACCTCTGCAAGAGACAAAATGTCTACTCTTGTGATGTATAAAATAACATCAATCAAAGAAAATAAAAAAGAATATGAAAAAGAAAAAGAAGAAATCTTGAGGAAGGAATTAGAGTTTAACATCACCTTCCATTCACATCTAACTTCTCCTTTCCAATGGGTAAGTGAGATGTCCTGACCTCCTATAAGGCGAGGATGAGGCATAAGAGGAGGAAGACCAGTATACATTCCCAAGCTCAAGATCCTCTATAACCAACTTATGTATTTTCTGCTATTTACATAAATTTAGAATCTAGTTCAAAGAATGAGTCATATGTAGTTAGTGCACCAATTACCTCCCTCCACTTACAAACTTAATTAAAGGTAACAGTCGAGCCAAATAGTGATGAAAGGTTTTACATTATATGAGCACTCTAACTCTAACTCAACTCTCTTTAGAGACTGTTGAGGGTTTAGTAGTTAAAGCTACACCACAAATAAATGAAAACTTGAAGCCTTAAAAATTTTACCTAGGATAATCATCTTCAAGTTCAAGAGTTGATGTAAAACTTGAGGTTGAATCTTACAAAGAAATAATAGAATTACCTTTTGATTTGTACTCTCCTTATGATCATAATTTAATAAAATAAGGATTGTTACCACATACATGGTCCAAGCATAAGTCAAATTACTTGAGAAAATGTAGAAAAATAAATTCAAGAATGTTCAATCAAGATTAGGGCTAGGATTTGGTATTGTTGGCCCTATAAATGATGATGAATATTATTTGAACTTCTCCAATAACTTGGATTCTAATACGTTCTTTTTAAATGACATTAATTTATATGAAGAGGTTTATTTGGAAACTTTAAATGATTCAGATGACCTCCAAGTTTAGGATGTACCCCCAAAATTAGTGAAAGAAATAAAGTCAGCCATTGATGAGCTGAAAGAAAATCAAGTTGGGTACTGAAGATAATCCACACCCAACATTCATTAGTTCTTTATTAAATGAATCTAAAACTAATGGTTTTGTTAGGCTACTTTCAGTGTTTAAGGATTGTTTCTCTTGGAGTTATGAAGAAATTCTTGAATTAATGCTTGACATTATAGTTCATAAACTAGAAATTCAGTCTGATGCAATATCCATTAAGCAAGCTCTTAGATGCATGAAATTATATATTGAATAACATGTCTTTTTTTAAATAAAGAAACTGATCGATGCTAATTTTATCTAGGAGAAAAAATATCTTACTTGGTTAGCTACTGTCATCCCAGTTAAGAGGTGCAAGGAATAGCCTTACATCAGCTGCCTAATGTCATCCATTCGATGATAACTTCATGGCCATTTGATTGTTGGGGTACATATATAGTAGGTCCAATTGGCCTTCTTCTTCCAAGGGTAATCACTTTATTCTAGCAGCAATAGATTACTTTCTAAGTGGGCAGAAGCAATCCCTCTGAAGGAAGTTAAGGCACATCATGTCTTTTAATTCTTGAAGAGTCGAATCATTGATAGATTTGGCATACACCATCAGATTATATCCAACAATGGCACAACTTTTAAGGGCATGAAGATCAACTGCTTCATGAGGTGGCATAACATAGATTAGAGGTACTCTACCATATACTATCCTAGGCAAATGGGCTAGCAGAAGCCTCAATAAAACTCTTCTCCAAATCTTAAAAAAAAATACTTGATGATAATAAGCGATAGTGGCATGAGCAATTGGTTGAAGCCTTGTGGGCATATCATACCACATTTAGGACTCTGATGTGATATACTCCCTTTTCCTTAGTGTTTGGTTATGAAGTTTTTCTTCCATTAGAATTTTAAATACCATCACAAAGGTTGTTGTAGGCAACAAGATCACAATCAAGCAAAATATTAGGCTCTAATTGGAAGAGCTCAAAGGTCTTGAAGAGCGATGCCTTCATGCCTATCAAAACCTTGAGCTATATAGAGTATGGATGGTTCAAACTCATAATAAGTCAATTTACCCAAGAGCTTTTCAAGTTGGAGAGCTTATTTTAGTTCTTAGAAAACTAATTGTAGCCCAAGTGCTAGGTAAGTTTAAACCAACCTAAGAAGCACCTTTTACCATAAAAAAGGCCTATCAAGGAGGATCATATCAATTGATAAATCATAAAGGTGAGAGCTCAATGCTCCCTCTCAATGGGCCTTATTTAAAGAAATATTATCCGTGACTGTGTTTGAAAATAAAATTCATCAAAAATCACATTTTCATGTCAAGTTGGCATTTATATCAACTGGGTCTAAGTTCTTGAAGAAACCTTTAATTATTTATCCTCCAAAATTATTTATGAATATAAAATCAAAATTTAAATCATTTTTAGACATCTATGCTTTGTCCTTCACTTACTATTGAACAATCCATCTCTACTATTTTGAACATGATTAGGTAGGTATTAGAAATCTTTCTTTACATTCATCTTATTGTTTCAAATAAGGCCATATAGATATTTGATTTATCTTTGTCATGCTATTTCAAATGAGGTCAAACAGACATTCATGATTTATCCTTCACTTATGATTTCGAATAAGGTCAAACATGTTTTCAACAATCTATCTTTAATGTTTCAAACATGTTCAGGAAGTGGTTAAATTTATTTTTTTTTTAAGAAAAGGGAAACTTTATCGATTACTTTAAAGTATAAATAATTTGAAAAACAAAAGAGTAACTAAGAGTTACAAGTTGATAGTAATGTAAGGTCAGTTGATGTTGTCACTTTTTACAAGAAATTTTAGTTATGGATCTATGGATTTTGAAATGCAAAAGAATTGTGGAGGCTCCCCTCTTGTCTAGCATATTAACAAGACAATTTCCTTCTTAATTAATATATGAGATGTATATGCTAAGCTTTTTCAACATCTCCTTCAGTCTTTTGATCTCATTAATTAAGAACCAAGGTGTGTTGTGATCATTGCTCTCCTTGATAATGTGGATACGAGTTTTAGAATCAGTTCCAACTAATAATGTGTTAATGGATAGATTGAGGCCATTCGGATAGAATGGTTGTAGGTTTCCACCTTAGCAAGAAGGGGGGAGTGACTAGCTAGTGGCATCAAAAAATATAGAAGACCATTTGTGTCCTAGGAGTATGCCCCTAACATCTGCAATACCATTCATATAATCAAAGCTTCCATAAATATTAATTTTAATCCTTCCATGGGTTATTTTTTGTGAAATCACTAACTCTTAGATTTTCTTGTTTTCTTTTCACATTCTCCTGATTTTCTAATGCTCAGCATTCCCCCAATGAATTGCAAATTCTTTATAGTTCTATAGCTAATCATCTTCCTTAGATAGGATTTAGTATTTATGATGATAACATATTCTATTATTTTGGTACCCTTATGTTTTGCCTCATTCCTAGCTAACCAAATGAACCATAGCATTTTTAAAGATGTGACCAAAAAGATGTTAACATGCTATGTTTTCATAGTCTACTAATGCTGAAGTAATTCTAGTAGGGATTCTGCATTATAGTTCATGTCTAAATGGATTAGACCAACAAATTCATTCCATATCTTTTTGATAAAAATTTAATGAATAAAATAGTGTGATATTCTTTCTTCCTCATTCTTATAGAGAAGGTAGATTAAAGGTAGCTTTAATCTCTTGAGTTTAAGAATATCATCCATGGGGATTAAGTTGTGCATCAATCTCCAATAGAAGAATGAAATTGATGGCTTAATAGCTGAATTCCACAGGAAAGTTCTCTCTCCTTGGAACCAACTATTATAAATCAATTTAGATATGGAAACTTGGTATAGTGCAAATCTCATTAGAAATCTATAAAGGGAGATGTTCTCTTAACATTGATTCATTCCATTTTAGACATTGCTAGAAATCAGCCACTCTTTAACAATTAACTGGTTTTTCCTCTAACATCCATTTGAAATGAGCATCTTACCTCATCTAGTGGTTATTCTAGAAGTCAATCATACCATCACCCAAATCCCTAAAAATAAGATCTTCAGCTCCATCTCTATGTTTTAGTATATTCTTCCATATTGATGAATCCAAATTCCTTGGATTAGTGATCATAGGATATGAATGTTGGCAATATTTATTGTACATGAAATTTTCACATAGTGCATTATTTTTCTTTGAATCAGATCCATAGTTTGATTGAGTTGCATTTGATGTTATCCCCAAGAGATCTAAGACCAAGACCCTCATTACTAGTTGGCTTGCATACTTTCTTCTAGCTGGTCCAATGAATGGATTTATGCTTGAGACTCCATATGAATTTGATCAAAATTCTTTCAATCCTTATTTAAATATTCTTAGGAATTTGCTGAACTTGGGTGGTATATAGAGGAATTGAATTGAGGATGCTTTTAACTAGTTTAACTCTCCCTCCAAATGATAGAAATGAGTTTTCCCAAGAGTGAATCTTTTTTTGAATTTTGTTAATGAGTGCATGAAAAAGAGAAGGAACTGAGTTTCCCTTTATATGGTTGTATGCCAAGCTTGTAAAAAGGAAATGAGGATTGATGGAACCCTTTATATAGTTGTTTGCCAAGGTTTGAATTCTTTTTTCACATTCATCTTGCTATTTCAAAGGTGGTCATGTAGATGTTTATATGCCTTTATCTTCCTATTTTAAATGAGGTTAGGGATTTATAATTTATTATTCATTTGCTATTTTGAATAAGATCAAGCATATGTTGAAAAATCTATCCCTACTGTTTGGAATATGGCCATGTCGAGATCAAATTCTTCCTTTACACTCATTTTGTTATTTTAAAGGTGGTCAGCCAGATGTTTGTTTACCTTTATGTTGCTATTTTGAATGAGGTCAAGCAAACATTCATGATTCGATCTTCATTTTAAATTTTGAGTAAGTTCATACATATGTTGAATAATCTATCCCAACTATTTTGTATATGGTTAGGTAGAATTCATATTCTTCCTCTACCCTCATCTTGCTATTTCGAAGGTGGTCAGATAGATGTTTATATACCTTTGTCTTCCTATTTTGAATGAGGTTAGGTAGAAATTATAATTTTTTATCATTTACTATTTGGAATAGAGTCAGACATGTGTTAAATAATCTATCCCTACTATTTCAAATATGGTCAGATAGAGATCAAATTCTTTTTCTACACACATCTTCTTATTTTGAATGTGGTTAGATTGATGTTTGTCTTTTTATTTTGAATGAGTTCAAGAAGACATTCATGATTTATTCTTTATTTACTATTATGAATAGGGTTAGGCATATATTGAATAATCTATCCCTACTATTTTTAATATGGTTAAGTAGAGATCAAATTCTTTCTCTACATACATCTTATTGTTTCGAATGTAGTCAAGCAGATATTTCTATACCTTTGTCTTGCTATTTTGAATGAGGTCAGGTAGACATCCATGTTTTGATCTTCACTTGGTATTTCAAATAAGGTCAGACACGTGTAGAAAAAGCAATCTATACTATTTTTAATATGCTCATGTAGCGATCATATTATTCTCCCACATTTATGTAGCCATTTTGAATATGGTTAGGCCGATATTTATCCTTCATTTCTCACCTAATATTTCGAATAAAGTTAGGCACATGTTGAATCACCCCTCTTTACTATTTTGAGCAAGGTCAAGTAGAAGGTAGACTAGGTCCATATCTATTGAGAATCACACCCCATGGCCCCACCTAAGTGTAGCTCATCATAAACAAATAAGGTCTATCTCTTGATTCAAATCTCTTGAGATGAAAGGCCTCTAGGTCTATCATCTCTCATCGTATCTATATGACTTCACACATTTCTAGATATTCTCAAGGAGCTTCTCTTGAATTCCTCAAATCAAGTCAATTTTTAAGGAGACTCTCCCTCATGCCTTTGATGCTTCCAAATAAGACCCCAATCTACCCTTATGGGGGCTTCCCCATATTTTCCTAAACTCAAGCTTTGGCTAAGTTGAGACATGATTTTTTGAAGTAATGACTTACACCATGTATTTTTTGACACTTGTTTTGAAACCCCTAATTTTTAGAAATCTTAGTTTTAATGTGACTATGTATAACAGCTTTTGCTAAATTCGCTTACCTAGCTTGGTCAACACCAATGTGAGGTGTGCCTTATCAATTACACCACACCTATTGAGGGTGCTTTTGTTGACCTCACTTTTAGTGAGGTAGACAACCCTCCACTTAGACATAGGATTTGGTCTAAGCACTAAGATTTTGTTGACCTAAAGCAAGGTTGATAATCACCATAATCTTAGTTAATAAAATCTCTAATCATAGATAAAGGGCTTCCTAATTAGGCACTTAAGATACTATAATTATTAACTAAGTGTACAACCAAAACTAAAGTATAAATAAAAATAATAAATAAAAATGAAACTAAATATGAAATTAAAACTAAATTTTAAAGGCAAAACATTAAGAAGAAAACTTAGGATGGCTTAATAGGCCTAACCTAACTCAATTATATTAGGTTGACCCAAATGAAACTCAATAGAAGTATAAATTAAGCATATTTGAATTTAATTCTAAATTCAACTGATCCCAAATAAAGGTAATTGAGTTTGATTAACTCAATTAACCCATTCGAGCTCAAAATCATATAAATTTAATAAAAATCATATAAAATCAAAACTAAATGAAATTAAACAAAACCAAAAACATGGAATCAATGCATAAATATAAATAAACCTGAAAATCAATCTGGATAAGGTTTAAAGTGGTCAATCAAGCCATTTGACAGAGTTGAGCCCTACTAAGTTAAAATCAAACTAATCTAAATTATATCAATTTAAGTCATCCTAAATGCTTATATTTTTCAAATTAATATAATGGAATACAAAATTAAAAAACCTAAATTTAATGATGATTCAAATAGCTTAATCAAGTTACTTAGTCTAAGTGAACCCAAATGGACCCTATTGAACCTAAACTCAAAATAAATTAAAATTAATTCAAATTAAATATTCTAAAATACTTTAAAATTATATTTGAACACAATTTGATCTTTTTGGGTTTGATTTGATCAAATTGTTCATATTTCTGCAAGTGAACCCAACTAACCCATTAAGCTCAAATAAGGCCAAAATGAGTCTAAATCAAAATTAAGTTTAAATTAATTAAAATATATTACTCCAAATAATTTTAAATACTTAATAAAATATAATTAAAGCTCAAATATACTTTAATTTGTATCAGGTTAGTCATTTGACCTAACTAAACCTAATTTGACCCATTAAGCCTAATTTAGGTCAAAAATGGGTTTAAATTAAAATACAAATTAGCCCAGATAAAATAAAATCATTTCTTATAATCATTCTTAAGTTGATTATTGAACATGACTCAACTCTGAATTGCACTCGATTTAGCCGATTTGATCAATTGGTCAACCTCACCACCCAATTTGGCCAATATAAGCCTATAAAGCTAAAATAAAAATAAATTAGAATAAAATAAATTCAAATAAAATAAAATTAATCAGTTTAAATCAATTTAAAATATTAATTAAACTCAATTTAAGCCTCTTTAGGTTTGATTTGTTCAATTTGCTGAAATTGGCCAAGAGATCCAAGTGAACCTAAATTGACCCAATAAGGCCAATTTGGGTCGAACCCAAAATAAATCCAAATTAATCATAATCAGTCAATCTTAATTACTTTAAAACTCAATAAGCATGATTGAAGCCTAATTTTAACCCAAATTTGCCAAACCAACCCATTAGAACCAACCTAACTCATTTAAGCTAAATTGAGTCAAGATGGATTCAAGTCAACCCAAACCCAAACTAAACCCATTAAATAGCAAATCTCATCACACATGAGATGATATCTCAGCCCATGTGAATAAGAATTAAAAGTCAAGAGTAGGGGATTGAAAAGAGAAAAAAAGATGTAAAGCTCCAAAATTTTCAATCACCTCACATCCCCTCTCATTAATCCACTTTTTAGCTTGGAGTGATATTTGAATCACCCAACCACTCCCCACAATGAATGCTAGTTGCTACCACATCAATAACCACACCCACCATATCACTTTTTCCATTATGATTTTTGGCCATATAGAGGGATGGGGGACAAAGAGGCAAAATGAGCTCTCTTTTTTGGCATCCAACACCCTCTCCACCTCCCTAAAAGTAAGAAAAACCCATCCCCCACTTTTTCCCCTCACAAAAACATCAAATCAAGTATAATCTAGCAAAATGTAGAGGTGGTCAGCTGCAAAGATAATCCAAGAGGAGGCAAAGGAGGAGAATTGTGTGGGAGCTTCGAATTAAGGCAATGAATGAGTTTGACATAGGAATTCCACTCATAGATGGTTTGAGTGAGGAAATCTCTAAAAAATGTTTAAGAAAGCCATTATTCTTAATTTTTCTTTAAAAGTTAAGTGATTCTAGGATTTTGTTTAGATCCCTATTGCACTTTTCATTCTACCCTCTACAACAAGAAATAGACCTACTTGTAGTTAAGATTGCTAAAAGATCCTAAGATTCAGTGATGTTTGGGGTAGATCCCATATATCTACCTCTTTTTGGTCTACCTACCATGAGGGACACAGCCTTTAGGTCATTCAATTTACTTGGATAGAATGGATGGCCATGATTAGATCTCTTTTTTTTATTCAATTAGATCTAACCTGAAATTTCACAAAATCATAAAAACTAAAATACCAAACCAAAAAAATGCAAATAAGGGCTCTATGGATTTTTCTTTTAAGAGGAATCCTATGAACTCAAAATTTCTACATTTGGCTATATATTTTAGGAGTAATTTGAGCTTTAATAAAAATTATTTTGTATTAGTTACTCCAAAAATATTAAATTGACTAAGTTAAAAATTTTAGAAACTAAACTTAATATTATTTCCTAGCATTCATAAAATTTTCAAGTTAAATAACTATCTTGTTTAAGGGTTATTAATTTTTAAAATCAATTAGTTAATTTTAAATAAATAATTAATTAAACATTATATAAATTATGAAAATTCATGAAAATAATTTAAATCACTTTAATAACATCAATGCTCTTAAAACATTAATTAGACCAATTGCATTATGTTTTTTAGAACATGTTATTTCATATTTATGCACTTTTTGTAAATTTTTTATAAATTTTGGTCTTATACTTAGTGCTTAATTGAATTTATGGACTCTTTTGGGCTTAATTGAGCAAATAATTAATTAACCTTAATTAATTCAGGAAAATTATCTAAACCACGTTTGAATCACTTAATGAATAGAGATGGATCAAGGGATATCTTTAATCATTTTCTCTCCTCATTAAGATTGAATGATTTAAATTTTGAAAATCAAACCTTAATGTATTTAATTAGACTTAATCATGATTATCTTCATGTAGATAACCTTAAGAATATATAACACCAAATATGTTATGTGGTGATATTTAATTTCTTTACTTCATTCATTCATAAATTTTTCTTTCATATATTCCATACACTCATGTTTCAAAAATAAATAAAAAAATAGATTTCATTTAATGGCATGTTTTGAATTAAATAGTGTGTCTATTATCACTAGTAAATCTTAAATTATTTTCTTATTAAATAAAAAATAAATATTAATCTAAAAAAAATAAATATAATTATTTAAAATTAAAATTTAAAATATTAAATATATGAACTACAATTTGAAAGGTATATAGTCTAGAAACCCGAGGTTGCATGGCTATGGTCCGAAGGAAGTCTTGATACCTCGTATCTAAGGTATAGTAATGGTGTGTACCTTAAGATTTGTAGTGAATTACATATTAAGATCAAATTATATATATATATATATATATATATATATATATATATATATATATATATATATATATATAAAGCATCTTAAAAATTTCTCATAATTTCATCCTTATTCTTATATATGTATGCATATGTATATGAATTAACAAGTATATAGTCTGGACATCTCGAGAGTGGAGCATGAGACTTTACGTAGTCCTTAGGGTGTCTCTAATTATCTTACTTTGCTAATTCAACAATGACACATACTTGTATAAATTCAATATACTAATGTGTATGTATTTCTAAAAGGTATAATTAAATCATTTTCTTCTACAAAATTCATGCATAATATCTCATATGTTAATTATTAACAAAAATACATTAATTCATTCATGCATTAAGCATGGAATAATCTAATAATATTTATACATGTACACATTAAATCTAGTTATTTAATTAAGTATGTTATCTAATTATGGGATGTTGAAGCAAGGTTAAGAAAAATGTCATTAAATTAACCATAAATTGGATTATTTATCTTACGATACCTTTCTTATTTAGATATAATCACTTAAGTCAAATCCAAACACATAGCTTAATAGAAAAATTTATAGCATTTCATTAAGATAATTAAAAGTCATAAATTTATGTTTAGATTCAACTTATGGTTGGGCATTAATGTGGATCTCACACTTCCTTTCTCTTTTTAAAATTATAAGTTTAAATGCAACAAAAAAATAATAAAAATAAAAAAATAAAGAAATTAAGTGTTAAGTTTAAAATTCATTTTAAATCATTAATCATTTAAAACATGATCATCATTTAATGAGAAACTTGAACATTCATCATTAGGTAAATTTAGACATCAAAGCCTAACTTTTTCATACCACACTAAGCCATAGTAAACAAATTAGAATGCTAAGTCATCGATCATAGTTTTAGGTTAGGCTGGTGCTTTATTATGGTGGATTGATATTTTATTTTGTGGTGTAATATTTTAGACTGGATGTTAGAATTATTTCAGCATTAGTCTGGATAGTAGGACGTTATTTATTAGACTAATGATGCCTTTTGTAGGGGATTGTGCTTAATGGACTACTGTAATAATGAATATTATAAATGCCTTCGTTTGTAAGTGTTGCTTAAATCCTTAAACATTAATTCATTAGGACAAGTGGGTTTAGTGACCTAAGGTAGGGCACTAAGCTCCAATGTGTGAAATATAGCTATTTGGTTTAAATGTATCTTAAGCTGACCTTTGTTTTGTAAGTGTTGACCTCACTTTTGGAGTGAAGATTGGTCACTCTCGTCCTATGTCTATGATTCTTCTACACATAGGTTTTCTTAGTGCTAGGATACTTCAAGTAGTTAAGGGGACACTAAACACAAGCCTAGAGGCTTATGGAGCATGACCATAGGTCTAGAGCTTACCTTAAGACAAGTGGGCTTCACCTATCTTAAGGCCTAAATTAACACTCATATCCATCAATTAATTTAAACCTAAACCAAATGATTGAGACCTTAACCTCAAGCTAATTAATTGATCTTGATTGATTTTGATTTCAAATCCAAGCTCCAAGCCAAATTAATTTGAATCTTAACCAAAGTTAACCCACTTCAATCCTACAACTCCATTCAAACTAATTCATGCAAACCAAACTCAATTTAATTCTCTCAATCATTCTAATTATGAAATGGATCATTTTTAAATATTCCAACACTTGCAATCAAGTTAATTAAATCAATTAAGCTTAATTAGCCCAAACTAGCCTATTTGATGTAAAAGTTTCAAATGAGCCAATACTGATCAAACCTAAATCAGCTATAGTCAAAGCCACCAATCAACTTTAAATTCACCATTGAATATATTCAAACCATCCATAGCCTCAATTGGCCCAAATTGACTTGACCAAACCACTTAACCCAAAGTGACCTAAAAAGCCCAATTAGACCAAACTTCAATCAAGTTCCCATTGGATCAAATCAAGTTATCTAATATCTTCATTTATGATTATAGGTCACTATTGAACACTCAACGATAATTATTTAGATCTAACCAAGCCATTTTGGCCTCTTGACCCAAGTTGACCTAATTTGACCTAAAGGGCCAAATTAGGTAAAATTAAATCCTAAACCAAATTGGTTGAAATAATGCTTCTAATCAATCACCAATTGGATGTTGGACATGATCCAACCATTAATTGGACCAAATTTAGTCAACCCAACCCAATTGACCTACGTAGCCCAATTTAACCTAAAAGGTCAAATTGAACCAAATCACTTCATAATACAAATAAATTCAAATCAAATCTTCCCTCCAAATGGGGAAAAGTCTCTATTTGGAAGGGTTCTCTACCTCCCCACTCCTTGGCTATCTTTGGCCCTTCTTGGATAGAGGACCACTGCCCAACCTTAAGGCTATTGGGTTCAATATTTGGCCAAGAGTGGGTGAGTTCACCCATGGGCAACCATTGGTCCACCTAAGGATAAGAGTACACTCGATGACAGCCCACTACACTCCCTCAGCCTCTGACACACATCACCTCAGCAGTTCCCTACCACCTCTGACCACCCGCTTCCGTCGGACGACTACCAAAGGCTGAGCCAATCTCAACCCTTAGTTCAGTTAGGGAGGAGAGTATACTCCTTCCCATTCTTTCCAACTCACCACATGACTTCTCTGGAGCATTACACACAATCCCAAACTTTCCCTCAAGCTCCCATTCACCCGATCGCCGACGAGACCAAGCTTCACTTACACCCAAGAGCTCCTTCCATCTAACGTCACCAAATCTCCACCAAAATCAAATAAACTTTTCCCACACTTCACCACACTTTGGGGAACAAAAATAAATCAACTCTTGATTGATTTGAGCAGAAGAAGTCATCTCTAGACCAACTTTGGTGACTTCCATAGTGGCACTTGGTCCATAAATTGATTGATAGGGAGGTAACTCGAGATCTTCTCAACAGAGCTTCATCTCTTTAAGAAAAAATACCATGGTGCCATTTGAAAAGGGTTACCACATCAGCGTCCATGTGGCACCGATAGTTTAAAATGATTTAATTAGGTTTACAAATATAATTGAATAACCAAAATTATAAAAAATCATAACTAATTATAGAAAATATAAAAAATAGAAGTAAACCCATTTTGTAAAGGTTAGATAGAGGAAAATTTAATCAAAATAAAATCCTAAATTAATTTTTAATGAATGGTGCTTAATTAAGGTTTGAAGCTTAGGCAAATTACTTTGATTAAACCCAAATTACTTGGCTACTTAATTCTAAATTTCGCATGTTGATTCTATGAAATGTCCTCTGCATCCCATATGTTTTTGGAATTATTTTCCATGTGGTTTGGGATATTCCAAAATTTTGATCCTAATTGCCCTCTTTAAATGATTTAATAAATATTAAAATTAATGAATAGTAAAATAGGATAATTAATGTTAATTAATTAATGTAAATAATGGGGTAACATAGGAATTAATTAGGACCCCCTCTCCTAATTATTTTTAAATGTATACTCTTAAAGGGTTTAATTAATATGTTTAATAATTAAGGATAAATGAAAGAAATTTAATAATTAAATGTGAATGAAATCAATTTAAGTAACTCAAGTGCAACCCATTAATACTTTTATGTGTTTAATAACATAAAGTCATTAAAGGAATTATGATTTTTCTATTGGTGTGGGAAAATCATAAGAGTATTTATCTTAAATATTTTAATTTAATTTAATTAATTATTAAACATGAGCCTAATTACATTACATCTCTTCACATGCATTGCAAATTTTATTTTTCCAAAGCATATCATTGAAGGCTCATGTTTAAATAGTTAATTAAATTAAAGAAACTTGGGAATGGTGATCAAATGGATATAATAAATATTTAACTGAATTAATCCATAAAAATGTATATAATTTTCTTCCTTTAACATATTAAATAACTACCATGGGATGGGGTGAATTCTAAGTATTGCTTTCTCCACTTTAGGTTCCAATAACTTGAATATCAAAGTCAAATATTAAAGAAACTTTGATTAGACTTAAGGAATGCTTATATAACTTGATTGTCCTTAGGTTCTAATGAACTAAAGTATGTTGTGTATTGGTATTCAATTACATTCTTTCAATTATTATAAATATGCATGCAATGTGTTTCATGTATTCATGTTTTAAAGTCAAAAGAACATGATTGTGTTTAAATTGCATGAGTTGGACAAATATTATCATATAGTGTGGCTATTATCATTAGTAAATCTCAAACTATTTTGAATCTATATGCTAGTTATAAATTAAATAATGTGAAGCTTAAATCAATGATTATGATAGATAGCTAACTATGTGAAAATGAAATGTTCATTTACTTGTAATCAAAAGATGGAAATTATTGATTTTACTCCTATGTTCATACCTATGTATTCATGTATTTGGATTGGCAAGTATATAGTCAGGACATCTCAAAAATATGAGACTTTAAGTAGCCCCAAGGAGGTCTTAGATAATCTCACTTCCCTGGTTTAACAATGGCATGTACTTGCTTAATTTCATTTATGTGTATACATAAATTAGAACATAAAGTAAAACTCTTTTCTTTTTTTTGGATTAAGCTTTACAAAAAAAGAAAAAATTCATACACAACCTTTTCATGATTTTATTTCTATATTTATGTATATGCTTATATGTATTTGAACTGGCAAGTATATAGTCTAGATATCTTGAGAACATGAGGCTTTATGTAGCCCTAAAGAAGTCTTAGATAATCTCACTTCCGTGGTATAACAACAACACGTACTTGCTTAAATTCCTTATACATGTTTCCATATACTTAAATATGAGATAAAATGTCCTTTTTCTATCAAATTCATGCATCAACATTCGTTAAGTGTGAAAAAATATGAGTACAATATATGTATATATACTAATTCAAATATTGAAGAAACTAAAGAGGGAAAGAATGTGGATGTGATTGATAATAAAAGGAAGTAAAGGAGTATTATTCATGTGATGGTGACTTAATTTCATTGGTCTTAATATGACTTTTGTGTTTAGATAAGATTCATTAAGGATTTTCTAAACATAGGCTCAAATAAAATTCATGAATGGTCTATTAAGAAAGTTAAGGCAATAATAATCTACTTTTAGAAATCAACTTAGGTTAGGGATGAAAGAGTCAAGTTTGTCTCTTCTTTCATAATGATTAAATCTTAAGTAAGAAGTGAACAAACTAAAAAATTCATAAGTTAAAACTTAAACAAGCTACCAAAAGACTTGAAGTGAAACCATCTTTAATGGGTAATTTAAATAATCCTAAACTTTGGAAAATCCTATTTTTAAAGCTCAATCAAGACATACCAATCTAAGCCTTGGCACCTTGATTAGAATACTAAGTCACCAATCCTAGTATTAAGTTAGATGGTGTATGTTGTGATGATATATTTTGTACGGTGATGTAATATTTTAGATTGGATGTTAGGATTGTTTGTGCATAGACTAGATACTAGGTCATTATTAGCCTAAAAATATTTTATGCAGGGTATTGTGCTTAAGGGATTGATGTAATAACATATAAATATAAAATGCTTTTTTCTTGCAGGTGCTGCTTATGTCCCTAAGCATTATCCAATTAGGGCAGGTGGGCTTGGTTACCCAAGTGCAGGATGCTAAGTCCAAATATGTGAAATATAACTACTTTGTTTGTATGTTTTTTTAACTAATATCTATTTTGTAGGTGTAGTTAGAATTTATTTTTCATAAAGATGTAATTTTTTGTCATAGGATTAGGATTACTACTATGGGTTTAGGATGAGCAATGGCTAGAAGGCAAAGACCTAGGAGGCTCTTTGAAGGCTAGAGCAAGCTAATCTAAAGAAGGAAAATTGAACAAGAATTGAAGATCCCCATAGCATTTATTTTAATTGTAAAATTTAATTATAATTCAGCCAATATAAGGGTAGAGCTCAGCTACCCAACTTTTTTTTTCGAGGTGTACGATGGCACCCGCCTGCACTGGCCTTTTTATTATTTTATGAAATCTAAACATTTAATTATTATGTTTAGATTATGTAATAGAAATGACATAATTTACATAGGTTTCTTAAAGTGTGTATGTTTGATGTGTGGCCTTGATGTGATAGGCTCTTTAGGATAAAATTAAATTTTTATCCTCACTAAATAACTCATAATTAAATTTTAATGTAACTCACAACCTATTTCTAAAGACTAGTTATATAAATAAGATAATAAAAGATTTAAAAACCTTTTAACTAAATGGTTGTATGCTATAAAAACATACAATTCATATTATTCCATTCTTGAATATGGAGGATCTCCACTCTTGCATGATAAGGGATAAGCTTGACCTTTGAGAGCGATCCCTTATAGTTCAGAACACCTCTTATAGCTGATATAGCCCACAAATGAACTTCATCATTCATCCAAGAATAATTATCTTAAGAAGTATTCCAAAATAAATGTGTCAAAATGATCCAAAAACTTGTTTATTTTTTAACATTAATCTAAGTCATGTTTGTAGACCAAATATTATCTAATCTCTTAGGGAGTGAGTTTAGGATTCTAGCTTCTTTCCTAATTAAACAACACCCTATTTATCTTGCATCTATATAAGACCAGCATACATAATTTTAAAGCATAGGAGGTGTTGGCTGGCAGCCACTCTAGGCGATTGTAAGTCCAAAAGAGTCTGGATGTGTTCATTCTCTCTTATGGAGGTCAACCACCATTTCTCATTCTGCTCGATTAGATCTTAGGTCATGCTTCTAGCTTGTGCTAAAGTATTTTAGACTTAGATTCTAAGGCTACTTATTTCCTTCAAGCTATGAGTATAGGTCCTCAGACATTAGGCATCTCTATAATCTTATGTTGTTGGGTTATAAGTCCTAGCACTCTAGTAAAATTTCAACTTAAACAAAATAAATTCTCCCCTTCAAAAATATAAAGCCTCGCCATAGAGTTTACTAGAGCATTCACTAGGCTTCCTAGTATCTTGGACACTCCTTGCATATCTTCTCATGGAATATGAAAATAAGTCTTCTTATTTGAACTATTCCCATTTGATTTCTAATAACAACCAGTCCTTTGATAGTCTAGCCTTGAAACCTTTGGATACATTTATTGACTGCTTTAATTGAGAGTGTTCTTAGAAAACTTCCATTTCATAAGATGTAATTAACTGTGGGGACTTGCCTCCATAGGAAACTAAAGAATCCAACATAAAATAAATCCTACTTTACTCAACCATGTAAAGTAGAAGAAAGATCTTTAGTATATATTTAGACCCATCTACTTAAGGAGTCCTTATTAGGTGATTAAGTCCATTGTAGGGTGATATTTTTATCTTTTAAGATAGTACATCATACCTTAATGTCATACTCGATCACTTCAATAAGTACACCCTAAGATCTGTATTTTGTCCTTATGATTCTAAATAAAAATACCAGAGTATATGTAGTTAGATTTTTATTTCATAAACATGTAAATTTTTCAATAGGATTAAGATTATAGTAGATGGGGTTTAAGATGAGCAGTATCTAGAAGGCTTAAACTTGGGAGGCCTTGTGATGCCTGAAGTGCTAAATCCTTGAAGTAAAGATGAAGACTAAGATCGAAGACCCCCATAGTCATAGCTTCATTATACATTGTAATCCAGGATAAATAAGGGTGGAGCTCAGCTACCTAATTTCTTTTCTTTTCTAAGGTGTACAATGGTACCCGAACGCACTGACATTTTATTCTTTTATGTGATTAATCTTTGGTTATTGTGTTTACATTGATTGTGTAATAAAAATGGCATGGTTTTGATAAGTTTCTTAAAATGTGAATGCTTGATGTGTGGCTTGGACGTGATAGGCTCTTTAGAAAAAAAATAATTTTTCTATCCCAACTAATAACTTTAATTAAAATTTTAACTATCTCATAACCTCACCATAAAGCCAGGGATTTTTATCTAAGAAATAAAATTTTTAACAATCCCTTAGTTGAATGGTTGCAAGTTTTAACAGCAAACATGCATATTGTTTCACTCTTATAATAGGGTGAAGGCTTGGTTTTTGAGAGGTGTCCCTTTGTTGACCTCACTTTTGGAGTGAGGAATCAATCTTCCCATCTTAGACTTAGGAGTCCTCTAGTCACTAAGACTTTCCTAGTCATAAGACACTTCTAGCAAATATGTAAACACTTAACCTAAGCCTAGAGACTTAGAAGGGTAAACCATAGGATTAGGCTATGCCTAAAGGATTAGGATAATCCACCTACCCTACAATCCAATCCATATTTAGCTTCTCAATTCAAACACCAAAGTTAAATACAAATCCAAATCTGAATTCCAAAACCAAATGATTGAAGCCTATGATCAAACTCAAAATCCTTCCAAAGTCCTTTCAATCAATTTCATGAACTTAGCCATAATCCCATCCAAATCAATCCAAAATAAATTAATTTTCTCATAATTAATTTATATATTCAATCATATTCCTAAATATAAATCAAATATACAATTAAATGACCAAAACTAAATCTAAACTAAATCAAAATCCAAACCTAAGCCCTATGACCTACTTTCATGAGCTTAGCCAAGTTTGCATTCAAATCACTTCAAACACAATTGATTTTCTAATAATCAATTTATATCTTCAATCATCTTCACAAATATAAATGAAATATATATTTAAATCATCAAAACTAAATCAAACTAAATAAAAATCCAAACTTAAGCCATATGACCCAACTCCATGGATTTAGCCTAATTCCTTCATTCCAAAACCCAAATTTTGATTAATTTTGTCATTAATCAATCATATCTTCAATAACATTTACAAATATAAATGAAATCTATAATCATCAAGCCAAACCAAAATCAACCCAAGTCAAACCTAACTTTAATCTTTTGACTTGAAATATTCAAATAAACCAAAACCCATTTGAACCCAAACTAATTGCAAATGAATTTATATATCAATCCCAAATCCATGTATAAACTCAACTAGCTCAAACTCAACCCAAAATCAAGCCAACTAAACCCAATTGGTTTACTTGACCTAAAGTGGCCAATTTGACCTACTTGAGCCAAGTTCCAATCCTACCCAAATTGGATTGAACCAAGCCCACCTAAATCCCCATATCATGATTGTGGATTGCCCTAGGTTGATTAATTGTTACAAATTAGGTCAAACCAAGTCAACTTGGTCCTTTGACCAAGTCAACTCTGTAACCCATATGAACCCAAACTAGCCAAATTTCAACCTAAGCTAAATCCCTTGAATCCAATGATTCATACCAACCTAAAATCAATATTTGAACATGGCTTGACCTTCAATTGAGCCAAACTAAACACAATTGGCCCTCTTGACCCAAGTTGACCCAAATTGACCTAAAAGACCAATTTGGGTCAAATCAAAATATAATTAAATTGATTACAGCCAATGGCTCAAGTTCATTCTAAATTGATTATTAAACTTGATAAAAAGATATGATTGGATTCAATCGACCTAATTGACCTACTTAGCCCAAACTGACCTAAAGGGTCAAGTTGGCCTAAATCAAAATGAAATCCAAATTAATTAAAACAAAATCCTACAACACACTCCAAATGATCATCCAAACCCAAACCAAGCCTTGACCCAAGCCAATTTGGCTAATTTGGTCAAATTGGTCAACTTGACCCATTTGACCCATTTGAACTCAAATGAGTCAAAATCTAATCAAAGTGAAACCAAACCAAACCAATGAAACCAATACATCCCAAATGATCATATGAACTTGTCCCAAGTTTTGGTTTGACCCAATTTAACTAATTGGTCAACTTGACCCAACCTAACCCAATTTGACCTATATGAGTCAAATTGAGCCAAATCAAACCAAATAAACTCCTAATGACTTGAAATTTGGTCTAACTCACTTTTGGCTCATTTGAAATCTGTTCAAATCAAATCCCATGCTAAATGTGCATGATACCCTTGGGCTAGGGGTATCACATTAGACAAATCACCCATGTAAGTGGTCATTTCCATTCCTTGGCCACTTGGCACACTCACAATGGTCCACCTAGGCACCTAGGACACTACCCAACCTGACCCAAGGGTTAGTTGGGTCTACCATGACCACTGATTGGAGCTGAAATGATGTCACCTCCCCCATTTGAGCATTTAAAACCCATAGGACAACCACTACCCTCCTTGGCATCCACCTCCACACCTTCACCGATCAAACCAAGCTAACTCACCACCTCCCTGCCACCCACGATGCTCTGAGATGGACGGACGACCACAATAACCCAAATCAAGTTAGGTCATTTGATTAAGAGGATGAGGGGTATACCTCTCCTCCCATTCCCTCATTCCAACTCCAAATCATAACTTTCACTCCCTTAAAGCTAGAGAACCCTAAGACAAGCCGCTAAAGCCTTTCCTAGAGTTTCCAATCTTTCCCGAGCTCCTCAAAGGCCAAAAAAAGGCATCACCTCCTTCGATCCCATTTTCCCCAAACTCCACCTAAGATAAATTAACTTTGCACACACCATACCCACACTCCATTGAGCAAGGAAAAATTGCCTACCAAGCCCTCTGACCATTAGACATGCAACTTCAATCAAAATTGAGCTCCAATGGTGAGGAGTTGATCCAATTGCTGCTCAGTAGGGCTTCACCAAATCAAACCAAATGAACTCCAAATGACGTGAAATTTAGGCTAACCCACTTCTGACTCATTTTAAATCTTCCCAAATCAAATCCCATGCTAAGTGACCATAATACCCTTGGGCTAGGGGTATCACATGAGATAAATCACCTATGTAAGTGGTCATTTCCATTCCTTGGCCACTTGGCATTTTCCCAATGGTCCACTTAGGCACCTAGAACACTACCAAACCTGACCCAAGGGTTGGTTTGGTAGGCCATGACCCATGTGAGGTGAAATCACCTCACCTCCCTCATTAGAGCATTTGAAACCCATAAGACACCCACTACTCTCCTTGGTAGCCACCTCTACTCCTTCACCCAACCAAACTGAGCCAATTCATCACCTCCCTGCCACCCATGATGCCTTGAGATGGCCGGACGATCACAACAACCTAAATCAAGTGGCATGCGATCAAGAGGAGTGGTATATGCCCCCCCCTCCCTCATTCCATCTCCAAACCATCACTTGCGCTCCCTTAGAGCTAGAAGCCTAAGATGAGTTGCCACTACATTTTCATAGAATTCCCAAGCCTTCCCGAGCTCCCTAAAGCTCATTCCCATCCATCCTGAAATAGGGCATCACCTCCTTTGATCCCATTTGCTCCACACTCCACCAAAGTCAAATTAAATTTGCACACACCATCCCCACACTATGTTGAACAAAAATGAATCACCTCCCGAGCCATCCGAGCACTGAACGTGTGACTTCGATTAGAATCGAGATCCAAATCATCGATTCATGGCCTTCCAAGTGAACGGTGAGGAGATGATCCAATTGATGCTCAATATGGCTTCGTCTCTAATAGACAAAGCTTCCTTAATCGCTTATGTTGTCGCGCTTGAGCTCCGATAAGGTATGCCATTGAAACTGATCTCCTTGTGAAAATTTGTTTGAGCTTTTCAAAGGAAATGTGCATCTCATGTCATCTTAACTGTTGGATCCCCTCTGATCGATGTCATGAAGGTGCAAGATCTATTTAGAGTCGATTCAAGCTTGGGTGAGCTCAAACGATCATGATTAGATCCACTAGATCGATCTGATTTAATCTTATTAAGCCATGGGATTAATCATGGCCATTGATGGTGCACGAGAAAGCGTGTCCACCACTGCCACGTAGGCATTGAGTCAGATAAGTATTAAGTGGCCAATCCCATGGTGCTATGTGGAAAGCGTGCCATGTCAGTGTGCCACATGGCACCGATGGGATTAAGGCTTAATTTAGCTTAATTAATCATTTTTAATAGCTAACACTTCTAAAAATCATAATAAATCATAAAAAATCATAAAAATGTAAATAAATATTCATTTTAAAGGTATTTCAGAGGATAATTAATTAAAAATAAATTTAATTAATTTTGAATAGTAATTAAGGCTTTGTTAAGGTTCAATTCCAATATTAATTAGCTTAATTACTCCTTAATTACTTAAGAAATTAATCCCAAAATTTGTGGGTTAATTTAATGGGATGATCTCTGCCTCCCATGATTTTCTTGGGATTTGATGCTTACTTAATTAAGAGAATTGATTAATTAAGCCCTAACTACTCTCTTAGTCTAATTAATTATTAATTAATCCCATGAATAGTAACAAATTATTTAATTAAGTTCCTTAATCACTATCCAACAGTGAATGGACTAATGGAATGGGATTGAGACCTCTTTCCTAGCCTCTTTCCCTAAGTCCACTTCATTTTTCAAAAGAAAATTAATTAAGAATTGATTAATCAATTAAATTCCTTAATTATATAAATTAAAATCATAATCACATCATGACTTAATTAATTAAAACTTGAGTAGATCTTTAGGTGTTTGACAACCTAAAGGCATCTTAAGGAAGTTATGGTTAACTCACATATGTGGGGAAACCATAAGAGTACTTAATTAAGTTCCTTAATTTAATTAACCATTAATTATGAGCCAATTGCATTAGGTCCCTTTTATTTCTTAGGATCATTATTAATTTAATTTCCAATTCATATGCATATCATGTTGGCTCATAATTATTTGGATGATTATATTAAGGTAACATAGGAAAGGGTTAATTAATGTAGTTAATGCATGTTATAACCTAATTAACTCATAAAATCAACTTAATTACATTTCATTAAACTAAATTAATTAACAAACATGGGAATGGGTTATGATCATCAAGTCTTTTCTCACATCCTTAAATCAAATCAAAAATATGAAATTAAAAAATAATATTAAGAAAGCTTTGGTTTACTTTAAATGGCTTTATTTAATGTGATTATCCTTAGAAATTAATTTGATTAAATGAAATCATCTAGTTATGTTTATTTATTTCTTTTCAATCATGTTAAATGTTGTATGCCAATTGAGCTCATGGATTCATCTCTTCAAAATAAATTAAATCAAATGATTTCCTTTTATGTCAAACTTGCATGTGTTGGATTAATTTATAATATGTGTGGATATTATCACTAATAAATTCAAATTATTTTCTTCTAAAGTTTATAAATCAATTACATTGATAAGAGTAATAGTAGTTATGAATACATATAGTTTTTCATGTGCTTATAACTTAGGTATGTGAAGTAAAGCTTTCTTTTCCTTAATTCATGTGTAGTTTTACATGTGTTTGAATGCAAATGGGTATGCAGTTTGGACATCCCGGGAATACAAGGCTTTAAGTAGCCCTAAGGAGGTCATTTAATTACCTCACTTCCATGGTTTAATAATGACATGTACTTATTTGATTTCATTTATATGTGTTTCTATATTAGAATTTGGATGGAACTTTGCTTCACATACATAAATGATTCAGTCAAAGAAAATATGATCTTTGCATGATTTTCTTCCTCTCATTTACATGTACATTCATGTGTACTGAGATAGCAAAGTATATAGTTTGGACATCCCAGGATTACAAGGAATTAGCTACCCCGAAGGAGGTCATTTGATTACCTCACTGCCATAGTTAACAAAGGCATGTACTTTCTCATTTCACTTTGCATGTGTACATAGGTCTGGC
Organism: Cymbidium sinense; assembly: GCA_021442155.1. NCBI lineage: Eukaryota > Viridiplantae > Streptophyta > Magnoliopsida > Asparagales > Orchidaceae > Cymbidium > Cymbidium sinense. Next base: position 89,633,606 of record CM038221.1, on the reverse strand, counting down.
TAAAGGATGAAAGTCCCTCTTTCCCACTAAAATGACATGCATCCATAATTTATCAAGTGCTTAGATTAATTAGACATGTGAGTTGGAGCTTTCTTTCTCATATTCATGAATATAAATTTACATATGTTTGAATGGAAATGGGTATAAAATTTGGACATCCCGAGAATACAAAGCTTTAGTTAGACCCAAAAAGATCATTTGGTTACCTCACATCCCTAGCTAATAATGTCATGTACTTATTTAATTTTATCTCTATGCATTTTTGTGTAAAATTTAGATAGAGCTTTAAACTAATATGATTAAATAATTCAATCATTGAAAAATGGATAAGACTATGCCACTTATAAATGGAGAATATCTCAAGATATATTATGCATAACTTTTAAAGTCATTATGCTTTATAAATGCAATAATTAAAATCAACTCTAAATAAATCAACCAATGGGATACTCTTCTCTTAAGTACAAGAAGAATGTACTCATTCCAAAGGAAATTTCTCTTATCAAAAAGGGGCAATGCAAGGTAAATCCCCCCATCGAAGAAAAACTCTTGCTAATCGAAGCCATCTTAAATCAAGATCCATCATGCCCTAAAAGGCTAGATCTAAGCTTAAACTAAGATCCATCATGTGCAAAGGGGTTAGATCTAAATTTAAACTAAGATCCACCATGCCTAAAGGGATTGGATGAAATCCATCATACCCAAAGAGATTGGATCTAACTTTAAACTAAGATCCATCATACCCAACTAGATCATATTAGATCCATCATGCCCAAAATGGCCATATTTTAATTTAAACTAAGATCCATCATGCCCCTTTAGGTCAAGATCTAAATTTAAACTAAGATCCATCATGCCCAAAGTGGTTAGATCATATCCACCATACCAAAAATGGCTATATTTAAATTTAAACCAAGATCTATCATGCCCAAAGTGATTGGATCAGATCTATCATGCCCAAAAGAAGTTAGATCTAAGTTAAACTAATAAATATCATGCTCAAAAGGGTCAAGCCTAAATTTAAACCAAGATCCGTCATGCCCGAAGGGACTAGATCAGATTCATCATACATAAATGGACTGGATCTAAACCTAAATTTAGATTGCATCATGCCTAAAGGGGTTGAATATAAATTTAGATTCTATCATGTTTAAAGGGTTCATATCTATACTTAAACTTAACTCCAACATGTCCATATGTATAGGATTTAAGTCTAAATATAACCAATATACTTAAAAGGGGTGTGTATAAATATAAATCTAGATTCAATATGTTTAAAGGAGGATTAAATCAAAATACAAATTTAAATTTTATAAAATTAAAAAAGATTGAATCAACGCCTACATGCATAGCTTATTTATAAATTCAAATATTACTACTTTTATAATTCCTATAAAAATTTACATGATTCTCTTGTCCAAATTTTCTATAGATTTGATATAATATTTACCAGAAAAAGGCCAAATGATGTGCCTCTTATAAAGACCACTAAAGAGCATATATGGGCCACTATTGAAGCTTATGATCACATTGTTCAATTAGATTAGAAAACCAGCTATCATGGCATCAGGATATGTTGATAAGCATAAATATTTTGAGGACTAATTTGCTCGATCATCACTAATTCTATCTTCTGATTTAGAGCTTCCATCAAGTCATGATCCTGCTGATTGGGTGATCAATTTAAAGCTGAGACACAGTCACGATATTCTTTTAGAGTGGGTCACAAATCACCTTAGCTTTGAAGATAAGAATGTACTTCAGCTAGTTGTAGATATTTCTCCTTTTATAGGCAAAGTTAGACTTTTTTTGCATATTACATCATGAGGCATAAGATTGGGACCCAAAGTCAGTGTTTGGCATACCTTTGTTAACTATCAATGGTTATGCATACTAGGCATGCCATTATCTACAGATGCATGTTGACATCCATAGAAGAGCTAGCATATATCACACAATGTATGCATCACTTTTTAACTACAACTGCCTTCCATTTACTTGGATCTAGAGCATAGCAATATATTAGGACAGGATAACAATTACCTACTGGATTGGCTCGCATGAGATTACAATCACTTTGGCCGGTAGGCAGGATATTGTTGGCCTCCCCATTATAAGAATTATCTATAAGGATTGTGTGCCTCTATATCATGAGATTTTTCAGTGTCAGCCAGCTGGCCTACATAAGAGAGGTAGTTATTTATGTTCTTCAGGTTTCCACTATGGTCTAGCTCACTATCAGAGGCTATTCAGAGAGTGGAAATCAAGTTGTAGGTGGTAGGGCACAATTAGTCTAAACACATGGTCTGAGAATTTCCTAAATTCAATAGTTTTTTATCTCATTTCATACAATTGGATGATCTGTTTGACATGGGATTTCATTCATTAGAGAAGTCATTCAGTACCATAATTGAAATTGAAAGAAGTGTTAGTTTTTGGAGAATCTTAGCACAGGACATTGATGAGGAGGTATATTTAGGGGCTTTCATTACTACTTGGTTGTGTTATTTTATATTTTTAGGTCATAGCAGACTTTCCATTCTTCCACTCTTTTGATGGCTAGTTTTCTTGTATTAAAGAGAGGATGCACTAGCACCTACATCGTTAGTCTACCTATACCATGAATTAGGCAGAGTGATTATTATGACTGACTCATGATGCTATGACATAGATGCTCCTTGACACTATTTATATGAATGGATTCATCCTCAAATTTTAAGAGTTTTTAGTTATCTTGAGATGACATCTTACTTTAGAGACCAGTGATTCTTTCTGATGATGTAGTTGAGTAGGGTTATAGTCACCTTAGATAGGGATTAGATCCAAACATTCATGTTTGCTCTATCACACATGATGGATCACTTCTAGATCATTCATAAATCTTCCTTTTATAGCATGTCTATTTAGAGTATGGGCAGAGATTCATAAACTCTCTTATTGATAAGAGGCACCCTTACTATTATCAAAGATAGAATACAAATGTGTAGTAGAACATCTCATTGGCTAAGGTCTACCTATCTTTCTTAGTTCCATGATGAGTCTATGATGTTAGATGGATAAAATCCTAACCGAATGGCTAGGAAATATGGCTTTACTCAGGCTATGCTAGTATACAGACTACCACAGATATTAGATATAGTAAATACTCATTTCTTGGGGACTCTCCCACTGGTTGTTCCTTTAGCAACAAGTTCTACGTCATGAGCTTTCTTTCTCTTCCTAGGGACTAGTTCAGATTTTTTATGTTGCTTCACAAGAGACTTACATAGGAGTTAGTCACCTTTGATTACTATAGATTTTCCATAACTTCTCTTCATTCTTAGAGCTAGGCTTTCACATATATAGTCATGGATTAGGGAAAACTAATCCAGTATGACATTCGCATTCCCCCCTACATGTTACTCATGCTCCTAAGAGATCAACAGATGAGCAGGGCAGTAGTATGAAGTGAAGATGTAAGGCTTTATCTGCTCAAAAGAGAGAGGATATATATATACACAATCCTTTATCAGTTAGTCATGATATGAGAGTAATAGGGATAAATGATTCTACTTATATTCCAACCCCACTAGTATTAGTTGAGCCACAAACAAGGTAGATGGAGAGTGATGTTACCTTAGTATTATCAACAAATATCAGTGTTGCTTCCCCAATGTCTACTAAGTGTATTAATAGTGATCATATACATATTGAAGAAGACCCACATATAGAGGAATCTGACACTCCGATGACTAGCCACGAGCCACTTTTGTTAAATTCAACTTGGGTGATAGTGAGTGCAACCTAAGATGATTCTTCAAATGTTGATTTCTGTGTAATGAGTCAGCATATTTCTAGTTCACGTTATGTCACTCTGAGGCAATTATCTGGTCTTGAGATTTCATGCTTCATCCCTAGGATACATCCTAGGCCTTCATAACCACTACATTATAGCTCTTCAAAGAGCATATGTCATATAGTGAGGGCATTATGTTTGGTGGGAAATATTATTTAGAACACCACAAAGATCTTGGGGGTACTTATTTAAGTATTCAAATACATCATTTGAGAATAATTATATTATCTTGAAAGATAATCATATTACCCAATAATAGATTCAATTACTTAATAAGGACTCCTAAGGATGATGTGTCTTCGACATACCAGAGATTTTTCTCTTGAACTATATGTAGAGGTAGAACAAGATTTATTTTATTTCAAGGTTCATAGTTCACTCTAAGGGCAAGCCCTATAGTTAGTTATATCTTAGGAATAAAAGATCACTTCTTAAGAATACTCTTGATTAAAGAAAAAGACTTTTAATTATATGGATTTCAAAGCTTGTCTTAAAAAGATAATATTTTAGAAATTCAATAGGAAACATATTAAAAGGGGAAGAGTTCTTATTACAAGCCATTTAAGAATAAGTAAGAAAAGCTTTCAGATGCTAGAAAGCCTAATAAATATTTCAACTATCCTATTATTAGGCTTTACAAATTTGAGATTGAATTTATTATGATTTGAATTAATCTTTTATTAGAAGACTAAGACTTAGATTTAGGTTCTAGTAACACAAGACTATAAAAATACCTAGTGACTGAAGATTTATTCTAGCAAAATGCTTCAGACCTTAATTCTATAAATGCTTTGAAAATAAGTCAAAGGCTTGACCTAATGTAAATTTTCTAAGAATTATCATTTCTTTTCCTACTTGAGAAAAAAATGAACCTATCCCTGACTCTTCTAGACTTATAACGTACTTGGAAGAGTTGCCAGCTAACACAACTTAAGCAATTTTGAAAACCATGAATCTAGTTTTATGTATGCAAGATGGCTAAACTATTGCATTTAGGAAGAAAGCTAAGAGCTTAACTCACTCCCTAACCTTAAGATAATGTTCGGTATGACATACACCTAAGTAATTCAATAAGTTTTATCCACTGTATTTTAACTCATAATTTATTTTTAAGGCATTAAGTTTGCAATTCATGCCTATAATGATATGCTATTAGAAGTAGTCATGGTCTAAATCAAAAAGGAAAGGTACACTTCCCCAAGAAGGGTGGTCATCCTTATAGGTCAGATGCCTCCTTATATGTAATATGTAAAGTGACCAATTTAAGAGGAACAAATCATATGCTATTATGTTTCAGAAAAGCTAATTATTTATGGTTGCTTTTAGTTTATACCTAGAGCTTTTAATTAATGTGAAGCTTTAAATTTCTTTATTTCATATTTTAGTTATTTAAATTTAGTGGGGTGGAAAATTAAATTTTTCCTAGGAGCCTAACATTCCAAGTATTTTATCACAAAAATACACCATAGAAAAAAACATTAAAAATAGGCAATTTCTATTATACACTCAAAATAAATCAAGCCAAATTATTTAATAGAATAGGCCAGTGAGGCTAGGAATAGATGTACACCCAGAAGAAAGAGAAAATGGAAAGCTGTGCTTTGCCCTTATATAGTCTAGCATATAACTGAAAGTTTTATCTATGGAGGTCTTTTTCCATGATCATCACCCTCTTTAGGGACCTCCAAGGGTTTCACAAGGGACCACCAACTCGTAAAGTAAGCTCCTACTATTCCTAGACCTCATAGATCCTAACTTAATTCTAAGCTTAAATTATATTTTGAAATTTTAAAATAATTTTATAATCTGTGCAAAAGTAAATATATAGAAATACACACAACACACCAATAGTTTGTATTTTAAACATACAAGCTTAACATTAGTTGCTTTCCAAGCTGACCTATATTATTGATCTGTGCTTAGGGCTTAACCATACCTATAAGCAAATAACATTTATATTTTTTTAATACATTAATACCTTTTAGCATAGCCCCTATACAAAATAGTAATATTCTTAAATAAACACCCAAACATATAGACTTATAGGCAAATAATCCTAGTGATCCATTCTAAAACACTACACCACAAAATAAGAAAGAAAGATATTTTATTTCCCAAAACATCACAGATCATCAGCCTAAACTAAGTCTAAGGTTAGTGACCTAACAATCTAGTGTGTGGAAGAGGGGCTTGTGTGGTATGACTACACTAAGCCTTTAAAATTTAAGTCTTGGTTTATTTAAAATTTAATCTTTCACTTTTCATAATTTTTCTTGATAGGTATGTGTCATTGCTAAACTAGAAGTTTGAGATATCAAGACCTCGTTTAGATCAATAACCATGCAACCTCAAGTGTTCAAACTATATACCACATGATCACTAATTATGAAAAGTTTAATTTTCATTTAGTTGATTTTTTTATTTCATTCTTAGAATTTGTTCAATTTTCCATATGGTGGTCTCAATTTAAGTGATTTAATTGATTTATTAGTTTATTTTCATTTTTAGGTTTACTTTTGCATTTAAATTGAAGTTTAGGTTTTAAAAAATGAAGAATAAAATAAATTTTATTTTGGGCAGAACCCATTCTATTCAATCATCATAGATTCTAGTAGAATAAAAGTTTGCAATGTTTGTACCAATTTTCTTATCTAATAAAAAATTTTATTTTTTATGGCTGAATAAAACTAAAAATAATAAAAAATATAATACAAAAACTATATAAGATTAAATGAGTTCCAACTTATGATAAAATGCTCATTTGTGTTTGTTGACCTCATTTTTAGAATGAGTTCTCAACACCCCATCTTAGACATAGAACTTCTCTTAGAATTTAAGAGTTCCTTAGTCTTAAGACACATCTAATGATTAGGTGGACACTCTCACCTAGCCCTAGAAGACTTAGAAGAGTTAGCCATAGGAATAGGTCATGCCTTAGGAGTCTTAGGAAAATCTCCTACCTTTAGCCTAAACCATTCCTCACTTTCCTTTTTTAAAGTAAAACTCCAAATCAATTCTATTTGATTTTCTCAAACTCAAATCAATTACTTGATTGAAATCCATGATTGAAACCCATGACCAAAATCCATGAAAAATTCCTATGTCCTTAACCCTTTCTTAAGGACTTAGCCAAAATTGTGATATAAACTTATTCAAATCTTTGAGATTTTCTCATGATCCATTTATATTCTCATTTATATTGACATTTATAAATGAAATATAAATTCAAACTCATCAAATCAAGTTCAAAATTCCAAATCAATTCATGAAAACCCTTTTCTTTAACTTTCCATTAAGGACTTAGCCAAAATCAACTCTAAACTTGATCAAACTTATTCAAATCCTTGAGATTTTCTCAAAACTTATTTATATCTTCATTTTATATTCACATATATAAATGAAATATAAACATAAATCAATCAAGGCAAAATTAATTTCAAATTTAAAATGCTTGAAATTCCTTAAATCTTTAATTTTTCATTAATGGATTTAACCTAAACTTTGATCAAACCTTTTCAACTTCATGGGATTTTCTCAAAATATATTTATACCGTCATTTATATCATCATATATAAATGAAATATAAATATAACACAATTCAATCAAACTCAAAAATTATATTCCAAATTTAAAATCCTTGAAATTCCCTTAAATCCCTTAATTTTTCATTAATGGATTTAACCTGAACTTTGATCAAACCACTTCAAACACATCGAATTTTCTCAAAATCAATTTATATTTTCAATTATAAATGAAATATAAATATAAATCAATCAAATCCATATCAAAAATTAAATTTCAAATTAAAATTCTTAAATCCCTTTAAATTCCTTTAATGGATTTAACCTAAATTTGATTAAACCACTTCAAATCCTTGAAATTTTCAAAATCAATTTATATTCTCATTTCTATTCACATATAAATAAAATATAAATATAAATCAATCAAATCCATATCAAAATTAAATTTCAAATTAAACCAAAATCAAATTAAATCCTTTAAGTCAAAATTTGAACTTAGCTAAAATCATGATTAAATCCCAAACTTGATTTTCTCTATGGTTCAATCAATTATAATCATGATCTCATATAAATAAAATAATCAAACAATCAAAACCAAAATCAAAAATCAAACCCAAGACTCACTTAAATGAAATCAAATGGATCAAACCCATTTGACAAACCTCTTCTAAAATTTATACAATTAAGTCTAAAGATCAATCAATCTATAATCAATGAGAGAAAATCATGATCAAACCCATTTGACTTCAAACTCTAGATTTTCTCTCATGGTTCAATCAATCCTATAATCATGATCTCATATATAAATCCAAACCTCAATCAAACAATCAAAACTAAAATAAAAAATCAAACCCAAGACTTCTTCATATTCTTCCTTTGAATATGAAATTTTCAAATGGATCAAAACCCATTTGACTTCAAACCTCTTCTAAATGGATTTATATTTCAATCATAAGTCCATATACAAGATCAATCAACTTCAAATCAAGCTTTGACCAAGCCATTTGACCCACTTAGGCTCACTTGACCCAAAGTGACCTAGAGTACCCTTATGAGCCAACTTTTGATCTTAATCAAATTGGATTGAACCAAACACATATATCCCTCTCATCATGATCAACAATCATCATGGGATGATCAATCAATCAAATTGGGCCAAACTAAGTCAAATCAAAGGTTTAACCAAGTCAATACTTAACCTAAAATGAAACCTAACATAGAAAAATTCCACCATATGCCAAATTAATTGAAACCTTTGATCTAAGTTCACTCATGGCCTATGTTTGAACTGACCAAGCCAACATTTGAGCCTAACCTAGCCCAATTGGCCCACTTGACCGAAGTTGACCCATTTTGACTAAAAGGGCCAAAATGTGTCAAAACTTGATTTAAGCCAAATTTATTGAAACCAATGGGTCAAGTCCATTCCAAATCACTTGTGGAACTAGACCAAAGCCCCAATTGGCCAAGTAGACCCAACCTAGCCCAATTGACCTTAAACCCAACATGACCTAAAGGGGTCATGTTGAGAAAAAATTGAACCTAACCAAAATTGATTGGAAAAAAAGATACCAATCCACTCCATATGACTAACCAAACCTAAACCTACCCTTGACCTAACCAAATAGGTCAAATGTGTCAAATGGGTCAACTTGACCCATTTAATCAAATGAATCATATGATCCAAAACCAAATCTAATCAAAATTGAACCAAACCAATGGCACCAAAACATTTCAAATGGTCATATGAACTTGACCCAACCCTTGGTTTGAGCCAATTTGACCTATTGGTCAACTTGACCCAAGTTGACCCATTTTAACCTAAATGGGTCAACATGAGCAAAACCATATCAAATGGATTCCACATTCATTGAAACTTGGCCCAACCTATTTTCTCAACATACCAAACATACCCAAATTGAGAAATAAGCAAAATAAGCATTATAGCCCTAGGCCATAGAGCAAAGTTTGGCCTAGCCCATGGATATTTTGGTCAGACACTCATCACAATCACTTGAGGCTTTTCTAAAACCTCAAGGGGACCTAGTGATGAGTGGTGCACCTAACCCAATGGGTTTGGGTCAACCCATTTGGCCCATGTACCAAACCCAACCACCTATGGCTAAATTGAAATTTCAAACTCCCCCCAAAGCTCAATTGGATGCACATGAGAGTTAGTCTTCCACTCCTCTGGCCAAACCGACCATGTGTGCACCTCTAATAGCCAAAATAACTCATCCCATATGGTCAATTGGATCAAAATGGCAAGCCCATTGCTGACCGTCCGATTACCATAGGGGGAGATATACTCCCCTAATCCACTAAAATTACAATTTGATTCACACTCGATTAGAACCTAGGAAGCTTTAGCAACTTTCACAGAGCTTCCCAAGGTCCTTATAGAGGTTTTGTATCTTACTTTCTTTGATTTCAAAACATGGGAGCTCGATCTAATAGTGAATTTTCCTCACACCTAATCTCCTTCCAATTCCTCATGCACACTTGATCTAGGAGCTAGGTTGAGTCTGCCCAAGCCTTCTCTAAAGTTCTAGAGTCAAGGGAGAGTTCAATTCTATCAAAGCCACAAAGGGAGTGAAGGGGAGTTGGTCCATAGAGCTCTACACTCAACCTAAAGTGCTAAGAACTTCAGCAAAGCTTTGTCTCAACCAGACGAAGCTCCTCCAAGGGAATTGAGCGCCATTAATCACCTCTGGTGAGGTTAGTGATTTTTCGAGCATAATTCTCATAGGTGTTGGTCCTTTGTGAAGTGAACTTAAATCTCATAGGATCTTAGCCATTGGATTTATTGGTTATTGTATGATGAAGGTGTGGGTTAAGTTTTAGCTTAATCTGAGCTCTATAGAGCTCGGATCAAAGCTTAGATGGTGGATGAATCTCATTCTTCCTTAGCCTTGGTAGGGATGAATCTCTAGCCGTCCATCCGTGCTATTTGGGATGGACGGTTGAGTTTATTCCCACATTTTTAAATCCCTTATCCATTTTATAAACTGCGGGCGTATCCTTAGCCCTTCATCTTTGATCGGACGGCTAAGGATAAAAGTGCATGCACCGCTGCCACCTCCCCCTATTTGACAACTTAAGTAAAGGCTCACAGTGCGATGCGTGTAAAGCGCACTGACCGCCGCCGCCACGCATCACACCGTGAGCCAGAGGTTAATTAGAGATTAAGAAAATGCTTAATTAATTCATAAATTACTTAGAGAACTTTAAAAAATCATAAGTCCTTCAAGAAAAATAAAAAAAATACAAGAAAAAATGCTATGGATAGATAATTTCATCTAGAATATTTTAAAAATGTTTTCAATATATTTTGATTTCCCTTTTTCTCTAAATTTGCATTTCTTTGGGAATGCTAATTAGATAATTATTCCATGATTAAGTCACCAATTAATCTCAAACTTCTGGGGTTCATTTTAGGGGATGACCTTTACCTCCCCTAATTTTCTTGAGATTTATTGAGGCCTTGATTAAGATAATTGCTAGCTCATTCCCTAATTACCCCTTCATGTAATTAAGGGTAATTAAGGTGTAATTAGTGGGGTTTCCCTATGATTAAGTTGGATTAAGGTTAGATCCAGTGAGTAGGGGTTTTATGGAATAATTTGGGGTATTACCCCTAAGCTATTCCCTAAGCCCCCTTTTCTTTCCTTAATCTCTTCTTAATTAAGGGTTAATTAATTAATTAACCCTTAAAATATTTTCAAAAATTCTAAAAATCTCTAGAACTTAATTAATCTACCTTTGGTAGATTCTTAGGTGTTTAATAGCCTAAGTCTAGTTAAGGAAATTAAAATCCCTTTCATAAGTGTGAAAGGGTGTTTTAAAAGTACTTAAGCTAAACCCCTTAACTTAATTAACTTTTCATTGTGAGCGAAATTGCATTAGGCCTTTTCATTACTAGGTGTGTTGCAAATTTAAATAACTTGTAGGTTTTATGTCATCACATTGGCTCATAATTACTTAGTTAATTTTTCTAAGGTGGTATAGGTGAAGGTTAATTAAGTCACTTAATAAATACCTTAACCTAATCAACACTTAAAAATGGATTTAATTATCTAAAAATTAAAAAAAATACAAAACACATGTGGGAATGGGTTAGGAACAACAAATGCATCTCACTTTTTCAAAATTAAGTCAAACTTCAAACAAACAAAAATCATTTTTTAAATTCACTTTGATTTATTCTAAGTTTTCTTATTCTTTAAGAATGTCTTTAGGAAATAAGTAAAGTGAGTTTGTTTACATAATTACATTGCTTTAGATCTTTTTGAACATGTTAAATTGTATGCCATATGATTTATGCATCAATGATTTCATGTTTTCAAAGTTTTAAAATTAAATTGTTTACTTTATGTCAAATGTGCATGTGTTGGCTAAAGTAAAATATGAGTGGCTACTATAACTACTAAACCCAACATTTTTTCAAAACCTATAAATGAAACATCAAATCTAAAAGTGTACTATTCATATCTTAATTATTAGCTTGCATGTGATGAATTATAAAGTCATGTCTAGTGTAGCCATTCCTTCCTTTCTTATGTTAGTATAGCTTTGAATATGGGTTGGTAAGATGTAGGGTTCATTTGAAAAGAACCCAACACTTACTTAATTCCAAACCCTTTTCATCTCTATGCTCCCACATAAGGAGGATTGCTTACACTTGCATGAATAAGTTGCATAAATAAAATTGAAACTATTAAACAACTTTTGAATATTCTTTCTCCATTTCATTTCCTTTATATGTATGTTAATACTTAAAGAAAGTGGTATATTAGTCAGATAACTTTGAGGTTGGGAGGCCTTAAGTAGCCCTAAGTAGGTCTTGTACTTTACACCTCTGGTTAACAATGATGATGTACTCACTTATTCCTTTCCTACTTTCATGCATGTATGTGAAATTTTAGATAAAGAAAATCTTTTCTACTTAGGAAAAATCATGCATCTAAATCTTCTAAATTTTCTTAAATAAATTACTTAGCATGCATCATAAAGTGTGTTAATTATCTTCATTTGCATGTATAGATATGCTTAGGGTCCATCCATTGCATGTTATATATGTTGGGAAAGAATTGAAATAATGTATGCTATGTGAATTTTGATTCATTTTTCTTAATCTTAAAATGCCTTTCTTTTTGGATAGGTTTGTTTAGAGTTGATCTAAACTTAGGATTGATTAAAATATTTAATGAAAACATTCACCTAAATGAAATTAAAATGTGAACTTACCATGAAAATTACTTAAAGATTAGGGAAGGAAAGAGAAGTTTCCTTCTCTTTCCCTCTCTTTATAACTTAGTAATTAATTGTAGGTTTCACTTAAGACAAATTAAAACATGAAATAAAAATAATCCAAAACACTTAAACAACTAAAATTAAACCCTCCTCTAAGTTGAACATGTGATTCACACTTAGAAAACTTAAACCTAAAAGTCCTAAGCTAAGCATGCCATAGAAACCTTCAAAGCACACACATTAGCCTAAGTATCCACTTCTAGCTTTAGGTTAGGACGGTGCATGGTTTCATGTTATATTTTGTTTTGTGATGAATGTTTTATACTGGATGTTAGGGTGTATGCTCGTAGAATGAATGGTAGGATGTGCTTATTCTAACTATTTTTTTTTTGTAGGGGATTGTGCTAAAGAGGAACTATCATAAATAAAAATATAAATGCTTCTGGTTTGCAGGTGCTTATATTCCTTAGCATAATCCATAAGCCAGGTGGACTTAGTCACCCATGTGTGGGGTGATAAGTCCAATATACATACTTGGGATTTGTTTGGTGTGATTTGACTAACCTTTATTGTACAAGTGTTAATTAAATTTATGATTTTCCTTTTCATGTAACAATTTGTATAAGTAGGCTTTTGGAATGATTTGTTATGGGGCATTAGGATGAACATTATTTATAAGATCCCATCTTATGCACCATGTGAAGCCTTGGAGCATCTACCATTCAACCATACAAATGAAGATCCAAAGAAAAAAAGAAGAAAAGAAAAGAAAGAAAGAAGAATAAAGCTTGAAGACCCCCATAATAATGAATTCCTTTGCTTAAATTGTAATTTAATTCATTTATAATATGGGTTGCATAAGGGTAGAGCTTGGCTACCCACATTTGATATTTTTGGGTTTGTGCTGTGGCGCCCGACCACAAACAATCATTTATTCTTTTTGCGCTAGTTTTATAAATTGATTGATATTTGTTTAACTTGCACATTAAGTGGCATGCTTTTCCTAGTTTCTTCCTTGCTTTATGTATGGCCTGGATGTGGATTAGGCTCTTTAGGGAAAAATAAATCATTTACCCAACTTAATAATTCAAACTAAAACTAAACAACTCATAACTTCACCTAAAACTTAGGATTAAAATCAAAATAAAAGAATTAGAAACCCCTTAGCTCGATGAGTTCTTTTCTTTATAATATCATGCACAATAGCATATTATTTCAATCTTGATTGGATGGCTTCCATCTTTTTCAGAGAACCTGGCTTGACCTTTGAGGGCCATGGTGGAAACTCACCTCTAAAAATTCTAGCTGATTTTGGCCAATAATCTTCTTTCTCATGCATTAGTCATAAAAATCCTATTAGCTTGAGTTAAAATGATTGTCCAAAAATGAAATAAAATGAAATTTGAAAAGCATTAGATTTAGGTCATTTGAAGCATATCCCTTTACATGATCTAGTCTCTTTAGGGAGTGAGTGTAAGGGCTTAAGTCTCTTTCTAAATAAAAATAACCTAGCTATCTTGTATAAGCATAAAGACTTGCCGACATATATTTAAAATCATAGGAGGAGTTAATTGGTGGCCACCCCCAGGCGGTTGTAAGTCCAAGCTGTCGAGTGGTTTGTCCTCTCTTGAGGAGGCAAACCAATTACCCATTTTTGCCTTAGATTTAGGTTGTGCTTTTGACCTTCACCAAAGCTCCCTAGATTTAGGTTTTGAGATTGCTGTTCCCCTTTGTCGGCCATAAGCATAATTCCTCACCTCTTAGGCATTTCCTTAATCTTGTGTTAATGAATCTTAAGTCTTAAGTTTCTAATGAAAAATATAACTCAAACAAACTAAATCAATTTCTAAAATGTAAAGCCCAATTTTAGAATAGTTTGAGATACTCGCTAGGTTTCCTAGCATCGTGAGCATCTCTTACTGATTCCCATTTTGGTTTCGATAATAACTCCCTCTTTTGATCAATCCCATTTGATCTTCAAAAATAAACCAATCGATTGATACTCCTTCCTATTGAAATCTTCAAAGATAATGATCATTTACCTTAATCGAGAGTTTTCCTAAGGGTTCCTGTCCCTTAGGATGTAATTAACTATGGGGGCTTGCTCCTGTAGGGAACTTAATAAATCTGGTATAAAGTAAATCCTGCTTTACTTTTCATGTAAAGTAGGAGAAGAATCTCTGGTACGTATACAGACCCATCATCCTTAGGAGTTCTTATTGAGCTGATTATTTCCATTAAAGGGTAGCAATTTCTATCTCTCGAGATAGTACACTATACCTTGATGATGTATTCGATCATCTCAATAAGTACATCTGTAGATCTGCATGTCATCTTATCAAGTCGAATTTCCATATATATAATTTTGCCTCTCCTTTCACCATAGATTTGAAGGAGACTCTATATGTGTGTGGGAATTTTTCTCCACAGTGTTGTAAGTTGTAAGATGATGACTAAAGGTCAAACTAAGATCTTAAATATCTTAATTAGCCTATTTAGAATTGATTTAAATGATTTGTTTTAAATTGGGTTTGAAGTGATTAATGTTTTAATTTTTCTTTAAGATTTAGAGTTTATGTAATCTAATCTTATTAAGATTTTGAAGACATCATTCTTATTTCATTTCTTTTATTTTGATTTATGTTTCTTTAGTTTGATTTATTATTATTTAATTAAAATTTAAAATATTTCTTTAAATCTTAATTGAAAGTTGATGTCATCATGATTGAGTAATTAACTTTAATTTGAATTTTGTTTTAATTTAGTTTACTTTCAAGTGCTTTAATTCATTTTATGTTATTTAATTTATATACATTTTTTTTGGAATTTAGCTTTATGTTTTATTTTATGTTTCTTTTGATTTCTTTTGATTAAATATTCATTTAATCTTATGTGTTTGAATTGCTCAGCTTATTTTATTGAATTAATTTCACTAATTAGTTTTATCAATGTTAAGTGTTTGTTAATTTAAATGAGTTAGCTTAGTTAATTTAAATTAATTTTTATTTTAAACATGGTTTAAAAGTTCTAATTTCATTATTTAAGTGATTCATTATACCTCAATTTTGTAACTTAAGAGGGATTATAAACTTATATTTTTATACTTCATCATTTGGGTTAATTGAAATGAAATATTACATGTAAAGTTTCATTGTTAGTTTAATCCCGTATGATGAGATTTTGTTTATCAATCACAACCTAAGAAACTTAGGCTACTTTGGGCACCAAACCTAACCTAAGCCATTTCAACTTTTTTAGGTTATTTAGATTAAATGAATTGATTAATCATCTTTTATTTCATTTGAAATTATAAATATTTCTTAACATTAAAATAGACTTAAAGTAATTTTAATATTAGTGATTTTCTTTCTTTGGGTATAAAGTTTAGAAGTTGATTAATTTTTATTTTAATTGATCAATTGATTAATTATAAATTTAACAAATTAGTTATTACTTAAAGGTTGATTGAATTTCATATTCTTAAACATTTTA
The DNA here is from genome assembly GCA_021442155.1 of Cymbidium sinense. Classification (NCBI taxonomy): domain Eukaryota; kingdom Viridiplantae; phylum Streptophyta; class Magnoliopsida; order Asparagales; family Orchidaceae; genus Cymbidium; species Cymbidium sinense. The sequence continues at coordinate 89,617,505 of CM038221.1, read as the reverse complement.
TTAATCCTTAAATGCATAATTAATTAAATTCTATAACTTCAGAGGGTTAAGAAATTTTTCTTAGGTTTTATGACATGAATAAAAATGTTTTGAGTTGGTTTTATATATTTTTATATATTTTTATTTATAATTTCATTTAAATTGCCTACAAATTAAAAATTCTATAACTTCAGATCTAGTAGGCCATTTAGCATTGAAACCTTTATGGAAAGTGTGTTTCCTTGCCTGTTTAAGTTCCCTAAATTTTCATATTAATCAGATATGTAATATAGTATTAATTAGGGTTTTAAGCATTTTAATAAAGCATAAATTAAGCCTAAATTAGATAGAATTAATTAGGGTTTTCAGTTTTCTCACATTCCCCTCAAGAAGATAAATCCATTAAGGGGTCATTTTGATGTTTTTGAGTTTTGGTTGATTTAATATGTCTTTTTTATAGTTTAGAATGATAAATTGAATTGAGTAATTCATTTTGTCCGTAATTAAGGTCTTTTGGGGGATTATGAGGTTTCAATGACTTTTAAGGATGTTTTAGGATTCATTGATGTTTATTATGATGATTTTGGCTAATTCCATAATTTTTTTATATTTTTCTTGATTTAATATTAACTTATACCATTAAATTAAGGGTTATGGTTTGAAAATTTTATATCTATGGATTTAATTTCTAGTAAATCTTGAGAATTTATCTAAGGTGTGTTTTAACCTTAATTTCAATTCCATAATTCAATTTGATTGTGTTTATGGTTTGAGTATAATTTGGGTTTGATTAATTTTTAATTAAACCCAAATTAATCCAAAACTACCCAATAAATATTGAATATTTTGGGTTTTATGGATTCTCCTCGCTGAGATGAATCCATAGATCTCTTATTTGCATTTTTTTTGTTGAGTATTTTATTTTCTATGATTTTAAAAAAAATTTAGGATTTTTTGTAATTTTAAAATATAGAATAGAAAAAATTCCATTTAAAATGGTACCATGTGATGCTAATGCGGTGTTAGTTTCCATGTGCTGTGGCACTATTGGACCAACTAGATCCTTATGGATCCAGTTCATAAGCATTAAAGAAGTAGGTTTATTTATGACCATTTTGATTGAACAGTGAGAATTTAATCTGCCATTTCTTAAGAGATTTAAATTCAATCGTGTGACAAGATCAGAGTCATCTGTTCCAAATAGAAGGAATAGATGATAGAGATTTTATCCCTATTTTCACTGAAGGGGATTGCATACCGTCTGCATTTCAAGGCCAATATTTGACAATTTGGGGAGGATTTCAATATGTTTTCAACTACAGAACAATCAAGACTCCATTTTGACCACATCTATGTGATTTGATCTCACTTAAAATAAAAATTTTTTCATAAAAGACTAAACCAAATTCTATAAGAGGTTGGGTTTTGGGCATACCTCACTAGCGTTGATCCTTGATGGTGGAAACTTTTTGAGTAGCTTCGTGAGAATGTGGCGAGGTTTTGGGTGTAAGGAATTGCATTGCCTCCTAGCCAATTACTCTATAGGCCAAGCTCCTTTTATTTATCGATGGCTTTGGTCAAAATCTAGCTTGCCAACAACATGGGAATTAAGGAAAGGGTGCTTTCTTCTTCATTTTGATATAGGAAGGTGTGAGAATGCTAAGAATGCCAAAAGAAGGTCTCTCTTCTCTTCTTTTACATGTGGCTGAGAGATTTCTTATGGGAGTTCAAATAAGAATTGTCCATGGTGATTTCCACCCTTGGAGGCTAGCTTCAAGAGGTGGTTAACTGATTAGGTTCACTCCAAATTAACTAGGATGAAGAGTGGAGGAGGAATGGAGTAAGTGCCTTTGATTACAAAGGATTTGTCTTCACGTTCCACATCACTATCTCATGGAATATTTCTTTTTCTTTTGGATTGACTTGAGACCTTTAAGTTCTCTTAAATTTGGCTACCAATCCTTTTAGACTCATCCTAAAATGTGTTTAGGTGTATTGCAATATGATTAGTGTTGGCTTAAGCTCACATGCTCACATTTGGTCCATTTGAGTTTAAATTCATTTGGATTAGGCTAAGCAAGAATATTGTTTATTATTCTTTCATTTAAATCAGTAATTAATTATTCAAATTATATTTCAGATGATTCATGGGTCAAACAAACTCATTTCAATTGGGTTTAGTTACAAACACTTTATGTTAGTTCACTTAAGCATTTGTTCCCTTGGTTTAGATTGATTTAATTCATTTGATGGATTTGATCTAGGTTTTGGCTTTAATTATATTTATTTAAGTATTTGGGATGATATAGACTAATTAATTTTATTGACTTAGTTTCTAAACCTCAAGAATTTGACTAATAAGTAGGGATCACATTGGCTTAATTCATATCCTGAGTAGTCTATAGAAATAAGAGCCCTCAATGATTTATTTTCACTCCTTAATTTATTTTATTTTAAGCTAAAAAAGGGCCTTCTATGACTTAAATCCTAATCTACTAAATTTCAGCTTAACTAAAAGGGGTATTAATGGCTTAATTCCAGCCTGAATAGCTTGAAAAGGAAAGTAGACATAATGACTTAATCCTATCCTAATTTCTTTAAAAGGAAGCATGCTAAGGGACTTACTCCTATATAATTAGCTTTTAAGAAGGGCCTTCAATGGATTAATTCTTTCTTGAATAGCTATAATAAGGAAAAGGGGCCTTAATGACTTAATTCTAAACCTCTAATTTTTAATTAGTAAGAAAGGGGTCTTGATGACTTAATCCTAACCATGTAGTCTATTAATAAGAAGGGGTCTTCAATGGCTTAATCCTATCCTTTTTTATCAATAAAAAAAAGAATGCCTAATATGGGACATACTTCTACTTGGTTAGCTATTAAGATGGGGCTTCATAGGCTTAATTTCAACTTAAATAGCTAAAAGAAAGAAAGTGTCTTAATGACTTTATCCTATCCTCAAATTTTGTTAATATGAAAAGGTTCTTAGTGACCTATTCCTAACTTAAATAGTCCATTTGATAAAAAAATGGGTATTAATGACTTAATCCAATCTTATCAATAGTAGGAATGGTGCCACGATTTAGTCTAAACTTATAAAATTCATAATAAGAGTGCCATAAATGGGCTTGCTCTCAATTTGTATGAATATAGAAATCATGTTCAAAAGGATTTATGAAATTTTGCAAAACATTAAGAGACATTGCATAAAATCCATAGATAAAAATGTAAATTTAAAAGAAATAATATTTGGTTCTAAATAGGTTACAAAGACAAAGATACTTTTATTGAACATCATTCGTAAACTAAAGTACATTTTATACATAATATTTCTTTAAGAAACATTCATTAATAAGTGACATTGGATGTTTGCCATTACAAGTTATCAACTGATAGGAACGTCCTTCATAGGCTTTCTCCACAACAAATGGTCCTTCCATGTTACCTCAAATTTGTTGCCTATCTTATGATGAGCTAAAATTGGCCTTCTAAAAACCAAGACCAAGTCTTTTGGGAGCCTCCCCGCACTTAAATAGTCAATGCATAAGGCAAGGCACATTTATTAGTTTGATTTTCTAATGACTTATCTTTTGGGAGCCTCCCCGCACTTAAATAGTCAATGAATGGATATCTCCAATCACATTTATCTGTACCTTCAGCTTGGGTAGCTACTCTTTGCATTTTTATTTTCCTATTCATATAATATAAATCTATAGGAGAAATAATTTGTTGATTTTGAACTTTGATAGATATAGATTCTTTTTCTAGACATATAATTTCTTTAGCAAGTTTATCCAAAGCATCTGCTATGCAATTATCTTTGCATGATATTCTGTATAGATTCACAAAAGGAATCTTTTTAAGCAATTTCATCATATACTAGTAATAACTAAATAGGTTTAGGTGCAAAACCATATAGATTCTACTTAGTTGGTTATTAACTTCTTTGGAATCCCTAAAGATTTTAATATTTTTAATATCCATCAGGATTGCTAACTCTAGTCTAGTTATAAGAGTCTCATATTTGGCTTCATTATTCATACAAGGCTTAGATAAATGATAGGAATACCATATTATACCTTTGTCTGGAGTAATAAAAACAAGTCTAATCCCTACCTTTTTAAGGATAGAAGAATTTAATTCTTTACTTTATTTTGACAATGCTATACCATCAAAGTACAGTCTCAAGTGCCATTAGGTTCATTCTTTAAAGTCATGATATGTTCATCTGAAAGATCATCATTTAAAGGATAACCCTTAGGTAGAGAATGCGCTACTAAAAAGTCAACTAGAACTTGACCTTTTACAGCACATAAAGGAATAAATGTGATCTCAAATTACAATAAAATCATAGACCAACATCCTAAACATCTACACAATGTCAGTCAGGTCATAAGATATTGCAAATTATTCACTCTTGAAATCAGATTTAGTTTATATGAATGCATATAATATCTTAGTTTTTGAGTGACAAAAACTAAAGCTAAACAATAGTTTTCAATAGATCTCCATTGGGATGAATCTACAACTTAGATAATAGAGGGCATTTTGTTTCCCTTCTTAATTAACTTAGGCTAACAACACTCCAAGATATTCATCTAATGCTATAGTATACAAAATTAATGGCTTTCCTAGAATTGGAGCTGCCAGGATAGAAGGATTCATCAAGTATTATTTTAAACTTTCAAATGCACTTTGGCATTTCTCATCCCAAATAAATTTGGGTTCTTTCTTCATCAGTACTATAAAAGACTAGCATTTTCTAGATAGGTTTGATATAAATCTTTTTAAAAATGCTAGATTTCACAATAATAATCTTAACTGTGTAAGACTTCTAGGTGATGATATTTTTATGATAGCTTTTATTTTTTCTAGATCAATTTCAACTTCATGGTTCCTCACAATAAATAAAAAAAATTTTTTTGGAGTTACTCCAAAAAAACCCTTCAAGCAGTTCATTTTTTAGTTTGTAACAGCGCAACCATTCAAAAATAATTTATAAGTCATATAAATGATTTTCATTTTCCTTACTTTTAATGACTACATCATCAATATAGCATTCAACTTGATTATAAATTAAGTCATTGAATATTCTAGTCATTGCTCTTGGATAAGTAGCCCCAGCATTTTTGAGACCAAATGACATTACCATGTAGTTGAATATCCTAATAGGAGTTTTGAACGTTGTATGCTTTTCATCCTCTAAGGTATCTATATTTGGTTTTATCCAGATGATCCATCCATGAATGAAAAGATCTCATGCAATGAAGGTATGTCTACCATACATTCTAGTATTGATAATCAAATTCATCTTTGGGATAAGCCTTATTCAAGTTTCTAAAATCTATGCAATAGCATATTGACAATTTTTTTCTTTACTAGGATAATGCTTGCTAACCAAGAAGAATACCATTTTTCTCATACAAAGCCAGTCGTAATTCAATTTTTTATTTATTTTAGTAATCACTTGTTGTTCAATCTCTAGATGCGAGCATCTAGAATCATGCTTTGCTGGAATTTCATCAAGTTTAATATCTAATTTATGAACTACACCAACCAATGATAAACTTGGCATTTCATCCTAATTTTATGTAAAGTACTCTTTATATTCTTAAAGCAAGTCAATCAACTCATCAAAATCTTTTGGACCTAAAAGTGAATTAATAAAAGTTGTCCTTGGGTCTTCCTAAGTTCTTAGGTTGATTTCCATTAATTCATCAATGGTAGATTTTACTTCAACTTGAAATTGTAGTGGCATATTTTGAATTAAGCAATCATCTAGATTATCCTATGTTTCAAAACAAAATCCCTTTAAAGGGTCAAATACATTTTGAAAGAGTTGATTAGATTTTATATGATTGCTTATAATTAAATAATGTTCATCATTATACAAAGGTCCAATGATACCAAACCCAATGTTAGGTTTGAGTTTCAAATTCTTATTTTTAGTATTCCATAATATTTCCATTCATTGAGCTATATCTTTAAGCCAAACATTAGGAATCAAATCATGTTTCATAGTTTTAAGATAGTTATGATACAAGTCGAATGAGAGTTCTATTATTTCATTGGAAAATGGATCTTCAAGCTTTACATCTCCTTTTAAGCTTGAAGATCTGGGTCTAATATAGAACTTTGACAACTTTCCAACTTCTCATGAAAGGTTAAGGGCTACTTTGACTTTGAATTGTAAGATTTTATTCTAAGAAAAAGGAGTTAATTAAGGTATTCACATACTTTTTCAATTTCTCTTAGGTAGATAGCTCAGGTTTGTTCTTTAATGCTTGTATTTGTTCTTGATTATTATTTGAATCTATTGAAATATCAAATTATATCAAGGCATCCTTTTGATTTCAATCTTCATCAGAGCTAGATTCCAAGTAAATTTGTATTGTTAGAGGTTCTTTTTCTTTCTCTTTTTTTTTTCATTTTCTTTTCCCTCCTTTTATTTTCTTTCTTCTTTTTCATTTGTCTAAATTTCTTCTTCTGTTTTCTTGGATACCTTAATAGTTCTTTATTTTATAGAATCAGACACTTACCTTTTGGGCATATAATAGGAAACATCTTCATAAAGCTCATTCTCATGAATAGAGAATGATTGCATATCACCTTTTATGGTGTATTCTACTCCATCTTTGGTGCACTTAATACATTGGTGGAGTGATGGAGAAACCATTCTATACTCATGAATCCATGGTCTTCCTAAGAGAGCATTAAAGTATGTCTTTGAGTCAATATTATGAAATTTTACTTTAGTTTTCAGTCCTTCTTTTTCCAATAGAGTGATTGAACCTAAAGTTTTCTCACCTATTTCATTGAAACCCCTTAATAATATTTTATTTGAACTTAACCTTTGTGTATCAATTCTCAAAAATGATGAACTCCTAGAGTTCATGATATTGATCGATGTGCTAGGTTCAACTAGAACTCTTGATAATATAATGTTCTCTACCTTAACAGAGATATAAATTGGCTGATTATGATCAGTGGTTCTTATGAGTAAATCTTTATCTGAGAAGGTAACCCTGGGGTCTTTTTGAAGTTGCAAGCCGCATCTAAGAAAGTTATTGCTAGCTGAGTTAGGTATATCTCCAAGCTGAGTAATTCTCGGAGTAATGATTTTCTCATTTCTTTAGATAGAACAAAGGTGTCATAAACACTGAGTCTAGCAGGAAGTTTCAGAAGATGGGCTAATAGTCGACCTTCGGAATAGGTGGCTTAGTTACTGGATCTCTATCTTTCTGTGGAGGTCTAGGGCAATGATTAACAATTTGTTTGCCTTTGTCTTTAAGAGGTGGTATGTGAGGTTGTAGGACCTTCCCAATATAGAGATTAACTTCAACAATATCTCTTAAGTTAGATGCAAGGGTCATGTCAACTTATTCCTCATCACTGATGTCATTTTCTAAAGATTGATTTGAATTTGAAAGTTCTACTTCAATATTCACAAGAGTGCCTTGCAAATCAGCCATAAAACTCTCACTCTCTGACCTGATTCACAAAGTACACCATATTTAGTATGAGAAGTTTCTTTTTTTATCTTTTTATTTTTCTTCATTAACAACATAATTACTAGAAACAATAAGAACATAAGAAATTCCATTAGAGGCATACTTTTTATTTATATTTTTAAAATAAGTACACAAAGATATAAGAGTATAATGCTTAGCCTTTATATCCTTATCATACAAATCCTCTTAGATACAATAGATATTTTTCTCTCACCACTCTCTCTAGACATATGGACATCTGATAATACTAAATGATAAGGAGGAACTAACTCTCATGACATTGGTAGATCAATCTAGATGATCTTCTTCTAGGTCTTCATTTGATCTTGCATAAAATTTTTAAATTTTTTCATCAAATATTTTTTTGAAGAATGGTATAAAGTAATATACCAAACATTTGAAAGAGAAGAACTAACAAAGGTGGAAGATTCACCTGTGATTACCTTAAAGGATCTTTGTCTAGGGTCCACCAAGTATTCCTTAGGAATTTTACCAAACCCTTATAATAATTTCTTTCAAGCCAATCCTTGAAAATGAAGCATTAAGCAATATCTCAATCTGGACATCTAATAATATTGAATGGGGTTGAGGAGGAACTAACTCTCGTGATGCCAAAAAATTGATCTAGATGATCTTCTTCTAGGTCTTCATTTGATCCTATATGGAATTTTAAAAAAAATTCAAAAAATGTTTTTTTAGAAAAATGGGATAAAGAAATATCCAAATCATTTGAAAAGAAGAACTAGAAGAGGTGGAAGATTCACCTATGATTACTTTAATGGATCCTTGTCTAGGGTCTACCAATGATTCCTTTGGAATTATCACCAAACCCTTCTTAGAATTTCTGTCAATCCAATCCTTGAAAGTGAAGTAGTCTTCAATGGTATGACCTAGCATATGATTATGTGGGAAATAATTTGAGTCATTCACTTTGCCAACTTCTTTTGGTCTCTTCAGATTAGGTAGCTTGAAATATGGCTTTCTCTTTAAAATTTTGAAAATGTTTCTCACTACATCTTTCTTGAAAGAATAAGTTTAGTTTATTCATTAATTAAAATGGTTAGTGGGAGCTTTCTTGGGTGGTGGTGGTAACTGCTGCTGTGATGGCCTATAAGGTGGTGGTTGCTCTGCTTGGACTTGAATTGGAACTTTTTCTCTATCCACTGCAAAGACAATACCTACCCTCTTTTTCAGTACTTTCTTAGGTTTTGTTATTTCTGTAATAGACTGATCTCTAAGGAATGACATCCTAGAAGCTTCTTCTTGTAAGCTAGAGGCTTTACTTAATAGTTTTTCAAAAAATTTAATAGTAAAGCCTTTCAATAAGAAGGCATCAAGGCCAAGGATATTTCATAGGAGTATGTTTATAATGTGTTGTTCTTGTAGTTGAGCCTTGCAATTGAGACTGAGAGGTCTCTATCTCAGGATATAATTAATGAGGGATTCACCTGGCTTTTATTTTTCAAAGACTATGTCCTATAGTGATGTGGTGTTGTCTACCAATGAATCATTTTACAAACATATTTTTTACTTCAGTGAAATAGTGCAATGAACCACTTAGTATCTCTACATATCAATCAAAGGCAACCCCAATCAAGCTACTGCTAAACTACCTAACCAATAGGGCATCAATCCCTCTGGCTTCATAGCAACTTGCCCAAAAATGTGCCAAATGATGTTTGGGATTGCTTATTCCATCAAAAACTTTGAAAGGAGGCACAAATGTCTTTGAATATGGTACAAGATCATATTCCTCAAGGTATGGTCTACCCTTTGGAATAAGTCATACTATGGGATTGAGCCAAAGCTTCCTTTACTTGTTAATCCAATAAAGACTTTAAGTTAGTTGTGGGGGATATATCATCTCTTATTTTAGGTTATTTGTGATACTCTCCTAAACTAAGCTTTGTCTCATCTATCAGATCTTCTGGTCTCTTTAAAGAATGTGGTTGAGAATAGCTGGGAGTTTGACTTTGGATGGTAATCATCTAGTCTATCTTATTTTCATCCTTAAAATTTAATCTTTCTTTGTCTATAAATGAAGGATTAACTACTAAGTAGGATCAAATAGAGGACCCTCATGTGTTTTTTCTTGCTCATTTTTAGATGCCCTTGCATCTACTATTAAAACATGTGTTATGGGTAGCCTACGGTCATCATCAAACAAGTCACCCTTATCTAAATCAAAACTATCTTCTACCCTATTTATGTTTTATTTTTCTTCATCCTCTTTTGTAAGATGAAGTGGAACACCATTTCTATTAAGGGTAGCTTGATTTTTCTTTACATCCATGGGTTTCACTTCAGATATCTTTCTTTCATGATTCCCCTGGATGGTGCAAACTTTCTTTATAGATATAGTGACTCCCAAACTAAGGTGTTTCTCATCTTTAATCTCTCTATTATAAGGAGATAGATAAAGTGACTTTATCTCTCTACTAGAGGTATAAAATGATCATGACTATTCAGTTCAAGGCCTAAGCAAAGGTGATGAAGGCCTTTCTTCAATAAGCTAGATGACATGTGTTTTTTCTTACTGTGATGGTGAGTGAATTTTTGTCTTAGAGCTTTCTAAGCATAAACTTTGTTAGTTTCCTTTCTAAGGATAATCTTATCTCTCCTCAAACTAGCTGATTCACCCCAATGTCTGGTTAGGGACCTCCTCAGGTGGTGATACCGATCTAACATAATATGCATGGGTTATAAGATCTTCTTCTATTAGGGAAGACCATATTTTCCTTTCATCTACTTTGAATGGTCATAATTATCCATAAGACTTCTCTTTATAGTTCTATAAAACTTGTCCCTTCATAATCCTATGTAACTCTTCTTTAATGTAAGAAGAAGACCGAAGAATTTTACGAAGGATCTTGTATATTCTACCATTAGCTTCCCTACTTATCAATCTAAAGTTTTGTATATTTTCATATGAAAAGGGGATGATGTGGATAACTCATAATCCTAGATACATCCTCCTCTCCCTTGGCTATAGAATGAGGGTGGAATCTGCTTTGCCCTAAGAGAGGGGAACTATCCGGAAGGATATAACCCTTCCTCACCCTAGTTTTTTCAATCTCTATCATTTTCTTCTATTTCATCTCCCTACCTGCTAAGTTTTCCACCTTCGTTTTTCATTTGACTTGTAGTCATCAATGTAAGCTTAAGAGTGAAACTTATTTCAAAAGTACTAGGAAAGAAAAAAAATTAGGTGTCTCTACAACAGGCAATTTTACTTTCTTCAACATAAGGTTTGTTTGAATTTCTTTAGAGGCCTCCATGGTCTTCTCCCTGAAATGGCAAGAGTACTATGGGACACTCTAGAGAACTATAGACATGCTTCTTATCCTAAATAGTCAGATAACTAATTGGAGCAAGAGTCACTCCATTAGTGGTAATATTCAAATCTTCAAAACCAGCTCCAAACTTGATAATAGAGCCTTCAGGTATTCTGCATCTATCCACAGAAAACCTAACCCTAGATATAGCTGTGAAAATAAGCTATCCAACCAATTTATATTTTCAAACAAGAAATTTTAATCAAATTATAATGAGCTTTTAATTAACATAATGCAGTCAAAAGAAAATAACTTTTGACCCATTAGAAAAATTCAACAATTTTTATTATGATAGGAGTTTCTTTTTTAAATGAAGAATTTTATTTTTAAAAATGTAGGAGTTATAGAACTCTCTTATTTTATTTCAAAAAATAAGGAAGTTTGATACTCCATTTAGTGGATGTTGCATATACTCTACCAAGAATGAAATGGAGAGATACCCAATAGAACAAAAAAAAGATCCTAACCCATGAAATACACAAGTATAATGCTGATGTATAGAAATAGAAGTCTATTTCTAAAGTTGGAGAGTGAAACCTTACTTAGTAGAGTCTCTAGAAAAATATAGTGGGAAATTTTATTTGGAACACTACATAGATCTTAGGGGTACTTATTTAAGTAATAAAATACATAATTAAGAGATAAATATATCATCTCAAAAGATAATCATATTACCCTAGAATGGATTCAATTACTTAATAAAGACTTCTAAGGCTGATGAGTCTTCAAAAAATTGGAGATTTTTCTCCTAAACTACATGTAGAGGAAGAACAAGGTTTATTTTATTACAAAGTTCATAGTTCCCTATAAGAGCAAGCCCATATAGTTAATTACATCTTAGGAATGAATGATCTCTTCCTAAGAATACTCTTAATTAAAGAAATTGATTTTTATTTCTATGAATTTCAAAGCTTGTCTTAAAAGGATGGTGTTTTAAAAATTCAATAAGGACCACTTTAAAAGGGGAAGAGTTCTTTTCAGAAGCTAATTAGGAATAAGTAGTAAATGCTTTCAAATACTGCGAAGCTCAGTAAGCACTTCAACTATCCTATTATTAGGTTTTATAAAATTGGAATAGAATTTATTATCATTTGAATTGATATTTTATTAGAAATCTAAAATTTAGATTCTACTAACACAAGGCTATAGAATTGCCTAGTGATTGAAGACATATTCCAATAGGATGTTGTGTTGTTTTTTATTTATTTCTAAACTCTTGAGGGAATTTGAAAAATAAAATTTTGAGCATGTTGGGACACTACGTAGATCTGTAGATGTTCTCATCAGGGTGATCAGGTGCGACATTGAGGAATGATGTACTATCTCGAGAGACAGAAGTCACCATCCTACAATAGACCTAATCACCTAATGAGGTTTCCTGAGGACAATGGGTTTTCGAATGTATCAAAGATCTTTGCCCTAGTTTACATGGAAAAGTAAAGTAGGGTTTATTTTTAATTGGGTTCATTACGTTCTCTATGGAGGCAAGCCCCCGTAGTTAATTAAACCTTAAGAAATGAGATTCTTTAAGAATACTCTCACTTAAGGTAAATGATCATTGTCTTTAAAGATTTTAAAGATAGGACTATTAGTAAATTAGTTATTTTTGGAAAATCAAGTGGGATTGATCAAAAGGAGAGAGTTATTACTGAAACCAAAGAGAGATGAGTAGGGGCTGCTCATGATACTAAAAATCCTAGTGAGCATCCCAAACTATCCTATGGTAGGGCTTTATATTTTTTAAATTTGAGGAGGATTATATGTTTGAGTTGAATTTTTATTAAAAATCTTGGGCTTACAATTCCATAATTCAAGATCATAGAAATGCCTAAGAGGTGAGGATTTATGCTTATAGCCTGCAAAGGAAAACAACAACCTCATATCCTAAATCTAGGGAGCTTTAGCGAGGGCCAAGGCACAACATAAATTTAAGGCATAAAATGGGTACATGGTTGATCTCCACAAGAGAGAATAAACAACCCGATTGTTGGACTTACTGCTTGGGGGTGGCCACCAACTAACTCCTCCTATGATTTTAAATATATGTAGGAAAGTCTTATGCTTCGCAAGCTAGATAGGTTGTTGTTTATTTAGATAGGAGACTAAATCCTTAAACACACTCCCTAAGTGACTAGATCATGAAAGGCATGAATAAATGACTTAATCTAATGCAAATTTTGTTAAGTTTTATTTTCATTTTTGAACAATTTATTTGGCACAAATAATAAGATTTCATACCTAATGCATGAAAAATTGGTTATGGGCCAAAATCAACAAGAAGGACGTGTGTTTCCACCATGGTTCTAAAAGGTCAAGCATTTTCTCTGGCAAAGGTAGAAGCCCTCCATTAGCAAGAGTGAAGCAATATGATTTTTATGCATGATGTGAGACATACAACATCCAACTAAGGGGTTGTTAAATCTTTTATTATCTTAATTTATATCTTAGGCTTTAGGTGAGGATATGAGTTGTTAATATTTAATTTTGAGTTGATTAATTGATAGAAATTTATTTTTTCCTAAGAGTTTAATCGCATCTAGGCCATTCATCAATCAATGAAGAAACTAAGAAATGATGTCATTTCTAATGCACAAGCTAAACAAACATTAAACAATTTTATAAAGCTAGTGCAAAAGAATAAGAGGCTGATGTGGTCAAGTACCACCACACAACCCAAAAAAGAAAGTGGGTATCCAAGCTCTACCCTTATACAACCAGGATTACAAATTAATAATTACAATAAAAAAGGAATTCATGTTATGGGGGTCTTCATTCTTCAGTTCTTCATTTCTTTCTTTCTTTCTTTCTTCATTTGGACTTGGGACGTAGTTTGCTCTAATGCCTCACATGGTACATAACACATGGTCTTATGACCAATGTTCACCTTAATTCCCTCCATAACATTCATTCCAAATCTCAATTGCAAAATTTACATTAAAATGGGAAAGATAAATCTAACTAAACTTGCAAAATAGAGATTAGCTAAACATACTACACAATCCAAGAAATTATAAGAATAATTTGGACCTAGCACACACACATGAGTAACCAAGCCCACCTATCCTAATTCAGATTATGCTTAGGGGTATAAGCAAACTGCACAGCAAAGCATTTTTATATTTTTATATTATAGTGCCCTGATTATGCTTAGGGGTATCAGCAACCAGATTTTTCTTTAGTGAATATTTTATTATGTTTTAATTAACCCTAAGTTTAGATTTTCTCTAAATAAATCTATTCAATAAGAATGACATCTTAGGATTAGTCAAGGTGAATTACTATCACATAACACACAACCATTTATTTCTTTCCATCATGTATATCATGCATATGAATAATCCTAAGCATGTCTATACATGCATTGAAAATCTTAGCACACCTTAATGATGAATGCAAAGAGATGTTGTTTAAGAAAATTTGGATATTCCATGAATGCATGTTTTTATTAAATAGAAAAGAGGGTCTCTTTTATCCATTAATCAAATGCACATCTACATGTATAAAAGATAAGTGAGTATGACGCCATTATTTTCTACACTAGGGGTGTAAGGTACAAGAACTTCTTGGGGCTACTTAAAGCCTCGCAACCCCGGGATGTACATACTAATATACCACTTTTCTTAAATACATGTAAATATACAAAAGTAAACAAATGGATGAAGAATCATGCAAAAGATTTTTGTGTTTATTTGATTTGTGTAATTTACATGTGTAAATGTGAAGATCCTTCTTAAGTCATAGCATAGAAGTGTATAGGAATATTTAAGCAATTGTTATGTTCTTTTCAAATGAATTATACACTTTGCAAATCTTATTCAAATCCATGTAAAGAGAAGAGAAGATAATCACATAAAACACATCTTATGCTTGTTGACCTCACTTTTGGAGTGAGCTTTCAACTTCTTCATCTTAGACATAGGACTCCGCTTAGACATTAAGAGTTCCTTAGTTTTAAGATACTTCTAGTGATTAGGTGAACACTTAATGTAACCCTAGAGACTTAGAAGAGTTAGCCATAGGAAGAGGTTATGTCATAGGGGTGTTAGGAAAACTTTCCTACCCTATAACTTGAACCAAATCCTTACTTCTTTCTTTTAGTCAAACTCCAAATTCAAATCAACTTCAAATTCAAATCAACTTCAAATCCAAATCAACTTCAAACTCAAATCAACTTCAAATCCAAATCAGCTTCAAATCCAAATCAACCTCAAACTCAAATCAATTCAATCCTTTGGACTTTCTCTTCAAAAAATCAATCCTTCAATCATAAAACCAAATTCAATCATAAACTTTAATCATCAAATCAAACCAAATCAAACCCATGTTCATCCTTTGAACTTGAAATTATCAAATGAATCAAAACCCATTTGAGTCCAAATCACTTGCAATTTGATTTCTATTTCAATCATAAGTCCATATGTGAGTTCAACCAAACTTGAATCAAGCCTTGATCAAGCCAATTGACCAACTTAGGCTCACTTGACCCAAAGTGACCTAAAATACCTTTTTGAGCCAAATTCTAATCCTACCCAAATTGGATTAAACTAAGCTAATCTAAGCCTCACATTGTGAGTAACAATCATCATAAGATGATCAATCACTCAAACTGGGTCAAACCAAGTCAAACCTAACCTTTGACCAAGTCAACACTTACCCTAATTGAACATAAGACTAGCCAAAATCCACCATTGGCCAAATTGATTGAAACCATTGATCAAAACCAATCCATGATCAATGATTGAATTTGACCAAGTCATCATTTGAGCCAAACCTAGCCCAATTGGCCACTTGACCCAAATTGACCCAAGTTGACCTAAAAAGTCAAAATGTGTCAAATCTTGATCTAAGACAAATTGATTGCAACCAATGATTCATTCTAAATCACTTGTTGAACTTGACCAAAGCCTCAATTGGCCAACTAGACCTAACCTAGCCAAATTAACAATGAACCCAACTTGACCTAAAAGGTCAAATCAACTTGAAACTTAACTAACCAAAATTGATTAAAATCAAAGCTTGAAAACATTTCAAATGATGAACCAAGCCTAAACCAACCCATGACCTAACCAAATTGGGTCAAATTAATCAAATTGGCCAACTTGACCCATTTGACCTAAGTGAACTCAAATGAACCAAAATCAAATATAAATAAAATTAAACCAAACCAATGATAGCAAATCACTCCAAATGATCATTTGAACTTGAGCCATCCCATGGTTTGACCTAATTTGACCAACTGGTCAACTTGACCCAAGTTGACCCATTTTGACCTAGATGGATTAACTTGAGCAAAATCGTATCAAATAAACTCCAAATTCATTGAAAATTGGTGCAACCCATTTTTCAATCATTTCAAATCTGCCTAAATCAAAATCAAATCCAAATGACCATTTTAGCCTTAGGTCAAAGGTTTACCTATGGCCAAATTCACTTGGAATTTGGTCAAATCCTTTTCATGGCTACTTGGCATCCTCCTAGTGGACTATTTGGACACCAAGAGAGGTGGTACACATGACCCAATGAGTTTGGATCAGCCATGACCCAACCCAAGGCCAAACCAACCCCTCTTATCAAATTTCTCCACTTGGATCACCTCCCACACTCATTTTAACCCATGTGCACCTCCACACTTCCACGCCTTTGCCAAAACCGAACCACATGGTGCTTCTAATAGCTTGAAAAACCCATTCAATCAGGGAAATCTAATAAAAATGGAAAGGAAAGCTTTGGCCATTCGATCCAAGTAGGGGGAGATATACTCCCCCTAATTTTCACTCAAACCACCTTCCTGGCATTCGATTGAGCTCAGAGGATCAAAGGTAAGCTTCTCCAAGCTTCTCCGCATTCTCAAGCTCATTCCAATTTCCCTCTCTCGATTTTGGTTAAGTCAAAAATAAGGGATGTGGGAGAAAATTCCACTTTGCTTAATTCTCAATCAAACTCTAATTGCTCTTGCAAGCACCATGAAGGCACCAAGTTGAGCATACCCAAAACCTTTCCCAAGTTTCCAAGCCACGAGAAGGGGGAGTTTGATCGAAGCTATAAGCCATTGAAGCAAGCTTTGGTCAATCAGAAGATCCACTGCATATTGAACCTTGAAACTTTCAATAAGGCTTCGTCTCCACTAGACAAAGCTACCTCAATCGTTGGAAGCACTGGTGATAGCCTCCGACGAGGTATGTCTCAAAACTGAGCTTAAGTAGAAAAGTCTTTGGTCCTTTCTGAAAGGATTTGTAATTCCATTAAATTTTATCATTGGATGTTCTTCTCCTTGATTCTAGATGGTGTGGGTTGAATCCCAGCCTTATTCAAGCTCAAGTGAGCTCGATTAAGCCATGGAGGATGGACGGTCTCCGTCAGCCACAGGCAAAGGCAGGGATGAATCATGGGCCATCCATCTTGCGTGTTTTGGATGGACAGCCCTGTATAAAACATGCTAGATCCTCTAATTTACCCCTTTAAAACCATGGGTTTGATCTTGACCATCCGATCCATGATGACGGGTGTACAACCGTACCGACAGAATCGATTTGACAACTCAAATAACCAATCCTATCACACCATGTGGAAAGCGCATGCCACATCAACAGTCCACGTGGTGCCGATGAGATTAGTTAATTAATTAGGGCTATTTGATTATTCCTTAATCCCTGAAATTTCCTAAAATCATAATTAAATGTAGAAAAATAAAAAAAAATACAAACTCAAGTTTATTGTAATGATAATTCAATGAGGAATAATATAAAATTATATTTATTGATTTTAAATAGTGAATTCTCCTTAATTAGGGTTTAATTAAAAATTTAATAACCTTAATTACTCCTTAATTATTTTATTAAATAATTCTAAATTTCTTAGATATATTTAGTGGGATGACCTCTGCCTCCCCTAATTTTCTTGGAATTTATTAATGAATTAATTAGGAAAATTAATTAATGAATCCCTAATCACCCTCTTAATGTAATTAAGAGTAATTAAGCATGTGAACAGTGGCTTAATCATTTAATTGAGATAATTAAACATTATTTAGGTAAGTAGGAGGTTTATGGAATGGGTTTGGGGTATTTTACCTAAGCTATTCTGTAAACCCCTTTCTTCCTTAATCCAAATATAATTATGAATGAATCCACTAATGATCTCCTTGATTAGCTTAATCAAACTTTCAAAATCAATCTAAACTTAATGAATCCTTTGTTGGGTAGATCCTTAGGTGTTCAAAAGCCTAAAGTAAATTTAAGGAAATCATTTCCAACCCACATGTGTGGGAAGGTTATGAAAGTAGTTAATTAAACCCTTTAGCTTAATTAATCAATAATTGTGAGCCAATTGCATTAGACACCTTTCTTTCTTAGGTGTATTGCTGATTCAATTTCCATGTGGTTGCATATCATATATTAGCTCATAATTGTTAGGTTAATTATATAGTGGTGTGTAATAATGGACTTAATTTACACCTTAACCTAAACAAAATATAAAATCAACTTAATGGTTTTAAAAATTAAATTAAATCAATTCACACATGGGGGAAATGAGCTAAGACCATCAAACCTTTTCATATTTATTAAATCAAATCAAACTCAAAATAAAAAAAATAAAAATCTCTTTAAAGAATTTTGATTCACTTTAAATGATCTTATTTCATAGGATTGTCTTTAGGAATTAATTAGGGTGAATGAAGTTACATTCATACATCACTTTATTTCTTTCCAAGCATGCTAAATATTGTGTGTCATATGAAAATCATGTATTCATATCCTTTAAAAAAATCAAAATAAATGAAATATTTCCTTTATGTCAAATTACATGTTTTGACTAAAGTAAGAATATGAGTGGCTATTACCACTATTAAATAAAAATTATTTTTAAAACTTATAAATCAATGATTATAAATGATGGTATGCTACTTATAAATACTTATAGGCTTGCATGTGAATATAGCATATAAAATGTGTTATGTGATTTTCTTCTCTTTTCTTAGCATAGGTTTGTATAGGATTTGCAAAGTGTATAGTTCATTTGAAAAGAACATAACACTTGCTTAAATTATTCTTATGCACTTCTGTACTATGACTTAAGAAGGATCTCCACATTACACATAAATTAAACAACCAAAATCAAACAAACAAACAAAAACTTTTTATAAGATTCTTAATCCATTTATTTTATTTTTGTACATTCACATGTATTTAAGAGAAGTGGATATTAGTCTAGACATCCCAGGGTTGCGAGACATTAAGTAGCCCTAAGATGGTCTTGTACCTTATACCCTTGGCGTAGAAAATAATGGCACCGTACTCACTTATGTCTTTCATACTTATAAATGTGCATTTGATTAATGGATAAAAGAATCTCTCTCTTTTCTACTTAACAAAATCATGCATCATAAAACATCCAAATTTTCTTAAGCAACATCTCTTTGCATTCATCAATAAGGTGTACTAAGATTTACATTTCAATGTATAGATATACTTAAGATTTATTCATATGCATGATATATATGTTAGAAAGAAATAAATGGTTGTCTATTTTGTGATAATAATAAACCTTAATTAATCTTAAAATGCCTTTCTTATTGAATAGGTTTATTTAGAGCAAATCTAAACTTAGGATTAATTAAAAGACATATTAAAATATTTGCAAAAGAAAAATAATTAATGAATCTACCTTAGAAATTACTTAAGGTAGGGAGGAAAGAGAAGTTATCTTCTCTTTTCTTCTCTTTACAACACTTCGTAATTAAATGTAAGTTCATTCAAACTCAATCAAATCATAAAAAAAATCAACAAAATCAACTAAATCACTTAAATGAAACCACCCTCTAAGTTGAATCTTTCATACTTATAAAACTCCAACCTTAAAGCCTAGCTAATACATGCCACACAAGCCTTAAATGACACACACATTAGGTTTAGTCACCATTTCTAGCTCTATGTTAGGGTAGTGTATGGTTTGATGCTTGATTTTGTTTTATAATGTAATATTTTATACCGGATGTTAGGGTGCATGTGTTTAGACCGGATGATAAGATGATATTAGTCTAATCATTATCTTCTATAGGAGATTGTACTTAAGGAGTGTTGTAATAAAAATAATAAATGCTTTTGTTATGTAGGTTACTTATACCCCTAAGCATAATCCAGGTGGACTTGGTTATCCATGTGTGGGGTGCTAAGTCCAATTTATTCTTATAATTGCTTGGGATTGTGTGGTATGTTCAGCTAATCCCTATTTTGCAAGTTTCAGTTATATTTACTCTTTCCCTTTTCCATGTAATTTTGAAATTAAGATTTGGAATGAAAGTTATGGGGGATTTGGATGAACATTAATCATAAGACTATGTCTTATATACCATATAAAGCTTTGGAGCAACCACATCCCAACCAACCAAAAGAAAGAAAGAAAGAAAGAAAGAAGAAAGAAAGAAATAAAGAAAACAAGAATGAAGACCCCCATAACATGAATTCTTTCTAAATTGTAATTAATTCATTTATAATCTGAGTTGTATTAGGGTAGAGCTCATCCACCCATATTTCTTTTTGGGTTGTGCGGTGGTACCCAACCACAAAGGCTTCTTATTCTTTTGCGCTAGCTTTATAAATTCTTTAATGTTTGTTTAGCTTGGGCATTAAGATGGAATGTTTTTCCTAGTTTCTTCCTTGCTTTGATGAATGGCCTGGATGCGATTAGACTCCTGGAGAAAAATAAATTTTCTATCCAATTAATCAACTCAAAATTAAAAATTAACAATTCATAACCTCACGTAAAGCATAGGTTATAAATCAAGATAATAAAAGATTTAGCAACTCTTTAGCTGGATGTTGTATGCCTCACATCATGCATAAAAAGCATCTTATTTCACTCTTATTAATGGAGGGCTTCCATCTTTGCTAGGGAACTTAGCTTGACCTTTGAGAGCCATGGTGAAAACACACCTCCTTCTTGCTGATTTTGGCCTATAACTAATTTTTCATGCATTAGGCATATGAATCTCATAGCTTATGTCAAATGAGTTATCAAAAAATAAAAATAAAATATAACAAAAATTTTCATTAAATTAAAGTCATTATTCATGCCCTACATGATCTATTCTCTTAGAGAGCGTGTTTAAGGACTTAGTCTTTTTCTAAACAAATAATAACCTAGCTATCTTGCAAAAGCACATGACTTACCTACATGAATTTAAAATCATAGAAGGAGTTAGTTAGTAGCCACCCCCAGGCAGTTGTAAGTCCAATAGTCAGGTGGTTTATCCTCTCTTGTGGAGGTAAACCAAATACTCATTTTTGTCTTAGATTTAGGTCATGCTTTGGATCTTGCCAAAGCTCCATAGATTTAGGTTCAGAGGTTATTGTTTCTTTTCATGGGCTACAAGCATAAATCCTCACCTCTTAGACATTTCTATGATCTTGTGTTGTGGAAATTTAAGCCCTAGATTTTATATAAAAATTCAACTCAAACAATTAACTCTTCTCAAATTTCAAAAATATAATGCCCAACCATATGATAGTTTAGGATGCTCACTAGGTTTCCTAGCATCATGAGCATCCCTTACTTATCTCCTTTTGGTTTCAATAATAACTCCCTCTTTTTGATCAATCCCACTTGATCTTCCAAAAAAAAAAAACCAATTTGTTGATAATCTTATCTTTGAAATCTTTGGAGACAATGATCGTTTACCTTAATCAAAAGTACTCTTAAGGAATCTCATTCCTTAAGATGTAATAAACTATGGGGGCTTGCCTCCATAGGGAACTTAACAACCTGGTCTAAAATAAACCATACTTTACCTTTTCATGTAAAGGAGGAGAAAAGTCTCTGGTACTTCCGAAGACCCATTGTCCATAGGAGTCCTCATTAGGTGATTAGGTCCATTGTAGGATGGTGACTTCTATCTCTTGAGATAGTACATCATTCCTCAATGTCATACCCAATCACCCTAATAAAAATATCTGTGGATCTACATGGTGTTCAATGAGAACATTTTTTTTATTCATTTATATTTTTCAAAAAGATAGATGAATATGAAAATAAAAAAATTTCACCACAATGCTATAATCACATGCAAGCTTATAAGTACTTATAAGTAGTATCACTTCATTTATAATCTTTGATTTATATATTTTGAAAATAAGTTTTGGTTTAATAGTGATAATAGCCATTCATATTCTTACTTTAGCCAAAACATGCAATTTGACATAAAAGAAACATTTTATTTTTATTAATTTTTCAAAAGATATGAATTCATGTTTTCATATGGCAAACAATATTTAGCATGCTTGGAAAGAAATAAAGCGATGTAATCATATGACTTCATTCACTCTAATTAATTCCTAAAGATAATCCAATGAAATAAGATCATTTAAAGTAAATCAAAATTCTTTAAAGAAAATTTTATTTTTTTATTTGATTTGACTTAGAAAATGTGCAAAGAGTTTGTTGGTCCTAACCCATTTCTCCCATGTGTGAATCAATTTAGTTTAATTTTTAGAATAATTAGATTGATTTTATGTTTTGTTTAGATTAAGGTGTGAATTAAATCTATTAATTACCCCTTACCTGCACCACTTTAACATAATTAACCAAACAATTATGGGCCAACATATAATATGCAACCACATGAAATTTAAATCAGCAATGCACCTAAGAAATAAAGGGGCCTAATGCAATTGGCTCAAATTATTGATTAATTAAGCTAAAGGGTTTTCATTAAGTACTTTCATAACCTTCTCACACATGTGAGTTGTATATGATTTTCTCAAACTTACCTTAGGCTTTTGAACACCTAAGGATCTACCCAGTAAGAGATTGATTAACTCAGATTAATTTTGAAAGTTTGATTAGACTAATTAAATAGATCATTAGTGGATTAATCCTTAATTATATTTGGATTAAGAAAGAAAGGGGGTTTAGGGAATAACTTAAGGAAAATATCCCAAACCCATTCCATAAACCTCCCCTTACTTAAAAAATGTATAATCATTTCAATTATGGGATTAAATCACTGTTCATATGCTTAATTACTCTTAATTACATTAAGGGGTGATTAGGGGGTTCATTAATTAATTACCCCAATTAGCTCATTAATAAATTCCAAGAAAATTAAGGGAGACGAAAGTCATCCCACTAAACATGTTTGAGAAATTTGGAATTAATTAATTAAGTAATTAGGGAGTAATTGAGGTGATTAAAATTTTAATTTAACCTTAATTAAGAAAAATTCATTGTTTAAAATCAATTAGAAATAATTTTATTAGATTCCCCTCTGAAATACCTTTAAAATGATCCCTCATTTTTATTTATTTGGATTTTTATATATTTAATTATGATTTTATAAAGTTTCTATGATTAATGGATAATTAGAATAGCCTAATTAATTAACTAATCTCATCGGTGCCACGTGGACCGCTAACACGGCTTTCCATGTGGTGCGATGGGATTGGTTATTTAAGTTATCACATCATGCGTCGCATCAGTTGGCATCGCAATGCACTTTCCCCTAGGCCGTATGATCAAGGATCAGATCGCCAGGATAAATCTAATGGTTCTAAAGAGTTTTAATCAGTGGATCTAAGCGATTTAATTAGGGTTGTCCATCAAAAACACGTGGGATGGATGGCTCATGATTCATCCTTGACTAAGCTGCGGGAGATGGAGGCCGTCCATCCTCCACTGCTTGATCCGAGCTCACTTAAGCTTAAATTAGGCTAGGATTTACCCTACACCATCAAGAGGTATAGGGAAGAATATCCAATTGCTAGAATCTAATGGGATTTCAATTCCCTTCATAAAGGACCAAGAGAATTTTAAGGGAGGATTGATTTTGAGCAATACCTTGCTGGAGGCTATCATTGGTGCTTCCAATGGAGGAGGTAGCTTCATCTACCAGATACGAAGCCCTATTGAAAGAATCAAGCCTTGAATTGAAGTGGATGTCCTGGTTGATCAAGCTCCCCTTCAATGGAAATCAGCTTCGATCGAAATCCCTCTTCCCATGGATTGGATGCTTGGGAAACACCTTGTGTGAGCTCAACTAGATCCCTTGATGGTGTTTGCAATGTGGACTTAGGTTTGGTGGAGAATTGAGTAATTTGGAATTTCCTTAGACTTCCCCTATTTTAGCTTTAAAGAAAATAGAGAAGGAGAAATTCAGATGGCTTGGAAAGGGCTTTGGGAAACTTGGAGGAGCTTGGTTTTGATCTTTAGATCTCAATCAAATGCAATGTCTCTGGTTTGAGTTGGAATGAGGGGGAGTATATCTCCCCCTACTTGGATCGGATGATCGAGAAGAGCTTTGCTATTTTTATTCAATTGCTCTAATTGATTAGTTTGGTTTGGCTGTTAGGCAATAAATGTCATTCATTTTTGGTAGAGGAGTGGGAGATAGGGAGTGCACATGTGCTAGGTGAGTGTAAGAGGTGATCTAAGTGTCCAATTTGCATTAGAGGGGTCAGTTTAGCTTTGGGTTGGGTCATGGCTGACCAAAACCCATTGGATCATGTTCACCGCCCTCCTTAGTGTCCAAATGGACCACTAGGAAGATGCCAAGTGGTCATGAGAAGGAATTGACCAAATTCCATGTGAATTTGGCCATAGGATACTCTTTGACCAAAGGGTAAAATGGTCATTTGGCATTGATTTTTATTTGGGCAGATTTGAAATGATTCAAAAGTTGGTTGGGCCAAATTTCAAGTGATTTGGAGTTCATTTGGATTGAATTAGTTCAATTTAACCAATTTATGTTAAGTTGGGTCAATTTGGGTTAGGTTGACCAATTGGTCAAAGTGGGTCAAACCATGAGTTAGGTCAAGTTCAAATGATCATTTGGAGCTTATGGGTATCACTGGTTTGGTTCAATTTGGTTTATATTTGGTTTTGGATCATTTAGGTTCATTTAGGTTAAATAGGTCAGGTTGACCAATTTGACCCATTTGATCCAATTGAGTTAGGTCATAAGTTGGTTTTTGGCTTGGTTAATCATTTGAAATGTTTTGCAAGATTTAGTTTCAATAAATTTTGGTTTTGTTTGCTTTCAAGTTGATTTTACCTTTTAGGTCAAGTTACGTTCATGGACAATTGGGCTAGGTTGGGTCTAGTTGGCAAATTGAAGCTTTGGTCAAGTTCAATAAGTGATTTAGAATGAATTTGACCAATTTGTGGCTTAGATCAAGATTTGACCTATTTTGATTTTTTAGGTCAACTTGGGTCAACTTCGGTCTAGTGGCCAATTGAGCTAGGTTTGGCTCGAATGATGACTTGGTCAAGTTCAATCATTGATTATGGATTGGTTTAGATCAACAGTTTCAATCAATTTGGCCTATAGTTGATTTTGGCTAGTTTGGGTTCCATTTGGACTAAGTGTTGACTTGGTCAAAGGCTAGGTTTGAATTGGTTTGACCCAATTTAAGTGATTGATCATCCTAGGATGATTGTTGCTCATAATGTGAGCCTTAGATAGGCTTAGTTCAATCCAATTTGGGTTGGATTAGAATTTGGCTCAAAAAGGTCCTTTAGGTCACTTTGGATCAAGTGAGCCTAAGTGGGTCAATTGGCTTGATCAAGGCTTGATTCAAGTTTAGTTGAACTCACATATGTACTAATGATGAAATATAAAACCAATTGGAAGTGATTTGGAGTCAAATGGGTTTTGATTCATTTGACAATTTCATTTTCAAAAGGATGAACATAGGTTTGATTTGGGTTGGTTTATTTTGGTTTGATGACTGAAGTTTATATTTATATTTGGTTTGTGATTGAAGGATGATTGTTCAAAGAAAAAAATCCAATGGTTTGGATTGATTTGAGGATGATTTGGCTAAGTTCAAGAATTTGACTTGAAAGAGTATGAGTTGGATTTATGTTGAGTTTGGATTTGAGTTTTGAATTTGGTTTTGGTTATTTGAATTTATATTTCATTTATATTTATGAATATAAATGAGAATATAAATGGGTTATAAAAAAATCTTTTGAATTTGGTTTGATTTGAATTTGATTTGAGCTAAGCCATAAGATGAAATAAAAGAACTTAGGAAGGATTTTTGGATTTGAATTCAATCATGGGTTTCAATTTTTTGATTTGGAATTGATTCATGATTTGAGAAAATCCATTGAGTTGGAATTGATTTA
Source organism: Cymbidium sinense (assembly GCA_021442155.1). Classification (NCBI taxonomy): domain Eukaryota; kingdom Viridiplantae; phylum Streptophyta; class Magnoliopsida; order Asparagales; family Orchidaceae; genus Cymbidium; species Cymbidium sinense. The sequence goes on along the minus strand of CM038221.1, from coordinate 89,591,557 downwards.
AGATTTGATTTGAATTTGAAGTTGATTTGAATTTGAAGTTTGATTTCAATTTGAAGTTTATTTGAATTTGAAGTTGATTTGAATTTGAAGTTTAATTTGAAAGAGGGAAGTAAGGATTTGGTTTAAGCTATAGGGTAGTCAAGTTTTCCTAATACCCCCAAGGCATGACCTATTCTAATGGCAAACTCTTCTAGGTCTCTAGGGTTAGGTTAAGTGTTCACCTAATCACTAGAAGTGTCTTAAGACTAAGGAACTCTTAATGTCTAGAGGAGTCCTATATCTAAGATGAAGAAGTTGAAAGCTCACTCCAAAGGTGAGGTCAACAGATGCTTCAGACCCTAAGTTTACAACTTCTTCACACATAAGTCAAAGATTCAACCAAATGTAAATTTTTTGGAAATTATTAGTTCTTTTACTACCAGAGAAAAAAATGAACTTATCCCTTACTTTTTTGGACTTATAACCTACTTGGAAGTTGTAGCTAACACCACCTAAGTGATTTTAAAAACCATGAATTTGGTATTATGTATGCAAGATGGCTTGGCTATTGGATTTAAGAAGGAAGCTAAGATCTAAACTCACTCCCTATAAGATAATGTTGGGTATGATAAGTTTCATCTTTTATATTTTGACTCACAATTCATTTTAAGGCCTTGTGTGTACAATCCATGCCTATAATGATATGCATTTATAAGTAGACATGGGCCAAATAAAAAAGAGAAGGACACTTTCCCAAGAAGGGTAGTCATCCTCCCAAGTCAGATGCCCATTTATGTGCAATGAGTGAATTACCCAATTCAAGAGAAATGAACAATATGTTATCATGTTACACGAAAGCTAATTATTTTTAGTTTCTTTTAAGTTATACCTATGGATTTTAATTAATGTGAGGTTTTAAATTTCTTTATTGTATATTTGAGTTATTTAAATTTAATGGAGTAAAATATTATATTACATAAGAGGCTAACATTCCAGGCATTTCATCATAGAAACACAACATAGAAAGACACCTAGAAAAACCTAATAATTTTTATTGTGCACCAAAAATAAATTAATCTAATATTAATAAAATAGGCCAGTATGGCTGGCACTACTGTACATCCCAGAAGAAAGAGAAAATAGGAAGCTGAGCTTTTCCTTTATACAGCCCAGCCTAGAACTAAAAGATTGATCTATGAGAGTCTTCTTCTAGGAATGTCATCTTCTTCAAGGATCTCCACATGCTTCACAAGGGACCACTAACTAGGAAAGTTATCTCTTGCTATTCTTAGACCACATAGATCCTAACTTGATTTTTGGCTTAAATTACATTTTGAAATTTCAAAATAAATTCCTAATCCTTGCAAAATTAATGTTAAGAAATACACACAACACACTAACAGTTTATATTTCAAATATACGATCTTAGCATTAGTTGCTTACTAACCCATCCTATCCTATTGAGCTATACTTAGGGACTTAAGCTTACCTACAAGCAAACAATATTTATATTCTTTTTATTACAACAATCACTTTTAGCATAGCCCCATGTAGATAATAATATTAGTCTAAAAAGAACACCTTAATATCTAGATGTGCAGGAAAACAATTCTAGCTATATAATCTAAAACTTTACACCATAAAATAAGAAAGACATTTTACATCACAAAACATCATAGATCATCAGCCTAAATTAAGTCTAAGGTAGGTGACCAAACAATCTAGTGTGTGGAAGAGGGGCTTGGTTAGTGACCAATAAGCCTTTCAAATTTACACTTTAGTTTAATTTAAAATTTAATCTTTTACTTTTCATAATTTTGGTCATAAGTATGTGTCATTATTAAACCAAAAGTTTGAGGTATGATGACCTCCTTTAGACTAGTAGCTATATGACCTAGGGTGTCTAAATTATATACTATATGATCATTAATTATAAAAAAAATTGTTTTCAATTACTTGATTTCTTTTATTTTATTTTTAGAATTTGTACCATTTTCTAATGGGTGATATCAATTTAAGTGATTTAATTGATTTATGAGTTTATTTTTAGTTTTAGGTTTGCTTTTCTGTTAAAGTTGAAGTTTAGGTTTTAAAGAATGAAGAATAAAATAAATTCTGCTTTGGGTAGAACTCATTCTATTCAATCATCCTAAATTCTAGTATAATAAAATTTTCATCCATTCTAAAAATAAAACTAAGATCCAATATATCTTAATTAGCATCTTTTGAATTGATTTAAATGCATTATTTTAAATTGGGTTTGATGTTAATAATGTTTTAATTTTTTAAAGATTTAGAGTTTATGTAATCTAATCTTATTAAGATTTTGAAGACTTCATTCTTTTATTTTGATTAATATTTTTAAAATTTGATTTATTACCTTTAACTAAAATTTAAAATGTTTCTTTAAATCTTAATGGAAAGTTAATGTCATCATGATTGAGTAATTAAGTTTAATTTTACTTTTATTTTAGTTTAGTATACTTTCAAGTGCTTTAATTCATTTTATGTTATATAATTTATATACATTTTTTTATAATTTAGCTTTATGTTTGATTTTATGTTTCTTTTGATTTCATTTAATTAAATATTCATTTAATCTTATGTGTTTGAATTGCTTAGTTTATTTTATATAATTAATTTCACTCATTAGTTTTATCAATGTTAAGTGTTTATTAATTTAAATGAGTTAACTTAGATAATTTAAATTAAATTTTTAATTCAAACTTGTGATTTCATTATTTAAGTGATTCATTATACCTCAAATTTGTAGCTTAAGATGGATTATTAACTTATATATTTATACTTCATCATCTAGGTTAAGTGTAATGAAATATTACATGTAATAGTTTCATTATTTAGTTTAATCCCTTTTGGGGAGATTTTGTTTATCGATCATAACCTAAGAAACTTAGCCTATTTGGGCACCAAACCTACCCTAAGCCATTTCAACTTTTAGCTTACTTAGATTAAATGATTTGATTAATCATCTCTTATTTCATTTGAAATTATCAATATTCCTTAACATTAAGATAGACTTAAAGTAATTTTAAATTTATTGATTTTCTTGATTTGGGTATAGAGTTTTGAACTTGATTGATTTTTATTTTAGTAGATCAGTTGATTTATTATAAATTTAACAAATTAGATTACTTATGGTTTGATTGAATTTTAAATTCTTAATCATTTTATTAATCCTTAAATGCATAACTAATTAAATTCTTTAACTTTAGAGGGTTAAGAAATTTTTCTTAGGTTTTATGATGTTAATGAAAATGTCTTGGGTTGGTTTAATAAAAGGTTGTAATCTTTTATTTATAATTTTCTTTAAATTGATCTAGAGAATAAAAATTCAATAACTTTTGATCGAGAGATCATTTGGCCTTTAAATGTTTATGACAAGTGGTATTCCTTGCCAATTTAAGTTTCTTAAATTTTCATCATGGTAAGAAGTGTAATTTAGGATTTATTAGGGTTTTAATCATTCAATAAAACCTAAATTAAGCCAAAATTGGATAGAATTAATTAAGGGTTTTAATTTCCTCATATTCTCCTATAGAAGATGAATCCATATAGGGTTCATTTAGATTTTTTGGAGCTATGGTTAATTTATTAAGTTTTTTAAAGTTTAAATCAATTAATTGATTTAATTAAAGCATTTAATCTCTAATTAAGGTCAATTTGGGGAATATGAGATTTCAATGAGTATTAATGATGTTTTAAGATTCATTGGTGTTTGTTGTGATGATTTAGGCCAATTCCATAATTTTTAATATTTAATTTATATTATTAAATTAAGTGTTATTTCTTGAAATTTTAACATCTCGGGATTTACTTTCCAATAAATCCGGAGAAATTTATCTAAGGTGTGTTTTACCCTTAATTTCAATTCCATAAAGTTTCAAATTGATTAAGTTAATGGTTTGTATTTAATTTAAGAATGATTATTTTCTATTAAACTTAAATTAACCCAAAATATCTAATAAACATTAAAGATTTTGGGTTTAATGGATTTTTCTCACTAAAAAAAGAAAAATCCATAGAGCCAATATTTATATTTGTTGATTGACTATTTTTTATAGTTTTTTTTAGAGTTTTTAGGATTTTTTCTAGTTTTTAAAATACATAAAAATAAAAATTGTATTTTGAAATGGTCAGGGCCATGTGGTGCTGACACAACGCTGTTTGTCACTTGGTATGACACTATTGGACTAGTTGGATCCATGTGGATCTAGCTCAAAAGTGAAGGAGGTCGCAGGTCTATTTATTTTTGTCTAATCAAAGATTTGGTGATTAGAATTTCTTGTTGTTCCTAAAGATATTTAATTTAGCTCGTGCAGCTAAATTAGAGCCGTCCATTCCAAATAGAAGAAATGGATGATGCAAATTTTGTCAATATTCTTGCTATCAAAGAACCATAGGTCGTCTGCATTTTAGGGCCGAAATCCAATGCTTTGGGGAGGATTTCAATACATTTTTAATTACAAAATGATCAAGACTCTATTTTGAACACATCTATATGCTTTAATCTCACTTGAGCTCAAACTTCCTTCATAAAGGACCACACTGAATTCATTAGGATGTCCGGTTTGATGAATACCTCACCAGCATGAATCCTTAGATATGGAATTCTTTTAAGTAGCATTGTGGGGATGTGGAGAGCCTCCGGGTGTAAGAAATTGGATTTCCTCTTCACTAATTGATTTGTAGGCCGAGCTCCTCCTATTCACCGATGGCTATGGTCGAAATCCAACTTTCCAGTAGCATGGGAATTAGGGAAAGGGTTGTGTCTTCTTCATTTCACTTGAGGAAGGTGTGTGAATGCTCAGAATTCCAATAGAGGGCCTCTCTTATCTTCTTTTACATGTGGCCAAGAGCTTACATATGGGAGTTCAAAATAAGAATTGTTCATGGTGATTGCCACCCTTGGAGGCTAGCTCCAAGAGGTGGTTAACTAGTTGAGGTCACTCTAAATTAACTAGGAAGAGGAGTGGGGGAGGAATGGAGGAAGTGTCTTGGATTGGGGAGAATTTTTCTTCATGTTCCATACCACTTTCCAATAGCATATTTATTTCCTTTAGATTGACTTGAGACCATTATGTTCTCTCAAATTTGGCTACTAGTCCTTTCAAAGTCATCCCAGAATGAGTCAAGGTGTATTGCAATATGATTTGTGTAGGTTTAAGCTCACATGCTCACATTTAGTTCATTTGAGTTTAGTTTGATTTTGATTAGGCTAAGCACAAATTATGTTTATTATTCTTTCATTTAAATTAACAATTAATTATTCAAATTTTATTTAAGATGACTCATGAGCCAAACAAACTCATTTCAATTGAGTTTAGGAACAAACATTTTAAGTTAGTTCACTTAAGCATTTATTCTATTTAGTTCAGTTTGATTTATTCCATTTGACATATTTGATCTAGGTTAAAGCTTTCATTATATTTATTTAAGTATTTAGAATGATTTAGATTAATTAATTTTATTTTATTTGAAGTTAATTTTTAATTTAAACCCACTTTGAGTCAAATTGGGCTTAATGAGTTAACATTGGTTCAATTGGGTCAAATAACCAAATTAATTAAAGTACACCTCATAATTGGTTGAATTATTTTTAATGATAATTTCTAAATGATTTTTGATATTTAATTTGCCCTAATTTTGATTGAATTTAAGTTTAAGTTTTGCAAGGTCTATTTAGGTTTACTTAGATTAAGTGATCCAATTAAGCTAATTAAAGCCTTATTGAATTTAGGTTTAATTAGATTCTTGTTTAAACAAGTTCATTTGATGATTTTAAGTCTTCAGAATAATTTAATTTGATCAAAATTTGGTGGGTTAACCTTTAACCTGGTGGGACCCACATAAAATCAACTCTTTATTAATGGTTGACCATCTTTAACTTTTATTAGATTTAGTTTAAATCCATTTATGTTTATGTAATGACTATATGCATTTTATATAATTTGATTTCAATTTATTTTGATTTTATTGGAATTTAATTGGGTTTAAGAGATTTTGAGCATCGGTAGGTTAGCTGGGTTAACCACCTTAATTACATTAGTCTAAACACAGTTTGAATTAGATTTCAATTTAAATGTATTTGATTCAATTGCTTGTTTAAATTTGAGTTTGGTTTGGATCTACCTAATCCTATTATGTTAGGCTAAACCCTAGAAGGACTCACCATGTCACCAAGTAAAGTGTCCTAAATGCTTGAATAGGAAATCCCTAATCTAAGATTAGGAATCATAATCAATAACATTGAAAATGATGTTAAACCTCATCCAAAAATGAGGTTAATAATGTCTCCTACTTCTAAACATTAATCTTGAAGTCTTGCTTGAGCTTTTTAGTTTTTGCATGGAAGTGAATTTTTTATTAGATTGTCTTACTGCTTTGGGTCTTGAAGCACTAGAGCTATAACTTTGAGAATCTCTATGTAGAGATATTGAGTTTGGACTATTCTCACTATGCACTACTTATTAAGAGATTCTATCAAATACAATCACTATTGTAGAGACCTCACTCAACACTACTTCACATTAAGTCTCTTTAGTTTGCCAACATCTTGATCATACTCTCAGAGCCCTGAGATGCTACCAAAGAAAACTATCTAGAGTAAAAATTGAGCTCTTTGACATATCTGCTAAATTGAGAGAGTTACAAATAAAGAGATAATACCTATTATCAAGGAGATCTATGGTCAAACAAGCAATTACATCTATAAAAGAGGATTGCTCACCGACAAACACTATGGTGACTGAACATTAGTGGATTCTTTTCTCATTAGTTCACAACTAGAAAGTATCCCTTCAGTAACTCCATGAAGTTCAAGAGAGGCAGTCTATTATGGCCTATAAAGCTTATGCAACATCTATATGTATTAGAGAAATTTAAGCTAACTATTTGAACCTGCAACCTATTTAATGTCATTTTCTCATATGATTAATGAAAAGTGATTAAAAGTTTTCAAAGACTTTGTTTTCTCTTTTCCTAGTATATTGATGCATATAATCATAAACAAACAAATAAATAAAAGTAATGAATGCATCATGTCTAATAAACATAACACATTTATTAGAGGGCAATTTTTTTTTTGCTTCTAAAAAAGAAACAAATTGAGTATCTCGACTTGGGAAACCACAACATTGTAATCACAGTGCTAGGTGCTATCATTGCCTTATAAAATCTAGAAACTCAAACAACCCCCGACTATTGCTTACTTAAATAACATAGCACCACAACGTTGTGATTCTAACACCTAGATACTGTTGCCCACATAAAATCTAGAAACTCAAACAGTATATGTTCTACCACTACTTGAGAGCATTCTCCTCGTGCATGAGACAATATTGAAGCCTACTACTATTAACTTAAGGTAGAAATTTTTGAAAATGTTTATTTATGTAATTTTCTCTAAAAAAGACATTTAAAAGATTTTCATCTAAAATATTGGATCTGGTGAGTAATAAAATAATTTGTCTTCATCAATCTTGGATTTAAAGTAAAATAAAAGCCCTCATACCTAAAATTATAGAATCTTAAAATACAAAGACTTTCACTATTGAACTTGGTTCCACCATAAAAAGAAAAACTGTCCCTCCATCAATTTTGGATCTAGACCAACGGAGAAGATTTCTTTTATGCTAAATAAGTAAAAATCTATCATTGCTAAAATGTTATGTCACCAAATTTTCATAAAAATTATTAAATTTATCAGAATTGAAAAATAGTTCCATGAATAGTTGTAGGTTGTATTAATATATTGAAATTATTTTTAAAAATCAAATTTAAAACTTCTAATTTTAAGCATTGATGATAGTTCCATGGCACTATGGTACAACAATGAAGTGTCACATTCTTAAAATTTTTTTTAACCTTTGATGCATAATTTGGATTGCCAAAGCATTGATATATCTGTACTGAGGCATTGGGCTCTCAAGAAAATTAAGCTTAAGCTTGCATTTTACAATGCAAGTCACCGAGCCCTTGAGAAAAATAAAACTTTGATACTCATTTGATAGCACCATGGTATTGATATCTTAGCACCGAGGCACTTCACTATAAAGTAATTAAGCCTTAGGCACCAAACATATATTACCAAGGAGTTTATAACATTAAGGTCAAATCATGATAAAGCAACATTATACATATAGTGTCGATTAAGCTCTCGTTAACTTTATTTTCAAGCTTAGCCGAGTCATTTGATAGTGCAAGGCACTAAGCTCTAATGTCATTCATTTCGAATAAAATATTTTATTATTAAATCTTTAAATCCTTGAGCATTCCATAGAGACAAACACAATAGCATGGAGATAAAATAACATCTTTATTAATATAAACATCTATTACAAAATTTTTACAATAAAAATAAAATGAAGAAAATACAACAAAAATTGGAAAAACTAATAATCATAGTCATCGTCAACCTCCTCCTCCTCTTCTTCTTCTACCTGTGATGGGGTGCTCACATAAGGCTAATAATGAGGTACCATAAGAAAAGAAGTTTGACCCAAACCTACATGAAAGCCATAGTTTTCAAACATGTAAATAATTAAGGTTTTAAACTCAACCATGTATGAAAATTGTTGTTATTGTTGACTCATATGATGGTCAAATTTTCTCTCTAATTTCTGCTGCCATTAACTTATCTCACCAACCTTTTCCCTTAAATCAAAGACCTATCCTCCAATTTCTTAGTGTTGCTCATTTAAGGTCTTAGGGGATTTGGATCTAATCTGAGGGGTGTGTGAGCTTTTTCACACCTTAGTCCTTGAGCCAAATTCTTCAATTAATCTCTTAGTCATATGAGCTTTTTGTATAAAGACTTCTTCATCTGACTCCCCTTGAGTACTTGTCATAACATGTAAATCATAAATTAAAGAAGGATGATTGTACCCTATGATAGAACCACCCTTAAGCATATTATAAATAGAATAATAAATAGTCTTCCCTATATCCGTAGTAAAGCCCTTTTGAATTGAAAAATTCAAAATGACTCCATCGCTAGTTACCCCATTGATATTGCTAGTGGGCATTAAATTGGTAAAAATAAAATAATTCCATGCTTTGGCCTCAATAGTCAGGTCAACAACAAGAAATTAATAATTTTATTCTCCCGCCAATTTCACTAGACATTAGAATTTCTAATAGTGAGGAAATTAAAAATTTCATTAAAATTATGATGTTCACTATAATAGAAAAGATACTAATCATAATTAACACCTTGTAAATTATAATATAAATTTATAGTACTACTATTAAAACTTATTAATGTTCCCTAGATGAAAACTCTATTATTTTGGTGCTCCTTCACATTGGCAATTAAAACTTATGATAATTAATTTTATAATCATTATCATGTAAAAGTGTTGCCAGACATTGATGTAGCGCTGCATTGCTGGTCAAAAGTTTATTATTTTCCATTTAAAACACCTATCTGTCTCCTAGATTCCTTGAATTGACTTATGATAGGCACTGTGATACAGAATACAACATTGAGGCACTGGTCAACTGTTCAACCTAATCGAACAATTTCAATCTCATGCTATCTTAAGCGCTACAACACCAGCCTTATACCACTGAGGAGCTAAATCTTATGGTTTTAAGACATGAATTTGTAGCTCATGATTCTATAGTGCTAATTACTTGACACCAAGGCACCACTTTAACATTATTAATGTGGTACCATGGTAGCACCAAGGTGCTGTATTGCCAGTGCCAAGGTGTTGACCCTTAGAACCATAAATTAATATTTTACCGAGTAGATATCCTAGGAATCTATTTGTTTGCCAAGTGAACTCCAAAAATAAGTTGGCATTCTGAAGGGATGTAAGACCAATCTGTTTATTTGCCATGCAAATGACCCTTTAAACCCTAAAGGTATTCCAAAGGGATATAAGTCCAATCTATCTAGTCTCCATGTGAACACCCTGCTAGCATTCCAAAAGGATGTATGTTCAATCTATCCATTCACCATGCGAAGACCCTGTTGGAATTCCCAATGGTTGTAAGTCTAATCTATCCATTTGCCAAGCGAACACCCTACTAGCATTCCAAAGAGATATATGGAAAATCTATTTATTCGACATGCTAACACCTCACTAGCATTCCAAAGGGATATACGTCCAATCTATCTATTCATCATGTGAACATGCTATAAACCTAGCCATCCAAGATATGTAAGTCCAATCCATTTATTTTTCCATGCTAACTCCTTTAATTCTACTAGCATTCTAATTGAAGTAAGCTTGATTAATCTGTTTGTTCACCATGCGAACTCTTTAACAACATTCTAAAGAGATGTAAGTCCAATCTAATGGCTTTATAATTGATGCAAGTCTAAACCATGCTTGCAATGCAAGGACAACCCAAACCCTATCTAGTATTTTAAGGGATATAATTTGACTCTATCCGTTCACCATGCGAGCACCCTACATGCATTCTGAGGGTTGTAAGTCCAATCTATATGTTCATTATGTGAACACCCCTATATGGGGAAAATTTTTGACACCATATAGAATTTGGATATTTTTAATTTAGGTAATCCAATTCATCAATATGGAATAAACATATTATCTTAGAAGATAAACATGATATCTTATAATAGATTTGATCACTTAAATAAGTACTCCTACGGCTAAGGAAACTTATTGATATTTTAAAGAATCTTCCCTTGGACTACATGGACAAGAAGAATAAAGTTTATTTTATACCAGGAATGTGGTTCCTTATAAGGGCAAGCCCTTATAGTCAATTACATCTTAAGAATAAGGATATCTTCCTAAGATTACTCTTGATGAAAGAAATAGACATTTATTTCTATAGATTTCTAAGCTGGTTCGATAGGAAAACCATAATTTGAAATTTCTAAAGGCGACACTACAAAGTGGAAGGAGTTCTTTTAAAAGCCAAACATGATAAAGTAAGAAATATCCATAGATATTGAAATACCCAGTAGACATTTCAACTATCCTTTTATTGGGCTTTAAATTTAGAATTTAAATTAAATTTTGAGTTAAAATTTTATTAGAGATCTAGGGCTTATATTCTAACAACATAAAACTGATGGAATGCCTAGGGTTAAAGACTTACTCTAATAAAATGCTTTAGATATTGAGTCTATAATTTCTTCTGATACAACTTAGAGGCTCAAACTAGTTTCACCTTTGGGAATTATTGGTTCTTTCTCTCACTTGAAAAAGCAAACTTATCCCTGAATCTTCTACCCTTATAACCCACTTAAAAGGTTGCTAGCTAACACCAAATAAGCGAATTTTGAATCCATGATGTCAAATCTCAAGAATGCAAGATGGCTAAGTTGTTGTATTATAAAAAAAATCTAAGAACTTAGGCTCACTCCCTAATCTCTAAGATCATGTTGGGTATGTTATGACTTAACTAATACAACAAATTTTAGCTTTTATATCTTGATTCACAATACATTTAAGGCTTTTGGGGTGTGAAATTTATGCTTAAAAATGAGATGCAATTAGAAGCGGTCATGGGCCAAATCAAGAAGCAAAGGCAGACTACCCCAAGAAGGTGGTCAACCTCAAAGGTCAGATGCCTATTATGTGCATTAGGTGAAGCACCACATTCAAGAGTTTAATAAAACATGCTAGCATGATTCACAAAGGCTAGTTGTTTATAATTGATTTTAACTTATTCCTAGGGCTTTAATTTATGTGAGAAGTTTTGAATTTTTTATAATTATTTAAATTGATTATATTTAGGTTGTGTAGGAAAATTAGTTTTTTTAGGAGCCTAACGTCCAAGCATTCATCATAAAAAATACAATACATAAAGAATCCTAGAACAACAGGTTAATTTTATTAACTGCCCAAAGTAAATCAAGCCAAATTTAAATTAAAAGAATAGGCTAATGCCACCAAATATTATTGTACACCTCAAAAGAAATAGAGAAAAAAGGACAGCCAAGCTCTGCCTTTATACAGCCTAGCCAAGAACTACAAGTCTAGATATATGAGTCTTCCTCCAAGATCTTCTCCTTCTTCAGGGACCTCTTTCGAGCTTCATAAGGGACCACTAGCTAGTGGACTTAGCACTTACTATTTCTAGTCCCCATAGCTCCTAACCTAATTCTAAGTTTAAATTATATTTATAATTAAAAAAATTCCTAACCCCTATAAAATAAATGTTAGAAAATGCAAACTGTACACCAGCAGTTATATTTAAAAACATATAGGTTCGCATTAGTTGTTTGCCAAGCCCACCTATCTTTTTTGGCTATGCTTAGGGACTTAAGCATACCTGCAAGAAAACATCATTTATATATAATTTATTATGGCAGCCTCTTTTAGCACAACCCCCTATAAAAGGTAGTATTAGTTCTAGAATGTCCTACCATCCAATCAGGCGGGAAAATAGTCTTAGCGATATAATATAAAACATTACACCATAAAATAGTAAAACATCACATCACATCATAGATCAACCTAACCTAAATCTAGGGTCGGTGACCTAATATTCTAGTGTGTGAAGAAAATGGTCTTGTGTGGTAAGACTATACTAGGTCTTTTCAAGTTCAAGTTTCAATTTGAATTTTCAATATTTAATTTGATCTTAAGAAATTTTAATTTTTATAATTTTTCTTCATAGGTAAGTGCCATTATTATACCAGAGATTCGAAGTATTAAGACTACCATTGGACTAGTAGCTCTGTGACCTCGAGTGTCTAGATTATAAACAATATGTTGCTAATTATGACAGTTATTTTTTCTTTTGATTTATTTTCATCCTAAAATTATTTTGAATTACCATTGGTGGTTTCAATTTAAATGATTTTATAATTTATTATTTTATTTCCATTTTTAGATTCATTTTAGGTTAAAATGAAATTTAAAGTTATCAAGAATGAAGAATATAATAAGTTTCACTTTCGGTGGAATCCATTCTATTAAACATCCTAAATCTTAGTAGAATTAAGTATTTAGCCTAAAGTAAAGATTCAATCTAAATGTCAAATAAAGATCCTAAGTATCTTAGTTAACTTCTTCTTGAATTCTATTAAATTCAATTTAGTATGATTAAAGTTCTAATATTGATTTGGATTTAAATTAAGATTCATTCTTCTTACTGTTGATTAATGTTTAAATGATTTGATTTATTCAATATTTTAGTTATTATTTTGTTTTGATTAAATGCTTATTAATTTTCATGTGTTTTAATATTTAATTTACATTATTTAAATTTATTTCATTAATTCATTCATTTCATTAATGATATGTTAATCGGTGTGGATAAATTAGCTTAATAAAATTTGAAATTTCATTCTTTCATTTTATTGATGTTATGTTTGTTAATGTCTAAACTATTTTGACTTAACTTGATTTAGTTTTTATTTTTATTCCTTTATATGATATATTTATTTAGTTTACTTTGCTAATATTTATTGTATTATTCAATTCCTTGTTAAATTAATTTTAGTTTTGGATTAATCTTCTTTGTTGATTAAGGTTCAATTCATGTTTATGTTATGTTTATTTAATTAGACTGATGTCTTAAGTCAAGCTTTAGTTTAATTTTATTATGTAATTAATTCATCAAATTTCAATTTCATAATGTATTGATTCATACATTTTTTAATCTATCATATAAGTTCACTTGATTTTAATTATATTTATTTCATTAATGTTATTAGTCTTTTGGTAATAAACTTGGATTGACTTACTTGAATTCAATTCTCATCTTATTCTTGGTTTTAGCTGGATTATTACATTTGAAATTTAATTTTTTAAAATGAGATTGTACCCATTTTAACCTAAATTATTTCAATTATTTAAGTTATTTAAGCATGATTGATTTATTTATGTTTTAGGAGTATATAACTTATTCACTTAAACAAATTTAGGGAATTTTCATACAAATGAGTTTCACATTTAAATATAAATTTTGGGGCTTAATTAATTGTAATTTTAATTGATTAAAATTTTTTTTATTGATTTTGTAAATTGATTATTTAGGATTTGATCAAGTTTCATGTTCTTAATTAATCCAGTAAACTCTAATGTATAATTAATTGAATATTTTAACATCAGAGTGTTAGAAAATTTTCTTTAAGTGTTTGGATATTAATTGAAATATTTCAAGCTAATTACATAAATTTTTATAATTTTTTGATTTAATACTTCATGCAAATTGACCTAGAGACTTCGAAATTTAATAACATCCAATCTAGATATCAAGTTGCCTTGAAATTTTTATGGAAAGAGGGATTTCTTTCCAACTTAATTTTTCTAAAGTTTAACTTTAATGAGATGTGTACTTTAAGAATAATTAAGATTTTAATTATTTCAATAAAACTTTGATCAAGCCTAATTTAGGTATAAATTTCTAATTAATTTTTTTTTTGGGGATTCCTCTCTGGAAGATGCATTTATAAAGGGTTCAATTAAAATTTTTGAATTTTTGGTTGACTTATTATGATTTTCCTATGTTCTAGTGATTAATTAAATTAATTACTAAATTAGGTGATTTTATGGATTATTGGATTTTGGAGGGTTTCGATTACTTATTTAGATTTGTTATTGTTTATTGTGATAATGTATGGTAATCTTATAATTTTCAATGATTTTCTTAATTTTATATTAATTTATCTCATTAAAATTATGGTTTAAGATTTGAAATTCAATATCTTTTAATTTATTTTGAAATAAATCATTAAAAGTTTTCCTAAAGTGTATATTAAACCTAATTTCATTTCCCCAAAGTTTCAAATTAATTGGAATAGTGGTTTGTGGTCAATTTGTGCTTGATTATTTTCATTCAAACTCAAAGTAACCTAAAATTATTGAATGAAAGTTGGAGATTGTGGATTCAATGAATTCCTCTCATTGAGAGGAATCGAAAGAGTCCTTAACTAGATTTTTATGTTTTTTTTGTTTATGATTTTTTGAAGTTTTAATTATTTTTTTGTAATTTTTAAATTCAAAAAACCCAAATTTTCTACTTTAATGCGTGATAGCCACATGGCACCACTTTATGCACGGCACCACATGATTCATCCATGTGGGATCCATGTGGATCATGCTTTAAAATGGCAGCGGGATGCGATTTATCCATGCCATCTGATCGTTGATCAGACGTCTTAGATCAAACCTTAGGTTTTCTATGGCAATTTAATTGATTGGACTAACTAAATCTCAGTTGTTCATTCTAAATAGAAGGGATGGACGGTGGAGATTATGTCTTGTTTGACGGTGATGAAAGCCAAGAGTTGTCCGTCAATTATGGATGATTTATGGCAATCCAACCATTGAAATCTCCCAATTATTATTTCAAATCTGTCAGGGACTCATATAGATCACGTCTATATGGTTTAATCTCACTTGAGGTTAAGTTTATTTTAGAAAGGAACAAAACTAGAAGTAAAAGAGGCTGAGTTTGGTTCGTACCTCATCGGTGGTGATTTCAGGTAGCAAGGATGACTCGATTAGCTCCATGGAGGTGTGAAGAGCCTCTTGGAAGGAGGAATTTGATTTCCTTCCCATGGATCAGCATGGAATCCAAGCTTCACACATTTTTTGGCTTGCCAATAATGTGGGGGTTGGGGAAAGGTTGCACTTAACTTCATTTTGCCTTGGGGAAGGTGAAGGGATGCTCAAATGGGCCTAAGAATGGCTCTCTCTTTAATTTTCATGTATGGCTAAAAGCTTTATCCAAGCTTTCCTTATACCTTGGTCAGCCAAGGTGATTGCCACCCTTGGCTGCCTAACACATGTCCAAGGGTGTTGAGGAGAAGGAGCAAAGAGAAGGAATGCTTTATGGAAGTGAATTTGTCTTCATGCACTCTTCTCTTTCCATGGCATATTCCATCACTTGAATTAATTTAAATTTCATAAATTTAATTAATCTTGGCTACCAATTATCCTAAACTCATCTTAGGATAGGTTTGGATGTATTCTAAGGTGTTTAGTTTAAACTTGGGTTCAAATATTTTGAAATTAAGCCATTTAGGCACTTACTATATGGCTTGATTTAGCTTACTCTATTTTGTGGATTATCACTAGATTAATATTTCAATTTTATCAATTTACTCATTTATGATGTTTTAATCTATGGGTTAAATGGAATTTGAAATTGATCATTTGTGTATTCCATATTTAGAACACTATGGCTTATGTGAGTTTGGTTGAAATGAATTGAGTCAAATTGACTTGTTTGGCACAATTACAATGTATTTATCTTTCAATTATGTTCATACATGCATTTGTAATTGATTGGATTAATTAATTTCACTTACTTAGAGTTTAAAACCCATTTTCGCCCAACTTGGTCTTAATGGGTTAAGATTGGGCTAATTAAGTTAAATGGTCATGTTAACTAATTTAACTCCAATAATTGATTGCATTATGTTTAATAATCATTTTCAAATGATTTTGACAATCAATTTTAGTTGAATTCAATTTTATTTTGATTTTGAATTCAAGAAGGCTCATTTAAGCCTATTTTGGTCAAATGATCTAATTAGCCTAATTACATCCTTAATGGATTTATATTTTTTTAAATGCATGTTTAAAAAAATTTATTTTATCATTTGGACTATTTAAAATAATTTCATTTGATAAAATTTGGTGGGTTGACCTTTGACTTAGTGGGGCCTACTTATGTCAAACCTACTTATGTCAAACCTATGCCAAAAAGGGTTGACCAAATTTGACTTTAATTTTGAGTTGATTTTATGCTTGTCATTTGATTTATTGACTTAATCTTAAACCTCAAGTTTCTGACTAATAGGATAGGGGCCTTAATGACTTAATCCTAACCTTTAAGTTTATTTTGACAAGTAGGGCTTAGAAAGAATGCCTACAAAGGGACTTACTTCTTTCCATTTAGTTATTAGGGAAGGGCCTTTAATGGCTTATTCCAACCTATATAGCTTAGGATGAGGAGAGGGGTCTTAAATGACTAGATCTTAAACAACAAAAAAAAAAAAAATTGTTAGCATGAAAGGGGTCTTCATGACCTAATCCTATCCTAGCCATTTGGATGGATGCCTACTAAGGGACTTAATCCTATGTGATTAACTATTAAAATGGGGTTTTTAATGGCTTAATCCAACTTAAATAGACAAAAAGGAGGAAAGGGGTCTTGATTACTTAATCCAATCCTCATGTTGGACAAATAGGGGTCTTAGTGACTTAATCCTATCCTATGTAGTCTATTTTGATATGAAGATCAGGAATGGTGCCATTTAAAGGCTTGTTCCAAACCTATGAATAATAGGAATGGTGCCATAAAAGGCTCACTCCAAACCTTAGATGATTTGTAGGAAGGGTGAAAATGGATTATTCTCAATCCTATGGAAACTAAATTAAAAATGACATATATAAAAAATTTTGTAAGATTTTAAAATACATTATATAAAATTTTGCAGAGATAATAATTTGAATCAGAACAAATTACAAAAGGTCCTTCCCAAGATAAACATGATTTTATTTATCATTATTTTCAAACTCAATACAAGTTACACATAGTATTTCTTTAAGTTACATTCATTTATAAGTGGCATTGGATGTTTACCATTACAACTAATAAATTGGTAAGAACCTCCTCCATAGTCTTTTCCACTACAAAAGGTCCTTTCCAAGTTGGTTAAAGTTTATTTCCTCTCCTACGATGAGCCAAAATTGACCAACTAAGAATGAACACAAAGTATCCTACTTGAAAAGTTCTAGGATGGACAAACTTATCATGTGCTTAAACCATACATGATTGGAATAGTTAAAGACCTTGTTGAGATTTAAGCGTCTTAATTTAAGACTTCCTAGTTCTTCCAAATGGAGTTTGTAATTCTGATCTATTGTAATGCTATTATTAATTGCTACCCTTAATGAAGGTAATTGCACTTCTAAATGAAGAACCATTTTTATTTTATAAACTAAACCATCTGATGTAGATTGAGTTACTATTTGATATATGGTATGATAGGCCCATAAGCTTCAACCAACTTTTCATGCCATTGGTGCTTATTTTTATCTAATGCCTTTTTCAAAATCCTTACAAGGGCTTTATTAAATGCTTTAGCCAATCCATTTGCCCTAGGGTAATAGATGGTCAAATATCTCTAATCTATTTTATGTATGGCCATAAAGTGATTTAATTTAGTGGACTTAAATGATGGTCCGTTATCCGATATGATTCAACAAGGAACACCAAATCGATATATGATATTTTTCTGAAAGAATTTTAGTACATAGTATGGTTTTACCTCTTCCAGTTGTACCACTCCATTTAGAAAAGTAATTTGTTGAGGCTAATATGAAATGATGCCCTTTTGATGAAGGAGGATCAATGGGTCCTATGAGGTCTATTCCCTAACTCTCAAAGGGTTAAGAGATAATTATCGAGTGTAGTACATTAGGAAGTTGATGTACGACCACACCATGTATTTGACATTGATGACAATGACGTGCAGTTTCCATGCAATCATTTAACATCGAACGCCAATAGTATTTGAGTTTTTTAATATTTATTTTTATTTTTTTATAGATTAGTGGGCACCACACAATCCAAAATGTACCTTAGTCATAATCATATGGGCTTCCTATTTATTTAAATAGCATAGCCACATTTGATCGAATGACTTATGATACAAAACATTTTTAATTAATGCATAAGACAAGGCATATTTATTAATTTGATTTGCTAATGGCTTGTCTTCAAGGAGCCTCCCTCACTTAAATAGTTGATGAAAGGTTGCCTCCAATCGTACTCTTCTTGACCTCTAATAATGGCATCTATCCTTTGCATTTCTATTTTTTATTCATGTTATCTAAATCCATAGGAGAAAAGACTTGTTATTTTTGGACTTCTATAGAAATAGATTCTTTTTTAGGGCTTATACTTTATTTAATAAGTTTAGCAAAAGCATCTGCTATATAATTATCTCTATGAGATATTCTATACAAAGTTATAAATGGTATCATTTCAAGTAATTTCATTATGTATTGCTAATAATTGAAAAGCTTAGGGTGAAAAACTTTATAGATACCGTTCACTTGGTTAATAATCAATTAGGAATTCTTAAATATCTTAATATTTTAATATCCATAAGGATTGCTAATTCTAGCCCAGTTATAAGAGCCTCATATTCAGCTTCATTATTTGTATATGGCCTAGATAAATGATAGGAATATCATATCATTCCTTTATCTAAGATTATAAAAATCAATTCATTCCCAACCCTCCCTAGGATAGAAGAATTTGATACTTTATTTGTCTTTGATGATGCGGCACCATCAAAAGTATAACTCCCAAGTGGCATTAGGTTCACCTTCTAAAGTCATGATCTATTTAGCTGGAAGATCATCATTTAAAGAAGAACCTTGAGAAGTCAGCTACTACTTGCCCCATTTTAGCATGGAGAGGAATAAACGTGAACTTGAATTGCAATAAAATTAATGACCAGCATGTTAGACATTCAGACAATGTCAGACGGGTCATAAAATATTGTAATGGATTCACCATTTAAATTAGATTCACTTCGTGTGAAAGTATATACTGTCTTAATTTTTTAGCGATGAAAACTAAGGGCGAACAATGTTTTTCAATAGGAAGATAATTCATTTTCACTGGGATGAGTATGAAACTTAGATAATAAAGGGAATTTTCTTTCCCTTCTTCATTGACTTAGGCTAGCAAGGCCCTGAGTAATTCATTTAAGGTGGTAGTATACAAGATTTCCTAGAATTGGAGCAGCCAAAATAGAATGGTTCATCAAATATTATTTTACGCTTTCAAACACATTTTGACACTTTTCATCCCAAATAAATTTGGAATATTTCTTTGTTAATGACATGAATGGTTGGCATCTTCTTGATAAATTTGATATGGACCTCCTTAAGTATACGAGCCTTCCCTGGAATGATCTTAAATGTGTAAGACTTCTAGGTTGCAACATTTCCATAATAGCTTTTAATTTTCTTAGGATTGATTTCTATCCCATGGTACCTCACTAGAAACCCTAATAACATTCCTAAAGCTACTCCAAAAGCACATTTCAAAGGATCTATTTTTTGACTGTAGTGGCTCAACCATTCAAAAATGTTTCATAAATCATACAAATGATTTTCCTTTTTCTTAATTTTAATGACTAATCATCGATGAAGCATCTGACTTAATCATGAATTAAGTCATCAAAGATTCTAGTCATGGCTCTTTAATAGGTAACGCTAACTTTTTTTAGATCAAATGGCATGTCTGTACAATAGTTTATCTCAATAGGAGTTATTATCATTGTATTCTTTTCATCCCCTGGGGCAATCTTTTTTTGATTATACACAGATGATCCATCCATGAATAAAAAGATCTCATATGAAATGACTATGTCCACCATATTTCTATTGGTTTTATTCTGGAAAGTGGGAAGTCTCCCTAGAACTTCTCCCTTAAGGCTTCTAGATGCTTGATCTTTCATGTCCCTGAGTAACACATTTTTAGTGTAAGAGGAGGACTTAGGAGTCCTATGATGAATCTAGCACAATCTACCATGTGTTTCTCTATTCACCATTTTAAAGTTTTTCTTTTTTTTATAATTGAATGGGCAAAGTGGAGAACTCACAATCCTAGATACATCCTCTTCTTCATTATCTACAGAAAGAAGATAGAATATACTAACTCCTAATTGAGGGGAATATCAAGAAGGGTATATTCATCCCTCACCCTAGCCAACTCTATCTCTACCATTTTCTTTTATTTTTTTCCCTTTCAGGGTTATCCTTCTAAGCCTCATCCCATTATTCTTTCTCTAACTTTTAGTCATGAGGGGAGGCTTAAAGGTAGAGGTTCTAAGGAAGAAGGAAGTAGTCAATCTATCTACAGTTGACAATTTAAGCTTCTAGGGATATGACCTAATAAAACCTTCTTAGTGGCCTTAGTATTTTCTATCTTAAGTATGGAAAGGGTAGAACAGGGCACACTAAAGAACTCCAAAATGAGTTGTTTATCCTTAACAACCATTTCAATAATAGGAGCAAGAGTTACTCCGAAGTGGTAATGTTTAGATTTTCAAATCTAGCTTTGAATTTAATGGCGGAGCCATCTGCTAGTCTATTGCTCTCAATAAAGAAGTTGACCCTGGACGTGGCAATAAATATAAGTTGTCCAACCATTTTTTGATTTCAAATAAAGAAATTACATAAGCTTTAAATGATATTAATTAATGTACTCAAAAGAAATGTTTTTGACCCATTAGGAAGACTTAGACATTTTTGTTATGGATAGAATTTTTTAAAAGATATTTTATTCTCTTAAAAATATAGGAATATAACCATCTCATTTGATTTTAAGAAATGGGAAAGTTCTATACCTTAATTATGGATGTTAACTATATTCTGCCAAGGATGAAATGGAGAGATACTCAATGGAAAGAAGGCAATCTTGACCCACAAAAATATAGTTACATTATTGATATATGAAAATAAAAGTCAATTTCTAAAGATTGAGAGATGAATCATTCCCTAATGGAGTCGTCAGAAAATATCTTTGTGGGAAAATTTTTTGACATCACCTAGAACTTAAAAAAAAATTATTTAGGTAATCAAATTCATCATTATGGAATAAACATATTACCTCAGAAGCTAAACATGATGACTTATAATGAATTAAATCACTTAAATAAGGATTCTTAAAGCTAATAGATTTTATTAATATTCTATTGATTCTTCCCTCGAACTATATAGAAAAGTAGAACAACATTTATTTTACACTGGGATTGTGGTTCCCTATAAGGGCAAGCCTTTATAGTTAATTACATCTAAGGAATATGGATCACTTTCTAAGAATACTCCTGATTGAAGAAATAGGCATTTATTTTTATAGATTTCTGTGCTACTTCTAAAGGAAAATCATACTTTGGAATTTCAAAAGGGAACATTGCATAATGGAAGGAGTTCTTTTAGAAGCCAAATAGGATAAAGTAAGAAATGTCCATAGATAGTAGGGTACCTAGTAGACATTTCAACTATTCTATTATTATGCTTTAAATTTGGAATTTAAATTAAATTTTGAGTTAAAATTTTTTTAGGGATCTAGGGCTTATATTTTAGCACCATAAAACTATAGAAATGGATAGGGTTGAGACTTACTCCAATAAATTGCTTTAGATCCTAAGTCTATAATTGCTTTTGATACAAGTCAGTGGCTAAACCTAGTTTTACTTTTGGAATTATTAGTTCTTTCTCTCACATGAGAAAGGAAACCTATTCTCACTTAGAAGGGCTGCCAGCTAACACCACCTAAAATTCAGGATATCAAGTATCATGAATGCATGATGGCTAGGCTATTGTATTTTAGAAAGGAATCTAAAAGCCTAGACTCACTCCTTAATGCCTAAGATCATTATTGACCTCAATTTTGGAGTGAGGATTGATTACTCCCATCCTAAGCCTAGGATTCTTCTAGATACTTAGGTTTCTTTTGTGCTAGGACACTTCTAGTAGTTAGGGGATACTAAACTTAGGCCTATAGACTTGAAGGGCATGACCCTATGTCTAGAGCTTACCTTATGACAATTGGGCTTTACCTGCCCTAAGGCCTACATCAATAATCATAGCCATCAATTAATTTAAACCTAAACCAAATGATTGAAATGTCAACCCTAAGATAATTTTTTGACCTTGATTGAATTTGATTTCCATCCTAACTCCAAGCCAAAATAATTTAAATCTTAACCCAAGCTAACCCACTTCAATCTTATAACTCCATTCAAACCAATCCAAATAAACCAAACTCAATTCAATTCTCTTAATCATTCTAATTATCCAATGGATCATTTTAAACTATTCCAACACTTGCAATCAAGCCGATTAAATCAATTACACTTAATTAGCCTCGTTAGCCCATTTAACTTAAAAGGTTCAAATAAGCCAAAACCCAATCGAACATAAATCAATTATAGTCAAGGCAAAAAATTAACTTCAAATTCATCATTGAATATATTCCAACCATCCATAGCCTTAATTAGCCCAAATTGAATTGACCAAACCACTTAACCCAAAGTGACCTAAAAAGCCCAATTAGACCAAACTTCAATCAAACTCCCATTGGATCAAACCAAGCAATCTAATCTCTTCATTGGTGAGTGTAGGTCACTACTGAACACTCAACTACAATCAATTAGATCTAACCAAGCCAATTTAGCCTCTTGACCCAAGTTGACTTAATTTGACCTATAAGGACAAATTTGGTCAAATAAAATCCTAAACAAAATTTTTTGAAACCAATACTTCTACTCAATCACCAATCGAATGTTGGACATGATCCAACCTTTAATTAGACCCAATTTGGTCAACCCAACCCAGTTGACCTACTTAACCTAATTTGACCTAAATGGTCAAATTAAACCAAAACACTCTTAATCCAAATCAATTCTTCTAATCAATCAGTAATGATCTATTGAATATGGACTTAACCCATGCTCAAGCCAATTTGGCCAATTTGATGAAAATGGTCAACATGATCTATTTGACCCAAATTGAACCAAATCCAAATCTAACCCAAATTAAACCAAACCAATTATACTAACTCATTCCAAATGACCAATTAAACTTAACCAAGCTCCCACTTTGACCCAATTTGATCAAAATGGTCAAGTTAGCTTAATTAAGACTATTTGACCATCATGAATCAAATTGAGCCAAACCAAATCACTCTCTAACATCATTCTCATAAAGTTATGATTTACTTTCATTCTGTTAAGTCCCTCTTCATTTCATCCTTACTAGAGCATACTCAACATTCTCTAAATGGATTGTAGAACTTCTTTATATTTTAAAATCAAATATGAAGTTTTATAACTCTTATATTTTTCAAAAAAAATAAAATTCTTCTTTTTAAAAATTGGCCATAAAAATGGCTAAATTTTTTCTTAATAAATAAAAAAATTTCTTCTAACGTCATTATGTTAAATAAAGTCTATTATAATTTATTTAATTTTGTTTAAAAAATAGAAAATTATTAGAAAGCTTATTTTCACTGCTACATCTGGGATTAGCTTTTTTGTTGATAGTAGCAGACTAATTGATGGCTTTATCATCAAATTTGGAGCCATATTTAAGAATTTAAACATCACCACCAATGGACTGACTCTCCCTCCTCTTGTTGATCAAGCTATTACAAACATAAAGCTCATTCTGGAGTTTCTTAGTGTACTCTACAGTACCCCTGGCATTGGTAGGGAAGTTTGTTCATGTCACTGGGCGGGTCCAAATGTTCCCTACGCCAAAGAAACTTAAACTATTGGTTGTAAATACATCTAACCCTTTCCTTTTCTAGCACTTTTGTGGTAGGATCTACTTCTGAGCCTCCCCTAATGGGTAAGAGTTATTAAAAGAATAAAGAGAGGAATTATAGAAGATAAGCCTTAAAATATAGAAAATAAAAGGAGATGTTAAAAATAGAGCAAGCGAGGGTGGGGGAAAGATATACCCTTGAAGATACTTCTCCTCTCCTTAGAGGTAGGAGACTCCATCCTCTTTTTATAGCCTAAATAGAGAAAGATGCATCTAGAATTGTGAGTTCTCCACCTCACCCCTTTTCTTATGAAAGTAGAAAAAGCTTTAGATTTAATAAATAGGGAAACTCATGGCAGATTGTAGCAAATCATTCATAGAATCCCTAGATCCTCTTCCTACACTACGAAATAGTTACTTATGGTCATGAAGGTTAGATATCTAAGAGCTTGAGAGAGAGATCTTAAGAAGACCTATGACTACTCAAAACAAAGGGAAGGAAAAAATAGCCTTCCTTGATAGAAGAAAGGCTTATCAGCTTATGCTTGTTATATTAGATTGATACCATCTGTCGTGGAGGTCACTAACTTGGCATAGGGATAAGTTAGTTTGAGGAGAGATAGAGTTATCCCTAAAAAAGAACCATATTTTCCCATGAGCCAAACACTCACTCACCATCATAATAAAAAAGAACACATTGCCAAGCCTATTAGAGAAAGGCCCTCATCACCTTTGCTTATGACCTAAACTAAAGGGTCATCCTCATCTCATAGATAGAGTAACTTCACCTATCTCTTATAATATAGAGATTTTAGATGAGGGACACCTTGGTTTAGGAGACATTATAGTGATAGAGGAGTCCCCACTACCTAGATAAAACATGAGAGAGAGACAACTACTGTAAAAGTTATGGATATATAAGAAGAATTTGAAGCCATCCTTAACAGTAATGGTTTTCTTCTTATTTTGACAAAACAAGAAGTAGAAACTATTGTAGGAGAAGACAAGAAAAAGAAAAAATGAATAAGATCAAGAGCATTTGGACCTAGATCAGGATTACCTATTAGATGATGACCTTAGGCTGCCCATAGCACATATCTTCATGGTAATATGAGGGCATCTATAAAAGAACAAGAAGAAACACATGAGGGTCATGTTCATGATCCTACTCAACATCTAATCCTTCAATTATAGAAGAAGAATGATCAAATTTTGAGGATGAAAATAAGATGGAGGAGATGATTATCACTATGCAATCACTCCAAAGTCTAGTTCCCACCTTTTCTCAGTCACATTCTTTAGAAAGATTAGAAGAGAGCCATCCCACATATGAGATCAAGCTTACTTTAGGAGGGTATCATCAAGATCCTAAACTAATAGATGATATATCTCCCAAAACTAACTTGAAGTCTTTAGTGGAACAGTAGGTGAAGGAAAATTTGTCAAAATCCCATGGCACAACACTAATTCCAAAGGGTATGCCCTACTCTAAGAAATATAATTTTGTATCATATCTAAAGGGATTTGTGCCTCCTTCTTTCAAAGTTTTTGATGGGACAAGCAATCCTGAACAACATTTGTCATATTTTTGGGCAAGTTGCTACAATGTTGAAGGGAGTGATGCCTTATTGTTTAAGCAATTCGTTAGTAGTTTGACTGGGCTTGCTTTTGATTTGTATGTAGAGATACCAAATGATTCAATGTACACTTTCACTAAACTCGAAAATATGTTTGTAAAGTGATTCACTAGCACATAACACCACATCACCATAGTTTGCCTAATCATTGAAGCAAAAGATAAGTGAATTCCTTGTAGGTTATATCCTAAGATGGAGGATTCTTAGCCTCAAGTGTGAGCCTCAGCTAGAAGAATAGCACGTTGTAGAAAGACTCCTTTAAAATATTAATGACCCTATTGCCTTTTTATTGAAAGCCTTTACTATTAAAACTTTTAAAAAATTACTAAGTAAAGCCTCCAGCCTATAGAAGAAACTCCTAGGATGTCGTTCCTTAGAGAGCAATCCACTACTAAACCATAGCAATACCTAGGAAAGTGCTAGAAAAGAAGGGGGGCAATGTCTCTACAGTCAACAAAAAAAACCTCCAATTTTAGTTCAAGTAGAGTGGCTAGACTTTTTGTGATTTCATTATTTAAGTGATTCATTATACCTTAAATTTGTAACTTAAGATGGATTATTAACTTATATATTTATACTTCATCATTTAGGTTAAGTGTAATGAAATATTACATGTAATAGTTTCCTTATTTAGTTTAATCCCTTTTGGTGAGATTTTGTTTATCGATCATAACCTAAGAAAATTAGCCTATTTGGGCACCAAACCTACCCTAAGCCATTTCAAGTTTTTAGCTTAGATTAAATGATTTGATTAATCATCTATTATTTCATTTAAAATTATCAATATTCCTTAACATTAAGATAGACTTAAAGTAATTTTAATATTATGGATTTTCTTGATTTGGGTATAGAGTTTAGAACTTGATTGATTTTTATTTTAGTAGATGAGTTGATTTATTATAAATTTAACAAATTATATTACTTATGGTTTGATTGAATTTTATATTCTTAATCATTTTATTAATCCTTAAATGCATAACTAATTAAATTATTTAACTTTAGAGGGTTAAGAAATTTTTCTTAGGTTTTATGATGTTAATGAAAATGTCTTTGGTTGGTTTAATAAAAGTTTGCAATTTTTTATTTATAATTTTCTTTAAATTGATCTAGAGAATAAAAATTCAATAACTTTTGATTGAGAGATCATTTGGCCTTTAAATGTTTATGACAAGTGGTATTCCTTGCCAATTTAAGTTTCTTAAATTTTCATCATGGTCAGAAGTGTAATTTAGGATTTATTAGGGTTTTAATCATTCAACAAAACATAAATTAAGCCTAAATTGAATAGAATTAATTAAGGGTTTTAATTTCCTCAAATTCTCCTATAGAAGATGAATCCATATAGGGTTAATTTAGATTTTTTGGAGCTATGGTTAATTTATTATGCTTTTTAAAGTTTAAATCAATTAATTGATTTAATTAAAGTATTTAATCTCTAATTAAGGTCAATTTGGGGAATATGAGATTTCAATGAGTATTAATGATGTTTTAATATTCATTGGTGTTTATTGTGATGATTTAGGCCAATTCCATAATTTTTAATATTTAATTTATATTATTAAATTAAGTGTTATTTCTTGAAATTTTAACATCTCGAGATTTACTTTCCAATAAATCCTGAGAAATTTATCTAAGGTGTGTTTTAACCTTAATTTGAATTCCATAAAGTTTCAAATTGATTGAGTTAATGGTTTGTATTTAATTTAGGAATGATTATTTTCTATTAAACTTAAATTAACCCAAAATATCTAATAAATATTAAAGATTTTGGGTTTAATGGATTTTTCTCACTAAAAAAAATCCATAGAGCCAATATTTATTTTTCTTTGATTGACTATTTTTTTATAGTTTTTTTTTAGAGTTTTTAGGATTTTTTCTAGTTTTTAAAATACAGAAAAATAAAAATTGTATTTTGAAATGGTCAGGGCCATGTGGTGCTGATGCAGCACTGTTTGTCACTTGGTATGACACTGTTGGACCAGTTGGATCTCAAAAGTGAAGGAGTTTGCAGGTTTATTTATTGTCATCTCATCAAAGATTTGGTGATTAGAATTTCTTGTTGTTCCTTAAGATATTTAATTTAGCTCGTGCAGCTAAATTAGAGCCGTCCATTCCAAATAGAAGAAATGGATGATGCAAATTTTATCACTATTTTTGCTATCAAGAACCATAGGTCGTCTGCATTTTAGGGCCAAAATCCAATGGTTTAGGGAGGATTTCAATACATTTTTAATTACAAAATTATCAAGTCTTTATTTTGAACACATCTATATGCTTTAATCTCACTTGAGCTCAAACTTCCTTCACAAAGGACCACACCGAATTCAGTAGGAGGTTCGATTTGACGAATACCTCACCAGCGTCAATCCTTAGAAGTGGAATTGTTTTAAGTAGCTTTGTGGGGATGTGGAGAGCCTCTAGGTGTAAGAAATTAGATTTCCTCTTCACTTATTGATTTGTAGGCCAAGCTCCTCCTATTCACCGATGGCTATGGTCGAAATACAGCTTTCCAGTAGCATGGGAATTAGGGGAAGGGTTGTGTTTTCTTCATTTCACTTGAGGAAGGTGCGTGAATGCTTAGAATGCCAATAGAGGGCCTCTCTTCTCTTCTATTACATGTAGCCAAGAGCTTACTTATGGGAGTTCAAATAAGAATTTGCCATGGTGATTGCCACCCTTGGAGGCTAGCTCCAATAGGTGGTTAATAGTTGAGGTCACTCCAAATTAACTAGGAAGAGGAGTGGTGGAGGAATGGAGGAAGTGTCTTGGATTGGGGAGAATTTTTCTTCATGTTCCATACCACTTTCCAATAGCATATTTATTTCCTTTAGATTGACTTGAGACCATTATGTTCTCTCAAATTTGGCTGCTAATCCTTTCAGCCTCATCCCAGAATGAGTCAAGGTGTATTGCAATATGATTAGTGTAGGTTTAAGCTCACATGCTCACATTTAGTTCATTTGAGTTTAGTTTGATTTTGATTAGGCTAAGCACAAATTATGTTTATTATTCTTTCATTTAAATTAGCAATTAATTATTCAAATTTTATTTAAGATGACTCATGAGCCAAACAAACTCATTTCAATTGAGTTTAGGAACAAACATTTTAAGTTAGTTCACTTAAGCATTTATTCTGTTTGGTTCAGTTTGATTTATTCCATTTGACATATTTGATCTACGTTTAAGCTTTCATTATATTTATTTAAGTATTTAGAATGATTTAGATTAATTAATTTTATTTTATTTGAAGTTAATTATTAATTTAAACCCACTTTGACTCAAATTGGGCTTAATGAGTTAACATAGGTTCAATTGGGTCAAATAACCAAGTTGAATAGTTTACACCTCATAATTGGTTGAATTATTTTTAATGATAATTTCTAAATGATTTTTGATATTTAATTTGCATTGATTTTGATTGAATTTAAGTTTAAGTTTCGTAAGTTCTATTTAGGTTTACTTAGATTAAGTGATCCAATTAAGCTAATTAAAGCCTTATTGAATTTAGGTTTATTTAGATTCTAGTTTAAACAAGTTCATTTGATGATTTTACGTCTTCAGAATAATTTAATTTGATCAAAATTTGGTGGGTTAACCTTTAACCTGGTGGGACCCACATAAAATCAACTCTTTATCAAATGGTTGACCATCTTTAACTTTTATTAGATTTAGTTTTAAATCCATTTATGTTTATGTAATGACTATATGCATTTTATATAATTTGATTTCAGTTTATTTTGACTTTATTGGAATTTAATTGGTTTAAGAGATTTTGAGCATAGGTAGGTTAGTTGGGTTAACCACCTTAATTACATTAGTCTAAACACAGTTTGATTTAGATTTCAATTTAAATGTAATTGATTCAATCATTTGTTTAAATTTGAGTTTAGTTTGGATCTACCTAATCATATTATGTTAGGCTAAACCCTAGAAGGATTCACCATGTCACCAAGTATAGCATCCTAAATGCTTGAATAGGAAATCCCTAATTTAAGATTAGGAATCATAATCAATAACATTGAAAATGATGTTAAACCTCATCCAAAAATGAGGTTAACAATGTCACCTACTTCTGAACATTAATCTAGAAGTCTTGCTTGAGCTTTCTAGTTTTTGCATGGAAGTGAAATTTTTTATTAGATTGTCTTACTGCTTTGGGTCTTGAAGCACCAGAGCTATAACTTTGAGAATCTCTATGTAGATATGTTGAGTTTGGTCTATTCTTACTATGCACTACATATTAAGAGATTATGTCAGATACAATAACTATTGTAGAGACCTCACTCAATAGTACTTCACATTAAGTCTCTTTAGTTTGCCAAGATCTTGATCATACTCTCAGAGCCTTGAGATACTACCAAAGAAAATTATCTAGAGTACAAATTGAGCTCTTCGAAATATCTGCTAAATTGAGAGAGTTACAAATAAAGAGATAATACCTATTATCGAGGAGATCTATGGTCAAACAAGCAATTACAGCTATAAAAGAGGATTGCTCACAAACAAACACTTAGGTGACTGAACATTAGTGGATTCTTTTCTCATTAGTTCATAACTAGGAAGCAACCCTTCAGTAACTCCACGAAGTTCAAGAGAGGTAGTCTATTATGGCCTATAAATCTTATGCAACATCTATATGTATTAGAGAAATTTAGGCTAATTATTTGAACCTGCAACCTCTTTAATGTCATTTTCTCATATGATTAATGAAAAGTGATTAAAAATTTTCAAAGACTTTGTTTTCTCTTTTCCTAGTATATTGATGCATATAATCATAAACAAATAAATAAATACAAGTAATGAATACATCATGTTTAATAAATGTAACACATTTATTAGAGGGCAGCTTTTTTTTCTTCTAAAAAAGAAATAAATTGAGTATCTCAACTTGGGAAGCCACAACATTATGATCATAGTACTAGGTGCTATCATTGCCTTGCAAAATCTAGAAACACAAACAACCCCAACTATTCCTTACTTAAATAACATAGCACCACAATGTTGTGATTCTAACACCTAGATACTGTTATGATGGCCTTTAGTTTTAAAAGCCAAAAAACTATAATTTTTTCTCCAACAGTGATAACTACCAATGGTGGAGTTAGGGGAATGATTATGGAGCAAAAAAACCATCCCAAAGGTGGGAACAGTTGCATAAAAATTCTATAAAATGGTAAAATTACCCCCACTCATCTTCTTCATCTTTTCCACTCACTCTCCCTCTAACCCACCTATCCCATTCTTGTTCTCGATCTCCTGCACTTTCAACAGTATACTTTCTACCACTACATGAGACAATATCGAAGCCTACTACTATTAACTCAAGGTAGAAATTTTTGAAAATGCTTTATTTATGTAATTTTCTCTCTAAAAAAGACATTTAAAAGATTTTCATCATAAATATTGGATCCGGTGAGAAATAAAATAATTTATCTTCATCAATCTTGGATTTGAAGTAAAATAAAAGCCCTCATACCTAAAATTCTAGTATCTTAAAATCCAAAGACTTTCACTATTGAACTTGGTTCCACCATAAAAAGAAAAACTGTCCCTCCATCAATTTTAGATCTAGAATAAGGGAGAAGATTGCTTTTATGCTAAATAAGTAAAAATCTGTCATTGCTAAATGTTATGTCACCAAATTTTCATAAAAATTATTAAATTCATCAGAATTCGATTCAAAATGGAGTTCCCATGTGCTAAGCTCTATGGTAGGTATCATTCTTGCAGTGTTAAGCTCTCAGGTTTCACCTCTTTAAGATAGCACTACAACGCTATTTTTAAAGCACCAAGGCATTATATGTTGAAATCTATTCCATTATCAAACTTAGTTTTAGTGTGAAATAAAATCCTCCCTCCATTAATCTTGGAATAGTAATAAGGAGAATGGTGCTTTGCACTAAAATATTGTAAAACCTAGCACTGATGATAGTTCCATGGCACTATGGGTACAACAATGAAGTTTTACATCCTTAAGATTTTTTTAACGTTTGATGCATAATTTGCAGTGCCAAGGCATTGATATCGCTA
The DNA here is from genome assembly GCA_021442155.1 of Cymbidium sinense. Classification (NCBI taxonomy): domain Eukaryota; kingdom Viridiplantae; phylum Streptophyta; class Magnoliopsida; order Asparagales; family Orchidaceae; genus Cymbidium; species Cymbidium sinense. The sequence goes on along the minus strand of CM038221.1, from coordinate 89,559,651 downwards.
TACTGAGGCATTGGGCTCTCAATAAAACTAAGCTTAAGCTTCAATTTTACAATGCAAGTCATCGAGCCCTTGAGAAAAATTAAACTTTGATGCTCATTTGATAGCACCATGGTATTGATATCTTAGCACTGAGGCACTTCACTATAATGGAATTAAGCCTTAGGCACAAAACATAGTACCAAGGTGTTTATAACATTAAGGTCAAATCATATCTATAGCACTGCAACGTAATACATATAGTGTCGAGGCACTAAGCTCTCAGGTTTTGAACTTTATTTTCAAGCTTAACGACGTTGAGTCACTGGTTTGATAGTGCTAAGGCACTAAGCTTCTATTGTCATTCATTTTGAATAAAATATTTTATTATTAAATCTTTAAATCCTTGAGCAAACCACAAAGACAAACACAATAGCATGGAGATAAAAGAACATCTTTCTTAATATAAACATCTATTACAAAATTTTTACAATAAAAATAAAATGAAGAAAATACAAAAAAAATAAAAAAAAATAATAATCATAATCATCTTCAACCTCCTCCTCCTCTTCTTCTTCTAGCTCTGATGGGGTGCTCACATAAGGCTAATAATTGAGGTACCATAAGAAAAGAAGTTTGACCCAAACCTACATGAAAACCATAGTTTTCAAACATGTAAATAATTAAGGTTTTAAACTCAACCATGTATGAAAATTGTTGTTATTGTTGACTCATATGGTGGTCAAATTTTCTCTCTAATTTCTGCTACCATTAACTTGTCTCACCAACCTTTTTTCTTAAATCAAAGACCTATCCTCCAATTTCTTAGTTTTGCTCATTTAAGGTCTTGGGGGATTTGGATCTAGTATGAGGGGTGTGTGAGCTTTTTCCCACCTCAGTCCTTGAGCCAAATTCTTCAATTAATCTCTTAGTCATAAGAGCTATTTGTATAAAGACTTCTTCATCTGACTCCCCTTGAGTACCTGTCACAACACGTAAATCATAAATTAAAGAAGGATGATTGAACCCTATGATAGTACCACCCTTAAGAATATTATAAATAGAATAATAAATACTCTTCCCTATATCCATAGTAAAGCCCTTTTGAATTGAAAATTTCAAAAAGTCTCCCTCGCAAGTTACCCCATTGATATTGCTAGTGGGCATTAACTTGGTAGAAATAAAATAATTCCATGCTTTGGCCTCAATAGTTAGGTCAATAATAAGAAATTTATAATTTTATTCTCCCATCATTTTCACAAGACATTAGAATTTCTAATAGTGAGGAAATTAAAAATTTCATTAAAATTATGATGTTCACTATAATAGAAAAGATACTAATCTTAATTAAGATCTCATAAATTATAATATGAATTTATAGTACTACTATTAAAACTTATTAGTTTTCCCTAGATGAAAACTCTATTATTCTGGTGCTCCTTCACATTGGCAATTAAAACTTATGATAATTAATTTTATAGTCATTGTCATGTAAAAGTGTCCTTTGACAGATCGCATCGGTCAAAAGTTTATTATTTTCCATTTAAAACACCTATCTGTCCTAGATTCCTTGAATCGACTTATGATTGACACTGTGACATAAAATACAGCATTGAGGCACTGGTCAACTGTTCAACCTAATCGAACAATTTCAATCTCATGCTATCTTAAGCGTTACAATGCCAGCCTTATACCACTGAGGAGCTAAATCTTATGGTTTTAAGACAAGAATTTGTAGCTCATAATGCTATAGAACTAATTACCCAGTACCAAGGCACCACTTTAACATTATGAATGTGCTACCATGCTTGGCAGTGTTACCTGAGCCAACCCTCATAACCATAAATCAATGTTTTACCAAGTAGATATCCTAGGAATCTATTTGTTTGCCAAGTGAACTCCAAAAATAAGTTGGCATTCTGAAGGGATGTAAGACCAATCTATTTATTTGCCATGTAAATGACCCTTTAAAGCCTAAAGGTATTCTAAAGGGATATAAGTCCAATCTATCTAGTCTCCATGTGAACACCCTGCTAGCATTCCGAAAGGATGTATGTTCAATCTATCTGTTCACCATGGGAAGACCCTGTTGGCATTCCCAAAGGTTGTAAGTCTAATCTGTCCATTCTCCATGCGAAGACCCTACTAGCATTCCAAAGGGATATATGAAAAATCTATTTATTCGACATGCAAACACCCTACTGGCATTCCAAAGGGATATATGTCCAATCTATCTATTCGCCATGTGAACACCCTATAAACCTAGCCATCCAAGAGATGTAAGTCCAATCCATTTATTTTTCTATGCTAATTCTTTTAATTCTGCTAGCATTCTAATTGATGTTAGCTTGATTAATCTGTTTGTTCATCATGCGAACTCTTTGATAGCATACTAAAGAGATGTAAGTCCAATCTAATGGCTTTCTAATTGATGCAAGTCTAAACCATGCTTGCAATGCAAGGACAACCCAAACCCTATTTAGTATTTTAAGGGATATAAGTTGACTCTATCCGTTCACCTTGCGAGCACCCTACATGCATTCTGAGGGTTGTAAGTCCAATCTATATGTTCACTATGCGAACACCCCTATATGGGCAGAATTTATGACACCACATAGAATTTGTATATTTTTAATTTAGGTAATCCAATTCATCATTATGGAATAAACATATTATCTTAGAAGATAAACATGATATCTTATAATAGATTTGATCACTTAAATAAGTACTCCTAAGGCTAATGAGACTTATTGATATTTTAAAGAATCTTCCCTTGGACTACATGGAAAAGAAGAATAAAGTTTATTTTATACCAGGAATGTGGTTCCTTATAAGGGCAAGCCCTTCTAGTTAATTACATCTTAAGAATAAGGATCTCTTCCTAAGATTACTCTTGATTAAATAAATAGACATTTATTTCTATAGATTTTTAAGCTAGTTCGATAGGAAAATCATAAATTGAAATTTCAAAAGGGGACACTACAAAGTGGAAGGAGTTCTTTTAGAAGCCAAATAGGATAAAGTAAGAAATATCCATAGATATTGAAATTCCCAGTAGACATTGCAACTATCTTATTATTAGTTTAAATTTAGAATTTAAATTAAATTTTGAAGTAAAATTTTATTAGAGATCTAGGGCTTATATTCTAACAACATAAAACAGATGGAATGCCTAGGGTTAAATAATTACTCTAATAAGATGCTTCAGATATTGAGTCAATAATTTCTTCTGATACAACTTAGAGGCTCAAACTAGTTTCACCTTTGGAAATTATTGGTTCTTTCTCTCACTTGAAAAAGCAAACTTATCCTTGAATCTTCTAGCCTTATAACCCACTTAAAGGGTTGCTAGCTAACACCAAATAAGCAAATTTTAAATCCATTCAAATCTCAGGAATGCAAGATGCCTAAGTTGTTGTATTTTAAAAAGAAATCTAAGAACTTAGGCTCACACCCTAATCCCTAAGATCATGTTGGGTATGTTATGACCTAACTAATACAAAAAATTTTAGCTTTTATATCTTGATTCACAATACATTTAAGGCCTTTGGGGTGTACAATTTATGCTTAAAAATGAGATGCAATTAGAAGAAGTCATGGGCCAAATCAAGAAGCAAAGGCAGACTTCCCCAAGAAGGTGGCCAACCTCAAAGGTTAGATGCCTATTATGTGCATTGGGTGAAGCACCACATTCAAGAGTTTAATAAAACACGTTAGCATGATCCGCAAAAGCTAGTTGTTTCTAATTGATTTTAAGTTATTCCTAGGGCTTTAATTTATGTGAGAAGTTTTGAATTTTTTATATTTATTTAAGTTGATTATATTTAGGTTGTGTAGGAAAATTAGTTTTTTAGGAGCCTAACGTCCAAGCATTCATCATAAAAAATACAATACATAAAGAATCTTAGAAGAATAGGTTAATTTTATTAACCACCCAAAGTAAATCAAGCTAAATTTAAATTAAAAGAATAGGCCAATGCCGCCAGATTTTGTTGTACACCTCAATAGAAATAGAGAAAAAAGGGTAGGCAAGCTCTGCCCTTATACAGCCTAGCCAAGAACTATAAGTCTAGATATATGAATCTTCCTCCAAGATCGCCTCCTTCTTCAGGGACCTATTTTAGGCTCATAAGGGACCACCAGCTAGTAGACTTAGCTCTTATTATTTCTAAACCCCATAGTTCCTAACCTAATTCTAAGTTTAAATTATATTTATAATTAAAAAAATTCCTAACCCCTATAAAACAAATGTTAGAAAATGGAAATTGTACACCAGCAATTATATTTAAAAACATACGGGTTAGCATTAGTTGTTTGCTAAGCCCACCTAACTTTTTTGGCTATGCTTAGGGACTTAATCATACTTGCAAGAAAATATCATTTAAATATAATTTATTATGGCAGCCTCTTTTAGCATAACCCCCTATAAAAGGCAGTATTAGTTCTAGAATGTCCTACCGTCCAATCAGGCAGGCAAAAACTCTTAGCGAAATAATATAAAACATTACACCACAAACTAGTAAAACATCACATCACATCATAGATCAGCCTAACCTAAATCTAGGGTCGGTGACCTAATATTCTAGTGTGTGAAGGAAATGGTCTTGTGTGGTAAGACTATAATAGGCCTTTTCAAGTTCAAGTTTAAATTTGAATTTTCAATATTTAATTTGATCTTGAGAAATTTTAATTTTTATAATTTTTATTCATAGGTAAGTGCCATTATTATACTAGAGATTCGAAGTATTAAGACTACCTTTGGACTAATAGCTCTGCGGCCTCGAGTGTCTAGATTATATACAATATGTTGCTAATTATGATAGTTATTTTTTCTTTTGATTTATTTTTATCCTAAAATTATTTTGATTTACCATTGGTGGTTTCAATTTAAATGATTTATTAATTTATTATTTTATTTCCATTTTTAGATTCATTTTATGTTAAAATGAAATTTAAAGTTACCAAGAATGAAGAATATAATAAGTTTCACTTTCGGTGGAATCCATTTTATTAAACATCCTAAATCTTAGTAGAATTAAGTTTTTAGCCTAAAGTAAAGATTCAATCTAAACATCAAATAATGATCCTAAGTATCTTAGTTAACTTCTTCTTAAATTCTATTAAATTCAATTTAGTATGATTAAAGTTCTAATTTTGATTTGGATTTAAATTAAGATTCATTCTTCTTAATGTTGATTAATGTTTAAATGATTTGATTTATTCATTATTTTAGTAATTCTTTTGTTTTGATTAAATGTTTATTAATTTTCATGTGTTTTAATATTTAATTTACATTATTTAAATTGATTTGATTCATTCATTCATTTCATTAATGATATGTTAATGGGTGTGGATAAATTAACTAAATAAATTTTGAGATTTCATTCCTTCATTTTATTGATGTTATGTTTGTTAATGTCTAAACTATTTTGACTTAACTTGATTTAGTTTTTATTTTGATTCCTTTATATGATATGTTTATTTAGTTTACTTTGCTAATATTTATTGTATTATTCAATTCCTTGTTAAATTAATTTTAGTTTTGGATTAATCTTATTTGTTGATTAATGTTCATCTCATGTTTATGTTATGATTATTTAATTAGATTGATGTCTTAAGTCAAGCTCTAGTTTAATTTTATTTTGTAATTAATTCATCAAATTTCAATTTCATAATATATTGAGTCATACATTTTTTAATCTATCATATAAGTTCACTTGATTTTAATTATATTTATTTCATTAATGTTATTAGTCTTTTGGTAATAAACTTGGATTGACTTACTTGAATTCAATTCTCATGTTATTCTTGGTTTTAGTTGGATTATTACATGTTGAAATTTAATTTTTAAAAATGAGATTGTACCCATTTTAACCTAAATTATTTCAATTGTTTAAGTTATTTAAGTATGATTAATTTATTTATGCTTTAGGATTATATAACTTATTCACTTAAACAAATTTAGGGAATTTTCATACAAATGAGTTTCACATTTAAATATAAATTTTGGGGCTTAATTAATTCTAATTTTAACTGATTAATTAGTTTTTTATTGATTTCGTAAATTGATTATTTAGGATTTGATCAAGTTTCATGTTATTAATTAATCCAGTAAACTCTAATGTATAATTAATTGAATTTTTTAACATCAGAGTGTTAGAAAACGTTTCTTTAAGTGTTGTGATATTAATTGAAATATTTCAAGCTAATTACATAAGTATTTATAATTTTTATAATTTTTTTGATTTAATACTTCATGTAAATTGACCTAGAGACTTCGAAATTTAATAACATCCAATCTAGATATCAAGTTGCCTTGAAATTTTTATGGAAATAGGGGTTTCTTTCCAACTTAATTTTTCTAAAGTTTAACTTTAATGAGATGTGTACTTTAAGACTAATTAAGATTTTAATTATTTCAATAAAACTTAGATGAAGCCTAATTTAGGTATAAATTTCTAATTATTTTTTTGGGGATTCTTCCCTGGAAGATGCATTCATAAAGGGTTCAATTAAAATTTTTGAATTTTTGGTTGATTTATTATGATTTTCCTATGTTCAAGTGGTTAATTAAATTAATTACTATATTAAGTGATTTTATGGATTATTGGATTTTAGAGGATTTCGACTACTTATTTAGATTTGTTATTGTTTATTGTGATAATGTATGGTAATCTTATAATTTTCTATGATTTTCTTAAATTTCTATTAATTTATTTCATTAAATTTATGGTTTAAGGTTTGAAATTCAATATCTTTTGATTTATTTTGAAATAAATCATTAAAAGTTTTCCTAAAGTGTATATTAACCCTAATTTTATTTCCCCAAAGTTTCAAATTAATTGGAATAGTGGTTTGAGGTTAATTTGTGCTTGATTATTTTCATTCAAACTCAAAGTAATCTAAAATTATCGAATGAAAATTGGGGATATTGGATTCAATGAATTCCTCTCATTGAGAGGAATCCAAAGAGTCCTTAACTATATTTTTATGTTTTTTTTGTTTATGATTTTTTGAAGTTTTAATTATTTTTTGTAATTTTTAAATTCAGAAAACCCAAATTTTCTACTTTAATGCGTCATAGCCACATGGCACCACTTTACGTGCGGCACTGCATGATTCATCCATTTGGGATCCATGTGGATCATGCTTTAAAATGGCAGCGGGATGCGATTTATCCATGCCATCTGATCATAGATCAGACGTCTCAGATTAAACCTTAGGTTTTCTATGGAAATTTAATTGATTGGACTGACTAAATCTCTGTTGTTCGTTCTAAATAGAAGGGATGGACGGTGGAGATTATGTCTTGTTTGATGGCGATGAAAGTCAAGAGTTTGTCGATTCTAGATGGTTTATGGCAATCCAACCATTGAAATCTCCCAATTGTAATTCCAAATCAATCAATGACTCATATAGATCACATCTATATGGTTTAATCTTACTTGAGGTTAAGTTTATTTTAGAAAGGACCAAAACTAAAAGTAAAAGAGGTCGAGTTTGGTTCGTACCTCATCGGTGGTGATTTTAGGTAGCGAGGATGACTCGATTAGCTTCATGGAGGTGTGAAGAGTCTCTTGGAAGGAGGAATTTGATTGCCTTCCCATGGATCAACATGGAAACCAAGCTTCACACATTTTCTGGCTTGCCGATATTGTGGGGGTTGGGGAAAGGTTGTGCTTAACTTTATTTTGTCTTGGGGAAGGTGAAGGGATGCTCAAATGGGTCTAAGAATGGCTCTCTCTTTAATTTCTATGTAAGGCTGAAAGCTTTATCCAAGCTTCCCTTATACCTTGGTCAGCCAAGGTGATTGCCACCCTTGGCTGCCAAACACATGTCCAAGGGTGTTGAGGAGAACGAGCAAAGAGGAGTGTTTTATGGAAGAGAATTTGTCTTCATGCACTCTTCTGTTTCCATGGCATATTCCTTCACTTGAATTGATTTAAACTTCATTAATTTAATTAATCTTGGCTACCAATTATCCTAAACTCATCTTAGGATAGGTTTGGATGTATTCTAAGGTGTTTGGTTTAAACTTGGGTTCAAATATTTTGAAATTATGCCATTTAGGCACTTTTTATATAGCTTGATTTTGCTTACTCTATTTGGTGGATCAGCACTAGATTGATACTTCAATTATATCAATTTACTCATTTATGATGTTTTAATCTATGGGTTTAATGGAATTTGAAATTGATCATTTGTGTATTCCATATTTAGAACACTATGGCTTATGTGAGTTTGGTTGAAATGAATTGAGTCAAATTGACTTGTTTGGCACAATTACAATGTATTTATCTTTCAATTATGTTCATACATGCATTTTTAATTGATTGGATTAATTAATTTCACTTAGAGTTTGAAACCCATTTTCGCCCAACTTGGTCTTAATGGGTTAAGATTGGGTTAATTAAGTTAAATGGCCATGTTAACTAATTTAACTCCAATAATTGATTGAATTATGTTTAATAATCATTTTCAAATGATTTTGACAATCAATTTTAGTTGAATTCAATTTTATTTTGATTTTGAATTCAAGAAGGCTCATTTAAGCCTATTTTGGTCAAATGATCTAATTAGCCTAATTACATCCTTAATGGATTTATATTTTTTTTGAATACATGTTTAAACAAATTTATTTTATCATTTGGACTATTTAAAATAATTTCATTTAATCAAATTTTGGTGGGTTGACCTTTGACTTAGTGGGGCCTACTTATGTCAAACCTATGTCAAAAAGGGTTGACCAAATTTGACTTTAATTTTAATTTGATTGTATGCTTGTCATTTGATTTATTGACTTATTCCTAAACTTCAAGCTTCTGACTAATAGGATATGGGTCTTAATGACTTAATCTTAACCTTTAAGTTTATTTTGACAAGTAGGGCTCAAAAAGAATGCCTACAAAGGGACTTACTTCTTTCCATTTAGTTATTAGGGAAGGGGCTTTAATGGCTTAATCCAACCTATATAGCTTAGGATGAGGAGAGGGGTCTTAAATGACTAGATCTTAAACCTCAAAAAAAAAAAAAAATTGTTAGCATGAAAGGGGTCTTCATGACCTAATCCTATCCTAGCCATTTGGATGGATGCCTACTAAGGTACTTACTCCAATGTTATTAACTATTAAAATGGGGTTTTTAATGGCTTAATCCAACTTAAATAGCCAAAAAGGAGGAAAGGGGTCTTGATGACTTAATCCAATCCTCATGTTGGAAAAATAGGAAAGGGGTCTTAGTGACTTAATCCTATCCTATGTAGTCTATTTTGATATGAAGATCAGGAATGGTGCCATTTAAAGTCTTGTTCCAAAGCTATGAATAATAGGAATGGTTCCATAAAAGGCTCACTCCAAACCTTAGATGATTTGTAGGAAGGGTGACCCAAAATGGTTTATTCTCAATCCTATGGAAACTACATTTAAAATGTCATAGATAAAAAATTTTGTAAGATTTTAAAAGACATTGTATAAAATTTAGCAAAGATAATAATTTGAATCAGAACAAATTACAAAAGGTCCTTCCCAAGATGAAAATGATTTTATTTATCATTATTTTCAAACTCAGTACAAGTTACACAGAGTATTTCTTTAAGTTACATTCATTTATAAGTGTCATTAGATGTTTACCATTACAATTAATAAATTGGTAAGAACCTCCTCCATAGTCTTTTTCCACTACAAAAGGTCCTTTCCAAGTTGGTTAAAGTTTATTTCCTCTCCTACGATGAGCCAAAATTGACCATCTAAGAACGAAGAAAAATTCTCCTACTTGAAAAGTTCTAGGATGGACCAACTTATCATGTGCTTAAACCATCATGATTGGTATAGTTCTTCCTTTAAGACTTTCTAGTTCTTCCAAATGGAGTTTGTAATTCTGATCTATTGTAATGCTATTGTTAATTGCTACCCTTAATGAAGATAATTGCACTTCTAAAAAAAGAATAGCTTTTATTTTATAAACTAAACCATATGATGTAGATTGAGTTACTGTTTGATATATGGTATGATAGGCCCATAAGGTTCGACCAACTTTTCATGCAATTGGCTCTTATTTTTATCTAACGCCTTTTTCAAAATCCTCACAAGGGCTTTATTAAATGCTTCAGCCAATCCATTTACCCTAGGGTAATAGATGGTCAAATATCTCTAATCTATTTTATGTTTGGCCATAAAGTGATTTAATTTAGTGGACTTGAATGATGGACCATTATCAGATATGATTCAGCAAGGAACACCAAATCGATATATGATATTTTTCTGAAAGAATTTTAGTACATAGTATGGTTTTACTTCTTCCAATTGTACCACTCCATTTAGAAAAGTTATTTGTTGTGGCTAATATGAAATGATGCCCTTTTGATGAAGGAGGATCAATTGGTCCTATGATGTCTATACCCTAACTCTCAAAGGGTTAAGAGATAATTATCGAGTGTAGTACATTAGGAAGTGGATGTACGACCACACCATGTATTTGAAATTGATGACAATGACATGCAGTTTCCATGCAGTCATTTAAAATCGAACTCCAATAGTATTCGAGTTTCTTAATATTTATTTTTATTTTTTTCTATATTAGTGGGCACCACACATTCCAAAATTTACCTTAGTCATAATCATATGGGCTTCCTATTTATTTAAATAGCATAGCCACATTTGATCGAATGACTTATGATACAAAACATTTTTAATTAATGCATAAGACAAGGCATATTTCTTAATTTGATTTGCTATTGGCTTGTCTTCAAGGAGCCTCCCCTCACTTAAATAGTTGATGAAAGGTTGCCTCCAATCATACTCTTCTTGACCTCCAATAAGGGTGTCTATCCTTTCCATTTCTATTTTTTATTCATGTTATCTAAATCCATAGGAGAAAAGACTTGTTAATTTTGGACTTCTATAGAAATAGATTCTTTTTAGGGCATATACTTTATTTAATAAGTTTAGCAAAAGCATCTTCTATATAATTATCTCTATGAGATAATCTATACAAAGTTATAAATGGTATCGTTTCAAGTAGTTTCATTATGTATTGCTAATAATTGAAAAGCTTAGGGTGAAAAAATTTATAGATACCGTTCACTTGGCTAATAATCAATTAGGAATTCTTAAATATCTTTATATTATAATATCCATAAGGATTGCTAATTATAGCTCAGTTATACGAGCCTCATATTTAGCTTCATTATTTGTACAGGGCCTAGATAAATGATAGGAATATTATATCATTCCTTTATCTGAGATTATAAAAATCAATTCATTCCCAACCCTCCCTGGGATAGAAGGATTTGATACTTTATTTGTATTTGATGATGCGACACCATCAAAGTATAACTCCTAAGTGGCATTAGGTTCACCTTCTAAAGTCATGATCTATTCATCTGGAAGATCATCATTTAAAGAAGAACCCTGAGAAGTGAGCTACTACTTGCCCCTTTTTAGCACGGAGTGGAATAAACGTAAACTTGAATTGCAATAAATTTAATGACCAACGTGTTAGATGTTCAGACAATGTCGGACAGGTCATGAAATATTGTAATGGATTCACCATTTAAATTAGATTCACTTCGTGTGAAAGTATATACTATCTAAATTTTTTGCGATGAAAACTAAGGGCAAACAATGTTTTTCAATAGGAAGATAATTCATTTTCACTGGGATGAGTATGCAACTTAGATAATAAAGGGCATTTTCTTTCCCTTCTTCATTGACTTAGCCTAGCAAGGCCCTGAGTGATTCATCTAAGGTGGTAGTATACAAGATTTCTTAGAATTGGAGCAGCCAAAATAGAATGGTTCATCAAATATTATTTTAAGCTTTCAAACACATTTTGACACTTTTCATCCCAAATAAATTTTGAATATTTCTTTGTTAATGACATGAATGGTTGGCATCTTCTTGATAAATTTGATATGAACCTCCTTAAGTATGTGAGCCTTCCTTGGAATGATCTTAAATGTGTAAGACTTCTAGGTTGCAACATTTCCATAATAGCTTTTAATATTTTTAGGATTGATTTCTATCTCGTGGTACCTCACTAGAAACCCTAATAACATTCCTAAAGCTACTCCAAAAGCACATTTCAAAGGATCTATTTTTAGACTGTAATGGCTCAACCATTCAAAAATGTTTCATAAATCATACAAATGATTTTCCTTTTCTTAATTTTAATGACTAATCATCGATGAAGCATCCGACTTAATCATGAATTAAGTCATCAAAGATTCTAGTCATGGCCCTTTGATAGGTAACGCTAACATTTTGGAGATCAAATGGCATGTTTGTGTAATAGTTTATGTCAATAGGAGTTCTGATCATTGTATTCTTTTCATCCTCTGGAGCCATCTTTATTTGATTATACTTAGATGATCCATCCATGAATGAAAAGATCTCATACGAAAAGACTATCTCCACCATATTTTTGTTGGCCTTATTCTAGGAAGTGGGAAGTCTCCCTAGAACTTCTCCTTTAAGGCTTCTAGATGCTTGATCTTTCATGACCTTGAGTAACTCATTTTTAGTGTAAGATGAGGACTTAGGAGTCATATGATGAATCTTGCACAATCTTACATGTTTTTCTATATTCACCATTTTAAAGTTTTTCTTATTTTTATAATTGAATGGGCAAAGTGGAGAACTCGCTATCCTAGATACATCCTCTTCTTCATTGGCTACAGAAAGAAGATAGAATCTACTAACTCCCAATAGAGGGAAAGTATCAAGAAGGGTATATTCATCCCTCACCCTAGCCAACTCTATCTCTACCATTTACTTTTGTTTTTTTCCCTTGTGGGTTATCCTTCTAAGCCTCATCCCTTTATTCTTTCTCTAACTTTTATTCATGAGGGGAGGCTCAAAGGTAGACCCTACCTCAAAGTTCTAAGGAAGAAGGAAGTAGGCAATCTGTCTACGATTGACAATTTAAGCTTCTAGGGCTATGAACTAATTAAACCTTCTTAGTGGCCTTAGTATTGTCTATCTTAATTATGGAAAGGGTGGAACACAGCACACTAAAGAACTCCAAAATGAGTTGTTTATCCTTAACAACCATTTCAATAATAGGAGCAAGAGTTACTCCAAAGTGGTAATGTTTAGATTTTCAAATCTAGCTTTGAATTTAATGACGGAGCCATCAGCTAGTCTATTGCTCTCAATAAAGAAGTTGACCCTGGACGTGGCAAAAAATATAAGTTTTTTGACCATTTTTGATTTCAAATAAAGAAATTACATAAGTTTTAAATGATATTAATTAATCTACTCAAAATAAAAGTTTTTGACCCATTAGGAAGACTTAAACATTTTTGTTGTGGCAGAATTTTTAAAAATATTTTATTCTCTTAAAAATATTTGAATAGAACCATCTCATTTAATTTTAAGAAATGGGAAAGTTCTATACCTTAATTATGGATGTTAACTATATTCTACCAAGGATGAAATGGAGAGATGCTCAATGGAAAGAAGGCAATCTTGACCCACAAAAATATAGCTACATTATCGATATATAAAAATAAAAGTCAATTTCTAAAGATCGAGAGAAAAATCATTCCCTAATGGAGTCGTCAGAAAATATCTTCATGGGAAAAGTTTTTGACATCACCTAGAATTTAAAAAAACTTATTTAGGTAATCAAATTCATCATTACGGAATAAACATATTACCTCAGAAGATAAATATGATGTCTTATAATAAATTAAATCACTTAAATAAGGATTCTTAAAGCTAATGGATTTTATTAATATTCTATTGATTCTTCCCTCGAACTATATAGAAAAGTAGAACAACATTTATTTTACACTAGGATTGTGGTTCCCTATAAGGGCAAGCCCTTATAGTTAATTACATCTAACGAATATGGATCACTTTCTAAGAATACTCTTGATTGAAGAAAAAGGCATTTATTTCTATAAATTTCTAAGCTACTTCTAAAGGAAAATCATAATTTGGATTTCCAAAAGGGAACATTGCATAATGGAAGGAGTTCTTCTAGAAGCCAAACAAGATAAAGTAGGAAATGCCCATAGATAGTAGGATACCTAGTAGACATTTCAACTATTCTATTATTGTACTTTAAATTTGGAATTTAAATTAAATTTTGAGTTAAAATTTTATTAGAGATCTAGGGCTTATATTTTAGCACCATAAAACTATAAAAATGCCTAGGGTTGAAGACTTACTCCAATAAATTACTTTAGATCCTAAGTCTATAATTGCTTTTGATACAAGTCAGAGGTTCAATCTAGCTTTACTTTTGGGTATTATTAGTTCTTTCTCTCACATGAAAAAGAAAACCTATTCTCACTTAGAAGGGCTGCCAGGCAACACCACCAAAAATTTGGGATATCAAGTATCATGAATGCACAATGGCTAGGCTATTGTATTTTAGAAAGGAATCTAAGAGCTTAGACTCACTCCCTAATGCCTAAGATCATTATTGACCTCAATTTTGGAGTGAGGATTGATTACTCCCATCCTAGGCCTAGGATTCTTCTAGATATACTTAGGTTTTTTAGTGCTAGGACACTTATAGTAGTTAAGGGGACACTAAACATAGGCCTATAGACTCATAGGGCATGACCCTATGTCTAGAGCTTACCTTATGATAATTGGGCTTTACCTACTATGAGGCCTACATCAATAATCATAGACATCAATTAATTTAAACCTAAACCAAATAATTGAAACGTCAACCCTAAGATAATTTTTTAACCTTAATTGAATTTGATTTCCATCCAATCTCCAAGCCAAAATAATTTGAATCTTAACCCAAGCTAACCCACTTCAATCTTATAACTCCATTCAAACCAATCCAAATAAACCAAACTCAATTCAATTCTCTTAATCATTCTGATTATGCAATGGATCATTTTAAACTATTCCAACACCTGCAATCAAGCCGATTAAATCAATTACACTTAATTAGCCTGTGTTAGCCCATTTGACTTAAAAGGTTCAAATAAGACAAAACCCAATCGAACACAAATCAATTGTAGTCAAGGCAAAAAATTAACTTCAAATTCATCATTGAATATATTCCAACCATCTATATCCTCAAATTAACCCAAATTGAATTGACCAAACCACTTAACCCAAAGTGACCTAAAAAGCCCAATTAGACCAAACTTCAATCAAACTCCCATTGGATCAAACCAAGCAATCTAATCTCTTCATTGATGAGTGTAGCTCACTATTGAACACTCCACTACAATCAATTAGATCTAACCAAGCCAATTTGGCCTCTTGACCCAAGTTAAGTTAATTTGACCTATAATACCAAATTTGGCCAAATAAAATCTTAAACAAAATTGGTTGAAACCAATACTTCTACTCAATCACCAATTGAATGTTGGACATGATCCAACCTTTAATTAGACCCAATTTGGTCAACCCAACCCAGTTGGCCTACTTAACCTAATTTGACCTAAATGGTCAAATTAAACCAAATCACTCTCTAATCTAAATCAATTCAAATCAATTCTTCTAATCAATTAGCAATGATCAATTGAATATGGACTTAACCCATGCTTAAGCCAATTTGGTCAATTTGATCAAAATGATCAACATGACCCATTTGACCCAAATTGAACCAAATCCAAATCTAACCCAAATTAAACCAAACTAATTATACTAACTCATTCCAAATTACCAATTAAACTTAACCATGCTCCTACTTTGATCCAATTTGATCAAAATGGTCAACTTAGCTTAATTGAGCCTATTTGACCATCATGAATCAAATTGAGCCAAACCAAATCACTCTCTAACATCATTTTCACAAAGTTAAGATTTCCTTTCATTCTGTTAAGTCCCTCTTCATTTCATCCTTACAAGAGCATACTCAACATTCACTAAATGGATTGTTGAACTTCTTTATATTTTAAAATCAAATATGAGAGTTTTATAACTCTTATATTTTCCAACAAAATAAAATTCTCCTTTTAAAAACTCTAGCCATAAAAAATGGCTAAATTTTTTTTAATGGATCAAAAAAAATTCTTTTGACTTCATCATGTTAAATAAAGCCTATTATAATTTACTTAATTTTGTTTAAAAAATAGAAAATTATTAGATAGCTTATTTTCACTGTTACATCTGGGATTAGCTTTTCTATTGATAGTAGCAGACTAATTGATGGCTTTATCGTCAAATTTGGAGCCATATTTAAGGATTTAAACATTACCACCAATGGACTGACTCTCCCTCCTCTTGTTGATCAAGCTATTACAAACATAAAGTACAGTATGGAGTTTCTTAGTGTACTCTACAGTACCCCTGCCATTGGTAGGGAAGGTCCTACATGTCACTGGACGGGTCCAAATGTTCCCTACGCCAAAGAAACTTAAACTACTAGTTGAAAAGACATCTAACCCTTTCCTTTTCTAGCACTTTTGAGGTAAGATCTACTTTTGAGCCTCCCCTAATGGGTAAGAGTTAGAAAAAGAATAAAGAGAGGAAGCATAGAAGATAAGCCTTAAAATAGAGAAAAATAAAAGGAGATGTTAAAAATAGAGCAAGTGAGGGTGGGGGAAAGATATACCCTTCAAGATACTTCTCCTCTCCTTGGAGGTAGCAGACTCCATCCTCTTTCTATAGCCTAAATAGAGAAAGATCCATATAGAATTATGAGTTCTCCACCTCACCCCTTTTCTTATGAAAGTAGAAAAAGCTTTAGATTTAATAAATAGGGAAACTCATGGCAGATTGCAGCAAATCATTCATAGAATCCCTAGGTCCTCTTCCTACACTAAGGAATAGTTACTTAGGGTCATGAAGGTTAGATCTCTAAGAGCTTGAGAGAGAGATTTTAAGAAGACCTGTGACTACTCAAAACAAAGGGAAGGAAAAAATGGCCTTCTTTGATAAAAGGCTTATCGGCGTATGCTTAGTTATATTAGATTGATACCACCTCTCGTGGAGGTCACTAACTTGGCATAAGGATAAGTCAACTAGTTTGAGGAGAGATAGAGTTATCCCTAGAAAAGAAACTAAAAAGGGTTTATCTTAGAAAAACCATATTTACCCATGAGCCAAACACTCACTCACCATCATAATAAAAAGAACACCTATTGTCAAGCCTATTAGAGAAAGGCCCTCATCACCTTTGCTTATTTCCTAAACTAAAGGGTCAACCTCATCTCATACTACCCATAGGCAGATAGAGCAACTTCACCTATCTTATAATATAGAGATTTTAGATGAGGGACACCTTGGTTTAGGAGCCATTATAGTGATAGAGGCTTCCCCACTACCTAGATACAACATGAGAGAGAGACAACTAGTGTAAAAGTTATGGATATATAAGAAGAATTTGAAGCCATCCTTAATAGTAATGGTTTCTTTCTTATTTTGATAAAAGAAGAAGTAGAAACTATTGTAAGAAAAGACACAAAAAAGAAAAAATGAATAAGATCAAGAGAATTTTGACCTAGATCAGGATTACCTATTAGATGATGACCTTAGGCTGCCCATAGCACATATCTTTATAGTAATATGAGGGCATCTAGAAAAGAACAAGAAGAAACACATGAGGGTCATGTTCATGATCCTACTCAACATCTAATCCTTCAATTATAGAAGAAGAATGATCAAATTCTGAGGATGGAAAATAAGATGGAGGAGATGATTACCACTATGCAGTCACTCCAAAGTATAGTTCCTACCTTTTCTCAGTCACATTCCTTAGAAAGACTAGAAGTGTGCCATCCCACATATGAGATCAAGCTTACTTTAGGAGGGTATCATCAAGATCCTAAACTAATAGATGATATATTTCCCAAAACTAACTTGAAGTCTTTAGTGGAACAGTAGGTGAAGGAAGATTTGGATCAATCCCATGGCACAACACTAATTCCAAAGTGTATGCCCTACTCTAAGAAATATAAATTTGTATCATATCTAAAGGGATTTGTGCCTCCTTCTTTCAAAGTTTTTGATGGGACAAGCAATCCCGTACAACATTTGTCATATTTTTGGGAAAGTTGCTACAATGTCGAAGGGAGTGATGCCTTATTGTTTAAGCAATTCGTTAGTAGTTTGACTGGGCTTGCCTTTGATTTGTATGTAAAGATACCAAATGATTCAATGTACACTTTCACTAAACTAGAAAATATGTTTGTAAAGTGATTCACTATCACAAAACACCACATCACCATAGTTGACCTAATCATTGAAAAGCAAAAGCTAAGTGAATTCCTTGTAGGTTATATCCTAAGATGGAGGATTCTTAGCCTTAAGTGTGAGCCTCAGCTAGAAGAATAGCACGTTGTAGAAAGACTCCTTTAAAATATTAATGGCCCTATTGCCTTTTTATTGAAAGGCTTTTCTATCAAAACTTTTGAAAAACTATTAAGTAAAGCCTCCAGCCTATAGGAAGAAACCCCTAGGATGTCATTCCTTAAAGAGCAGTCCACTACAAAACCATCAATACCTAGGAAAGTGCTAGAAAAGAAGGGGGGCAATGTCTCTACAGTCGGCAAAAAAAACCTCCAATTTTGGTTCAAGTAGAGTGGCCTAAACTTTATAGGCTATCTCAACAACAATTATCACCACCTCTTAAGAAATCCCTTTATACCTTTCAATGAAAGAATGAACTAGACTTATTCTTCTAAAAGAGATTCAATGAGGAAGATCTTTACAAATTTAAAGAAAATTCTAGATTTCAAGCTGCCTGATCTAAAAAGGTTAGAAGAAGTCAGTTAGATTAATGACCCAAATAATTTTACATATAACTAGATGTTAGGTCATACCATTGAAGACTACTTCACTTTTAAAGATTGGCTTGAAAGAAATTATAAGAGATGGTTGGTGATAATTCCTATGGAATACCTTGTGGATCCTAGACAAAGGTCCTTTAAGATGATTACAGGTGAATCTTCCATCTCTTCTACTACATCCTCTTAAAATGAATAGGATATTGCTCTATCCTATTCTTCTAAAAAATATTTAATGAAGAAATTTAAACATTCAATGCAGGATTAGATGAAGAAAAAAAAAGTTCATCTAGATTGATCCACGAGAGGCAGAAGCAATTCCTCCTCAACTCCATTCATTACCATCAGAAGTCCATATCTATAGAGAGAGTGGTGAGAGAAGAATGGTTATCATATCAAAGAAGATTTTGTATGATAAGATAGAAAATTTTAGTTCCTACATTCCTTTATCTTTATATACTCATCTTGAAAATATAAATGAAAAGCCTATCGTTAAAGGCATTTCTTATATTCTTACTATTTCTGATGATCATGTTGTGAATAAAGAAAACTAAGGAAATAAAAGAGAAACTTCTTATATTTATTGTAATGTACTTTATGAATTAGGGTCAAAAAGTGATATTTCTATTGTTAATTTGCAAGTCAATCCTATAGAAGTAGAACTTTCAAATTATGATCAGTCATTAGAAGAATACATTAATGATGAATGACATGTGTACATGGCCCCTACATTTAATTCAAAATATATAGCTGTAATTAATCTCTATAGTGGAAAGATCTTAACACCTCACCTACCTCATCCTAAAGATATAAGCAAACAAGTTGTTGACCAATACCTAGAATCATTATAAAAAGATTTGGTAGCTGAGCCACTTATTCTCAAGGTCGACTACAATGTCTTAGCCCATATTAGAAACTTTCTACTAGACTAAGCATTTATGATGACCTTGTTTTGTCTAAGGAAATGAGGGAATCATTAGTCCAGGCATTGACCAAGATATATGCCTAGCTCAGCTAGCAGTAACTTCCTTAGATGAGGCTTGCTACTACAAAGAGATCCTCAGGGTTATCTTCTTTAAAGAAGATTTACTTCAGGGAACCACAAATCATATTCGACCACTTTACATTTATGTTATGGTGGAGAACATCAGATTATCAAGAGTTCTTTTTGACCCTAGCACTTCGATCAATATCATGAACTCTAAGACTTTATCATTTTTGAGAATTGATACACAAGATTAAGTTCTAATAAAATGTTATTGAGAGTGTTTAATGAAATGAGAGAGAAAGCTTTATGTTCAATCACTCTATTATTGGAAATAGATAGGTTAAAAATTATAGTAAAATTTTATATTATTGATTTAAAGACATCTTTTATTGCTCTGTTAGACAGACCATAGATACATCAGTATAGAATGGTTCCTTCATCACTCCATTAGTTCATTGAATACATCAGAGATAAGGTATAATATACTATAAAAGGTGATATACAACCATTCCCAATTCAGAAGATTAAGCTTTATGAAGATGATGCCTATTATATACCTTAAAGGAAAATGTCTAATTTTATAAAATCTAACATTATTGAAGCACCAAAGAAAATGAAAGAAGATATCATAATAAATAAAAAATAACAAAAGAAAGAAAAGAACAAATAAGAAAAAAAACCTTCAGTAATTCAAATTGATTTAGAATTAGCTCTAATGAAGATTCCATTCAAAAGGATGTCTCAATAAAGTTTGAGATTTAATTAGAATAAAATAGCAATGAAGAATAAAGAAAAAGCATTAATAGATGAACCTGAGCCATTTACTTATGAAAAATTGAAAAGGTACGTGGTCACTTTGACCTTAACTCCTTTTTCTCAAAATAAAATCTCATAGTTAGAAGTCAAAGTAGCCCCTAACCTTTTAGAGGAAGTTGGAAAGTTGTTAAGGTTTTATTCTATACCCAAATCTTCAAGTTCAAAAGTAGATGTAAAGCTTGAAGATCCATTTTCTAATGAAATAATAGAACTCTCATTTGACTAGTATCATGATTGTGTTAAGAATACTATAAAACATGATTTGATTCATTATATTTGGCTGAAGGATATAGCTCAATGCATGGAAAGCTTATGGAATTCTAAAAATAAAAATTTTAAATCTAAAGCTAGCATTGGGTTTGGTACCATTGGACTTTTAGATAATAATAAACACAATTTAATGATAAGCACTCATATGGAATTTGATTAACTTTTTGGGATTCTATCTCATCATTTAGATGGATTTTGTCTTTAAACAGGAAATGATCCAAATGATTGCTTAATTTAAAATGCATCCCAGAATTTGAAGAAGAAATAAAATCTATTGTTGATGAATTAAAGAAGATCAACTTAAGAACCTAAGGAGACTTAAGACCAACTTTTACTAGTTCACAATTAGGTCTAAAAGATTCTAAAGAGTTAATTACCTCACTTTCAGAAAGTAAATATTAGTTTACATGGAATTATGATGAAATTTTAATAAAGAAAGCTCCTAAATATATGCATCTAAATATTAAACAATAGATAATTATTGAATTGGAAAAATAAATTGAGGCTGGTTTCATACGAGAAGAGTAATACCCTTCTTGGTTAGCAAGCATCATACCGATAAATAAAAAAATGGCCAAATATTCATTTGTGTAGATTTTAGAAACTTGAATAAGGCTTGCCCTAAAGATGAGTTCCCATTATTGATACCAAAACTTATGGTGGATATAGCCTCATTGTATGAAATCTTTTTATTCTTGGATGGTTCATCTGAATATAACCAAATAAAGATGACCCTAGAAGATGAAAATCATATGACATTCAAGACCCTTATTGGGATATTTTATTACACAATCATGCCATTTAGTCTCAAAAATGTTGGGGCTACTTATCAAAGAGAAATTACTAGAATATTTGATAATTTGATTCATAATCAAGTTGAATGTTATATTGATGATCTAGTCATTAAAAGTAAAGAAAGAGAAAATCATTTATATAATTTATGGATTATTTTTGAATAATTACATTGTTACAACCTAAAAATGAATCCCTTGAAGTGTACTTTTGGAGTGACTTCAAGAAAAATTTTAGGATTTGAAATGAGGCACCATGGGATTAAAATTGATCATGAAAAGATAAAAGTTATCATAGAAATGCCACCACCTAGAAGTATTACAAAGTTAAGATCATCTAGGGAAGGCTAGTATATTGAAGAAGGTTTATACTAAACTTATCTGGAAGATGTTAACCATTTGTAGCTTTAATAAAGAAGGATTCTAAATTTATTTGGGATGAGAAATACCAAAGTGTATTTGAAAGTTTAAAGTAATATTTGATGAATTCTTTTATTTCGTCTACCCCAATCCCAAGAAAGACATTAATTTTATATACTGTAGTTTTTGATGAATCAGTTGAAGCTTTGTTAGCTCAAGTTAATGAAGATGTAAAAGCAAATGTCTAGTTGGGATGAAATATCTGACCATTAAAACATATTATTTAGCTTTTATCTTTTTCGTTCAGAAACTAAGGCATTACATGCTTTCACATAAAGTAAATTTGATCTCAAGAGTGAACCCTTTGCAATATCTTATGACCCACTCAATGTTGTCTGAACGTCTACCATGTTGGTTAATGACTTTGTTGCAATTTGAAATTACATTTATTCCTCTTCGTACTATAATGGGTCAAGTTGTACCTAACTTGTTAGCACCAGTCCCCCTATCTGAAGGTTATTCTTTAAATGATGATCACTTAGATGAATAGATCATGACTTTAAAGAATGAACCTAATGCAACTTGGGAATTATATTTTGATGGTGTAGCATCATCAAAGAAGAAAAAAGAATCTAATTCTTCTATCCCAGGGAAGGCATGGATTGGATTGATTTTTATAACTCAATCCAAAGGAAGCCGAATATGAGGATTTTATAATTGGGCTAGAGTTAGCATCCTTATGGATACTAAATGTACTACAATCTTTAAGGATTCCCAACTAGTTATTAACCAAGTGAGAAGAATCTATAAGATTTTACACCCAAAGCTTTTCACTTATTACCAATATACAATGAAATTGCTTGAAAACATTCTTTCTATGACTTTGTATAGTATATCACGCAAGGATAATTCTATAGCAGATGCTTTAGCTAAGCTTACAAAAAAAAATTATGTGTCTAAAAAAATAATTTATATCTATAGAAGTCTGAAATCAATCAATCCTCTCTCATATAAATCTTGATTACATGAATAGAAAAATAGAAATACAAAGGATAGCCACTCCTGAAGGTCAAGAAGAATTTAATTGGAGACAACCATTCTTTGATTATTTAGTGAGGGGAAGCTTCCTGAGAACATGTCATTAGCAAATCAAATTAATAAACATAACTTTTCTTATGCATTAGTTAAAAATGTGTTGTATCATAGGTCATTCGATCAAATGTGGCAACATTGTTTGGATAAACAAAAAGCCCATAAGATTGTGGCTGAAATACATTCTGGATTGTGTTGCGCTCACCATTTTGGACATAAAATTAAATTAAAAATTAAAAGACTTGAATACTATTAGCCTTCAATGTTAAATGACTACATGAAAATTACATGTCATTATCATCAATGCCAAATACACGATGTGGTATTACATCCAATGAATGCCTCTTGACCCTTTATGAGTTGGGGTACTAACATCATATGGGCCTATTGACCCTCCTTCATTAAAAGAGCATCATTTTATATTAACTACAACTAATTACTTTTCTAAGTGAGCTAAGGCGATTCCACTGGAAGAAGTCAATAGCATACCATGTGCTTAAATTCATTCAAGAAAAATATTATATATCATTCTAGCATTCTTCACCGAATCATATCCAATAATGGTCCATTATTTAAGTATACTAAAATAAATTAGTTTGTAGCTAAACATATAATTGATTGAAGATATTCATCTATTTATTACTTAAGAGCAAATGTAGCATTTAATAAGACTCTTGTATGAAATTCAAAAAAGTACTTGATAAAAATAAACGTTAATGGCATGAAAATTTGGCTGAAGTCTTATGGGCCTCTCGGACCATATATAGGACACCAACTAAATCTACACTATATGCTTTTATTTATAGAACTGAAGCTATTCATTCAATAGAAGTACACTTACATTCTTTAAGAATATTAGTTAATAATAATATTATAGCATAATAGAATCATAAACTTCTATTGGAAGAACTTCAGAGTCTTGAAGGAAAATGTTTAAAAGCCCAACAAGATCTTAATCACGTATAGTTCAAGCTCATGACAAATTGGTCCATCCTAGAACCTTTGAAGTAGAAGATTTTATCTTGGTTCTTAAATAGCCAATTTTAGCTCATCACAAGATAGGCATCAAATTTAAGCCAACATGGGAAGAAATATTTATTGTAGAGAAAGTCTACAAAAGAGATTATTATCAATTGATATCATGTAATGGTGAACATCCAATATGCCTATCAATGGACATTACTTCAAGAAATATAATGTGTGAGATGTACTTTAATTTTGAAAATAATGATCAATAAAATTATGTTTATCTCTATTTTAAAATAATGATCAAATATTATTTTATTAAGTTATGTCCATTGTCTCTTAGACCTTGAAAATTTCCTCAAGTCTTTTGGGCATAATATTTGCATTTATATATGATGGGAACAGGCTTATTTGTGGAACCCTTCATATAAATCTGTTGGGTTTGGAGTAAGCCTTTGTGCACCATTTGCATAAGCTTGGAGAAAGCCTTTGTGGTACTATTATACTGTTCAAAGGATATGATTAAGTCACTAAGACCCCTTTTCCTGTCAAATAGTCTATATAGTTTACGATTAAGTCATCAAGACCCCTTTCCTAATAGTCAAAATTTAAGGATAGAATTAATTCATCAAGACCCACTTCCTCCTTATTAGTTATTTAAGTTAGAATTAAACCTATAAATGCCTCCTCTTAATAGCTAATCTGATAGGAGTAAGCCTTATAATTGGCAACCTTTATAATAGACAAAGAAAGGATTAAGTCATTAAGAACCCCTTCTTATCAAATAGACTTTCTAGGTTTGGGTTAAGTCACCAAGACCCATTCCTACTAGTTAAAATTTGAGGTTTAGAATTATTTCATCAAGGCCCCTCTACCTTATTTTAGCTATTCAAAGAGGAATTAAGCCACTGAAGGCCCCTTCTTAATAGCTAATTATATAGGAGTAAGTCCTTTCATAAGCATCCTTATGAGAAAATTAGGATAGGATTAAGCCACTTTAACTCCTTTCCATTTCAAACTATTCAGGTTGGAACTAAACTAATGAAGTCCCCTTCTTGTTATCTAAATTCCAATATATTAGGATCTAACTTCTTATGACCCCTTTTCTAGTTCAAACTAAAAAGAAAATTAGGTTGGAAATAAGTCATTATAAGGCCCCATTCCTATAGGCTACTTAGGTTAAGAATCAAGTTCATGTGACACCTACCTATTAGTCAAAATCTTGAGGATCAGGAATTAAGCAGTTGAAATCCCCTTTTTCTCAATGAGCTATTTAGGTTAGAATAAAGTCCTTGAATACCCCTTCTTAATAGCTAACTAGATAAGGGTAAGTCCCATAGTGGGATCTTTCTCTAGTTAAAATTCATGTAGTTTTGTTTGGAGTCAATATCCATATCAACATCCTTTCCAATTATCATGCCTCGATAGAAGTAAGTATCCATAATGACATCTTTTCTAAGAAAAGAGAACCTTAGGATCTACTTGTTGATCTTTTCCTTAAAATTGCAAGTCATTTAGAGCATCTTTTAGCTAGTTTTACTTAGAAAGATGTGAGTCCTAGTGTCTTCTTTTTTAGTTTCCCATTAAAAATCTATTATTGCTAGAGTGAAAATAAGCCCCTTGAAAGGCATTTTAACTAACTACTATAATTCTATTAGGATTATATTACTCATTGCATCTTTTCTCAAAACAACTCTATTCTTGTTAGAAATTAGTTAATCTAAGTCTCTAAGAATAAATCATTCTAAATTGAAATAAATTCAGGCCTGTTTATGCCTATATTTCATAATCAAATTCAAAATAAAATTTGAAATAAAAAGTAAAACTAAATTCAAATTCCTTTAGGCTTATGCTTGTAATTCTTATATGATCTATTGATTAGTTCGATCAATGCCAATATGTACTAGTTAGTCTACGACACATTGGGGGTCTATTTGTTGACATCATTTTTGGATGATGTTTAACATCATCTTTAATAATATTGATTTAGATATCTAATCTTAGATTAGGATTTCTTATTCAAGGCACTTAGGACACTACACTTGGTGACTAAGTTTATAAACAAATCAAAACCAAAATTAAAAATAAATCTTAATATCGTAAGGCTTAGGCTAACCTAGTGAATATCTTTAGGATTTTATCTAGCCCAATTGAATAAAAATATCCCAAACCAAACTTGAATTTAAATAAATGAATAAATTAAATACATCTTAATTGAAATCTAAATTCAACTAACCTTATACCAAGATAATTGAGGTGGTCAACCTAATTAACCTACCTAAGTTCAAAACCACCTAAATTCAAATGAATTCAAATAAAATAGAAACAAATGGAAATTGAATCAAATAAAAAGCATGAAGTCATTACATGAACATGAATGAACCTAAAACTAAATCCATATAAAGGTAAAAAATGGTCAACCATTTGACATAGAGTTGACTTATGTGGGTTCCACTAGATCAAAGATCAACCCACCAAAATTTGACCAAATTAAAGCATCCTAAAGGCTCTAAATCATCAAATTAACTTGTCTAAATATGAATATAAACAAATTTAAATTTAATATATTTTTAATAGAGTTAATTATATCACTTGATCTAAAAAGGCCTAAATGGACCCTTTTGAATATAAATTAAAATTAAGTTAAAATCAACTCAAATTAAATATCCAAAATCTTTTAAAAATCATTATTAAACATAATTAAACCAATTATGTGTTTAATTTGATCAATTTGATTATTTGACCAAATTAAACCCACGTTAACCCATTAAACCCAATTTAGGTCAAGTGGATTTGCATTCACATTTAACCTCAAATGAAATGAAATTCATTGATCCAAATCATTCTAAATACTTAGATAAAGAAAATTAAAAGATGAACATAGATCCAATCCATCAAATAGATCAAACTAAGCTAAACCAAAGGGAAAAAATATTTAAGTGAACTAAGTTAAGGTGTTTATGCCTAAACCCAATTTAAATGAGTTTTTAAACTCATGAATTATCATAAATTTGATTTGAATAGATAATTATTAATACAAATGAATGAATCATAAATATTGATCATACCTAGAATAATACAAATCAAGATAAACTCCAATGGACCAAATGTGAACATTTAAGCCAAACCTAGCTTAAATCATATAAAACCCCACCTAATACAGATCAATTGGCTTCCAAATTATCTACTGAACAATCAACATTTATTGAAAGTCAAATCAAAGGTCAATTAATCAAAAGAAAGATAATCAAAACCACTTAAATCAATTTGGCATCAAATCAAATACAATCACTGAACCCAAATCAACATTAAGTTATCCTAGCTCAAAACCATTTTCAAATTAATTAGGACTAATCATTCTTTAGTTCAAGTAAGGTGAAGATAACCCAAATCCATAGAGTTATAGGTGACGTGGAATAATGGAAGAAAACAAAATCAAAGCATAAGATGAAAAATCTAATTTTCCTCCTCCATGCCTTAGCTACCTCTTCATTCTAAGCTGATAAATGCTAATCCTAATATATTGACCACCTGTTTGAGCTAGCCACCAAAGATGGAAATATCCATAGCAATATTTATTTTGAGTTCCCCATAAGACCCTTTCTCAGGACCTCCTGCCACCGATAAGCTAGAATTCGACCAAACCCACTGATGAATAAGTGGAGCTCAGCCTTTATAGTGCTTGGAGAGGAGGTAACTCAATTCCTCTCTCTTAGAGGTTCTCCATAGCCTTACAAAAGTGTTCAAAGCATCCCCACCACCAAACATCATCGCCGGTGAGGTACGCATCAAACTTGGCCACTTTTACTTTCAATTTTGGTCCTTTATAAGGAAAGCTTGATCTCAAGTGAGATCAAACTATATAGATATTTTTAAAATGGAGTCTTGATCATTTTACAATTGAGAATAGGGATGAAATCTAAGCCTTTTATTTGGAATGAATGACTTTATTCTAGCCACACGATTTGATTTAAGTTCTTTAAACAATGGTAGGTTCAATTTCGCCCATCCAATCAAAATAAACCCATGATCCCTGCTTTTGAGCTGGATCCATGTGGATCCAACTGGTCCAATGGCATCATGCCACATTGCAAATAGCACTATGCCATTTGACAAATAGCACCGCATAAGTGCTAATTATATAAAATGGAAAAAATAACCTTTTTATAATTTAAAAAAAATGCAAAGAACCCATAAAACTTCAAAATTTTATAAATAAAATAAAATACTCAATAAAAAAAAACAAATAAGGGCCATATGGATTCGTCTTAGTGAGTGGAATCTATAAACCCTAAATCCCCAAATTTTATTATATATTTTTAGTTTAATTTGAGTTAACTAAAATAATCAAATCTAATTAAACTTAAACCATTAATCTAATCAAATTGAAAGTTTGGGAAATAATATTAAAGTTAAAACACATGTTAGATAAATTTCTTAGGATTTATTAGTAAGTAAACCTAGAGATGTCAAATTTTTAATTCTAAACCCCTTTATTTAATGAAATAAATTAATAAAAAAATAAAAAATTAGAAGACTTTACAAAAATAGTTTGAAACACATTATACATATCATTAGACCTAACAAAAATATAAAACCTCATTGAGACCACGCAATCCCCAAAATAATCTAATTTGGTAATTGATTGAATTAATTTAATTAATTAATTAATCTAAACATTAAAAAATATATTAAATCAATCAAAACTCCAAAAAATCTAAATAAAACTTCTATGGATTCATCTTCGAGAGGAAGGAAAATTAAAACCCTAATTATTTCTTAATTATTAAAAGCTTATTTAAGTTTTATTTAAATAATTAAAACCTTAATTAGTTCTAAAATATGGATCTGATTAAGATGAAATTTTAAGAAACTTTTAGCAAGGAATCCCACTTTCCATAAAAATTTTCAAGGCCAAATAACCTCTAGATCAAAAGTTGTATAATTTTTAATCCCTAAATAAATTTAAATAAAATAAGATGAAAATAATTACAAAATATTAAAATTGATAAAATCTGCTTAAAATATTTTTATTAATATCATAACACTTATGGCCCATTTAGGACAGCTGCAATTGTTTGAGAAGTAGTTGTGAAGTAGCTAGAAGAAGCTGGTGGCAAGAAGTGTTTGTTGCTGAAGTTGTGATTCTATTTGAAAATTTTAGTTCAAAATCTGTTGTGTTGTAGCTTTTTGTGTAGAAAAGATTTAAATGTCCTTATGTGTTGAATGTTATGAAACAAAGTGAAGAAAAATAAGATAACTGATTTTCATATATAAGCATAAGTCCACTAAATCCTATTAATAGATAATATATCACATAATAAATAACATTAATATTAAAATTATAAGTACAATAACTAGTATGATCAAAATATTCAGCTTGTAATCCTATTGATCAAATTAATTAAAAATTTTTCTCTCAAATGCTACCCTCCAAGCATGATCACTGTCTGAAGTATTATCTTTGAATTTGTCCACCCATTTGAAGAAGTTGCAATCATCCCCAGATCGATTTCTAGGACACTTGTAAAATCTTCTTCCATAATTCCCTTCCTTAAGTGAAGTGAATATATAGCATTGCAAACCATAGTTGCAATAGATAGTTCTGGAGACAGTTGAGATGCTTGAATTCATAACTCCTGAGGTAAATTTATACTAATAATAAATATGTCAAAATGTGATTAGTAATATTATAAAAGAACATGAGAGTGACAAAAGATTAAAGCAAAATTTCAAAAATATTTATCGTCTAAACACTGAAACATAGACATTAAAAGGTAGAAAAATAGCTCAAGAAATCCATTCTTTATATTAAAAATGTGGTACTCCATCCAAGGCTATCAAAACATTAAACTTCGGAAGTAATTTATTTTATATCTCAATGTATAAAAATAAACATATTAATTTCAGCTGTTGTAATGCACACTATCCAAACTATCAAGTTCAACATAGCTATTACAACCATCTCAAACACTAAAGTTGTAAAGAAGACCCTATGTAAAAAAGAATATCCAACAGTCGAAAAACCCAAAAGTAGTAGTCCATTCTATTTCCTCAAAGCACTATCAAGTTTAAGCATAACAACAACTGAAGTACATGACAGCTCCCAAATCAAGAAATAATATGTAAAAGCAAAATGAAAATGATAGCTAGTTGAGTCCAATTCAGATTGGATTTCATCATCGCCCAAAAAAATAAAAGAAAAAGAGAAAAAATAAGAAGCACTAAAACCTTTCACATAAATAATACAATGAAGATAACTTGATCCAATTAAAAACTAAATGTTGGCATAGATAGCTTAAATTAGCATATATATATATATATATATATATATATGCATAACATTTAAGTCAATTACTAGGAGCTAGTCACTCCAACACTAAACATTAATGAAGGCATTTGTAATTTGCTCTCATAACATTTCCATCTCCTCATCTTCTTCTCCATCATGAGGCTTTGATTCTGTATTTTCATGATTAAGTTCTAACATTGATTGTCATATTCAAAACTCACATGCTTCTGGTGGGACATAAGATTGATCTTCATCTACAATATTAAATTCAACATCATCTCATGAATGATATTGTATGATGAAATTATGTAGATCCATCATAGATGCAACTATTTTAACCTATTTTTTGAAAGAATATGTGGGCATACCACATAGTATAACCCACTTTTTTTCCAAGCACCAAATGTCCGTTCAATGACATTATGCAGTGTTGAGTGTTGCATATTAAACATCTCATTCTTTCCATGAATCACATTATTGCTTCTCTCAAAAATTGGTATATGGTATTTTGTATTAGGATATGACTTAAGGAACCCATGTTGCATTGGGTATCCAACATCAACAAGGTAGTATTTTCCAGTGTCAGATATAAAAATATTGATTGTGACATATTCTCATTTATTAATAAAGAAGTGTAATGACAACTAACTTGAAGGAGGCATTGGGAACTTATATTGCAGACATTGTATTACAAATATAAATATATGACTGTCATGTGCACTTCATTTCCATCTGACCATAATGAATGTGAAGCACATGTTAAAATCACATGCAACCATTATATTCTGAGTGGGGGACCCACAACATCTCCAACACAATCCTATGTCAAGTTAGAATCTCATGTTCTCATTTACATAAACATAATACTGGAAATGTAACTTAGAAAATTACATTAAAGTATGGAATATATTGACAGTCATCATGACATATCTCTCTCATTGTATTTTGAAAAGTTGAATCTACTGGCTTCACAATTTTTGTAGATCAACTAACAAGTTCTTTAAGGACAACCAAGAAATATCTACTTATTGTTTCAGATGAGTGTTGGAATCTCTCATTAGTAGCTCTGATAGATTCATTGTGTGATAAAACATAGAGTGTCAAGGCCAACACTTCTTTTATTATTATCGTAGTGGATCTGTGAAGCCCATGAAAGCTTTCTAATTCAAATAAAAGATCCAAAAATAGACTGTGACATACAAAACATATTATGGAATCTATCAGGATGGTTGTTGAGTAGTTCAGTAATACACTTTTTACTAATTAAAGCGGATGTCATGCAAGGTGTCATTTTAATAAAATTTTCATAGTACTCATTAATTAAACATATAGCTATGACATACTCTCTTTCATTATTATCCATAACTTCAAATATTCAGAAAGTCATCACAGTTAAATGCATTGATACATAAGTACAAGTAAAGAGGCTACTAAGCAAAACAAAATAAGGTATTTGAGAAGAAATTACAATGGTAATACATCACAACTGTTTGTTAAAGCATAAATCTTAAGTAAAATATTGAGAGAACATTAATCTAGCAATCTCACATAACACGATTCTTGATGTAATGATGCAAAAATTAAATCCTTCATTCAAGCACCATAGCCATGAAAATCTCTCTCTTGTTGGCATCCTCAAGTAATTTGGTAGAGTGTAAGTAAAGAGGAAGATGATCAAACACTTTCTTAATTTGATCTAGTTCAATAATAACATCTGAAAGAATGGTTGGTGTATGAGATACGCAAGCTATGGATGTCATAGTGGTGCATGCAGTTACTAATTCAGCAACCTAATTTCATAGAAATCTACACCAATTTTCTTTTTTGACTAAATTTTAGGATGCAATAGCTATTAATGCTTGGACATAATTAATTCAGCATGTGCATCAGAGCATTGTGTAGACTCATCAACACGATCATCTAAACTATACAGATGGTCAGAGGTGGTAGGGATTTCTTCATAGACCTATTCATTTGGAGTCCATGAATAAGCACCAGTTGCAACAACACTACCAAATATCTAATCTAGCTTTTCTTCTAACTCTAGATCAATGCCACAATATCAAAACTTTTTTAGCATTGGGTTCCACCTATAGTTGAACATATATAACTTTCAATGTCTTTACACTTACAAATGACTACAAAGTACAGAACATAAATGAGCTAAATTGTAGCCAAAAGCTTACATATAGCTTCTCTCCCCACCACTCATTGGAGGCATCAATAGTCTTCTTTCTAGAATCCCAGCATAACCCCGTTGCTCATTGTTTTAACTCTCTCCATAATTTTCAGTCCTTCTTCAACCGATCCCATTTAATTTTTAGTTGTGTTCTATCACACTCTCTTCTAGTAATCTCTTTAAATTTATTTCTTATATTTTCCCAACCATCCCTATTAAAGTGAGTTGTTGGTTGGTTTCCTAACTCAACCTTTGCTAGGCATAGGTCACAAGATATCATTTTTACATCTTGCACCCAAGTGACACTCAAACCACCATCTCTAGAGACTCTCATCTCGAGTTTCCAAATAAAATAAAAGAAGATAGAAAATTTACCAAATGAAATGTAAAGCACTCCGTTTTTACTTCTAATAAGATTGTGTATGTAGACATGCTCTTTTTTGTACTAACAATTAAATAAGAATTGGTAAATCAAATAATCGTCTATGTATTAAAATCCTAAATGCACAAACACATGTGATCAATAACATGTGTAAGCTAAAATAAATAGATCAATATTATAAGCATAAATGAGTACTAATAATCCCAAAGAGAGAAAAGATAGAACTCATCTTAGAAAATAATCGAGGAAGTGGAATAAAGTTTCATATACTAGAATAACTTTGAAGTATGAGTTGTATGCACATAGATATTAACTTGTGATTTTAAATAATTGAGAAATTCCTAGAAAAAAGTAGCATAATCCCATTAAATAATATTAGAGTCCTCAATAAATCATATTGAAGAACAACATAGTAATTTGTATTTTCAAGCTCGAAGAGGATTGTGTTCTAAAGCTTATATGTTGATCTAGAATAAGTAAAACAAAGCTTAAATTTTTCATCAATGGAGGCATCTTAAACTATGATAACCTTCTCATTAATATTGAATCATTCAAAAGTATGCATGTAAAAGGGCAACAGGTTCTCATCCTAGAAAAAATAGAGAAAATAAAACTAAAAACTAACATTAATAGCTTGATCATAAGCCACTTCAATCACTACCCCAACTAACCAAAGAATCCAAAATAATAGTTAAAGAAGGCCATGGAAAACATTATTAAGCATTCAAACAACAAATTCATATGATTCAGACCACTTGCTGCTTCAGCCTTGGTGTTCTTGTAACCAAACACCAAGCCCTTAATCTCTTTCATAGGCTTCCTTATTAGTAAATATTAACATAAGCTTCCACACTATCAATCAAAGTCCAATTCCTCTTAAAAACATAGAAATGAAACAAGTTCATCAATCTACATGCAACAGCTTCATATTAAACTTATTTGTTAAAAAAAAAAGTACTGTAACCATTTGTAAGCTACAAGAAATCCATCCAGCCAACAAATAGGCAATATTCCAAAGTTATGAAATGAGGATGGGCTAGCCATAATATGGAAAAACTAAATGCGGTAAGGATAACATCTATTAGGAAGTGACCTGAACAAAATTCTAAAGCAAATCAGACACCATGCTACCACCAAAAGTGGGGACTCCTAAATACATAATGTTTTAATGAAACCAAAGAAAACATTAACCAGATCCAAAGGGCCTAAGATGAAGCATGCTGGAATCACCCTAAAACCATAAAAAAATATTGAAGTATGCAGAGCTCTCAAATCTGAAGTTTATAGCTCAGTCCGTAAGAAGAAAATCCAAAACCATAAATGTAATTAGGACTCCATCCCTAAACCATGTTTTAATTAAACTTTAAAAAAACATTTTCCAGATCCAAATGAGAGCAATTATAAGCATGTTGTAATCAGTGAAAACCTACAAAGAAGAGATCGAAATATGTAGATATCCCAAATCCAGCCAAAAAAGCTCAGCCTAATAACAGATAATCAAAATCATAAATAAAATAAGCAGTGCTCACTTGATAATTACTGTAATAGAGGGAAAGAAGATAAAGAAATATATTGTTCACTAGGAACCATAAATGTAAGGCGAAGCTGAGGAGACGATGACATAGAACACACTGTAAGAGTGAAACCATGTAGAAAGAGGGAAGTCATAGATCATAGGTGATACCATAAAGCAGTGAAGATGATGAGTAGAACACACCTTCTTGAGGGACTTTCGATGGCGTAAGAGAAGGGAGGAGATGATTCAAAATTTTGGGGTCACGGGTTTGAGGCAAGGGCAATCCCCGGGGATAAAAATGTTAATAACAATGGAACACGATTGAAGGTGAGCGGTTAGAAAATAGGGTTCTTGAACCAGAAGCTTGACCAAAAGTGGCACTGTCAAAGTAAGCAAACAACATCATGTCACATTTAGCGGTGCAATGGACCCGTGATGGGGCTCCAAATGGGTCCTTAAGAAGAATTTATTAACCCTCTAAAGTTAAATACCACTCTATAGGACTCCTTTATGATTAGATATTAAGGAGTCTTAATGACTTCATTCCTTCTAAAGTAAACATAATGAAGAAGAGGGGTATTAATGACTTGTTCCTAGACCTCAAATTTTGGCTACTAGGAAAGGGGTCTTCATGACTTGTTCCTATTCTTGTCTTTTAGAAAGAATGCCTACTAAAGGACTTATTTCTTTCTAGTTTACTTTTATTAAGGGGCCTTCAATGGCTTGTTCCTACTTAAATAGCTACAGAAGAGGAAATGGGTCTTAATGACTTGATCCAATCCTTAGAAGATTGGCTAATAGGATGGGGGTCATAATGACTTATTCTTATCCTAAATAGCCTATTTGACATGAAAGGGGTCTTAATGACTTAATCCTATCATGTGAATAATAAGAATGGTGCTAAGAAAGGCTTGATTTAAACCTATGGGAGGTAATAAGAAGGTACCATAAATGGGCTTAATCCCAACTTAAGGAAAGAAAGAGTTATACCATGAAAAGGCTTACTCTAAGTTTATGAGATTGGTGCACCAAGGATTACTACAAACTCATAAGGAAAACATCAAAAAGGTGCCACAAAGGCTTTCTCCCAACTCAAAGTATGAATAGGAAAGGTTCCACAATGGACTTGCTCCAAACCTATAGATGTTATGAGTGAAGAAAAGGGATCATAGTGACTTAATTCCTAATCCTCAAGTCTTTTGACTAATAAGCAAGAGTCAAATGGACTTGATCTTTACTTGATTAGTCTAACTAGGGAAAGGTAATAGAAGGATTGCTTCCATTCATTAGTTTCACTAATTCTTCTTACACATGAAAAAGTTTAGTGAAGATGATTTCAAAGAGTTGAAGTATATTTTTGAAGGAGGATTTGGGTATAATTTGGACCCAATGCTTAATATCACATAAGCATAAAATTTTATCATTCTATTTCTTATGTCAAAGTTACATATAACCATGCTATATGTCTAATCCACTTTAGGCAAAACATTATAGTGTACTAATCAGAGAATTTTATCTTTTTGAGCTTGCATGTGACTTTGTAGTTCCTTAGGTAGTAAGAACCAAAGTCAACCAATGCTTCTCAAATAAATTTTCTTTTTTTTCTTTTGTTAGGATATGTATTTAATTTTTGTTTTGTTAACATGACTTAATAGCTTATAAGGTCTTCTCTTAGATTCAACAAAGCTCAATAGATTCCTTTGATGCTTTCAAAAGTGTTTAAAATCAGAGTAAGCTAACTCTTAGATTCTTATGAAAACATTTTTTTTATTTTGTTCTTTTGTCCCTATTCAATAAGGGAATTGAAAGGATTAATTTATTAGAGAAATTAAGATTCTCCTGATAAATTTGAAATTGAATTTCTTAGGTTGATTTATTATTCTTTTAAAATTTTTATGAAATGATATTTCATAAATGACTTTGATTAATTATTACTTATTTATTTTTTATCCTTCCAAATTTTACTACAAGATTTTTGAAATTACCTCAAAGGTATATTTGAGGACTCTATATGTAGTGATATGATTATTTTCAAATCATAATGAAGTTTCTTTTCTATTCTTTTTTTTCGTTTCTTTTCATTAATCTATTTTTAGTGAGATTTTTAATATAACACTCCACTTAATTAAAAGTGTGAGGTCATAAGAAATCTTGATCATGACCCTTTGATAATTTGTCCCATTTTATAAGACTGAATGATATGACTATATAATAAAACATTATTGTAAGGATTCTGAATGTCATATCATGTGTTTTTAATTCTCTTTCTAGAATTATTTTGATTTGACACTTTTCAGGTGAGCTATGCATAAGGAGGACAATCTTTTCATGAAAACATTTTGGTTTTGAAATGAAGTATGGGTAATAAGAACCAATCTTCAAGGTAAAGATATTATCCTAGTCCCAAGAGTGGGTCATGCAGATTTGATCTATTTGTTTCTTCTTTCTTTACTATTATTTCTATTCCTTTTCTTTTTATCATTCATTTTATTTTTATTCTAATGATGTTAGCCAACCAAACAGAATGTTTTCTTCTTATGTAAAGTTATCGTTATCTAACTTTTAGTTTAATAAAATCTTACTTTTCTTTTGAAGTTTGACTACAATTATTAAGGGACTAAGCTTTTTTGAAATGGCACCAAGCCTGAGCTTATAGACCACTACATCTAGAGATCATTTCATTTTATTCTATATAAAGCAGTCTTTAAACTCAAAGGATAGTTTGATCAAGTCATCAATATTTGACTCATTAAAGAGTTAAATTATTGATATTAGTTGTAGATCAACTTCTTTTTTTTTATTATTTTAACTTATCAATTATGGATTTAGAATCCTCTTTAAACTCTAGAGGTGCATCAGATTATATAGATCTCTAGACACATCTAAACAATATTTATTTAATAGGTTAGAATGCCTTTGAAAAGAAAGTCAGGACCCTAACTACTTAACAATTTTCATCTTACAATGGCTCTATAGTTTAATAATTTTTCTTATTTATGGTTATAGGCCACTTGCAATGCAATCAGAATATACTCAATTTAGTCTTTGACATACAAAGGATATGGATTCGTAGAAAAGAACATCCATTATCTCTTTTAACCTGCCATGTGAGCTCACCCAACATGGCAAAGGTCATGATGACAAAGTATCAAGCATCTGATTATTTTTTTAAGGTAGAGGAAATTATTGACTTCTAACCAAACCACTTTACTTTGATATGGAAGAGTTTAAGGTTAAAAATTCCCACCTACATAGAAATTTTAGATTTCATCATTTTGCTATTGGATATAGTACTTCCATCCCTTTATTTTTCTTTCCTTATTTTGTACTTTTATTATTTCTTTGTTTTGTTATCATTTTTATAACATTTCAATTGTTTGTGAAATATTACATTTGACATTTTTCCTAGATACAGGATTTACTAGGAAATTGAATGCATTCAACTCTTTGTCTTAACATTTGATGTGGTTCAATTCCTTATTTTGATTGATTGGTCATATTGCATGGTTCAATCCTTTTTAATTCTTTTTTGGAATAGAAGACTTAGTGAGGTCATTTAAGATTGACAAAATGACATTCCTAAAGACTCTACACTTATGTTTACAGAATGGATGAAAAATGGATGAAAACATTCTTTCTTAATTATTATTTTTCTTCTTTTTGTTTCACTTCATTTCATTCATTTTATTTGATTTTTATTTTGGCTAGATAGTGCCATCCAAGAGCATTTAAAGATGTTCCTAAATTTCTAAGATTCTTTTTCAAAATTTGAATTTTCATCTTCAATCTATGTGATTAAGATTAAGTTTTTCTTTTGAATTGAGTTTTCAAGATTAATTTTTTAGGAAATTGAAAAACTCATTATTTTACATTACTAAATTTACATGGCACCATCTTATCAAATCTTGATTAGATTTTGGCCTATGTATATTCACTTTCATGTTTAGAATTGATGTTGATCGATGCACCCAAATCAACATGTAGTTTGAAGATTTTCTTCTTTTGAATTTTCCACATCAACTAAGATGTTAATAAGTTCTTAGTAGTCTATCTTCATCATAGAAGATAATCCTAGAACTTCTTTATAGTGGAATGGTACATCAGGAAGTTGCTTATAGTTAAATAAGGCAAATTACAAGAGTATGTAATGCCTTGCTTCATTTTCATTTATTTTTCTTTTTTTATTTCTTGAATTTTATTTAATTTTCTTAATTTTTTTATTGAGCATTATGATTCTTGATCCCAACTTCTTTAAGATTGGCAAAACATCACATTTTAAAGATGACTTATTTTACTATAAAATCTTAAGTGATTTATCTATCGACTTACCAGAGATAGAAGTTTCATACTTTCACTCTGAGATATAGCAATACCACCCTTAGGACCTAATCCTAAGGTCATGATTTCTTTAGAAGGATTAAAATCTTCATATATTTTCTTTTTATGATTTATCCTTAAAATTAATTATGGACATTTATGAAATATCCATCATTCAATGGGAGAAGACTCGCATTAAGGAAATTTATTAAATTTAATAGATTTAAATTTCATTCATTTTAACTTTATCAAAAAAAAATAAGAGTTCTCTTTCACTATGTCTCTTTTCTTTTATTTATTAGGATAAAAAGTGAATCATGCTATCATTTTTTATTTATAATGCTATGACATCTTCCTCTTTTGACTCTCTCCTAAATTCTTAAGGATTCATAATTTCTAAAAGGTTTAAAAGAATGTTACCACTAAGTCACACCCTAGAATTTGCCAATCAGCTTGAACAATTGATTTTCCAAAATTCTAGTGGACGTATAGAGATAAATTAAGATTAAAGTTGATTTAAATTTATGTAAAATTTTCTTTGATAAAGATAAAAGGCTTACATTTAATTCTTTAATCAACCTCTGCCTGAGGTCAATAAGGTATTCTCTTTTTGGGATGATTCTTTTTTATCTATCTCTTTTTTATAATTTTCTTTTGAGTTGATTCTGTTATTTTTTTTAAATGCAATTCAACCTTCAATTATGGTGGTAAGGGGCAATAGGCACAAATATTCCTCCTTGCTTTAATTTGGAATTTCTCAAGATTTGAAGGAATTCCTTCATTTAATATACATCCTTAGATATTTTCCACCTTTGAATGTAGTAGAACAAATGGTACCAACTTAAGACCCTATCCCTATTCTCTTTAACTTTAGTATAAAGCCAAAGCAGGATCAAGGACAAATTTAAATTTGAGATTTATTTTTGAGAATTATTATTTTTTTAACTTTGAGATAACTTTCAAACATTTTGAAGTTAACATTTCTTTTCCACATTGGAATATTATCAAATCCATCTTTACTAGACTTAGGTCTAACATAAATGGCTTAATTTTTGTTCATTTCTCTTCCCACTTTTTTTTTATTTTGGGGTTTAATTCTAGGACCTAGTCATTAACTGTGGCAAACGAAGAGTTCTAGAACCTTAGTTCAAGATGTTGGATAGGCTCAACCAAGAATGAAATGGAGAGGTATCCAATGAAAAGAAAGGCAGTCTTGACCTATGAGTGGCACTAGTTTATTGTCGATATATAGAAATAATAACTTATTTCTAAAGATGGCAAGAGGAACCATTCCCTAGTGGAGTAGCCAAAAAATATCTTTGTGGGTAAAATTTGTGACACCAGATAGAGTTTTAGGAATTTCTTATTTATATGATCAGATGCATCATTAAGAAATAAATATATTATCATGGAAGATAAGCATGTTACCTTATAATGGATCTGATCATTTAATAGAAAATTCTTAAGACTAATGGGACTTTCGTGTACTAGAGATATTTCCCTTGAACTACATGGAAAGTAGAACAAGATTTTATTTTAATCTGGGTTCATGGTTCATTATAGAGGCAAGCCCCTATAGTTAATTACATCTTAAAAAGGGTCTCTTCCTAAGAAAACTCTCGATTGAAGAAATAAGATATTATTTCTAAAGATTTCTAAGGTGGTTTTCAAAAGATTGATATTTTGAATTTTCTATTGGGAGCAATACAAAGTGGAGAGAGTTATTTTTGAAAGTCAATCGGGATAAACTAAGAAATGCCTATTAATTCTAGGGTACTCAGTAGACATTTCAATTATCCTATAAATGGGCTTTAAAATTTAGAATTTTAGTTTAGACTTTGAGTTGATATTTTTTTAGAAATTTAGGACTTAGATTTTAGCAGCACAAGATTGCAAAAATGCCTAGAGTTGAAGACTTACTCCGAAGAGGATGCCTCATAACCTAATTTACAAGTTCTTTTAACACATGTCACATGCTCGACTTAATTTTATTTTGGGAATTAACAGTCATTCCTCTTGCTTCAGGGAACTAACCTATACCTAATTCTTCTAGACTTACAAACCCTGAGAAAAAGGCTCGCCAGCTAACACTATCTAAGGACATTTTAAATTCATAATATTAAGTCTCATGAATGTAAGATG
Organism: Cymbidium sinense; assembly: GCA_021442155.1. Classification (NCBI taxonomy): domain Eukaryota; kingdom Viridiplantae; phylum Streptophyta; class Magnoliopsida; order Asparagales; family Orchidaceae; genus Cymbidium; species Cymbidium sinense. The sequence continues at coordinate 89,518,858 of CM038221.1, read as the reverse complement.
ACTGAGCTATTGTATTTTTAGGAAAGGAATTTATGAACCTAGACTCAGTCCATAATCTCTAAGATAATGTAGAGTATGAAATGCATCTAATTAATGCACCTTTTTCTAGATTTTAAGGTGTTTTTATTCAAGATTCATTTGAGGTTTTGGGTATGCATGTTTATGCTTAATGCCATGAAATTAGAAATGGTTATATGCTAAATCAATAATAGAAGGCTTCCAAATCACTAATAGAAGGAAGACTTCCCCAAAAAGGTGGTCATCCTCATAGGTTAAATGCCCCTTATGTGCAATGGGAGAAATTTCTCAATTCAAGAATTAGAGAATTATGATTTCATGATTTTAAGACATAATTATTTCTAATTAACTTTAAGTTTTGCCTACAGATTTAATTTGTATGAGGTTTCAAATTTTCTTTTATTTTTGTTTCAGTTATTTAGATTTAAGTTGGGTATAAATTTTAGGTTTTCCTATGAGCCTAATCATCTAGGAATTCAATCACAAAAAAACACACAAAAAATACCTAAAAAGGCTGGTTGATTCGATTATCCACCCAAAATAAATCAAGCCAATTTTTAATTTAATAAAAAGATTGATGCGGCCAGGTACCACCGTACACCATGGAAGAAAGAGCAAACGAGCAAGCTAGCTCTGCCTTTATATAGCCTAACCAAGAACTACAAGTTTAGATCTATGGGTCTTCTTTTCATGATAGTCTCTTTCTTCAGAGACATCCATAGGGCTTCACAGGAGACCATTGTACCTATCTTCTAGTAGGGTCAGCTCCTATTAATCCTATACCTCATAAATCCTAATCTAATTCTAAGTTTAAATTTATATTTTGATTTTAAAATTAATTCTAAGCTCTACATAATAAATGTCAGTGAAATACAAATATCACATAGCAGTTATATTTCATAAACATATGGGCATAGCATTAGCTGCTTGCTAAGTCCACTATTCCTATGGGTTATGCTTAAGAATTTAAGCATACTTACAAGAAAATAGTATTTTTAATTTTATTTATTATAGTAATCCTTTGTAGCATAGCCTCCTATAGAAGATAATGTTAGATCTAAAAAAATGTCCTATCATCCAATCTAACGGGCAAACAATCTTAGACATGCAATCTTAAATAGTGCACCACAAAGACATGTGAAGCACATCACATCACAACATGAAAAACCATAAAAGGAATCACAGAATGGCCTAACCAAAGTCTAGGGTTCGTGACCTAATGATTTAGTGTGTGAAGTACATAGGCTTATGTAGCAAAACTTTGCTAGGCTTCTTTAGTTCAAGTTTAAATTTGGAGTTTTTGAGTTTGTTTAAACTTTACCTTTGGATTATTTCAATTCAAATGATTTAATGATTTATTTTCATTTTTATTTCACTTTTATTTGGCTAAACTAAAGCTTACATTTTCAAGAATGAAGATTAGAATAGATCATACGTTGGGTGTAATCTATTCTATTCAACATCTAAACCCCTAATGGAATGAAACCTTCATCTTAAGGTGAAGATCCATCCTAAGGTCTAACTAATATCCTTAAGTATTTTAATTAATCCTTTTAGTTTCATTTAGATGGTTTGGATTTGAGTTTAATTTAGATTTTTAGATTAATTCTTTTCTTTGGAATTTGATTTTTCATTTCTTTTCTTCTGATTTGAGTTTATTTTCATTCTTGGTTTAGTTTTCAATTTTATTTGGTTTGAATTATTTTATTTGTTCATTTGATTTTATTTGAATGTTTTGGGTTTAAGTTATGTTTAGGTTTGTTGAATTATATTTATATCATTTGATTTAATTTATGTTAACCTAAGGCACTTAAGTTAATGTTCGACCCATTTTTAGGTTAGTTTGATTATGGCTTTAAGGTTTCATTAAGTGTTTATGATTTCATTAACTTATGGTTTAATTACTTCTAATATGCATTATTAATTTCCTTAACCCTTAATTATGAAATTAATTAAATTCTTTGATTTGGGATGTTGGAAAACCATCTTAAATATTTCTAATGTTTGATTAAGATTAGCTCAAATTATTTCATAATTTATTGAATTTATGAATTTTTTATTTATTATTTGATTTATATTGACTAAAGAATTTGGAAACTGAACAATTCCCAGTCCAAAGGTCAATTGGATTTAAACTTTTTATGGTAAGTGGGGTTCCATGCCAATTTAATGTTTCTTAGATTCATAATTAGGGTATAATTAAGATTTTAATTATTTCATTAAAATCAAAATTAAAATTAATTTGATGCAAATCATTTAGAGATTTCATTTTGTTATTGATTCCTCTCTAAAAGATGTTTCCAAAGAGGGTTTATTCTTAATTTTTGGACATTTGGTTTATTTATTGTGATTTAATTAAATTTTGGTTAATTATTTGAATTATTTAATTCAATTAATTACCTAGTTAAGTAATTTTGTGATTTATTTTGTTTGAATGAGTTTCATTGGTGATTTTATGTTCATTAAGGTTTGATAAGTTAATTTTAAGAGATTTAATCCATTTTTCTATTTATTTCATTTTATTTTAATTTATTTAATTAAAATTGATGTTTAGGATTTGAAATTTCATTTCTCATAAATTACATTGAATTAATTCTTGAAAATTTTTCTAAGGTGTGTTTTAACTTCAATTTTAGTTCTCCAAAGTTTCATTTGAATTGTATTAATGGTTTATGATTTATTAAGGTTTAATTGATTTCATTCAAAGCCAAATCAAGGTTAAAATACCTAAAATTAATTGGGGATTTTAATTTTAATGGATTTCTCTCATCAAGATGAATCCATAGAACCCAAATTTATATTTTTTTGTATTTCTATTTTAATTTTTATATTTTTTTTTTTGAATTTTTCTATTATTTTTAATTAATTAAATAAGGAGTTACTCATTTTAAGAACGTGGGCCAATATGGCAGCTTGCACGGCACCGTCACCACATGGCACGATGGATTTGGCCATACATAACTTGCGTGACATCCACATCAAAAGTGATACCATGTAGTACAAATCTCCACCATCTAATTGAAGACTGGATGGTCCTAATTTGTTTTGTGATTTCCTTAAGAGGTAAAATCAGATCGTCCAACTAAATCATGATAGTCCATTTCAAATAAAAAGATCAGACGGTGGAGATTATATCTCGTAAATCTCCAAGGAGAGACGGACACATCCTATCATTTTTGGAAAAAATATCTATGATAACTGATGAATTTTGACTTGTTTTTGATTACAAAACTATCAATGATCATTTTGCGATCCATCCATGTGGTTTGATCCACTTAGAGATCAATTTTTCTTTAAAAAGTGCCAAAATCGAATGCTAGGGAGGACGATGATGAAGCATACCTCATTTTCAATGATCATCGGTGGTGGGATCAACTCCGTTAGCTTCATATCGATGTGAAAAGACCATGTATGCAATTTGGCGACTTGTTTCCCTGTGGATTGCTACCTACAACAACCTCAGATCAATTTTTTGTAAGCCTTGCTTGCCAGCGGTGAGGGGATAGGGTGGCAATTTGTTTGAGGTCGCCTCAACCTCTAGAATTTGTTATAATGTTTAATTTGGTGTGGGAGAGTATCCCTTGCATTTCACCATTAAAGGAGCTCAAATTTTGCCACATTTCATTCATTTTTCAATGTTCCGGTGGCGAGGAGTCTGGAAATTGATGTATTTCTTCATCACCTTTCTTGGCAAGCAATTTGAAATGAAAAGAGGGATGGAATTGGATCTTTCTCCCACCTTTCTATTTTTGGCTAAGGATCACTTCTTTTACCTTCTATATGGTCGGATTTCAGCAACTCGTGGTAGCAAGGCTAGCCAAGGGGTGGATTCAATCTCCCTTAACCTAGTGAACTTGTTTGGATGAGATTTTAGAAGTGAGTAGGACACCTCCTCCCTTTTCCTTGCTTGGGTGAGCCATGGATCCTTCTTCTCTTCCTTGGATCTAACTTAGAGGCAGTTGAATTCCCTTTGGCTTTTGGCTCATCCTTTTTCAATCTCTGTACTTGAAACTAATATCTCAAGAGGTGGTCAAATTCTAAGGCTACTTGGATAAAATCCAAGTGATTTTCATATTAAAAAGTGGAGGAATCTCCCCTTAGTTAAAAATTTCCACTCCTCTTATTTGGTTTTATTTATTTATTTATTTTTTCTTTGGCTTTAAGCATCACTTATCAAAGTCCTTAGACTAATATGTGGTTGCCTACATCAAACTCAAATGAATTTGAGGTCAAGTCTAAACCCATTGACTTGGATTGGAAATTTGAATCCAAACCAAGTATTTGGATTCAAAGTGCTTGGTTAATTTTTTTTTTAAATTTGGCTTCAATCATCTTTAATTTATGATTGATTGGATGTTGATTTAATTAATTCATTTAGATTTGAATTAATTTGGATTTAATTTTATTTCAACCCATTTAAACATAAATGGGTTAAGATTGAGTCCAATTGGGTTCAAATGACCAATTTTACTCAATTGGATTGGGTTTGAACTCCAATCATGCTTGATCACATGTGTGAGATGATTTAGAGTGATTGATTTCATTTAATTTTAATTAGATTTCAATTTGAACCCATTTAACCCAAAGTGGGCTTAATGGGTTAAACTTGGGTTTCATTTGGGTCAATAGTGTTGTATTTTGTTTAATTATCATTTTCAAAAAATTTTGAGCACTCAAATTGAATTGATTTCAATTTAATTTGGGTTTGAACACAATAGGATCCATTTAGGGTTATTTAGACTAAGTGGTATAATTAACCCAATTAAGGCCTAAATGAATTTAGCTTTCTTTAGATTCATGAACAAACATGTTTATTTCATCAATTGGAACATTTAGATTGATTTAATTCATCAAATTCTTGGTGGGTTGATCTTTGACTTGGTGGGACCCACCTAAAGTTAACCCTATGCCAAATGAGTTGATAAGATTTGACTTTAATTTAGTTTTGGATTTAATCTTTTTTTAAAATTTAATTTCATTTTGATTTATTTGTATTTGATTTAATTTAATTTAAATTTGAAAATTGTGTCAAGTCTACTAAAGCTCATTAGGTTTGATCAAACCCAAGGAGGGTCATCCTAATCGATAATTTTAGAATGATATTAACCTCATTCAAAAATGTGGTCAGTAAGTCCCTCCATCACAAGACATGCTTATGGAATATTAGCCTGATGTCTACTACAATGTCTTGGCACATCCAAGACAGTTGCTAGCTAAGTTAAGCATATATGATGCCCTTATCTTATCCAAAGAGAAGAGGGAGTCTTTAGTCAAAGCATGGATTGATACTAAATTATGCTTAGCTCAGCTAACCATTATGAATTTAGCTGAAGAAGATGTGTGTTTCTCGAAGGAAGTCCTAAAAGTCACATTTATAGATGAAGACCTACTATTTATGACAATAGAGCACAACTGTCCACTATACATTATAGTAGATGTTGGCAAGTTTAGGCTATCTAGAGTGATTGTTGACTCAGGTGCATCGATTAATATCATTAGCCTAAGAACCCTCATTTTCTTGAGAATTGTCATAACTAAACTTTAATCTTAAAAAGATGATGTTGAAAGGATTTAATGAATAAGGCGAGATGGCCTTATGTTCCATTACACTACCACTAGAGATAGATGATTGGAAGATTGAGGTAAAGTTTTATATAATAAATTTAGATACATCTTTCAATGATTTGTGAGGGTGACCACTAATTCACAAAAATAACATGGTATCATCTTCATTCCATTAGTGCATAAAGTTCATAAAAGGTGGCTTAGAGTACTATGTCAAAGGTGATTTGAAGTCATTCTCAGTACATAAGTTTGAGAATTATGAGGACGTGGCCTATTATCTCCTCAAGAAATAAGTTCTTATTCTCATAAATTAATTTAGAAAAAAAAAGGAAAAGAAGAAAATGAAAAAGAAGAAAGAAAAAATTAAAAATATATATAAAGATAAACAAAAGAAAAGAGAGCAAGAAGAATATTTTGGAGAGGAAGTAGAGCCTGATATTACATTTCACCCATATTTCACTACTCCTTCTCTCCTAGTGGGTGAGATTTCTTGACCTCCTCTAGAATAAGGAATAGGTAAGCTCAGAGGAATTACCAAGAGAGGGAGACCTTCATACTTACCACCAATCTAAAGTTTTGCCCCAGCATCTCGGAGCAGTCCTACAATCTGCATAGACTTAGAATCTATTTCAAAGGATGTGTCTTATATAGTGAGCACACAAGCTGCCTTTCCAAGAAGCTGGTCGAAGGTGATAGTTGAGCCTAATAGTGATGAGGATATGGTCCATAAACAAAGAATAAGTGTATCTTAATCATCTTTATATGAAACTGTGAAATAGTATGGGAGCACCTTAGCTTTAACCCTACTTTCTTTATAAAATATTGAGGGTTTGGTAGATAAGGATGCTCCTCAATTATCTACAGATGCTAAGCCTCTAAGATTTTATCTAGGGGCAGCATCATCAAGCTCAAAAGTTGATGAAGAGCTAGATGATAACTCATTTAAAGAATTAATAGAACTTCCATTTTATTGGCACATGCCTTGAGTTTTAATTTTAGTAAAGAAAGGTTTAATGCATATGGCAGCAGTCTAAGCATATATGGAACAATAGCTGCAAGAATTCTCAATCAAGACTAGGACTAGGCTTTGGCATAGTTGGTCTAGTAGATGGTGATGGGTACTGCTTAGTCATCACCAACCACCTAGATTCTAATAGGTTTGATTAATAATACCATATCATATAAGGAAGTGCATTTAAAAACTTCATATGATCTAAATGGCCTCCATGTTTGGGATGCACCACCCCTAGAACTAGAGAAAGAAATTTAGTTAACCATCAACCAGTTGAAGGAGATCAACTGGGCACACTAAAGATAATCCACACCTAGACATACATTAGTTCTTTATTGAGTGAGTATGAAACTAATGACTTAGTGAGGTTACTCTTTGAGTATAAGGATTATTTTGCATGAAACTATGAAGAGATGCCTAGATTAGCTCCTAAAGTTACTGTTCATAAACCAATAATCTAGCATGACACAGTCCCTATCAAGCAAGCTCCTAGATGCATATGATTAAACATCAAATAACATATTATTTTAGAATTCAAGAAATTGATTAATGCGGATTTCATCTCGGAAGAAAAATACCCCACCTGGTTGGCCCTTATCATTCGAGTTAAAAAGAAGAACGATCAAATTCACACACACACACACACACACACACACACACACACACACACACACATATATATATATATATATATATATATATATATGATTTTAGGGATCTTAATAAGGCATGTTGTAGAAATGAGTTCTCATTGCCTATACCAGAGCTGATGGGTGACAGAGCCTCATCTAATGTAGTCTTTTCATTCATGGATGGCTCATCTGGTTAAAATGAAATTAAGATACACTTGAACATTAGAATAAGATGACTTCATTTAGAACCCCAATCAAAACATTCTGTTATAAAGGCATGCCTTTCAGCTTTAAGAATGTTAGAGCCACATACTAGCAGGCCATGACTTGAATCTTCAATGAAATAATTCATCATAAGTTGAGTGCTACGTTGATAATCTCATGGTCAAAAGCAAAAAAAAAAGACCATCTATATGACTTGGGAGTAGTTTTTGAGCGTTTGAGATAATATAACCCTAAGATGAACCCTCTGAAGTATGCATTTAGCGTAACTTTAGAGAGCTTTCTAAGATTTGTTGTACAATACTACAAAATTAAAATTAATCCTAAGAATGGCAAAGCAATCTTAGAAATGCTACCACCTAAAAGTTTAACGTAACTTAAATCATTCTAAGGAAGGTTGGCATATCTAAGATACTATATATCAAATTTGTCTAGTAGACGTCAACCATTCGTAACACTTAACAAGAAAGACATTAATTTTAAATGATATGAAAAATGCTAGCATGTATTCAAAAGCATCAACCAATACCTCATGATGCTACTACTTCTAGTTGTCCCTATGATGGGCAAACATATTATACTCTACATGGATGCATTAGATGATTCTTTTGGTGTTTTTTTGGCTAAAGCCAACAATTAAGGGAAGAATAATGCACTCTACTACTTAAGTTATCATTTAATTCATGTAGAAGCAAACTATCCATTCATTGAAAAGCATTACCTAGGGCCATCTTTTCCACTCAAAAGCTACAATATTACATGTTTTTTCATGAAGTCAACTTGATTTCAAGAATCAACTCACTATAATATCTCATGACATGGTCAATGCTATATGAACAGTTGGCACAATGGTCTATGATCATATGAAAGTTTGACATTACATTCCTATCCCTTCATGCTATGGAAGGACAAGTGCTTGTAGATCTTTTAGTGTTGTATCCTCTCCCTATTGATTCTCCTCTAAATGATGACCTTCCAAACAAACAAAACATAAGTTTAGGGGATACAAGAAACCTCCGATGGGAAATGTAATTTGATGGTGTAGCTTCTTCTCAAAGAAGAAAAAACTAAAATTCATTCTCTTAGGAAAAGTAGGGATATAGATAGTTTTTTTAAATCCAAACCATGAGATGTTATAATTCTCATACCCTATATCATAGCCTTGCACAAACAACAAAGCTGAATATGTGGCTCTGATTGTTGGCATAGAGTTAGCCATCTCTCTAGGCATTCAAGAAATCAACATCTTTGGGGATTTGCAATTAGTGGTCAATCAAATCACTAGATCCTACAAGTACACTATGGATTTGTTAGTGTAAATTCCTATAGTTAACATATATAGGACTCTTGGAGGAGAAAATATCATACTTGATGCTTTAGCTAAGTTTGCTAAAAGATGGCCTATCTAGATGATGAGTTCATATCAATAGAGGTACACAAATGTCAAGTTCTATCTTCTTTCGATACTAAACTCATTGATAAATAAACCCTTGAAGTGAAGGTTGGCACTACCAAAAAATTTAAGGAAATGTACTATAGACATCCCTTCATTAATTATTTGAATGGAGGAAAACTGCCTCAAGAGAAGTATTAAGCCCATCAAATTAAATAGAGAGCATTATCTTATGCTCTCATTAATGACATTTAGTATGGACAATCCTTTGAGCAAATGTAGTTACATTATTTAAGAAAACATGAAGCCCAAAAATTTAAAATTGAGGTACATTCAGGACTGTGTGGAGCTCACCAATCTAGTTTGAAGATAAAGGCTAAAATTATAAGACTTGGGTACAATTGACCAACGATGATCATATATTGCATGGGCATGGCACATCATTACTATCAATGTTAGGTGCATAGAGTAGTTTTACATCAATAACTCAACATTCTTCATCAGACTATAGCTTTTTGGTTGTTCAAGTGTTGAGGTGCCGCCATAGTGGGCCCGATCGACTCCTTCATTCAAGGGTCATCTATTCATTCTAGCTATTCTAGACTACTTCTCCAAGTAAGTAAAGGTGATTCGTGAGATCATAGATCACCATGGTCTTCAATTCTTTAAGAACTATATAATATATAAATTCAAAGTACCCTGATGAATCATATCTGATAATGATGCTACATTCATGAGTATAAAGATCAATAACTTCACTAAACGACACAACATAGACTAGAGACATTCTTTCATCTACCACCCTCAAGAAAATTGGTTAGCTGAGGCCTTCAATAAAATTATTGTTTAAATCTTAAAGAATACACTTGATGATAATAAGTGACAGTGGCACAAGTAGTTAGTTGAAGCCTTATGGGCTTATCGTACCACTTATAGGACTCCCACATAGTCTACTCCTTTCTCCTTAGTGTATAGGTCTGAAGCTGTCCTCCCTTTAGAAGTCCAACTCCTATCACTAAAGATTGTGGTATATAGCAAAACCACTATAGAACAAAATGCTTAGCTTTGATTGGAAGAACTCAAAGGTTTTCAAGAGAGATTCCTCCCAACATGTCAAAATATGTTATTGTACAAAGCACGAATGATTCAAGCTCACAACAAGTTGGCTTGACCAAGAGCTTTTCAAGTTGGAGAGCTCATTTTAGTTCTTAGAAGACCAATTTTTGCCCGTCACAAAGGTGATTCCGTTAAGTTTTAACCAACACGGGAAGGCCCTTTTGTTATAGAAAAGGCTTACTAAGATGGGTCATACCAATTGATTAAGCATAAAGGTGAACGCCCAATGCTTCCAAATCAATAAGCTTTACTTGAAAAAAAATATTATGCATGATTTTATTTAAATTAAATTTTTATCAATAAAATACATGTTTATTAATCAAATTATTTCTCTCCATTAAAATAATTTCTTTCCAAATTCAAATCTTGGGGTCACCTCCAATGTCTGCTCGTGGTGCGACTAGGATAGGTGTAAGAAAACTTCAGCAGCATTGTACTCCAATTAGCACAACACAAACACAAATATTAAGAATGAAACACCAATACAAACAAAATTCATTTGAGCTACTTTAAGTTAAGATAAGCCCCTCAATGGCCCTCACTTAGTAGTTGCCCTTGGTTGGGTTTCATTTCTTACTTAGCTAGTGGGTCACCCCGATAGTTACTCTTGCTTAAGAGGATTTGAGTCCCTATAATTTCTTTTTAGCTTAACCATCACAAACCAATGGACACTTTGTAAGTTGGGTATAACCTATGCGACCAATAGGCTAACCCGATGGTTGATCTTGCTTAGAAAGATGTGAGCCCATGAGCTTTCTTCTTGAGCTAACTGGCGTATATTAATTGGGTCTGAATATATGTTCAGAGATTAGGGTAAGACCCCTAGTGGCTCCATCCCCTTTTGAGTACTTCAAGTTCGAATTAGGCCCCTTATGGCCTCTAACTTAATAGTTGCCTTGGTCAGATAGTAACCATATGGCCAACAATAGACTATCCTACTAACTAGATTGCCAATATTGTCCTAGTTAAGAAGAAAAATGGACAAATGCATATTTTCATCATCTTCAGGGACATAGATAAAGCATGCCCAAAAGATGACTTCCATTACCTAATATAGAAGTCACGGTTGATAACACATTAAACTATGGTATGTTCTCTTTCATGGATGATTCATCAGGCTATAATCAATTAAAGATGGCTCTAAAAAATGAAAAACATACATCTTTGTACACACTAATCGGTATGTATTGCTACAAGGTAATTCATTTTGGCCAAAAGAATGATGGTACTACATACTAAAGGGAAATGACTCATATCTTCGATGACCTAATACATAGAAATGTGGAATATTACATTGATGATTTGGTCATAAATAGAAAAGATTAAAGTGAGCATATAAATGATCTCAGAGTTGTATTCAAAAGAATTCAGAGTTTCAATTGAAGATGAATCTGCTAAAATGTGCTTTGATGTAAACTCTGCAAAATTTCTAAGCTTCATTGTATGTTATAAAGGGATTGAAATTGACCCTCTTAAATAAAAGCGATAAGGGAAATGCCATCACCTAAAACATTAAAGCTGTTATGCTCATTACAATACATATTAGCCTATATTAGAAGGTTCATCTCTAACCTATCGGGGAGATGCCAACCTTTCACTAGATCGATGAAAAAGGATACACCTTTTGCATGGGATGATGCTTGTCAATAAGCATTTGATAGCCTAAAATAATATATGTTGAATCCCTTGATTTTAGTAGCACCAATAATAGGGAAGCCACTGATATTGTATATAGCAGCCCAAGAAAAATCATTAAGAGCTCTACTAGCTCAAAATAATAAAGAAGGAAAGGAAAACCCCCTATATTACAAAAGTTAATGAATAATAGCAGCTGAAATAAGATATTCTCCGATTGAGAAGTAGTGTCTAGCATTGATATTTGCTACTCAAAAATTGCAGCACTATATGTTATCACATAAGATAACATTGATATCCAAATTCGACTCTATAAAATTTCTAATGACTAGACCAACTTTGACTGGTCATTTAGCCAAGTGGGCAGTTCTGTTACTTCAATTTAATATAACATATGTCCCATAGAAAGCTGTAAAAGGACAAGCTCATGCTGACTTCCTAGCTATTTATCCCTTACCAGCAAATTCTTGGCTCAACAGTGAATTGCCTGATAAACAAATCTTCAAAGTGGAAGAAGCTCAACAACCACCAAAATGGGAGCAACCATCAGAATGGGAACTCTACTTTGATGGAGCTTCATCAATAAAGCCAGCTAAGCCGCATTGTTTACCTATTATTTATATCAGGATTGTATTAGTATTTATGACACTACAAGGTGATATTCTTTGATATTTATATAGTTTAACAGAACCTCGAACCAATAATGAGACCAAATATGAAGCATCAATTGTGGGCCTAAAACTAGCAATTAACATGAAGATTAAGAAACCTCATGTTTGTGAAGATTTGAAACTAATAATCCAATAGATAATTGGGACATTTAAGCTAAACAAGTTTGAATTGACATTTTATCAAAAACCTTTCCTGAAGCTCCTTAGGAAAATTTGTTAAATAATAATTATAAGAGTGTCATGTCACAACAATGGTAAAGTTGACACTTTAGCTAAATTAGCTAAGGAAATGATAGACCCAAAGGGGGAGCCAATTACCATAATAGTCCAAAGGAGGCTAACATTAGCACTAGCCCTTCTACATGCTTTTGAAGCCAAACAAAGCTAATAAATCTCTATGATAATATAAGAAGAGGATTGGAGAGAACCATTCATCACCTATCTTAAAGGAGGTGGATTTCCAAAAGAAAAGTCAAAGGCTCATCAGATCTCACAAAGAGCGTTGCGATATGTTCTTGTGAATGATGTCTTATATCGGCGCTCATTCAACCAAATGTGGTTGTGATGCCTAAAACTAGCTGAAGTAAGAATAGTAATGGCTGTGGTCCATGAAGGATTATATGGTGCACACTAATCTAGTCCTAAAATTAAATTCAAAATTAAATGAATGGGGTGTTATTGGCCTAACATGGTGCAAGTTTGCATGGACCATGACAAATGATGTCATCAGTGTCAAATATATACAGACATGTGGCATCAACCAACTAATGCACTATATCCAATGGTGGCATCATGGTCATTCAAAAGTAAGGGGAATGATATAATCAGCCTGATAGATCCTCCATCATCTGGGAGACATTATTTCATTTTATCTACACCAAATTACTTCATTAAATGGGCAAAAGTGCTCCCCTTAAAAGAAGTTAGAGTAGACAATGTAGTGAAGTTCTTTCAAGATAATATCATTTACCAATTTAGTGTACCTGAAATAATTATATTCGATAATGGCATTGTATTCAAGAATGCCAAAGTCTATCTCTTCATTAAGAAATAAAAGATAGAATGGCTATACTCATGTTCAATTGCTTTATTTTTCCACTTGTCTCTTTTTCTAGTAGTTATTATAATTCTCAATTTAATACATTTTATCATATTAAAATAATGTATTAAAAATTCATAAGATTTTAAATTAGTACATTTCACCAAACATTTTGGGTTTTAGTAAAACTAACCATCTTTAATTTATTTTGTCAACCTATGTCTTTAGATATCTCTTAATACTATATATCTATTCTCTCATCCTTTTCATGCTATGCATCTATCAAGTATGCTGACATAGTGCCTACTGAATTGTGATAGCAGAAAATGTGAAGGCATTAGGTCTCTTCTTATTTCTATTGTATCTCTTAAGATGAATGCTTCACCTAAGATAAAAATTTTAAATCTGCAAGATAGTGAAGGTGGTCAATTATGTTTAATATTAAAAATGTACTATTAAATTATAAATTTTTTTTCATATTTATATGAACTAGGTTTCAATAAGAATTAATTAGGATATGAAAGAAAAATCAATTATCAGACTCAATTGTCTCTTATGTAAATATGCTTCTAAATTGTATATTGTTGATGTGTGAGCACACAATCAGCACAATAGTAGTCACCACAAATAACATTGGGACAACCATTGAGCCTTGTTATTTCACCATCATCATCTGCCTGGTTTTCTTTAGCATGCCAGAATGACGCAAAGCATTAATGCATTTCTTCAGTGATTGGCAATCACTGCTATCTTAATCCTCATTTGATTCTACATACATGATCATGACTCCCATATTGTCCAACTTGTATATGTCATCTTTTAGATTATTATGTAGCTTGCCGTCTACACTTATAGAATGTGGATTAGGTTGTTTGTACATGTACATGAATGCTCATTGAGTGGAAAGACAAGCATTTTTAGTGATGTTGTGTGTTCTTTTTTTTTTTTTTGTGAGATAAAAAATGGTGATACAGATGAAGAGTGCGGAGTACAAGGTTCAATTGTTATTAATCATTGTGGTCTTTAGTGTACTTTATTGTGTCACATATGCTCTCATCAATTTTAATCTATACATTAAAAAAAATTAAACTTTTAACTCTTCACACTCTTAATAAATCAGCAATTACTTAGGGCCCGTTTGGGATTACTTTTATTTTTTGTTTTTTATTTTGTATTTTTGTTTTGTTTTATTTTATTTATATTTTACTTAAAAATAAATGTCTGATTGTACTTGTTATTTTTAAAAACACTCAAAACATCTTTTAGATATTTTGAGTATTTTTAAAAATAACATTTTTATTTTTTAAAATAAAAAATAAAATCTTATAAAAAACACTCTAAACAAACATATTTTCAAAAAAACATAAACATAAAAATAAAAAATAGAAATTAAAAGTGATCCCAAATGACCCCTTAAAGTACCACTAATTTCTCATATAATCGCATATCTAGAAATTAAACTATTTATATAACACTCAAATCTTTAAATTATATTAAAATATATATAATTAATTTTAAGTTTTAAAGTAAAATACATCATTTCATATATATATATATATATGTGTGATTGAAAAATACTATTGTGTTGTATAACTAAACAAATGAAAATATATTAAGATTTGCACCAGCAATACAATATTTTCAAGCTCCGTTCAACTTCAAATAAGCATTTGAAAAATCAGTAGGAACAATTTTATCATCGTTATAACGAATAAAGAATAATACCCATATCAGTAAAACTATTTGAGGTCAGATAACATTCAACTTCTAGCATTTTGTCATCAGCATTAGCTGAAGTATCAACAGTGTACGATCATAATGAATCAACACCAGAAAATCATTTGATTTAAAAGCACTTGCAGTGGATGAAGGACATGTATTCAGCATGTATTCAGCAAATTAGCGTAGGGAACAAAAGATTATTGAACAACGTAATACTGCAACTATGTTACTTTTCAAAATCAATAATGCACCACTGTAAAAGGAATTACATTACAGTCACATAATGGGAAGTAAAATCAGTATTAGCAGCAATTAAAATAATTCTATAAGAAACTAAATGTTAAGATTACTCAAAGCCACTTTTAATTTCATTTGCCATCAAACAAGAAATTACCTCAAATTGATCCAGGAACTTCATAAACCTCACCAAAGAGACTTTTACAACCATTAATAAAGATCTGTGTGAGAAATGAAAAATAAATCAGAAAATGTGAACTTTTATGAAGTCCTTTGAAAGGAACATTGTTGAACATATGAATTATATGAACATATATACTCAGCATACTTGTTGAGTGCATGCGACCACTTCAAAGTAGTCAATTTTGCCAATCACAGCTACCAGGACCTGCTGGTTGTTAAGGATAATTAGACTATTTGGCACACCAAGGTATCGACCAACTCATTCGGTCACAAAATCTGCATCAAATCGCCATAAGCCACGGTGCAGCATCCTATTTGCTGCTCCTCTAAGTAGAGGTGCGACTCAGAAAGAACTTGTATCTCATGTGAAACTCTTCGAGCACCTACATCCTTCTGTTTACATCTTCTGCCTATTGGAAAACACAGGACCACCTGCGCCTGGAACCCGCCTTTGGTTCACACCGAGATAACTGGCCCATTATATCTTCTCTTCACACTTTGCCGTAGAATCCGATTCAGGGGGTCTCCTGAGGCACTTGCCTTAAGAAGCCACACAAGCCACGATCGTTGCTGTCATTCTATCTATCCTAGGATATATATGTGTCTATATAGCGGACTTTCAATGTGTCAGCACTTGCACGTTATTCTCTCTTACTCTCTTCATTGTGCTTATCTAATTAGACTCATAGTAATGTCAAGTATCACTTACGGATAGATTCGGCTTCAACATGAATTAAACATCCTAATTTATAATTAGCAACATGAAAGAAGAATCGTAGAGATATAAGAACCTATCAAGTTGAAAGCAAATCATTTTGATTACTTCAAAAAACTTGTTTTTACCTCATTTCAAGATCCAGACAAACAAGCCTATTAGCTGAAGGTAGTATACATTAATTTAGGTATGCATATATGCTGTTTGATCAATATCCGACCATGAACGAGGTTTTCATGCTTGGGAAAGATATGCTTGTAGAGGGAGGAATCTGAGCATCACAGTACTATTAAAAAGTTCAGCGATTGCAACATAAACCATTGCCCTGAACGAACTATCATATTTGATAAAATAGAAACCACAGGGTCAGTCGTATTCACAGCCATATTATAGACTATCTGGTTGATTAAACACAAAGGCTGAAGAGCAGTACGTTTTATATTATCATTTTCAGAAGAAAAATGTGAGATACTAAGGACCAGACAACCTTTGAAAAGCATATTAGACGCCCAAATACCAACTTGATCCATAGATTTAACAATTATACTAGTGGCTTCTGTCTCTTAACACAATGATAACACTTATACAATGTTTTTCCATCACAGATAGGATAAAAAAAAAACTTTAATTTAATCTGCACAAATATGAACATGCTGAAGTATTCGGAGGCAAATCAGATAGTTAAAATAAACACAAGGAATGGTGCCTTAGAGTTGAGGCCTTTGGATATCACCATCATGGCAAGATTTTGAACACACAAACTATTGATTTATAATAATTATGATTAATTCTTTTAAAATAATAAATATTATAAACAAATAAAATATTTGGTTAAACAATATTAGAATTTTGTGCGTTCTTTGTCTCATCGTGGCAAATCCAATGGCATCTAGCTTGAAGGCTCTAAATTTGCAAACTAATAGAATTTGGACAACTTGGGCTAAATCGACAACCTGAGCCAGCTAACGCTAAGTGTGTCATGTGAGCCTAAAGCAGGGAATTCTTTTGAGGTCACAGCACTGGTGTCGCCACCAGCAGCAGCGTGTATGACTATGAGGCCATCGGCAGCAGCTTCCACGAACCGGCTCACTTGAAAACTCTTTAACAAAAGCTAGGCATATGCAGTGTTCAATCCCACAAATTCAACATAAACTCTACAATAACTCCCTTCTAAAGAATAGCTTTTGAAAATAAGAACACCTCATCATAAAATGGTGAATTAAGAATTATTATGGTCATTTGTTGGTGAAATCAGATTTGAGTAATTATTTTTTAAAATTGTCCTCATTAAAACAACTATTTGAACTTGGATCTATAATCTGGATTAGGCTTATGTTATTGAACATTAAATAAAATACTATATTTGATTTTCGCTTCTATGACATCATCATTTGTAGCCCCAACAAACCACATTTGACGATACGATTAGCCGCATTCCCATTCTAGAGGCAATGCCATCGAGCAACGAGCTTGAGGGGCAGTAATTTAAAGGGTTATGTAAGAGCAGTTAGTGGCAATTTGCAATATTTTTTATAAAAATCTCAGAGATAAACTGAAATACTTTTCATGCCCATATGTCGTTAATCCGATTTTTTTGACTTATAAATTTGCAATGAAACTGACAGCGCAAAATTAGAACTTTTGATTAGTATATTCAGTTAACATATTAAATTATTAGCTGAACATTAAAAATAAATATAACAAGATTGACAAGTTGATCGCAGTGAGGCACAAAAATTGTGGCACAGTTCTTGCGCCTTTCATTTAATTGCTTGACTGTTATGATGATCTTTATGAAACTTCTTTCCATGAAATTTCTAGAATTTTTCTTTTGTTTTAAAAGAAGTTTTATTATAAAATCATAAATAACATAATGCTACATCCATAGTAGAAGTTGTGCACGGGAGCCCAATATTGGTTGGACTATGGGCATTAAATGATGGAAGATGAAATTAAAAAAGGCGAAGAATTTTTATAATGGAATAAAATTGGAGATGAAATTGGAAAGTAAGATCAATTTTAGATCTTCATTGAATAAATTAAGATTTGAGGCTGTATAAATTGTCTAAAAACTCAAAATTTATCAGAAATTTAACTCAGTTATATTAATTTGACTCCTTTTTGAGTATGTTTGAATGTCATTCTAAAGTTATAAATTATTCAAATTTTCCCTCCCATAAATAAATGACATTGACTCAAAATAATAATGAACTATTGATATATCATCATCAATAAAGTATAAATGTATAGGTGGTACATGAGAATTTTATAATAATATATTTGATGTCATCAACACTTTAATTTTAATTAACTTATAGTTAAATTGAATGATTCAAAGACATGAACATGTCAATACCAAGAATTGGTCAATATGAATATAAATGATCAAATCAAGCATTAAAACTATGATTAGAAATTCTGAATTATTAATTGAAAGGTCAAATGATCTTCAAATCTACATGCTTATAGTTGAATTAAGTGGCTCAATAAGAGAAATCCAATGAGCTCAATAACACTCAAATTTAAATTTGTTAATACACCTAAATACTTATAGAGTGATTTATGATTAAGGGAATCAATATTGATCATCTGATGGAGTATTTTGAGACTTTTGGCAAAAAATACCCCCCTCCCAAAACTTTATAAAGAGGATAAATAGGACCCCATTCTCACTATGGAGGAGAGGTAGCTAATAGGTAAACTCAAAGTCTAAAGCCAACCACCACCAACAAGCATCATCGACTAAACCTTCTATCATTCTTGACCATCACTAGCAATCATCACTAATCTTTGAAGGTTGTCATAGCATAACTATCATCATACAGTCATTATAACTATATTTTAAAGCTGTTGTTGCCTAACTATTGTACAATTTCATTTTTGTAACCCCCATCTTCATTTAGAGGGAAGAGTGATGCTTTGTACCTAAAAATATCTAGTGAATTATTTTGACTATACTAGACCCTTTGATTTTTCCTCTTTTCTAAGGTTTGCCACATAAAAATTTTGATGTTTCAAACATTCTTCCCAATTATTTAAGTGTGCTAGATTTTCAAGCAAAGTGAAGACACAAAAAAGTAACACTTTGCCATTATATTTTTCTTCACACAACTATTTAACACTTGTATGCCCAAAGGAAGAAATAAGCATGAATGAGCCTACCACAAGGCTATCAGAATAGTCAAACCCACAGGGAAGTACACTCGGCAATAAAGACCCAACAACAAGCAAGCGAATTGAAAACTTAGTGAAAGAACTAGAAAACAAGCCATGGTTTACTCCTTCCATGGACGGTAAAAAGCTACAAAGGTCAGATGACCACCATCACTCAAATTTGACAATCTATCCCCAACTCGAGCAATCAAACTTGAATGATAGTACACTCATCATGTTTGTTATTTACACATACTAGCATTAGGTCAAAAAAGTCCAACTCTATATCGAGTTCTCATCTATATCTAATTTATGATATATGTTTTTACCATATGTATAGACCCTCCCTTAAGGTATAAAAGGGGTACATCTTTATTTATATGGGGAATTTTTTCTCTCTAGCTTTCTCACAACACTTGTACTCTTAGTTATCAAAAGATAAAATTTATTTCATTTTTATGCTCTTTTGACCTCTCAGTTTTACTTTACTCTACCTAAACTTGTTTCTCAAGTATCTAAGAAGGCTCTTCCTCAGTCCATGGAAAGATTTCGATTTACTTTCTTTTTATGTGTAGTGAACATATATTAAGACCAAGAATTAAAAGCTAGATACAAAACAAAGTAGGACCCTCATCACAATATTGCTCAATGGGCATGGATCATGAAATCCAACAATTTGCAATACAATAAGATTTATGAGACATGGAAGACAAAATTACACACCTGATATAAGCAGCCATAGAAAGGGTGCACCATGAAGAACTAAGGGTTAGAGAAAATCATAGATCCATGGGATCGACCACTCAACAAACTCATCGAGCAAAAAGAGAATTTTTTAGGACTCCCAGCCTAGATTGCAAGTCTTATGACACAAATGAAAAAGAAGATGTGTAAAAGAAGTAGTCGCAACCAACTAATACTTTCTCTGTGATGATTCCTAAAGTTCACCCCCAACATGAGTTCAAGAATCTACATTTGGAGTCGCATGAAGGTCAGATAGATCCAACCGTCCACATCACTTACTTTGAATCAACAACATCGCTGGTAGATCCAATTAGCACGATGAAGTGTCATTTCTTCTTTACAACTTTCAAAACGTTGGCCCCCGTGTGGTTTTCACGCCTCTAAGAGAGGGTCATTACTTTAATTATCGAGTTCAAGAGGATGTTTGCTTTGCAATTTTTTAGTGCCTAGAAACTATTGAAGAGTTCTTAAGCCCTTCTGTAGATGAGGCAAGAACTCAACAAATCCTTGAAGAGGTTCATCACTACTTTTTAATTAGAAATGCCATAATTAAAGATTATAACTCATAATCGCCGAAGCCACACTCCCTCAAGTCCTAAAGGAAGGGCCCTATAGATGTGCTCTTGGGCTCTAACAACCCAAGACAATCATCGAATTACTAGATCTAGCAAATAATCATGTAAACGGAGATGAATAAAATGAAGTCATCAAGCTAATGCCATCAACCTAAGCAAAATACTCAGCAAATAGATCTCCTCTAAAGCATTTACACAAGTGTAGGTATCGAGCTTATAGATTAGATAAAAGAATGCATGCCACTAGTCAGGCGGGGTTTTAGAAATCCTGCACCGCATCAGTAGCCCCTCTCAGAGTATCAATGGACAAGTTAGTGGAGGCTATATAGAACAAGGGGTATTTCAAGAGGTCACCACCAATGAAGCTCAATGGAGTTCATGATCGATCAAGGTACTATGCTTACCATTGTGACCATGGGGATTACACTAAGGATTGTTAACACCTAAAGAGTCTAGTTGAAGAATGGATTATGGTAGAAAAGCTTAAAGAATTCACTAGAAAAAAGACAAGGGAGTTGATGTACTTGATGATGAGCTCATTCCTATACATGCAGTCCAAGTAGTAAGAATGGTATGTACAATCTTTAGAGGTGACGGGGAATCCTCAATGAAGGCAAGCTTGAAGAGACTACGATTAAGAGAGGCCACTTACACTCTATAGTTCTAGTAAGTTCTTTGGAGAAAGATAAACTCTCCATGAGCAACTCATATAATGTGTTATGTCATCCGCCTCATTGATCCACTAAAATTTTGGTCAACATATCTTTAAGTAAGTGTTCAACTAGCTAGAATTAGCTAATTCCAATCTCTTCCCCATAAGAAGGTCACTATACCTTCTCGAAAAAGAAAAAATAAATTGAAGGAATAATTACCCTCCCTGTGATTTGGGTAGAAAGGAAGAAACAATTCACAGCTATGGTCGAGTTTATCATCATAGAGGTTCTGGCCACCTCTAATGCCATCTTTGGCCAACCTTTACTCAACACTTTTTGAGTAGTAGTATCAAATTATGATATAGTTGTTAAATCCCTGTGGTGTTTTAATTTAGATGTGGGTGGACCCACATAGGTCATATGTGGTACTTATTAAAGCAATCGGTATGACATTGAGATATGATGTACTATCTTGAAAGATAGAAACATCTCCCTACAATAGACTTAATCACCTAATAAGGACTCCTAAGGCATAATGGGTCTTTGTGTATACTAGAGATCTTTCTCTTACTTTATATGAAAAAGTAAAGTAGGATTTATTTTAAGCCAGGTTCATAAGTTCCCTGTGGAGGCAAGCCTCCATAGTTAATTACATTTTAAGAAATGAGAATTCCTAAGAACATTCTCATTTAAAGTAAACAATTATTGTCTCCAAAGATTTCAAGATTAAGACTATCAAAGAAATGATTATTTTGGAAAAAAAATCAAATGGGATTGTTCAATTAGAAGACTTATTTTAGAATCCAAAGAAAAATAAGTAAGAAATGCTCATGATACTAGGAAGCCTAGTGAGCACTCCAATATATCCTATGGTGAGGCTTTATATTTTTGAAAGTGAGAGGATTTATTTATTTGAGTTAAAATTTTATTAGATTGCTAAGGCTTATAATCCAACAACATAAGATTATGAAAATGCCTAAGAGATAAGGATTTATGTCTGTAGCCCAAGTGAAATAAGCAATCTTAGATTCTAAATCTAGGGAGTTTTTTCACAAGTTAAAAGCATGACCTAAATCTAAGCAAAGGGGACATAAGGATTTACCTCCACGAATAACTATATCTAACTCTTCTGACATACAATCACCTGGAGTGGCCGCCAGCTACCACCTCAAACTCTTTAAATCCATGTAAGTCAGCCTTATAATTTTGCAAGATGGTTTGACTTGTTATTTAATTTGTAAGAGACTAAAGTCCTAAACCCACTCCCTAAGAAACTAGAGCATGAGTGGTATGAGCATAAGACTTAGTCTAAAAGTGCAAATCTTTATAATTTTATTTCATTTTGACACATTATTTTGGACAAAGGCTTTAGGATCTCTTATTTCTAAATGCCTAATGAAATAGGGTTGTTAGCTAAATCAACGAGAAAGGAGTGTTCACCATCACAAGGGATGCACTCACGTCAAGCATTCCCCTAGAATACAAGGATGGAGATCTCCCATGTTTAAGGAAGATGGAGCATGACATGCATGATGTGAGACATAAAACCATACAGATGTGGGATTACTAAATCTTTTAATTATCTTATTTATAACTTAAGCTTTATAGTGAGGTTATGAGTTATTTTTAATTTCAGTTATGAGTTGTTAACTGGGGTAGAAAAATTAATTTTATCCTAAGACTCTATCGCATCCAGGCCACACATTCAAACATCAAACATAAGAAAACTATGAAAATCATGTGATCCTATTGTGCAATCTAAACATTACATCAAATATTTTTATAGGCTACCACAAAAGAATAAATGGTAGGTACGACCACATACTGCCATACACCCCAAAAAAGAGAAATGTTGAGTAGCCGAGCTCTACCCTTATGTAACCCATATTATAAAAGAATAATTACAATTTGAATTTAAATATATGATATGGGGGTCTTTATTTCTTCATTTCTTCATGTCCTCCTTCTCTTCCATTTGATTTGATTGTGCTCCAAAGGCATCCCAAGGAACCCCAAGACTAAGTCTTCTGGTCCCTGCTCATCCTAATCCCCATTGTACAAATCCTAATTACTATTGCAAATTTATATTTTTATAGAAAGTAAATCTAACTACTCTGCAAAATAGAGGTTAGTTTAAGATACATGTAATCCCAAGTAGTTATATTTCATAATTTGGACTTAGCACCTTGCACAAGGGTAACCAAGCCCACCTATCCTAACTTGGATTATGCTTAGGGGCTTAAGAAACCTACAAGCAAGACATTTATTTTGTTTTAAACAACCCTTTTAGCATAATCTCCTTAGAAAAATATGATTAGGCTAATAATGGCCTAACATATAGTCTATGAAATATACACCCTAACATTTAGTCTAAAATATTACATCACAAAATAAAATATACATCACACATACACCATCCTAACTTAGGACTAGAAGTGGTGGCTTAATTCTAATATGTGTGCTAAGGCTTTATGTGGTATGTCTTATTAAGCATTAGAGTTATGGTTTTCTAGATTTGGAAGAGTTTAATTTAATCATGAAGGTTGGTTTTGTTTCAAGTGGTTTAGTTGATTTATGAATTTTTATTTATGTTTCCTTTTATTTTATTTTTTTTACACTTATCATCTAAGTATTGTAAAGAGAGGAAGATGATTAACCTCCTTCATCCTTATCTTAAGCCACTTTATAAAGCACATTAATTTGATTTAGTTTTCTTTAATGAATGGCTTATTAAATATTGTTGACCTCACTTTTGGAGTGAGGATTCAACTCTTCCATCATAGATCTAGGAGTCTTCTAGACACTAAAAGCCCACTTAGTCATAGGACACTTCTAGTGATTAAGTAAATAGTCAACCTAAGCTTAAAGACTTAGAACGATAACCTATGTTTATTTCATTAGCCAAAATCCAACCTCAAATCAATACAACCAATACCAGTTGAATCCCAACTCAAATTCAAACTCCAAAAATCAAATCGAAATGATCTGAACCTAAACACATGATTCAAGCCTTTGGGACTTAGCCAAAATTCCCTTCAATACAAACCAAATTCAATTGATTTTCTCATGGATCAAATTTAATCCTTCAGTCATCACTTCAAGCCATACCAAAATCTATAATCAATTCAATTCACCCCAAAATAAATTCAATCAACCTAATTTGATCCATTTGACCTAAAATATTCAAATGAGCTAAAATGCAATTAAACCCAAATCAATTGTAACTAAAGTCATAAATTAATACCAAATTAATATCTAAACTCAACTCAATTCAATTCAACCCAAAATCTTTCCAATTAACTTATTTAGGTTCATTTGACTTAAAGGACCTATTTGAACCAAATCTCAATCCAACCAAAACTCTATTGAACCAAACCATCCAAAATCTCTTATGATGATTGTTGATCATCCTAGATTGATCAATTGCCATCAATTGGGTAAAACAAGTCAACTTCACCATTTGACCAAATCAACCCACTTAACCTACATGAGCCAAAGAACCAAATCTCATCCTAAGCCAAATCAATTGTAACTAGTGATTCATACCAATCCAAAATCAATCCTTGAATATAACTTGATCATCAATTAAGCCAAACCAAACCCAATTGGCCCTTTGACCCAAGTTAACCCAATTTGACCTAAAGAGCTAAATTGGGTCAAATCAAAATGTAATCCAAATTGATTTAAACTAATGACACAAATCCATTCCAAATTAATTATTGAACTTGATTAAAGCTTTGATTGAACCTCTGATCCATTTAGCCCAAATTGACCTAAAGGGTAAATTTAGTCTAAATTATTCCTAAATCCAAATTGATTGAAATCAAAGCTTACAATCATTTTCAAGTGATCAATTGAGCATGAACTAATGCCTAACCCAAGCTAATTTGGCCAAGCTGGCTAAATTGGTCCACTTGAACTATTTGACCCATATGAACTCAAATGGCTCAAATACAAATCCAAGCTAAATTGAACCCAACCATTTGAACCAAAACACTCCAAATACTCATTTGAACTTGACTGATCCTATAGTTTGACCCAATTTGACCAATTGGTCAACTTGACCCAACATTGCCCAATTTGACCTTTATGGGTCAAATTGAGCCAAATCCATCCGATCAAGCCCAAACCCATTTAAATTTGGCATGACACATCCTTGGATCACCTTGGGTCAGCCCAAATCAAAACCAATCTAATTTGGACCTGAATTGACCCATTACCCAATGTGTAAAGCCTCCCATATAGGACAAAATCCAAAATTAGGTGGTCAACAACCCTCCTTTGAACTTGGCAACCACCCAAAGCCAAGGATGAACTCCTGGCTAGGTGCCCAACCTGACTCAAAGTGGTTAGATCAGCCCTTGGTCAAGGGGAGGTGAGCTAACTCACCTCCCCTCATTAGCTCATCCATAGGAGATGGAGACAACTCAAGCTAACCACCTTAGTCACTTGGCCAACCAAACCGAGATACATAAGCATATTCCTGCCACCTTTGGCCACCTGTGGTGGTCAAACGACTGAAAATTGCAGAGGTAATCCAATCCATCCATCTTGAGGGAGGAGGGGGTATACCCCTTAATTTGATCTAATTTGACACACTAAGAATTCTCAAATCCCAAATAACTCGAGATGAGCTACCAAAGCATTTCCCTGATCTTCTCGAGCCTTCTCCTTGCTGGAAAACACCAACCCAAGATAGGATAAGCTCTAACTCTATCCAACTCAATGAAATCCCAACCAATCCCAAATTAACTTCACCCACACATTCACTAAGCTCTAGCGAGGAAAAATGAATCTCCTCACAAGACATTTGTGCACCGGAAGCCCTTCCAAGCATAACTACGATGAGTTTTTCTCTGGAGGTTGATCCATAGAGCCATAGATGAAGAATCAAGGTGCCATCTTCTCAACAATGTTTCACATCTTCAAAGCGAAGCTACCTCGATCGATTAGTCGCTGGTATGAAGCTCTGACGAGATACTTTTATGGCAAATCATGATTTTTCAAAACATTTTAGGCCTTTTTAAAGAAAATGTTAATGTCATGCATTTTCACCATTAGATCCATTAGGATTGCCCTTGTGAACATGTGGGATTTATTACGGCATCTCGATCTTCAACGAGCTCGAGTCGAGCGGGGAAAGGTGAATGATGTCCTTCTTCTATCGTTAAGGTGATGGATCATCCACCATCCATTACAAATGATTGGAATAGACAGCTGTGATTATTTGATTAGATTTAATCAAATTTATTCCCTTAGGAACCTTGAGATTCATCTATCGTCAAATCTTAGATCAGATGGTAGGGATGAATGCATGTCCGCAATCGCCACGTCAGCGCTGAGTCGAATGAGATTTAAATAATCAATCCCACAGTGCCACATGGAATGAACTGCCATGTTGGTGGTCCACATGGCACTAATGAGATTAGGCTTAATTAAGGATTTAAAATGGGTTTTAATGGTTGAAATTTGAAAAAATCATAACTAATTGTAGAAACATCCAATAAAATGCAAATAAATACTCATTGGAAAGAAAAAATAGAGGATATTTTATTAAAATAATCTCTATTTTGTTTTAAATAGTAATTAAGGATTAATTAGGGTTTGAATGTGGGCTTAGTTAGATTAATTTATCCTTAATTATTTAGGAAATTAATTCCAAACTTGGTGTGTTGATTTAGTGTGGTGACCTCTACCTCCCATGATTTTATTGAAATTTATTACCCAAGTAATTAGGGAAACTGATGTTTCAAACCTTAATTACCCTTTTTAATTAATGTAATGATTAATCAATATTCTAAATAGTAAAAATTAATTGATTAAAGCTCATTAATTACTGATTAACAATGACTTTATGAGGGAGAGTGATTAGGACCTCTTTCCAAATCATTCGTCTAAAGTAATTTCATTAGAGAAAAATGATAAATAGGAGAATTAATTAAGTGCTTAATTAATAAATTAAATAGGTAAATCAAATCAAATTGAAATGTTAATCATATCAGATAATTAACAATGAGATTAAGGGTTTCTATTTATGTGTTTAATAATATAAAGACCCTTTAAGAAATTATGATTAGCCCATGAGTGTGAGAAAATCATAAAAATACTTAATTAGATCCTTTAGCTTAATTAATCTTTAATTATGAGTCAATTGCAATAGGTATTTTAGGAGAAATATAATTTTATTTTCTCACATGTTCATATCATTTGTGGCTCATGATTAAATGATTAATTTAATTAAAGAAGTATAGGAAGGGTAATTGTGATTTAATTAATGATACAACTTAATCAATTCATAAAATCTACCTAATTAACTTTCCTTAAACTAATTGATATCATCAAGTTGGGAATGAGATTAAAACAGCAAACAATCTCTCCTCTTTCAAGTTTAATCCAAAATCAAAAAATAAATTAAGAAGAAACTTTGGTTTTCTTTGAATGATTTTATTTAATGTGATTATCCTTAGGAATTAGTGTGGTTGAATGAATCACATGTTTATACTTAGTTATTCTCTCCCAATTACTTTAAATGTTGTATGTCATGTGGTTTCATGCATTCATATTTTTCAAGTTTAAATGAATAAAATGGAATCTATTTATGTAACTTGCATGTGTTGACTTAACTTATTATATGTGTGGCTATTATCACTATTAAATATAGATTTATTTTTCAAAGTTTTTAAGTTAATAATAATTTTTGGAATGATAATAGTTGTGAATACACATAGGAGTTGTATGTGCTTATAGCTTAAGTATGTGAAGTGAAGCTCTATTTTTTTCATCCATATATTGATTTACATAAGTTTGACTGGTAATGGGTATATAGTATGGACATCCCAGGAATATGAGGCTTTAAGTAGCCCCAAGGAGGTCATTTAATTTCCCCACTTCCTTGGATAATAAAGGTATGTACTCATTTAATTTCATTCCTATGTATTTTTAGTATTAGAATTTGAATAGAGCTGTAACTCATAGGCATAAATAATTCAATTAAACAAAATACAACCTTTGCATGATTTTCATTCTTTTTATTATGTACACATGTGTATGTATTTAAGATAGCAAGTATATAGTTTGGACATCCCGGGAATATGAAACTTTAAGTAGTCCCAAGGAGGTCATTTGATTACCTCACTTCCCTAGTTAACAATGGCACGTAGTTGCTTACATCTTTTATACATGTGTATGTGTGTTTAATTAAGGAATCAAAATCCTCTTTTCTATTAAAAATACATGCATCTATAATCATCTAAGCCATTAAAACACATTACATGTAAGTTAGTGCTCTCTTTCTTATAATTCGTATATAAACTTACATGTGTTTGAATGAAGATAAGTATATAATCTGGACATCCCGGGAATACGAGGCTTTAAGTAGCCCCAAGGAGGTCATTTGATTACCTCACTTCCCTAGTTAACAAAGGAATGTACTTATCTAATTTCATTCTTATATATTTTGGTATCAGAATTTGGATAAAGCTTTAATTTGCATATATGAAATAAGTTAATCAAACACAAATGTAAATTCCAAATGTATGCATCCATCCATCATTCAAGTGTGCCAAAATATATGTTATATGTATAAGTATGTTTATGATTAAGTCATATACATATTAAAAGTGATGTCAAGGAATGGTTTAACATGTCCTATATAGTAGTAATCCAACTACATTAATCTTAGGATGCCTTTTATATTGGATAGGATTATTTTGAGTCAACCTAAACTTAGGATTAATAAAACATTTTTAATAAGCCATTCACTAAAAGAGAACTAAGTCATATTAATTTGCTTTAGAAAGTGGCTTAGGTTAGGGATGAAGGAGGTTAATCATCCTTCCTCTCTTTACAACACTTAGATGCTAAGTGTAAACCATAGGAAACAAAACAAAATATGAATTAAAACTCACGATTCAAATAAACAACTTGGAATGGAACCAACCTTCATGGTTAAATTAAATAATTCTAAATTTATAAATTTATAACTTTGATGCTTAGTTAAGACATACCACACAAATCCTTAGCACACATATTGGAATTAAGACACAACTTCTAGTGCTAAGTTAGGATGGTGTATGTGTGATGTAAGTTTTGTTTTGTGATATAATATTTTAGACGGGATGTTGGGGTATATGTATCATAGACTAGATGTTAGGCTACTCTTAGCCAAATCATATATTTTACAGGGGATTATGCTTAAGGAGTTACTTAAAAATAAATATAAATGTTCTCTTTTCAGGTCGCTTGTACCCCTAAGCATAATTCAAGTCAGGATAGGTGGGCTTAGTACTCATGTGTAGGGTGCTAAGTCCAAATTATAAACATAATTGCTTGAGTTTGTATGTATATTTAGCTAACTTTTGTTTTGAGGTATAGTTAGATTTACTTTTCCAAAAAAAAATTAATTTTACAATAGGAATTAGGATTAGTGCTATAGGGATTAGGATGAGCAGTGGCCAAAAGGCTTAGTCCTAGGGTGCCCTGTGATGCCTTGGAGTAAATTAAATCAAAATACAGAAATAAAAAGAAGAAGAAATGAAGAATGAAGACTCCAATAGCATGTATTCAATTATTGATTGTAATAATATTTTGTGTTCCGGGTTGTATAAGGGTAGAGCTCAGCTACCCAATTTTCTCTTTTCCAGGGTGTACAATGGTACCCGGTCGGACCGGCCTTTTATTCTTTTGAGGTAGTCTATAAAAATTATTTGATGTTATATTTAGATTGCCCAATAGGATTGCATTCTTTTCATAGTTTCTTCATGTTTGATGTTTTAATGTGTGGCCTGGATGTGGTAGGCTCTTAGGACAAAATTAATTTTTCTACTTAATTAACAACTCATAACTAAATTATAAAATAACTTTCAACCTCATCATAAAGCCTAGGATTTAAACAAGATAACTAAAAGATTTAACAACCCTATATATGTTGTATGTCTAACATCATGCATACCATCTTGAATCACTCTTGCTAAATGAGGGCCTCCATTCTTACACTATATAGATCGCTAGACCTATGAGAGCAACCCCTCATGATGGAGCTTCACCATCTTTCTTTCTTGATTTGTCCAATAATCAATTTTCTTCATGCATTTAGGCATAAAAATCCCAAAGCCTGTCAAAATGAATGTGTCAAAATAATATCAAATTTATAAAGATTTTTCCTTTTTAGACTAGGTCATATGCTCATACCAAACATGATCTAGTCTCTTAAGAAGTGAGTTTAAGACCCTAGTCTCTTTCCAAATTAAATAACAAAGCCTAACTGTCTTGCAATTTCAAAGACCGGACTACATAGTTTTGAATCATAAGAGGTGTTAGCTGGTGAGCACTCTAGGTGGTTGTAAGTCCAGAAGAGTTGTGGTCTATCTTCTCTTGTGGAATAGACCTTAATGACCCCTTTCACTTAGATTAAGGTCATGCATTAGCCGATGCTAAATCTTCCTAGATTTAGGATCCAAGGTTTCTTATTTCCTTTATGAGCATAAATCCTCACCTCTTATGTATTTTCATAATCTTATGTTGATAGATTATAAGTTCGAGCAATCTAATAAATTTTCAACTTAAATAAGTAAATCTTCTCACTTTCAAAAATATAAGGCCTCACCATTAGATAGGTTGGAGTGTTCAGTAGGCTTCCTAGTATCATGAACACTTCCTACTTATTTTCTCTTAGATTTTAAAATAAATTTATGGTGTTTATTTTTGGTTGGTTGTGTGTGTGTGTGTGTATATTACACCATGCATCGAGGGTGTACTTTGAGGTGATGGGTATGACATTGAGGAATAGTATACTATCTCTAAATATAAGAAATCACTACCTACAATGGACATCACTTAATAATGACTCTAGGCATGATGGGTCTTAATATACAGATCTTTCTCTAATATGGATGAATAAAGTAGGGTTTATTTAAAGTTGGATTCATTAAGTTCTTTATAGAGGCAAGTCCCCATAGTTAATTATATTTTAAGGAAAGTGAATCCCTTAAGAATACTCCTGATTAAAGTAGGCGATTGTTATCTCCAAAGAATTCAAAGATAGGACTATCAACAAATTGGTTATCTTTTAGACAATCAAGTGAGATGGATCAAGAGGAGAGACTTATTATCGAAGCCAAAGGAGATAAGTAGAAAATGTTCATGATATTAGGAATCCTAGTGAACATTCCCATCTAACTTATGGTTGGGCTTTATATTTTTGAAATTGAAGAGAATTTATATGTTTGAGTTACAATTTTATTAGAAAGCTAGGACTTATACTCTAACAACGCAAGATTGTTAAGGTGTCTAAGAGTGAGGATTTATGCTAGTAGCCCCAAAAAAAAAGAACTTAGATCCTAAATCTATGGAGCTTTGGCAAGGGCCAAAGAATGACCTAAATCTAAGGAAAAAATGAGTATATTGTTTACCTCCATAAGAGAGAGTAAACCACTTGACTGCTGGACTTATTACCACCTAGAATGGCAGCCAGCTAACTCCTCCTACACTTTAAATCCATGTAGGCAAGTCTTATGCTTTACAAGATGGTTAGGTTATTATTATTTAGAAAAAGAAACTAAGTGCTTAAACCCACTCTCTAAGAGACTAAAGCATGAGTGGCATGAATAATGACTTAATCTAATGCAAATATTTTATCAAATTTTATTCGATTTTGAACTCTTTATTTTGACATAGGCTATAGGATTTTATATGCCTAAATGTATTTGGAAATTGATTATGGGTCAAATCAAAAGAGAAAGTGGTATACTTCAATCATATGCTATCAAAGATTAAGCCCTTACTATCTAGCAAAGATATAAGCCCTCTCTTAGCAAGAGTGAAATAACATGATATGCATGATATTAAACATATAATATTTAGCTAAGTTATTACTAAATATTTTATTATCTTGATTTAATACCTAAGCTTTATGTGAGGTTATGAGTTATTTAGAAAATTTAATTATGAGTGATTAATTAGGATAAAAAATTTAATTTTTATCCTAGAACTGTCAATCAGCCATCATCAATCATAAATAAACAATAAAAATACATGGTGTTTCTAATGCACAAGCTAAACAAAACATCAAAATTTTTTTAAAATATAAAAGAATAAGATGTTCAGTGGTGATATAACAAAGACAAATGGCTCTACCCTTATATATCATGGTATATAAGAGAATAATTATAGAGCAAATGATAAGTGTTATGGGAGTCTTCATTCTTCCTTCTTTATTTGATTTGCTTCATTTAATTTACTTCATTTGATTTGGTAGGCTCCTAGGCATCACATGGTACATAAGACTTGGTCTTTTAAACAATGCTCATCCTAATCCCCTATAAAATTTATCTTAATCCTAATCCAAAATTATATTAAAAGAAGGAAAGTAAATCTAGCTACACCTGTAAAATAAATGTTAGCTAAACACACCATACAACCCAAGCAATTATATGAATAATTCAGACTTAGCACCCCACACATGGGTAACCAAGCCCACCCAGCCTAATGTGGGTTATGCTTAGGGGTTAAGTGACCTACATAGTAAAAGCATTTATAGTTTTATTACAGTGACTCCTTAAGGAAAACCCCCCGCAGAAAATATGATTAGGCTAATATCAGCTTAACATCTAGACTACTCAAATACACCCTAACATCCAACCTAAAGTAATACATCACAAAATAAAATATACATCAAACCATTCACTGCCCTAAAATAAAGCTAGAAGCGGTGACTTAATTCTAATATGTGTGTTAAGGCTTGTGTGGTATATCCTAACTAGGTTTTAGAGTTAGAATTTTTTAAGTGTAGAAAGATTCAATTTAGAGGGTGATTTCACATTAAGTTATTCAGTTAATTTGCAAGTTTTAATTAATATTTTCTTTTATTTCATTTGGCTTACACTTAACAACTAGGTGTTATAAAGAGAAGAAAGAGAGGGGACTCTCTTTCATTCCTACCTTAAGTCACTTCGAAGGCAAATTAATTAGCTTGATTCTCTTTGGTGAATGGCTTATTACATGTTTCGATTAACCCTAAGTTTAGGTTTATTCTAAATGGCCTTATTTAATAAGAAAGGCATCTTAGGATTAATTATAATGGATTATTATCACATAACACATGTTTATTCATTTCTTTCCATCATGTATGTCATGCATATGATTAAATCCTAAGCATACTTGTACATACAATGTATGTCTTAGCACACTTAAATGATGAATGCAAAGAAGTGTGTTTGTAATTTAAATATTTCATTTGATTGAATTATAAATGCATGTCTTTTTAATAGGAAAAAGGGATTTTTATCCATTAGCTAAGTACACATTCACATTTATAAGAGTTTTAAGTGAGTATGGTGCCATTGTTCTACACTAGGGGTGTAAGGTACAAAACCTACTTAGGGCTATTTAAAGACTAACATCCTCAGGATGTCTAGACTAATATACCACTTTTCTTTTATACACATAGATGTATAAGCAACTATAAGAATAGGAAAAACCCATGCAAAAGTTGTATTTGATTTATTTGATTCATGCTTCTTATTCATTGGTTATAGCATACATACATATGTATAAGAGTTTTAAGTGAGTATGACGCCATTATTTTCTACACCAGGGGCATAAGGTACAAGACCTGCTTTGGGCTACTTAAAGCCTCATAGCCTCGGGATGTTCAGGTTAATATATACTTTTCTTATGTACATATGAATGTATAAAAAGAACCACAAGAATGAGAAGTCATGCAAGAAGTCATACTTGATTTGACTATATGATTTACATATGTGATATAAAATTCTTCCTAAGTCTTAGCATGGAGATGCATAGGAGTAGATTTAGACAAATGTTGTGTTCTTTTCAAATGAACTATACATTTGTAAATCCCATGAAAATCCATAATAGGCAAGGAAACAGAGCTTCATATTGCATATCTTATACTATCAACAGATGCAAACTTATAGATATTTATAATTAACATCACTCCATCTATTATAATTGATTTATAGGCTTTTAAAAATAACTTTTGGTTTAATAGTAATAATAGCCACACCTATTTTTAATTTAAATCAACAAATGCAATTTGACATAAAAGAAACCATTTTATTTAGTTAATTCTAAAAAACATGAATGCATGATTACACATTGTAAGCAACATTTAACATGATTGGAAATAAATAAAGGAACATAAGCACATGATCCCATTCATTCCAATTAATTCTTAAGGACAATCATACTAAATAAGGCTATTTAAAATAAACCAAAGTTCTTTAATGTTATTTTTAATCTTAAGTTTGACTTGATTTAGGAAATGAAAGAGTTTTGCTAATCCTAATCCCATTCTCATATGTGTGAGTTAATTTGATTTAATGGAAAGTAATTAAGTGAGTTTTATGGATTAATTAAGTTATAATATGCAATAAATCTATTAATTACCCCTTACATATGCCTCCTTAGCATAATTATCCAAGTAATTATGAGCCAACATGATCTTCACATGCTTTGGAAATAAAATCAATAATGATCCTATGAAAATAAAAGGGTCTAATGCAATTTGGCTCATAATTATGGGCTAATTAAACTAAGGGCATAATTAAGTACTCTTATAACCCTCCCACATAAGTAGGCTAGTTATAATTTCCTTAGAATTCTCTTAGGTTGCTAAGAATATACCTAGGAATTTTTAATTAGACAAGTTCTAAAATGATTATGATTTTAATTTGATTAATTAATCCATTTAATTAATGAATTAAACCATTAATTAATCCCAAATTAATTGATTTCGAATCAAGTGAAGTGAACTTAGGGAAAAGAATGAGAAAGAGATCCCAATATCATTCCCCATTTCGTTTCACTGTGTCATAATGATTAATAAGCTTAATTTATGATTTCCTTACTATTTAGTATGTTAATTAATCACCTAATTAATAAAGAGAGTAATTAAGGCTAAGATAAACAATTTCCCTAATTAGTCAAGTAATAAATCTCAAAAAAATTATGAGAGGTAGGGGTCATCCCTCTAATCATCTCAAAAAGTTTAAGATTAATTACTTGGTAATTAAAGTAATTAATTAAGTTTGATTAAACTCAATTACTTCAAAATTAATTAGAATTAATTTTAAATTAATCTTCTCTTAACTACCTTTAAAATGTGTATTTATTTATATTTTTGTGTTTTTTTACAATTCTTTATAATTTTCAAAGTTTCAGTTGATTTAAGATGATTTTCATGAAGTTTGTTAATTTATTTTACTATAATAAATCATTTGAACTTCAAAATTTAATATCTTTCAATTCATATGTCATTTTGATTTGATATTTTAATGGCAGGTAGGTTTTATATTCAATTTCAATCCCTAAAAATTTCAACTTAATCTCATGTATTTTTGATTTAATTAGTAAAATTTTATTTTTTTTATTAAAACTAACATTAAGCTCAAAATATCTAGTAAATTTAGGGATTTTGCATTTGTTGGATTCCTCTCTGAAGGAAGAATCCAACGAGCCCTTATTTGCAATTGTTCGTTTAGTATTTTATTTTTTATGTATTTTTGAGTTCTAGAAATTTAAATAATTTTTAAAATCAGAAATACCCTAATTTCCCACTTAACGTAGTTAGCACCTCATGTGGTGCTAACGTGGAAACACGGTGTTGTGTGATTGGCTGGCACGGTTTTGCATAAGCTAAACAGGTAGGAAAAGTCCTGTGGCGTGGGATAGCGATGCGTGGATCTGATCCGACCGTCCGATCATACACCGGACGGTCCAGATCTGATCCGGATCCAAAAGCAGAAACTACGTAGAACGGCGAGTGATCTGGGACATTCGATCGTAGATCAAATAGTCTGGATCCGATCCAAGGATCTGATTCACATGAGATCTCAGTCGTTCGATCCCTGAATGGTGGGATCGGATGGCTGACGGGCATTTCGTGGATAGGCGGATGGGTTACTGTTCATCCGATGAAATCTTTACATTTTTGTATGAAATTTCATCCAATTGAGCTCATTTTAGCGGTGATCATCACTGAAAAACCTCTTGATTCACATGGGAATGATATAAAATAAAAATTGTAAGATTTTCCTAAGAGAAATTTTGAAGATCATGTGAAAACTGTCATAAATAATAGATCCTACGACCGATAAAAGTTTGGTGAAATTAACTAGCTGGAGATGATTTATGGTAGTAGTGATGACTCGAGCAAGCTTTTGAAAGTGAGAGGAAGCCTTGGAATGAGTTTGAATCTTTGCTTTCCATTGAAATGTTGTGATCACCAATGGGACCTCTTTGAATGAGGCTTCTTTTTTTATTGAAGGGAATGGCCAAAAAATTTGAATAATAGTGATGGGGAGGAGGGTGTGATTATGATGGCTTGATTGAGGACTTTGGATTTAGCTCCAACATCCTCTTTTGGGGCTGTGAAGTTAGCTCCATTGAATGCCATGGATGGGGGGAGTTGAATGCATGTGATGGGGAGAATTAAATGAGATTGGGTGGAATCCTATATGGGGGAGGATCCATGAGAAATTTAATTGGGTTGGGTTGATTTTGGGCTGATCCCAAATGAGTTTGGGTCGGGTTTGATCATCCCCCCAATGGGCCATGGCTTGTAAGAGATTTGGCACAATTTAGATCATATGGTTCACATTGGGTGACCAATTGGTTAAATTGGGTCAAACCAAGGCTTAAGTTAGGTTCAAATGATAATTTGAAGTATTTTGGTATGACCAATTTGATTTAATTTTTCTTAGTATTGATTTTCTCATTTGAAATCAAATGGGTCAAATGGGTTAAGTTGACTAATTTGATAAAAATTGGTCAAATTGGCTTGGTTTTGAGTTGATTCATGTTCAATTAGCTAATTGAAGATGAACGCAACCTTTGTTTTAAATCAATTTGGATTTAATTTGAATTTTGGCTAATTTGACCCTTTAGATTAATTTGGGGTAGATTGGGTCAAGTTGACCAATTGGTCAAATTAAGCTCAATTATGGCTTTGGTCAAGTTCAATAATAAATTTGAAATGAACTTGAGCCATTAGTTGCAATTAGTTTGGGTTAGATTATGATTTGACCCATTTTGACTATTTAGGCCAATTTGGATCAATTTGGGTTAAATGGTTAGTTGGACTTGGTTTGCTCAATTGGTGGTCAAGTCAAGTTCAAATATTGATTTTGAGTTGGTTTGAATCATTGGTATCAATTAGTTTGATGTAGGGTAGATTTTTGTTAGTTTTGGTTCATTTAGGCTAAAGGGTTGACTTGGTTAGATGATCAAGTTAAGTTGGTTTGACCCAATTGATTGCAATTGATCATCCTAGGGTGATCAACAATCATGGTGGAAGATTTTGGTGAGCTTGGTTCAAACTAATTTAGGTTAGATTAAAAGTTGGCCCAAATGGGTCCTTTAGGTCACTTTAGGTCAAGTGGACCTAAGTTGGTCAATCGATTTGGTTTTGGCCTAATTTAGGTTTAGTTTTACTTATATGTGAGCCTAGTATTGAAATATAAATCCAATAACAATCAATTTGGACTCCAATAGGTTTTGGCTCAATTGAAAGTTTCAAGTCAAAAGGGCTAAGTTGGGCTTGACTTGGGTTGATTTGGATTTAGTTTGAAAATTATAGGTTTCATTTATATTTTGATAGATGATTGAAGGAATGATTGATTCAAGTGAAAATCTATTAGTTTTGACTTGATTTGAATGGAATTTGTCTAAGTCCAAAGAATTAGCTCAAAGGGCTTAGATTGGGTTTGTATTTGATTATAAATATAATTTTGGTCATTTAAATTTGGATTTCATTTATATTTATGAATATAAATGAAGGAATAATTAATTTATAAGAAAATTGATTGAGTTTGTATTGGTTTAAAGGCTAATTTGGTTAAGTACATGGAGGTGGGTCCATCTAGCTTAAAAGGGATTTTGGTTTGGTTTGATTTAGTTTGATTTAGTTTTGATCATTTGGATATGGATTTCATTTATAATTATGAATATAAATGAAGAAATAATTGATTTATGAAGAAATAAACTAAATTTGATTTGATTTAAAGGGGGTTTTGGCTAAGCTTATGAAGGTGGTTCATATGGCTTAGGAAGGGTCTTAGGATTTGAATTTGATTTTGGGTTTCAATCATTTGGATTCAAATTTAGAACTAGATTTGGAATATGAATTTGAATTTAAGGTTTGTTTTGAGATTTGAATCTGGGTTCAATTTCAGAAGGTGTATATGGATTGGGTTTAGGCTATAGGGTAAGAGATTTCCTTAAGTCCTAAGGCATGACTTAATCCTATGATTAACCTTTCTAAGTCTCTAGGCTTAGATTAAGTATTCACCTAATCACTAAGAGTATCTTATGACTAAGGAGATCTTAGTGTCTAGAAGAGTCCTAAGTCTAAGAAGAGTAGGTTGAGAGCTCACTCCAAAAGTGAGGTCAACAAAGTCTTTCCAAATATTTTATTAATCCCAAGTTTAGGTTAACTCTAAATAATCCTATCCAATATAAAAGGCATCCGAAGATTAATGTAGTTGGATTACTACCACAAAGCACATGTTAAACCATTCCTTTCCATCATTTATTAACATGTATATGATTTAATCATGAATATTAGTATACTTATAACATATATTATGGCACACTTAAATGATGGATGGATGCATGCATTTGGAATTTACATTTTTTTGTTTGGTTAAATTATTTACATGTGAATTAAAGCTCTATCTAAATTCTAATATAAAAATACATAAGAATGAAATTAAATAAGTATGTGCCTTTGTTAACTAGAAAAGTGAAGTAACCAAGCGACCTCCTGGGGCTACTTAAAGCCTTGTATTCTTGAGATGTCCAGACTATATACTTATATTCATTGAAACATATCTAAGTTTATATGTAAATCATTATGAAGAGAACACTAACTTACATGTAATGTATTTTAATGTCATAGATGATTATGGATGTATGCATTTTTAATAGAAAAGAGGATTATCATTCTTTAATTAAACACACATATACATGTACAAAAGATGTAAGCAAGTACATGCCATTGTTAACCAGGAAAGTGAGATAATCAAATGACCTCCTTGGGGTAACTTAAAGCCTCATATTTTAGAGATGTCCGGACTATATAGTTGCTATCTTAAATACATACGCATGTATACATAATTAAAAGAATGAAAATCATGTAAAGATTGTATTTTATTTAATTGAATTATTTATGGATATGAGTTAAAGCTCTATCCAAATTCTAATACCATAAATACATAAGAATGAAATCAAATGGGTACGTGCCTTTGTTAACCAGGGAAGTTAGATAATCAAATGACTTCTTTGGGGCTACTTAAAGCCTTATATTCCTAGGATGTCTAGACTATATACCCATTACCATTCAAACCTATGCAAATCTATACATGAATCATATGAAAGAGAGCTTCACATCACATACTTAAAATATAAGCACATGTAACTCCTATGTATAACCATAACTATTATCATTCCAAACATTATTATTAATTTAGAAATTTTGAAAAAATAAATCTAGATTTATTAAGTCAACACATGCAAGCTTACATAAATAGATTCCATTCAATTCATTTAAACTTGAAATAGAAGAATGCATAAAACCACATGACATACAACATTTAAAGTAATTGGGAGAGAATAGCTAAACATAAACATGTAATTCTATCAACCATGCTAATTCCTAAGGACAATGACATTAAATAAAACCATTCAAAAAAAACCAAAATTTCTTATTATTTTAATTTTTGATTTTGGATTAAACTTGAAAGAGGAGAGATTGTTTATTGTTTTAATCTCATTCCCAAGTTGATGATCTCAATTAGTTTAAGGAAAGATAATTAGGTAGATTTTATGAATTGATTATGTAGAGTCATTAATTAAATCTCTTAAATTACCCTTTCCTATGCTTCTTTAATTTAATCAATCATTTAATCATGAGCCACAAATGATATGAACATGTGAGAAAATGAAATGGCAATGCTCCTAAAATACCTAATGCAATTGGCTCATAATTAAAGATTAATTAAGCTAAAAGATATAATTAAGTATTTTTATGATTTTTCCACACTCATGGGCTAATAATAATTTTCTTAAAGGGTCTTTATGTTATTAGACACATAAATAGAAACCCTTAATCTTGTTAATTATTTGATATGATTAACATTTCAATTTGATTTGATTTAGCTATTTAATTGATTAATTAAGCACTTAATTAATTCTCCTATTTATCAATTTTCTCTAATGATATTACTTGGATGAATGATTTGAAAAGAGGTCCTAATCACTCTCCCACATATGTCATTGTTAATCAATAATTAATGAGCTTTAATCAATTAATTTTTCTATTTAGAACATTGATTAATCATTACATTAATTAAAAAGGGTAATTAAGGTTTGAAACATCAATTTCCCTAATTACCTAGGTAATAAATTTCAAGAAAATCATGGGAGGTAGAGGTCATCTCACTAAATCAACACACTAAATTTGGTATTAATTTCCCAAATAATTAAGGCTTAATTAAGCTAATTAATCCCATATTCAAACCCTAATTAAGCCTTAATTACTATTTAAAACTAAATGGAGATAATTTTAATAAATTCTCCTCTCTTTTATCTTTCCAATAAGTATTTATTTGTATTTTTCTAATTTTCTACAATTAGATATGATTTTTCAAAGTTTTAGCCATTAAAATAGATTATTAACCCTTAATTAAGCCTAATCCCATCAACACCATGTGGATCAATGATGTGGCAGTGCGTTTCATGTGGTGTCGCAGGATTGGTTATTTGAAATGTCTGACACGTTGCTAACATAGTGGCGGCGGACGCATTAGATGATAGGGATTAATTTTGCAATGCCTAAGAGAATTAAATTTGATTTATCTAATCAAATAATCATGTTCATCGCTTCCAATCACACGGAATGGATGGTGGATGATCCATCGTCCCTTGAACAATAGAAGAAGGATGCTATCCATCTTCCCCCACTCGAGGTTGTTGGAGCTCATGACATGCCAGAATCGATCCCACACATTCACAAGGGCAATCCTAGGGGATCTAACGGTGGAAAATGCATGACATTAATATTTCCTTTAAAAGGCCTAAAAATTTTGAAAAATATCAGTTACCAAAAAAGTACCTCACTAGAGCTTCAGACCAACATCTAACTAACCGAGGTAGCTTTTTCTTGAAGAGGCGAAGCCGTATTGGGAAGGTGGCACCTTGACTCATCACCAACTGCCTTGTGGATCAATTATCATTGAAAAACATGTCAGAGTTGGGTTTGGAGAGGCTTCCGGTGCTCAATCGGGGGAAGATTCATTTTGCCTCTTTGAAGCTTGGTGAACATGTGGGTGAAGTTAATTTAAAAATCATTACAATTTGGCGGAGTTGGATGGAGTTGAGCCTTGTCCTATTTTGGGCGGGATCAATTTTGTCGTCTCTGGAAATGGGAAGGCTCAAGAAATTTGGAAAATACTTAGGGAAGTTTGTCTCAATGTGCTAGGGGTCTGAGGAAGTCCAAGTTCCTAGTTTAAATCAAATTGAGGGGGGTATACCCCCTCCTCCTCAAGATTAGACTGACAAAATTGGTATAAATTCTTTTGACCATCCGATAGTAGGCGGCTATGGGTGGTAGAGAATTGTCTAGGTGGCTCAGTTTGAGTGGCCAAGGGGGAAGAGTGGGTGTCCTTGGCTGAAGTGGATGGATTGGCTTTCAAGTGTTCCAATGGATTTGGAGAGGTTAGCTGACCTCCACTTGGCTCATGACTGACCCAAATAGCTTTGGGTCTCAGGTGAGCCAGTGGTCCTTGTGCCCATTTGGAGCTTAGGATGGCTACCAAGGGGAGGAGAGTGGGTTTGACTATCCAAAATTGGTTTTGTCTCATGTGGGAGGCTTTATGTATTAGGTAATGGGTCAATTCAGGTTTTATGGGTTGGGTTGGATTTGGGCTAACCCAAGGTGAGTCAAGGTTGGGTCATGCCAAGTTCAATGAGTTTAGGCTTGGTTTGCATGGGTTTGGCTCAATTTGACCCATGTAGGTCAAATTAGGTAAAACTAAGGGTTGAGTCAAGTTCAAATGAGTATTTGGAGTGTTTTGGTTCAATTGGTTGGGTTCAATTTGGCTTGGATTTGGATTTGACCCATTTGAGTCCATATGGGCCAAATAGGTCAAGTTGACCAATTTGGCCAAATTGGCTTAGGTTAGGCATTAGTTCAAGTTCAATTTATCATTTGAAGATGATTGTAGGCTTTGATTTCAATCAATTTGGATTTAGAAATTATTTAGGCCAAATTGACCCTTTAGGTCAATTTGGGCTAATTAGGTCAATTGGGTTCAATTGATCAAATTGGGTTCAATCAAGGCTTTGATCAAGTTTGATAATCAATTTGGAATGTATTTGAGTCATTGATTGTAATCAATTTGGATTAGATTTTGATTTGACCCAATTTTGTCTTTTAGGTCAAATTGGGTCAACTTGGGTCAAGAGGCCAATTGGGTTTGGTTTGGCTCAGTTTATGGTAAAGTCATGTTCAAGGATTGATTTCAGGTTGATATGAATCATTGGTTTCAATTGATTTGTCTTAGGATGAGATTTGGCTTATTTGGCTCTTGTAAGTTAAGTGGGTTGATTTGGTCAAATGACCAAATTGACTTGGTTTAACCCAATTGATTACAATTGATCAATCAAGAATGATCAACAATCATCATAGGAGGTTTTGGATGGCTTGGTTCAATCCAATTTGGGTTGGATTGGAGTTTGGTTCAAATGGATCCTTTA
This sequence comes from Cymbidium sinense, assembly GCA_021442155.1. Lineage (NCBI taxonomy): Eukaryota > Viridiplantae > Streptophyta > Magnoliopsida > Asparagales > Orchidaceae > Cymbidium > Cymbidium sinense. Next base: position 89,475,799 of record CM038221.1, on the reverse strand, counting down.
GGTCACTTTGGCTCAAGTGAACCTAAATGGGTTAATTGGGTTGATTTTGGGTTGAATTGAATTGAGTTGAGTTTATATATTGATTTGGGATTGGTTTATGGCTTTGGTTGCAATTGATTTGGGTTTAATAGGATTTTGGTTCATTTGAATATTTTAGGTCTAATGGGTTAGGTTAGGTTGATTGAATTGATTTTTGATTTAGTTGATTTCGTTGTAGATTTTGGCATGGTTTGGAATGATAATTGAATGATTGCTTTGATTTTAAGAAAATCTATTAGATTAGGTTTAGATTGAATGGACATTTGACTAAGTCCAAAGGGTTGAATCATGGGTTTAAGTTTAGATCATTTGGATTTTGATTTGAATTGAGATTCAATTGGATTTGGTTGTATTGATTTGAGGTTTGATTTTGGCTAAGGAAATAGGCATAGATTTGGTTAGGCTATAGGTTAGGCAGGTTTCCCCAGGTCCTAAAGCATTACCTAATCCTATGGCTAATCCTTCTAAGTCTCTACGTTTAGGTGAAGTGTTCACTTAGCCACTAGAAGTGTCATATGACTAAAGAGCACTTAGTGTCTAGAAGAATCATAGACCTATGATGGAAGAGTTGAATCCTCACTTCAAAAGTGATGTCAACAGAAGGACCCCGGATAAGTGTGGTGTAACTGATAAGTCCATCACATATATTGGTGTTGATTGAGATGATCAGCAATGTCCAAAAGGATTGCAAGCACTAATGGAGACTATCTAAACCTAAACCCAAGAGGTAGGTTGAATAACGATCTTAGTGCAATGCAACTCATCTTATGTCAAGGGCATAAAAGAGTCAAGAACATTTGGTTTGAAATGGTTGAAGATTTCATGTCAAGGACATGAAAAGAGATTCACTGGGGAATCACACATGAGTTGGTTTTAGTTATGCCAAGGGCAAATATGAAGGGAAAAATCTACTAAGGATTGAGATTCAGATTGAATATATTTGATTTGATTTAGATGGAATCGACTGGGGATTAAGAATTGATTGATTGTTTACTTTATGCAAGGGAGATCCTCTAGGGATATAAGTTTGGATTTGTATAATTTGGTTCATTATTTTAAATTGGGACATATCTGTTGGGAATAAAGGTTTAAATCCAATGGGGATCAATATTGAATTTGTTTTGATTTGATTTTATTGATTTGGTTCCACTAAGGAGATTAGTTTGGTTGATTTAATGTTTGATTTGGAGGCATGTTCAATGAGGATATAAGCCTGGTTGAATTTATTTGATTTAATTTGTTGATTTAACTCTACAGGAGAGATTGGTTTGAATTGTTTTAATTTTAGTTTCATTAGGGAGATTGTTTTGATTAATAATGGACTATGTTGATGTGTGTTGGACCTACTAAGAGGAAGCTATAGAAGCTTGGACCTATCTTAGATTTACCAGTCCAAAGGGGTAGTCTACCAGCTGAAGGGTGAGACTATCCAACAAAAGGGTTGCCTTTTGGTGTGCAACGATTATGCTAGGAAGAAAGCATGAGGATGTAAATCTTCCAAAGTGGAAACAGTTGTGGGGGTGACTTGTTGGTAGCACAACAAATTGAACCCAACCTAGGGTGACTATTGAGTGAGTCTCGCTGGGATCTTACCTCAACTCAAGAGTAGTCAACATGATTTGATTTGATTTCTTTAGATTTATTTCATATAATATGTTTGATTTAATTTGTTCAATTCAATATGGACCCTATCGATGTGAGATGGAAATCACTGAGAAGGGGCTATGTAATCCTGGGCATCATAGATTTACCAATCTAAAGGTGTAGTGTACTAGCCTGAGGGTTGGATTATCCAACCTAAGGGTTTCCTTTTGGTGTACAATGACTGTTCTAGGAAGAATGCACGAGGACTTACATCTTCCAAAGTGGATATAGCTACTGGGATGACTTGTTGGTAGCACAATAAATCAGACCCAACCTAGGGTGACTACTGAGTGAGTGCTGCTAGGGATCTTACCTCAACTCAAGAGTAGTCAAGGTGATTCTTATAAGGAGTTTTACTGAGACTACTTTAAAGATAAGATTTTTGCTTGGGAAAAGGTGCCGTTGGGGGTGTCCTTCTAATCCACAAGTGAATATATATTTTGTTTATTTATATGTTTATGTGGACCCTGTTGGTGTGCGAGGGACCATACTGGGAAGGAGCCATAGGGGCTTGGACCTATCTCATATTTACTGAACCAAGGGATAGTTTGCACATCCGCATTACAGACTTCCAACTACAGGGGTGGTTACTAAGAAAGGGAAACTGTCTAATCCATGAGTAACCCAGTAGTGTCTAAATGAGATAGGGTGCCCACAGGGGAGGCACAGCTAGGGCCATTATCTTGAGCCCTAAAAAGGAAAGCCTATAGGTATACAGTGGCCAACTCAAGGAGAAAGTACAGGGACATATATCTGCCATGAGTGGTGTATCCACTAGGTGGGTCACTGTCAACATAGCAAACACCAACTGACTTAAGGTGCCCATCAATGTGGGACAATCAATCTAGGAAGAAAGTGTAGGAGACTTACATCTTCATAGATGGAACTGACCATCGGGACAGTCTGTCATCGGCTAGATAGGTACTATCCTACCTAGGGTGATTATTAAGTGAGGAGTCCCAAAGAAGGACTAGACCCAAACTTGAAGTAGTCAGGAGGAGGGGAGCCATTTGGTATCTTACCTTAAACATCAAATATACTCGACCTAGTCAGTGCATGAAGTCTAGTTCAAGAAGAAAGCATGGGAGACTTATATCTTCTTAGACAAAGCCAACATGATGTAGCTTATAGGCTGCACAACTAGCAAGGTCCTCATCAGTGTATAGTGGTTAGAAGAAAGCATATGAAATTTACATCCTCCTAAATAAGAAGCCACTAGGGTGAAAAACTAGCAAGCCCAACCTAGAGCAGCTACTAAGTGAGGGCCATTGGGGTGTTATCTCAACTCAAAGTAGTTTAAGACAAAGGATATGTTTTTGTTTTCTATCTGTGTTGTGTCATAGAGGGATAGGATGCCGCTCAGGTTCTCTTGCACCTACCCTAAAACACACCTTGCAGGATTCACAAATGAGATGTTTTTATTGATGAAAATTATTTTTAAACATGATTTTATAGATAATATTTCTTTAGGTAGAGCCCACTGATTGGAAGCATTGTTCCCTTTTATGGTTGACAAGCTGATAAGATCCTCCTTGGTAAGCCTTCTCAATGGCAAAAGGGCCTTCCCAAGTGGGTTCAAACTTGCCTCCCATCTTGTAACGGGTAACAATTAGTCTCCTTAGAACTAAAATAACTCCTAATTAAAAATGCTCTAGGGCAGATCAGCTTGTTGCAAGCTTGAATCATTTTGGTTTTATACAACTCAAGGTTTTGGCATGCTCGTAAGCATCACTCCTCCAAACCTTTGAGCTCTTCTAACTGCAACTTGGCATTTGGATCCGTTCTGATCTTGCTACCCACAGCTATCCTTTGTGATGGGAGTTGAACTTATAATTGTAGAACAGCTTCAGAACCATATACTAAAGAGAAAGGAGTAGACTGAGTTGGAGTTCTGTAGGTGGTGCAGTAGGCCCACAAAGCTTCAATTAACTGCTCAGGCCATTATTATTTGTTATCATCGAGTGTCTTCTTGAGTATTTTGATGAGAGTTTTATTGAAGGCTTATGCTAAACCATTCACTCTCGAATAGTAGATGGTAGAGTATCTCAAATCTATGTTGTGTCTCTAGGCTTAGCTATTGATTTTGGTGCTCTTGAATTCAGTACCATTATTAGATTTAATTCGACAAGGTACCCCAAATCTATATACCACATGGTTTCAAAAAAATTGGAGCACATGCTGAGCTTTGACCTCTCTGAGCAAAATAACCTTGACCCATTTGGAAAAATAGTCGGTAGGAGCTACGATAAATTGATGACCCTTGAAAGAAGAAGGATAAGTTGAACCCACTATGTCAGTACCCCAACACTCAAATGGCCATGAGGCCATGTTGGATGTAGAATCTTGGATGGTTGATGCATGTCCACACCATGTACTTGACATTAATGACATCGTGTAGCTATGTCCATGAAATATATAATCATCGACGGTCAATAATATTCGAGTCTTTTGATTTTGGCTTTCATCTTGGGACTAGATTGGTGAGCTCCGCATAATCCTAAATGTACCTTGATCATAATCTTACGGGCTTCGTGCTTATCTAAACAATGTAATCACATATGATCAAAGGAATGCTAGTATAAGACACCATCCACAAGGGTGTAGGAAAGTGGCCTTTGCTTTATTTGATGTGCTTGAGACTTCTCTTGAAGTAGTTTGCCTTTATTTAGGTAATCAATGAATAGTTTCCTCTAATCTAGCTCCTCATCCTTTTTGGCAATAGTAACCTCCCCTTCAAAAGAGTATTTCTTAATGAGTTTAATATCAATAAGAGACAAGACTTGCCTATTTTGGACTTCTATTGATATGGACTCATCTTCCGAACATATTAACTCCTTGGCAAGCTTGGATAAAGAATCTTCTATGGAAGCCTCTCCTCGAGGGATCTTATAGATGGTCACATCTAGAATTTAGGCCAATAATTCTATGGTGTACTTGTGATAGTGATGGAGTTTGCACTTTAGAACCTAGCAATTTGATTGATGACTAGTTGAGAATCCCCAAAGATATTGATGTTCGAGATGCCTAGTGAAATGGCTAACTCCAGACATCAGAGCCTCATATTTGGTTTTGTTATTGGTGCAAGATTGGATAGATGGTATGAGAATCTCATCATATAGAGGTTCGAGTTAGGAGAACTATTCATACCCCAGTCTTTCCTAGAAGAGTAGATTATGATTCTTCTCCTCTTTGGGAGGAAGCCGCACTATCAAAATACATCTACCAGCAGTGAATGCTAATATCCCTTAAGTTCATGATTTATTCATTAGGGAGATCATCACTAAGCAAAGAGTCAACAAGAAGTGGGTGTGCTGCTATTAAATAAGCGAGTGCTAGTCCTTTCACCGTACAGAGGTGTATGAAAGTGATGTTGAATTGCAATAAAATCATGAACCAATGTGCCAACCATCCATATAACATTGACCATTTCATGAGATATTGTAGTGGATTGATTCTAGAAATAAATTTCACTTTATGAGAATGCATGTAATGCCTTAGATTTTAGGATGCAAAGCTTGAAGCTAAGCAATGCTTCTCAATTGTGAATAATTTACTTCAGTAGGGATTAGATGACAGTTGAGATAGTAGAGTGTGTTCTCTTTCCCTTCATCATTGGCTTAGGCCAATAAAGTACCAAGGTAATAATCTAATGTAGTAGTATAAAGTATAAGTAGCTTTCCCAGAATAAGGGTGGCTATAAGTGACAATTTCATTTGGTACTGCTTGATGCTCTCAAAGTCATGTTGGCACTGGTCCCACTCTAACTTGGCATCCTTCTTAACTAATGTTGAAAAGGTTTGGCATGTGCTTGATAGGTTGGATATAAAGTGTCTTAGATAATCCAATCACTCTTGGAATGATCTTAGCTGAGTTAAACTTTTAGGGGGTGCCATTTTTATATCACTTTAATCTTTTCCAAGTCTATTTCAATTCTACATTGTCAGACAATAAACCAAAGGAATTTCCATGAAGCTACTCTGAATGCACACTTTAGGGGGTTCATTTTAAAATTAAATTATCTTAACTGCTCAAAAACTACTCTCAAGTCAAAGAGATAGTCTTCTTTTCTTTTTTTTTGATCACGAGATCATCGACATAATATTCTACATGATAATGACTAAGTTCGTCAAAGATTCGAGTCATGGCCCACTGGTATGTGGCACCCATATTTTTAAAGCTGAAAGCCATGACCTTATAACAATGGATTCTAATTGGGGTTCTAAAGGTAGTATTTTTTTTCATCCTCAGGAGACATCTTTATTTGGTTATATCTAGAAGAACCATCCATGAAAGAGAAGATTGCATGAGATGAGACAATGTCCACCATCAACTCCAGTATCAGTAGTGAAAATTCATCTTTAGACATATTTTATTTAGATCCTTAAAATCGATGCATATTAGAATTTGACCAATCTTTTTCTTAACAGAGATGACACTTGCCAACCAGATGGGCTATTTTTCCTCTCAGATGAAACAAGCATCAATCAGTTTCTTGAATTTAGAAATGACATGTTGTTCAATGTCTAATCATGCATCTAGGAGCTTGATTGGTAGGGTTAGCCTCATGTATATATTTATGGGCCACTATGTTAGGAGCCAATTTAGGAATTTCTTCATAACTCTTTTCAAAGAAGTCCTTAAATGCAATAAGTAGCCTAACTAAGTCATTGGTTTTGATTTGGTTCAACAAGAAACTAATGTATGATAGGTGTGGATTGTCTTCAGTTTCCAAGTTGATTTCTCTCAGTTCATCAATGGGTGATTTGATTTCTTCTTCAAACTTCAATGGTGCATCTTTAACTTGAAAATCATTTAGATCATCTAAAGTTTCTAAGCACATCTCCTCATATGAGTTAAAGTTATTTTGAAAAGAACTTATCAGATTCCAAATGATTGGTGATGTCTAAGTAATCATCATCATCAACTAGGCCTAATGTACCAAAGCCTAGTCCTGGTCTTGAAAGTTCTTGCATTTATTGTTCTATATCTTTTTGAAGTAATCTGATTTTTGCTTAGACCATGTATGTGGAGTTAAACCTTTGTTTACTAAATTTAGAACACATGGAGAGTACCAATCAAAAGGTAATTATATTAATTATTTATATGAAATCCTTAAATTCTACATCAACATCTTGACTTGAGGATGATGCTCCAGGATAGAACCTCTAAATGTTTATAGCTGTGGATGATTTAGGGGCTTCTTTAACTACTAAACCCTCAACATTTCTTGAGGAAAGAACAAGCCCCACATAATGGCTAACTTGGATACACTTATGCTTTGCTTGGAAATCAAGTCTTCATCACTATCTAGCTCAATTGTCACCTCCAATGGGATCTGCTATCAAGAAGAACTAGCAGGTGTGCTAACCATATAGGACTCATCCTCTAAACTAGATTTGAAGTCTATATAGATAGCAGGTGTACTCTTGATAGCTGGAACATATCTCATGGTCGGTGGCAAGTATGGAGGTCTTCCACCTCAGGGACTGCCTCTAAACTTGCCTCTTCCTTATCCTGGTGGAGGTCGGGCCATCCTCCCCACTTGTTTGAATGGAGTAACAAGGTGTGGGTGGAATCTAATCTCAGGCTCCACTTCCTCCCTAATGTTTTCTTCTAGCTCCCTTTTCTTTTCTATTTCATTTTCTTTCTTCTTTTTTTTTTCTTTTCTTTTCTTTCATTTTTCTCCCACATGGGAATTTTGGCTAAGTTCGCAAGAATAGTCTTTCTTATTTTTGGGAGGTAGTAGGCTACATCCTCATATATCCCGACCTCATGAACATCAAAGGGCTTGAGATCTCCTTTGACACAATACTCGATTCCACCTCTTAGGAACATGATGCACTGATGTAAAGAGGATGGAACCATGTTGTTCTCATGCATCCACTATCTCTGAAGAAAGCATTGAAAGATATATCCGAGTCTATTATGTGAAACTTAGCTTCAGTCTTCCAATCATCCATCTCTAGTGGTAACACTATTGAGCCTAAGGCCCTCTCATCTTATTCATTAAATCCTTTCAACATCATCCTCATATTTTAGTTTAAAGATGTCAATCCTCAAGTAGGCAAAGGTTCTTAGACCCATAATTTTGATTGATACACCCTGGTCATCTAGAACTCTAGATAGCCTGAATCTGCCAACAACCACTGTAATATAGAGAAGACAGTTGTGCCCGATCGCTCTTAGAAGTAGGTCTTCATGTTGAATGTAACTCCTAGGATCTCTTTTGAATGGCATGCTTCCTTCTCAGTAGTAGTTAGCTGTGCTAAGCATATCTTTAGATTGAGTAAAGCTTTGATTAGAGATTCATTCATCTCTTTGGATAAGATAAGGGCATCATATATGCTTAACTTAGCTGGCAACTTTCTAAGATAGGCGTGGACATTGTAATCAAATTTGGATTGATCCTTCCCAAGCATATCCATAAGTGGAGCATCTTGTGGAGGGGCTATCTGCTCATAGAACTAATGACTTGTTTACCCTTATCATGAGGTGCTACCCTAGGAGGTAGAGTTTGCCACTACAGAGGTTATCTTCAATGACTTCTTGGAATGATGAGTTTGTGGAAAGTTCTACCTACATCAGGTATACCTACAACTTCTCCCAAATGATCCTCGAAGTCGGATGACTCTAAGTCAATCTCAAGAAGTGAATTTGGTTGATTTAGAGAAGGAAAATATAATTTTGAATCAGAGAGGAATGGATCCAAATTATTTAAGCTATTTTTTTTGAATTGGAGAGCTATTTATAAGAATAAAACTAGGAGCATCAGAAGTATAGAGAATATAAGTGGAATCAATCTTCTTCATTAATTTCTTTAATTTTTGAGGATGTACATAATAGAAATCAAGTAAAGTATGTGGGGTGAGGGGTTTTGTGTCCTCATCCATAGATATAATGCTCCTATTAGAGGTGGAGGTGCAGTAGAGGTGGTAGTAGCTATAATAGTGGAAGGAGTGCTGGACTCGGATGGTGGTTGCGCTACTATTATATTCCAGGTAAGTGAGGTAGGCTGTTGCTACTGCTGCTATTAGGCTTCCACCCTCCTAAAGTTGCCCCTCACAACTAACAAACCTTTCTTGGTGCTGGAGGTTTAAGATGCTTCAGGAACATGTAGAGAAAGTTTCTTGATTTTAGAGATGATATTTTTAGAGGTTTGGGATAAGGAAATATCCTAACCTTCTTTTATCTGAAGATGATCAAAAGTATCCCCAAAAATTATTGTAACAGAACCAGATGGTTATTCTACTAAGTATTCATTAGGGATGACTATAGCTACTAACTTATAGCTACACTTAAGCCAATCCTTGAAGGTAATGCAATATTCTAAGATTTGGCCTAACATGTGATGATAGGAGAAGTAGCTAGGATCATCATTCTTGCATACTTCCTCTGGCTTCTTAGGCTCGGGTAGCTTGCAATTAAGTTTCTTCAAGAGATTCTTAATGATCTTCCTGACTACCTCCCTCTTGAATGAATATGATTTATTTAATCTCTCAACAAGAGTAGGTGGAAAGTAGCTACCTGGCAGTGGATATGGATACCATGACCATGCGCCACAGTGGTGGTTGGCGATGTGCCTAGAACCGAGGTGGTGGAAGAAGAGGTGGCAGTAGAGGCTATTGAAATCTCAGCCTCTCAAATTATGCTTGGCTAGTAGTTTCCCCTTACCCATAGACACAATTATCTTAAAGTTATTCTCAAATATCATATGAGGCTTGGGCTTAGATGATTGGTCTAAAAAGGGTAACTATTTGGCTTCTTCATATTGGTTAGTCACCTTGCTGATTACCTTCTGAAATGTCTTATTGGTAAAGCCCTTAAGCATGAAGGAGACTAGACCATGGATATTCTTGAGAGAATATCAGTGGCATGCTGCTCTTACAGTAGTTCACATTTCATACTCAGGTTGCACCCTCTGAGAATGTAATTAATAAGGGACTTGTTGGGTTTTTGTTTCTCTACAATGAGGTCACCCAGTCACCCTTTGTTGAGCTCCTATAAATCTCTTGATGAAGAGAAACTTTAACTCTACAAAGGTCTTCATCAAACTGTTAGGTAGTTTGGCATACCAATTGAATACAACACCTGCTAAGCTATTGACAAAGAGGCAGAAGAGAAGTACATCACTACCACCTACGTTGGAATAACTAGCCATAAAGTGTGCTATATGCTACCAGGGTTCCCACTACCATCAAAAATCTTGAAGGATGGCAACAAAACCCTTAGGGTATTGAACTATATTGAATTCCTCTGGGTAAGCCCTACCCTAAGGAAACTATGGAGGCCTGCTGGGGATCTTACCTCAACTCAAGAGTAATCCTGATAATTAATTTGATTTTAATTTCATTTGATTTGATGTGATTTAATTTAATCTAATTTGGTGTGTTATGTTGTGGACCCTGTTGGAATGCAATGGACCCACTGAGAAGGGGTTATATAGGCCTTGACCTATCTCAGATTTACAAATCCAAAGGGATAGCCTACCAGCCATAAGGTAGGACTATCCAGCCTAAAGCTTGCCTTTCGGTATGCAACGATTGTATTAGGAAGAAAGAGTATCAAACTTTCATCTTCCAAAGTAGGAATCAACCGTTGGGGTGATTTATCAATGGTGTAACAAATCGAACCCGACCTAGAGTGACTATTTGAGCGAATGCTGCTGTGGACTTATATCGACTCAAGAATAGTTAAAATTAATTTAATTTTAGATGGACCCTGTCGGTGTACGATGGATCTACTAAGAAGGAGCAGGGGCCTTGGCCTATCTTAGATTTATAAATCCAAAGGGATAGTCTACCGACCATCAAGTAGGACTATCCAACCTAAGGTGTGCCTTCAGTGTGCAATGGCCAAGCCAAGAAGAAATCTTGTAGACTTATAACTTCCTAAATAAAGAACCACTAGGAGATCGATTGATAGCACAATAAATCAAACCTGACCTAAGGTGACTATTTGAGCAAAAGCCATTGTGGACACATATCGACTCAAGAATAGTCAGAATTAACTTAATTTTAAATGGACCCTATCGGTGTGCCATGGATTCACTAAAGGAGCTAATATTAGCCTAGACTTATCTTAGGTTTACAAATCCAAAGGGATAGTCTACCAGCCTTGGGGTAGAGCTAATCAACCTAAGGTGTGTCTTTCGATGTACAATGGCCAAGTCAGGAAGAAAGCTTGTAGACTTATAACTTTCTAAACAAGGAACCACTGGGTGATCGATTGATTGCACAATAAATCAAACCCGACCTAAGGTGACTATTTGAGTAATTGTCACTGTGGACTCATATTGACTCAAGAATAGTCAACATTATCTTAATTTTAGATAGACCTATCGGTGTACGATGGATCTATTAAGAAGGAGCTATTATCATCCTAGACCTATCTTAGATTTACAAATCCAAAGGGATAGTCTACCGGCTATGGGGTAGAGCTAACCAACCTAAGGGGTGCCTTTCGATGTGCAATGGACAAGTCAAAAAGGAAGCTTGTAGACTTACAACTTCCTAAATAAAGAATCACTGAGGTGATAGGTTAATTGCACAAAAAATTGAACCTGACCTAAGGCTGCCCGTCAGTGTGCAACGGTCATGCTGGAAAAAAAATACATGATAGACTTATATCTTCCAAAGCAAGGATGACCACCGCAGTGACCTATTGGTGGCACAACGAGTCAAACCAGACCTAAGGGTGACTACTAAGAGAGTGCTGACCTGAGTACTTATCTCAACTCAAAGTAGTCAGGAAATTCTTATGGGGAGTTTTGTTGACACTGCCCTGAAGATAGGATGCCTGCTTGGGAAAGGGGCCATTAGGGGCTTGAATTCTTCATCCACAAGTGGAGATATACATTTTTTTTTTTGGTTTGCATGGATCCTATTAGTGTGCAAGGGACCACTGAGAAAGAGCTTATATCAGCCTAGTCTTATCTCAAACTTACTGGACTAAGGGAGAATCTGCATATCCGCAAGATAAATTCTCCAACCATAGGGGTGGATACTAGGAAAGGGGAACTATCCAATCCAAGAGTAACCAGGGTAATGTCTAAATGGGGTCTCCAAGGTCATGATCCAAATAGAGTGTCTCAGAGGTATCACTAGGGGCTTTATCTGGGACCCTATAAAAGAAAGCTTATAGGTATACGGTGGCCAACTCAAGGAGAAAGTGCGGGGACTCACATCTGCCAAGAGTGATGTATTGACCAGGTGGGTCACTATCAACATGGAGATAACCAACCACCCTAAGGTGCCCATCGATTTATGATAATCAGTTTAGAAAGAATGCATGTAGGAATACATCTCTTTAAAGTGAAACTGATCACACAGATAGCTTATCTTCAGCTCGACAGGGACTATCCGACCTAAGGAGACTACTAAGCGAGTAGTCCTGTGTAAGGGCTAAACCCAAGCTTGAAGTAGTCAAGAGGAAAGAAGCCACTGGGGGACTTACCCTAAGCCTCAAATATACTTGACCTAGTTAATGCATGATGGCTAGTTCAAGAAGAAAGTGTGTAGGCTTACATCCTCTTAAACAAAGTCAATATGATGTAGCTTACTGGATGCGAAGTAAGGATTACCAAATTGACATGGCGCTCATTAGTTTGCAATGGTCAAGTCAGGAAGAAAGCACAGGGACTCACATCTACCAGACAAGTGACCATTGGGGTGACATATTAACAAGGTAGCATATCGGCCCGACCTAGAGCAGCTAAGGAGTGAGTGCCACAAAGGACTTGCTCCCACATCAAAATAGCACGAGATGAAAGATATGTGTTTGTTTGTGTTATAAAAGAGGAATAAGATGCCGCTTGAGTTCTCTTACACCTACCCTAAACATGTAGAAATGCATGAAATGGTGTCACAGGGGAAATCATGACTCCACCAAGAAAGGATGCCACTTGGGTTCTCTTACACCTAGCTTAGTTGTGGTAGTTGAAATAAGATGCCTCTTGGGTTCTCTTACACCTAACCTAGTAGCACTGGAGGATTATGTGTAGTTTATGTTTATATTGATGAAGGATAGGATGCCGCTTGGGTTCTCTTACACCTACCTAAACATGTCGTAGCAGATTCGTAAGAAAAGTTATTTCTAACACATAAGAGATGGAATTTGATATGAAAAGAAGTTTATTGATGATTATTTTCAAACAAGATTAATGGATAGTATTTCTTTAAGTAGAGCCCATTGATTGGAAGCATCAGGCGCTCTCCCTTATAGTTTATATGCTAATAAGATCCTCCATAGTAGGCCTTATCTATGGTAAAAGGGCCTTCCCAAGTGGGTTCAAACTTGCCTCCCATATTTTGATGGGAAATAATTGGTCTCCTTAGAACTAAAGCAAGCTCTCTTACTTGAAAAGCTCTAGGACAAACCAACTTGTTGTGAGCTTGAATCATTTTTTCTTTGTACAATTTGAGGTTCTAGCATGCCCAGAGGCATCTCTCCTCCAAACCTTCGGGCTATTCTAACTACAACTTAGCATTCTACTCTATAGTAATCTTGCTACCCACAGCTATCCTTAATCATGGGAGTTAGACTTCTAGTGGTAGAATGGCTTCAAACCTAAACACTGAGGAGAAAGGGGTAGACTAAGTTAGAGTTCTGCATATGGTGCGGTAAGCCCACAAGGCTTCAACTAATTGCTCATGCCATTGTTGTTTGTTATCATTGAGTGTCATCTTCAATATTTGGATGAGAGTCTTATTGAATGCTTCTGCTAGATAGTTTGGCCTTGGGTAGTAGATGGTAGAGTATCTACAATCTATGTTGTGCCTCTGGGTAAAGCTATTGATTTTAGTACTCTTGAATGTAGTACCATTATCAGATATAATTCTTCAAATCACCAGGAACCTTTATATGATATGGTTCCTTAAAAATTAGAGCACATGCTGAGCTGTGACCTTCTAAGTGGATTGCCTCCACCCACTTGGAAAAGTAGTCAGTGGCAGCTAGAATGAACCGGTGACCCTTGGAAGAATGAGGATCAATCAAACCCACTATGTTGGTACCCCAACACTCGAATGGCCATGAGGCTAATGTAGGTTGTAGAATATTGGGTGGTTGATCGAGGACAACACTGTGCACCAAACATTGGTGGCATCTCCTAGCTACATCCACATAATTTTTTATCATCGATGGCTAGTAGTATCCTAGTATTTTGATCTTGGCTTTCATCTTCAGACCAGATTGGTGAGCTCTGTATAAACTTGAGTGTACCTCAATCACGATCCCACAGGCTTCGTGTTTGTCTAAATAATGTAACCATATATGATCGAAGGACTTTAGGTACAAGGTGCCATCCACGAGAGGGTAGAACTGGGCTCTCTGCTTCGCCTGATGTGCTAGTGACTTCTCTTGAGGTAGTTTTCCTATATTTAGATAATCCATGAATGGTTGCCTCCTATCTGACTCATCATCCTTTTGGCAATGACAACCTCCCCTTCAAGAAAGAGTCTCTTGATCAATTCAATGTCAATAAAGGATAAGGGTTGTCTATTTTGGACCCTTATTGGAATGGACTCATCTTCTAGACATGCCAACTCTTTGGAAAGCTTGGCTAATGCATCTTCTATTGTGTTCTCTCCTTGAAGAATCTTGTAGATAGTGACCTCTGTGATTTGGGCCAATAACTCCATAGTGTACTCGTTGTAATGATGGAGCTTAGGCTTTAAAACTTTGTAAGACCCATCAATTTAGTTGATGACTAACTAAGAATCCCCAAATATGTTGATGCTCTAGATGCATAATGTAATGGCTAACTCTAGACCAACAATCAGAGCCTCATATTTAGCTTCATTGTTGGTGCATGGATTGGACAGATGATATGAGAACCTCATCACATCGTCCAAAGTCAGGAGAATTATTCCTACCCCTACCTTTCCTGGAACAATAGATCATGGTTCTTCTCTTTTTTGAAATGGAAGCCGAACCATCAAAATACATCTCCCAGCGATGAATACTAGTGTCCCCTAATTTCATGATTTCTTCATAAGGGAGGTTATCATTAAGCAGGGAATCAATATGAAGTGGGTGTGTTGCTAAGAAATTTGCTAGTGCTATCCTTTCACTACACAGAGGGGTATAATTGTAACATCAAACTGTGATAAAATCATGGACCAATGCACCAACCATCCAGATAGCATCGGCCGTGTCATGAGATATTGTAGTGGATTGATCCTAGAGATCAGATTCACCTTATGAGAAAGCATGTAGTGTCAGTTGTTGGGATCCAAAGATTAAAGTTAGGTAGTGCTTTTCAATAGGTGGGTAGTTTGCTTTAGCAAGGATTAGATGATGACTGAGGTAGTAGAGAGCATTCTCTTTCCCTTGATTATTGGTTTGAGCCAACAAAGAACCAAGAGAGTCATCTAATGCAGTGGTGTAGAGTATCAATGACTTGCCTGAGATAGGGGTTGCTAGAATTGGTGATGTCATTTGGTAGTGCTTTATGTCTTCGAAGGCATTCTCACACTTGCCATCCCACTTGAACTTGGCATCCTTTTTGACAAGTGCTCAGAATAGTTGGCATCTTTCTGATAGGTTGGAAATGAAGCATCTTATTTATGCCAACCACCCTTAGAATGATCTGAGTTGAGTTAGACTTTTAGGGGGTAGCATTTCTAAGATAGCCTTGATCTTCTCTGGATCGATCTATATTCCCCAGTGTCAAATAATAAACCTGAAGAATTTTCCTGAAGTTACTCTGAATGCACACTTCAGGGGATTCATTTTGATGTCATTTGAAAATTACTCTCAAGTCAAAGAGATGGTTTTCCTTTTCTTTGCTTTTGGCTACTAGATCATCAACATAGCATTCAACTTGATGATGAATGAATTTATTGAAGATCCGAGTCATGGCCCGTTGTTATGTAGCGTCGACATTTTTAAGGCAAAAAGGCATGACCTTATAATAATAGATTTCAATCGAGTTTAAAGAGTAGTGTTTCTTTTATCCTCGGGGGCCATCTTGATTTGGTTGTAGCCAAATGACCCATCCATAAAGGAGAATACTGCATGAGATGAGGTAATGTCCACCATTAATTCTGGTATAGGAAGTGGAAATTTATTCTTAGGACATGCCTTATTTATATCACTAAAATTAACGCATATGCAAATTTGGCCATTCTTTTTCTTAACTGGGATGACACTGGCCAACCAGGTAGGATATTATTCTTCCTTGATAAAACCAAGATCGATCAATTTTTTGATTTCAGAAGTGACCTGCTATTCAATGTCTAACCGCATGTGTCTAGGAGCTTGCTTGATAGGGTTAACATAAGGTTCTATTACTAGTTTGTAGACTGCTATGTTAGGAGATAAATTAGGCATTTCTTGCAATTCTTAAACTCAGCTAATAGCCTAACAAATTCATTAGTTTCTTCTTCATTCAATAAAGAACTGATGTATGTTGAACATGGATTATCTTCGATTCCCATGTTGATTTCTTTGAGCTCATCGATGGTTGATCTGATCTCTTTTTCAAACTCTAGCGGTGCATCTCTAACTTCAGGCTCATTTGGGTCATCTGAAGTTTCTAAACATACCTCTTTATAAGAGTCAGCATGATGTGAGAAGAACCTATCAGATCCCAAATGAGTGGTAATGACTTAGCAATGGTTGTCATCATCGACTGGACCCATTGTGCTGAATCCTAATCTTGGTCTTAATTAAGAATATTTGCTTTGGTTGTCCCATAACTATTCAAAGTAATTCGACCTATGTTTAGACCAAGTATGTGGGATTAATCCCTTCTTTGCTAAGTTAAGAATGCAAGGAGAATACTAATCAAAAGGGAATTGTATTAAATTTTTATATGAATCATCCTTAAGTTATACATCTGCTTCTTGTCATAAGGATGATGCTCCCAATAAAAATCTCCTTGGCTTAACATCGGTGGATGACTTGGGGGCCTCCTTAACTACTAAATCTTCAACTTTTTGAAAAGAAAGTGAGGTTAGAGCTAAGGTTCCCAATTGCTATTTGATTGTTCTACATAATAGTAATTCAGATACATTCATGCTTTGCTAAGGTTCCCAACTGCTGTCTGACAAGGGCATCGTATATGCTTAGTTTAGCTGGCAACTTTCTTAGGTGAGCGAGGACATTGTAGTCATCTCTGGGCTAGTCCTCCATAAGCATATCCATAGGTGGAGCATCCTATGGAGGGGCTTCTTGATCACCAGAACCAATGACTTGTTTACCCTTATCCTGAGGTGCTACCCTAGGAGGTAGAACTTTGCCACTATGGAGGTTGACTTCAGTAATTTCATGAGATGGTTTAGTGGAAAGTTCTACCTGCTCACCAAGTTCACCTATAGCTTCTCCTATAGGATCATCAGAGTCGAATGACTCCAAATCAATCCCAATGGGCTAATGTGAATGATTTAGGAATGGAAAATCAATTTTTAAATCAAAATAGGAATGAGCAAAATTAGAGTTATTATTATTTAGACTTAGAGAGCTATCTAAAGGAAAAATATCAGAAGTGACACAGATGTAATTGGAATCAACTTGCTTCATTGGTTTCTTAGATTTTGATGGAGGTACAAAATAGAAATCAAGTAAAGTAAGCGAAGTGAGGGATTTGGCACCTCCCTACTAATATAATACTGCTGCTAGAAGAAGAGCTGCCTAGAGGAACTATAGCTGCAACTATGGAAGGAGTGCTGGACTCATCAGTGGTTGCACTACTATGCTATCCCGGGCAATTAGAAGATGTTCCTAATGTTGTTGGGCTTCTACCTCCTTCAAGTTATCCTTAACAACTTGCAAACCCTCTTTAGAGTTGGAGGTTTGAGCTACTTCATGTTTCTTATCTTAGGAATGATTTTCTTGGAGGTTCGGGATAGGGAGATATCTCAACCTTCCTCTGTCTTATGAAGATCACCTGTATCCCCAAGGATTACCCTAATAGAATTAGAGGGTTGTTCTAGTAGCTATTCTTTATGGATGACAATGGCACCAACTTGTAGCTACACTCAAGCCAGTCCTTAAAGGTAAAGTAATCTTCTAAGACATGTCCTAGCATGTGGTGGTAGGGGCAGTAGTTTTGAATCATGACTCTTGCCTTCTTCCTCTGACCTTCTAGGCTCGATAACTGGAAATCAGGATTCCTTAAGAGATTCTTAAACATTTTTTTGACTACATCCTTATTGAATGAATAAGGTTTATATAATTTGTCAATAAGAGTAGGTAAAAGATAACTACCTAGTGGTGGGAAGGAATATTGATGCTAATGATGCTGATGAGGATACTGCTATGGAGGCGACGATGGAGGCCATTGTGGTGAGGTGGTCGATATGACAACCGAGGTGGTGGCAAAAGAGGTGGTAGAGGAGACTACTAAGCTCAAGGCCTGTCTGATTGAACCCTAGTTGGCTGCTTCCCCTTAATAATTATTGTGATTGCCCTTGGCTTCTTCTCAAATGCCTTTTGGGGTTTGGGCTTGGCTGACTAGTCATGAAAAGGAAAATATCTAGCATCCTCTTATAGACTAGCCTTGTTTATTAGGTTCTCGAAGGTTTTGATTGTAAACCCCTTAAGCATGAAAGCGACCAAGCCATGGATATTCTTCAAAAGAATCTTATTGGCATGTTGTTCATACAGCTGTGGTTCGCATTTCATACTCAGGTTTCTCCACCTGAGAATGTACTCAACAAGGGACTCATTTGAATTTTGTTTGGTCACAAGAAGGTCACCTACAATAACCCTTTTTTGAGCTCCAGTAAACCTCTTGATGAAGAGGTGCTCCAACTCAGCAAATGTCTTTATCGAATTATTGGGCATTTTGGCATACCAATCAAATGCAACACCCACTAGACTGCTAACAAACAATCTAAAAAGAAGTGCATCGCTACCTCCGGCATTGCAACAGCTGGCCCTAAAGTGTGCAATGTGTTGGTGAGGGTTCCCACTACCATCAAAGATTTTGAATGAACAAGGCACAAAACCCTTATAGGATATTGGACAACATCAAATTTCTCTCGGTAAGGTCTACCCTTTGGAACTGATGAGCCACCTCGGGTTTAAGCCAACGCATCCCTCACTTGTTATTCCACCATATTTTTAATGTCTTTCTCATGCCTGGAGGTGCTATCCACCACCTTCCTATGCAAGATACCACTGTTATGATCTACTAGAGAAGTGCTCCTGGGCTAATCCAGGATATGTGCTGACTCGAGATGATCTAACTCTATTGGTATATGCTGCGGGACTCAGGATGATCTTCTCCATCTAGTTGATTTGATCATTCTTCTGTTTAAGCTATTGACGAAGGTGTTGGGTTGAATGGACGGCATTGTCTTTTACAATTACAACACCTTCCTGACTATGCTGATCTCTATGGAGGGAGCTACTAGTATCGACCATGTGGACCTCGACTGAATCCTTAATAAGGTCATCATCGGGATCAAAGGCTACCCTCTCATTCTCTAAGTTTGTGCGATCACTGCCTAAGAGTTCCCTCTTTTCAACAAAGTATTGTGCTAAAATGTCATCCAAGGAGCGGTCTAATTATGCTGGTACAAACACATGCCGGCCGAGAGAGGGACTATGCTCACTTGAGACACATCTAACACCGCCGCCACCGAGTGCTCGGAGGGTCATGCTCACTGGAAGAGATATGCTCATGACTACTCATCGGTGGAGTGGTGTCCCTATGGAGATCTACTACCATGGGAACTGTAAAACTATCCCCTTCCTCCTCTACAACTACCGTTACCATTGGCTCTGATGGTGGTGGTGGTGGTGCGACTATAACTCTACGAGGTTGCCACTTTTGTCGAACCATAGCTGAGATAGAGGGTCGAGAAGGGGAGCTCAATCTCACCTTAATAGGTGGGATGGAGGGAGTGGGATCCCTGGGTCGTAGCTGGATCATCAAAGATGAAGGTCTCTCCCCAGATGGGGGCTTCTAAATCTTGGCAGGAGTGGTGGATGCAGTGAGCTATATGGGTGATGGTGGATGATGAGGGGAGCAGTGTGAAGGAAACATCGACTATCCCTCAAGGAGAGATCTTTGTCTACGGCGGGTAGTGTTGGTAAGAATAATCCTATCAGAATGATCTATCTTGATGGGGAGGTGGGTGATCAAGAAAATACATCAAAGTGGAGGCTACTGACTACTTAGCATACCTCTGTTGCTCTCTCCTGTTTGCTTGAACAGTTGCTCGAGCCTACACTGCTCTCTCCCTATGGATTTTACCCCTAACACTCCTAGGGATCAATGATCATAAATCAAACAAGATA
The DNA here is from genome assembly GCA_021442155.1 of Cymbidium sinense. NCBI lineage: Eukaryota > Viridiplantae > Streptophyta > Magnoliopsida > Asparagales > Orchidaceae > Cymbidium > Cymbidium sinense. Next base: position 89,455,867 of record CM038221.1, on the reverse strand, counting down.
CCAGACTTCGAGCATTCAAGTGCTCGCCAACTTGGCATAGAACAGTCCTAAGCCTGGCATAGGGCCTCCTGTTCTCCCTATCTGGTGTTTCATAGTATATTGCTGCTGGAGGAGAGGCACCAATCCTCTGGTAATCTTCCTCTCCGTCTGAGGCTGAGAGGGATGGAACTTATTGATGGTTGGAACTGGAGAGACCTCTTGGAGAGAACCCTCCTCGGCTATATGGGATTGAGCCTCAAGCTCTCTGGTTGCTCGCTCTTTCTCCCGCTTAATCTTTCAATTTTTATTACAGTGTTGAGTATGAGTGAACAAGGGGCGAGAACTAGTACCTACCTCAAAAGTGGAGGAGACTATCTTAGAAGCTAAGATAGCTTTCCCCTTCAGGGTAACAAAAGATGAGGTAATAGCTCTAGTTGGAGCAATGGTATGGACTGCTAGATGGGCAGATGCTAAAACTATCTTAGAATGGGGTTTAGGAACCACCATAGCCTTCTTCTTTAATGGAGGGTACGCAGAATCAGAGGGCATGTCAATAGGTTCATCTTGAATGGGAAAGTGAAAAGAAACTTCTATGAAGCCATGTGTATTGACTGCAAAAATCAACGGTACTGATAGGCTGCACTGTATCTCTGCAAGTGTTGAAATGTAATCTATCAATTTTCTACTTTAATACTTGTTCTAAGAGTAATATAGATTTGGAATCCTGAACCCACACTAAATAATTCAAATATGTTAAGTGGGTTCAATGGAGAGATTTTGAAATGGAGGAGAGTCTTTTTCATTTGATTTTGATTTTTGAACCCATACTCAACTAATTTAGGTAGGTTGGGTGGGGAACGTATAGTTGAGGAGAGATTTTCTTAAATATTTATATTTTGTGTATCTTATTTGAAAATATTGATGATTTGAAAGAAGCTCTACTTAGTAAATTTTAGCATGCTAAGAAAATATTATGATTGTGTGTTTCAAAATTTTTTGTAGAATGTCTTTGCTTGTGATGTGTGAAATGTTGATTAAAAATGGAGCTTCTTACTTAACAAATTTGGTATGTTAAGTAGAGGCCACATGTGTTTGATTGATGTTTGAAAATGGGACTTTCACTTAACAAATTTGGTATGTTAAGTAAAAGTCCAAATGTGATTGATACATGTTTTGCTTTTCTTTTGAAAATGGGAATCTCACTTAACAAATTTGGTATGTTAAGAGAAAGCCCAAGTGTGATTGATTTATATTTTGCTTTTTTTTTTAATGGAACTCTCACTTAACAAATTTTGTATGTTAAGTGAAAGTTCAAATGAGATTGATTTATGTTTTGAAAATGGGACTCCCACTTAACAAATTTGATATGTTAAGTGGAGGTCCAAATGTGATTGATTTATGTTTTGAAAATAGGACTCCCACTTAACAAATTTTGTATGTTAAGTGAAACTCTAAATGCGACATGAAAATGAGGCCCTCACGTGTGTTGTGTTAAGTGGGGAGTCAAATATGTCATGAAAATTAGATTCTCACTTAACAAATTTTATATGTTTAGTGGAATCAAATATGATTTATGAAAATAAGACTCTCACTTAGCAAGTTTGACATGTTAAGTGAAAGTCAAATGTGTCATGAAAATGAGATTCTTAGTTAACAATTTTAATATGTTAAGTGGGAATCAAATGTATATGAAAGTGAGATTCTCACTTAACAACTTTGATATGTTCAGTATAATCAAATGTGACATGAAAAATAAGATTCTCACTTAACAACCTTGACATGTTTAGTGGGAATCAAATGCACATGAAAATAACATTCTCACTTAGCAACCTTGACATGTTAAGTGGGAGTCAAAATGCACATGAAAATGAGATTCTCACTTAACAACTTTGACAGGTTAAGTGGGAATAAAGTGCACATGAAAATGATAACAACTTTGACATGTTAAGTGGAAATCAAGTGTATTTGATGTGCTCTCTTCTTTTGGGAAAGAGAGGGGAATTCTTTGTTTAACAAATATGGCATGTCAAATAAGATTCCAAAATAAAGATGAAATTCATTTAACAAATCTTGAGTATGTTAAATAGATTTCAATGATATGTTTTGATGCCATGTATGTGATTTCTTGATTTTGAAATGAGAGAAACTTCCACTCTAGCATATGTTAAATATGTTGAGTGGAGTTTCAATTTGAGTGGAGTTTCAATTTTATGATATGATTTGAAAATAGGACCATCATTAAACAAATTTGAGTGTGTTGAATGAAGGTGGCTATTTTTAAAAAAGGTGCTTTTGGAAAGTGTCATTTTGTGACAAAATTTATTTTCTCAAATTTTGGATGAACCTTGCCTCACCAAGCTAGTGGTAAGGAGGTTCTAGATTTTTATTACCTCTCCCTTCATTGATAAATTTTATTTTTCACCTATTGGGAGCCCAATAGTGGTTTCAAGACCTACACGGAGTGAGGTCCTAAAACCTAAAGGATGTTGGCTAACATTGCTTAAGAATGAAATAAGCTAAGTGTCAATGGAAGGAAAGATGGTCTTGGACTCACATAAAATGCAAGTCCACTATTGATGCTTCGAGACAGCAATCATCTACTAGAGATGGAGAGAGGATGTGTCCCTTGGGGAGTCGCCAGAAAAATTTGTGGTGTTTATTTTTGGATGGTTGTATGTGCGTTAGTGTATATTGTGGGGGGGGGGGACACCACGCAGATCTGAAGGTGTACTTATTGAGGTGATCAGGTATGACATTGAGGAAAAGTGTTCTATCTTGAAAGATAAAAATCACTACCCTACAATAGACCTGATCACCTAATAAAGACTCCTAAGGCATGATGGATCTTCGAATATACCAGAGCCTTTCCCCTACCTTACATGGATGAATAAGTAGAGTTTATTTAAAGTCGAGTTCATTAAGTTTCTGATGGAGGCCCCCATAGTTAATTACATCATAAGGAAAGTGAATCTCTTAAGAATACTCTCAATTAAAGTAGGAATTATTGTCTCCAAAGAATTCAAAGATAAGATTATCAACAAATTGGTTATATTTAAGAAAATCAACTGGCAAGGATCAAGAGGAGAGACTTATTATAGAAGCCAAAGGAGATAAGTAGTGAATGTTCATGATACTGGGAAGCCAAGTGAACATTCCAATCTATCCAATGGTTGGGCTTTATATTTTTTTGAAATTGAAGAGATTTTATATGTTTGAGTTAACATTTCATTTAGAAAGTTAGGACTTATACTCTAATAACATAAGATTGTTAGGGTGCTTGAGAGGTGAGAATTTATGCTAGTAACCCAAAGGAAAATAATGACCTTAGATCCTAAATCTAGGGAGCTTTGATGAAGGCTAAAGCATGACCTAAATTTAAAGAAAAAATGGGGATATTGTTTACCTCCACAAGAGAGTGTAAACCACCTGAGTGCTCGACTTATTACCACCTGGAGTGCCAGCCAGCTAACTTCTCCTACACTTTAAATCCATGCAGGCAAGTCTTATTCTTTGCAAGATGGTTAGGTTATTATTATTTAGAAAAGAAACTAAGTCCTTAAACACACTCTCTAAGAGACTAGAGCTTGAGTGGCATGAATAATGACTTAATCTAATGCAAATTTTTATAAAATTTTATTTGATTTAGACTCTTTATTTTGACACAGGCTATAGGATTTTATATACCTAAATGCATGGAAAAATTGATTATGTGCAAAATCAAAAGATAAAGAGGTGTTCTTCCATCATAGACTCTCAAAGGTTAAGCCCTTACTATCTAGCAAAGATGGAAGCCCTCTCTTAGCAAGAGCGAAATAACATGATATACAAGATATTAAACATACAACATCCAACTAAGGGGTTGGTAAATCTTTTATTATCTTGATTTAATACCTAGAATTTATGTGAGGTTATGAGTTATTTAATTTTTAATTTTGAATGATTTGTTAGAATAGAAAATTTAATTTTTATCCTAAGAGCCTAATCACATCCAGGCCATGCAATAATCACTAATCATAAATAAATTATAAAAATATATGATGTTTTTAATGCACAAGCTAAAAAAATATCAAATAATTTTTTAAAGCTAGCGCAAAAGAATAAGAGGTCAAAAGTCGCATCATTGCATAACAAAAAAAGATAAATATGGGTTGCCGAGCTCTACCCTTATACATCCTGGCATATAAAAGAATAATTACAGATTATAAATGATAAGTGTTATGGAAGTCTGCATTCTTCATTCTTCATTCTTCCTTCTTTATTTGATTTACTTTATTTAATTTGGTAGGCTCCTAGGCATCACATGGTACATAAGAATTGGTCTTTTATCCAATGCTCATCCTAATCCCCTATAACACTTATCCTAATCCTAATGCAAAATTATATTAAAAGAAGGAAAGTAAATCTAGCTACACCTGTAAAATAAATGATAGCTAAACACACCATACAACCTAAGCAGTTATATGAATAATTTGGACTTAGCACTCCACACATGGGTAACCAAGCTCACCTATCCTAGCGTAGGTTATGCTTAGGGTTTAAGTGACCTACATGAAAAAAGTATTTATGTTTTTATTATAGCGGCCCCTTAAGCACAACCCTCTAAAAAAACATGATTAGTCTAATATCAGCCTAACATCTAGACTACACACATACACCCTATATCCAGTCTAAAATAATACATCACAAAATAAAACATACATCAAACAATGCAACACCCTAACATAAAGTTAGAAGTGGTTACTTAATTCTAATGTGTGTGTTAAGGCTTGTGTGGTATGTCCTAATTAGGCTTTAGAATTAGAATTTTCTAAATGTAGAAAGATTTAATTTAGAGGGTGATTTCACTTTAAGTTGTTTAGTTAATTTGCAAGTTTTAATTAATGTTTTCTTTTATTTCATTTGACTTACACTTCACAACTAAGTGTTATAAAGAGAAGAAAGAGAGGGGACCCCTCTTTCATTCCTACCTTAAGTCACTTCTAAGGCAAATTAATTAGCTTGATTCTCTTTGGTGAATGGCTTATTACATGTTTCAATTAACCCTAAGTTTAGTTTTATTCTAAATGGCCTTCTTTAATTAGAAAGACATCTTATGATTAATTAGAATGGATTATTATCACATAACACATGTTTATTCATTTCTTTCCATCATGAATATCATGCATATGATAAAATCTTAAGCATACTTATACATACAATGTATGTCTTAGCACACTTAAATGACAAATGCAAAGAAGTATGTTTGGAATTTTAATATTTCATTTGATTGAATTATGAATGCCTGTTTGTTTAATAAAAAATGGGATTTTTATCCATTAGCTAAGTACACATTCACATGTATAAGAGTTTTATGTGAGTACAACGCTATTGTTTTGCACCGAGGTTGTAAAGTACCAGACTTACTTAGGGCTACTTAAATCCTCACAGCCCCAGGATATCCAGACTAATATACCACTTTTTTTATATACATATAGATGTATAAGCAACTATAAGAATAACAGAAATTCATGCAAAAGTTATATTTGATTTATTTGATTCATGCTTCTTATTCATTGGTTATATCATACATACATATGTATACGAGTTTTAAGTGAGTATGGCCATTATTCTACACTAGGGTGTAAGGTAGAAGACCTTCTTAGAGCTACTTAAAGCCTCACAACCCCGGGATATCCAGACTAATATATCACATTTCTTATATACATATGAATGTACAAAAAGAGCTACAAGAATGAGAACTCATGAAAAAAGTCATACTTTATTTGATTATATGATTTACATATGTGATATGAAATTCTTCCTAAGTCTTAGCATGGAGATGCATAGGATTTGATTTAGACAAATAGTATGTTCTTTTCAAATGAACTATACAATTGTAAATCCCATGAAAATCCATATAAGGCAAGGAAAGAGAGCTTTATATTGCATATTTTATATTATCAACACATGCAAACTTATAGATATTTATAATTAACATCACTTCATCTATTATAATTGATTTATGGGCTTTTAAAAATAACTTTTGGTTTACTAGTAATAATAGCCTCACCTATTTTAATTTAAATCAACACATGCAATTTGACATAAAAGAAACCATTTAATTTAGTTAATTTTAAAAGAAATGAATGCATGATTACCCATGGCAAGCAATATAACATGATTGGAAAGAAATAAAGGAACATAAGCACATGATCTCATTCATTCCAATTAATTTCTAAGGACAATCATACTAAATAAGACTATTTAAAATAAATCAAAGTTCTTTAATGTTATTTTTAATCTTAAGTTTGTCTTCATTTAGGAAATGAAAGAGGTTTGCTAATCCTAATCCTATTCCCATATATGTTAGTTAATTTGATTTAATGAAAAGCAATTGAGTTTTATTGATTAATTAAGTTATAATATGCAATAAATCTATTAATTACCCCTTACCTATGCCTCCTTAGCATAATTATCCAAGAAATTATGAGCCAACATGATCTGTATATGCTTTGGAAATAAAATCAGTAATGATCCTATGAAAATAAAAGGGCCTAATACAATTTGGCTCACAATTATTGGCTAATTAAACTAAGGGGTTTAATTAAGTACTCTTATAACCCTCCCATATATGTAGGCTAGTTATAATTTCCTTAGAATTCTCTTAGGTTATTGAACACCTAAGAATCTACCTAAGAAATTTAATTAGACAAGTTCTGGAATGATTATGATCTCAATTTGATTAATTAAGCCATTTAATTAATCAATTAAACCATTAATTAATCCCAAATTAATTGATTTTAAATTAAGTGAAGTGAACTTATGGAAAAGAATGAGAAAGAGGTACCAATCTCATTCTATATTTCCATTCACTATCTCATAATGATTAACAAGCTTAATTAATGATTTCCTTATTATTTAGGATGTTAATTAAGCACCTAATTAATTAAGAGAGTAAATAAGAATAAGACAATCAATTTTCCTAATTAATGAAGCCATAAATCTCAAGAAAATTATGAGAGGTAGGGGTCATCCCATTAATCAATCTCAAAGTTTGAGATTAATTACTTGGGTAAGTAGAGAGTAATTAAGCTAATTTAGTTTACAATTAAACCTAAATTAAGCCTTAATTTTTGCTCAAAATTAATTATAATTAATTTTAAATTAATCTTCTCTAGAATACCTTTAAAATGAGTAATTATTTGTATTGTTTGAATTTTTCTACAATTTTTTATGATTTTTCAAATTTTCAATTGATTTAAGAAGCTTTTCATGAAGTTTGTTAATTTATTTTACTAAAATAAATCATTTGAAATTCAAAATTTAATATCTTTCAATCCAGATGTCATTTTGATTTGATATTTTTATGGTAGGTAGATTTTATGTTCAATTTCTATCCCTAAAAATTTAAAATAATTTGATGTATATTTTTGGTTTAATTAATGAAATTTGATTTTTATTAAAACTCACATTAAGCACAAAATATCTAGTAAAATTAGAGATTTTGGGTTTGTTGGATTCCCCTCGGAAAGACGAATCCGATGAGCCCTCATTTGTAATTGTTCATTATGTATTTTATTTTTTATGAAATTTTAAAGTTTCAGGTAATTTAAAAATAATTTTTAAAATAAAAAAGACCTTAATTTCTCGAATCACCGGCGCAAAGATCGACGCGGCAACGGTCGCCGCACGATTGGCCGGTGCGATCGCCGAAGGAAAAGTCCCAAGGTGCGGACATTGATGCTCAGATCAGATTTGACCATCTGATTGAGGATCAGATGGTCCAGATCCAATCCATAGATCCAAAGGCAAAATTCGCATCGAACTGCATGCGATCCGGTTCATCCGATCGTGGATCGGATGGTTTGGATCAATCCATTGATCTAAAGGGTGAAAACACATGGATCCGAGTGAGAACTCAGCCATCTAATCCCTAAATAGTGGGATCGAATAGCTGACAGGCATTCCGGTGGATGGGCAGATGGGTTACTATTAATCTGACAGGATTCTTACATTTTTGGGCAAAATTTCATCTGACTGGGCTCATTTTCATGACGATCTTCACCAGAAAACCTCCCGATTCACATGGGATTGATATAAAATAAAAATTTCAAGGTTTATCAAAGGAAATGCCTAAGATCATGTGAAAACCATCACTAATAATAGATCCTACAACCAATTAATGTTTGGAAAAATTATCTCGCTGGGGATGGTTTTCGGCGGCGGTGATGACTCGAACAAGTTTCTGAATGTGAGAGGAAGCCTTGGAATAGTTTGAACCTTTTCTTTCCTCGAAAACATTATAATCACCAATGGCCTCCATTTTCTCACCAGAAATGCTTCATTTTGATGCTTTTTGGCTCAAATCAAGTGGGAGAAGGTTACTATTGGCTTTGGAAAGTTTTTAGGGGCTAAATGAGTTCAAGACCTCTTGGAATGAGGCTTCTTTTTTTGCTTAATGGAAAAGGCTAAAAATTTGAATAATTATGATGGGGGAGGTAGGTGTGATGGTGATGGCTTGATTGAGGGCTTTGGATTTAGCTCCTAAGTCCTCTTTTGTGGCTGTGGAGTCTGCTAGATTGAATGCCATGGATGGGGAGTTGCATGCATGTGATGTGGAGAATTAAATGAGGTTGGGTGGAATCCTATGTGAGGGAGGATCCATGAGAGATTTGATTAGGTTGGGTTGATTTTGGGCTGATTAAAAATGGGTTTAGGTCAGGTTTGATCAGCCCCACAATGGGCCATGGCTTCGTTTCAAGAGATTTGGCTCAATTTGGGTCATATGGGTCATATTAATCACATCAATTTAGGTTGCCCAATTGGTCAAAATTGGTCAAACCAATGCTTATGTTAGGTTTAAATGATAATTTGAAGTATTTTGGTATGATCAATTTGATTTAATTTGGCTTAGGATTGATTTTGGCTCATTTGAAATCAAATGGGTCAAATGGGTCAAGTTGACTAATTTGACCAAAATTGGTCAGATTGGCTTGGGTTATGGGTTGATTCATGTTAAATTGGCTAATTGAAAATGAACATAGCCTTTGGTTTGAATCAATTTGGATTTAATTTGAATTTTAGCTAATTTGACCCTTTAGATCAAATTGGGCTAGATTGTGTCAAGTTGACCAATTGGTCAAATTAGGCTCAATTATGGCTTTGATCAAGTTCAATAATCAATTTGGAATGAACTTGAGCCAATTGTTGCAATCTTTTTGGTTAGATTGGGATTTGACTCATTTTGGCTATTCAAGCCAATTTGGGTCAACTTGGGTTAAATGCTCAATTGGACTTAGTTTGGCTCAATTGGTGGTCAAGTCATGTTCAAATATTAATTTTGAGTTGGTTTGAATCATTAGTTTTAATTAATTTGATGTAGGATGGATTTTGGTTAGTTTTGATTCATTTAGGCTAAAGGGTTGACTTCGTCAGGTGATCAAGTTGACTTGGTGACCCAATTGATTGCAATTGATCATCCTAGGATGATCAACAATCATGGTAGAAGATTTTGGACAGCTCGGTTCAATCCAATTTTGGTTGGATTGGAAGTTGGCCCAAATGGGTCCTTTAGGTCACTTTGGGTCAAATGGACCTAATTTGGTCAATTGGTTTTGGCTTGACTTAGGTTTAGTTGGACTTATATGTGAGCCTAGTATTGAAATATAAATCTAACTACAATCAATTTGGAGTCCAATGGGTTTTGGCTCAATTGAAAATTACAAGTCAAAAGGGCTAAGTTGGGGTTTCATTTATATTTGGATAGATCATTGAATGAATGATTGATTCAAGAGAAAATCCATTGGTTTTGACTTGATTTGGATGGAATTTAGAAAGTCCAAAGAATTGGCTCAAAGGGCTTAGATTGGGTTTGGATTTGATTTTGGAAATAGTTTTAGTCATTTGAATTGGGATTTCATTTATATTTATGAATATGAATAAAGGAACAATCAATTTATAAAATAATTTATTGAGTTTGTATTGGTTTAAAGGGTAATTTGGTTAAGCACATTGAAGTGGGTTCATCTGGCTTAAAAAGGATTTTAGTTTGGTTTGATTTAGTTTTGATCATTTAGATATGGATTTTATTTATATTTGTAAATATAAATGAAGGAATAATTGATTTATAAAGAAATTAATTATATTTGATTTGATTTGAAGGGGGTTTTTGGCTAAGCTTATGAAGTGGTTCATATTGCTTAGGAAGGGTCTTAGGATTTGAAATTGATTTTGGGTTTCAATCATTTGGACTCAAATTTGGAATTAGATTTGGAATTTGAATTTGAATTTGAGGTTTGGTTTGAGATTTGAATGTAGGTTCGATTTGAGAAGGTGCATATGGATTGGGTTTAGGCTATAGGGTATGTGATTTCCTTAAGTCCTAAGGTACGGCCTAATCCTATGACTAACCCATCTAAGTCTCTAGGCTTAGGTTAAGTATTCACCTAATCACTAGGAGTATCTTATGACTGAGGATCTCCTAGTGTCTAGAAGAGGAGGTTGAGAGCTCACTCCAAAAGTGAGGTCAACAAAGTCTTTCCAAATATTTTTATTAATCTTAAGTTTAGGTTAATTCTAAATAATTCTATCCAATATAAAAGGCATCCTAAGATTAATGTAGTTGTATTACTACCATGGAGCACATGTTAAACCATTCCTTCCCATCACTTATTAACATGCATACAATTTAATCCTAAATATACCAATACAAACAACATATATTTTGGCACACTTAAATGATGGATGGATGCATGCATTTGGAATTTACATTTTTTTTGTTTGGTTAAATTATTTATACATGTTAATTAAGGCCCTATCCAAATTCTAATATAAAAATACATAGTAATGAAATTAAATAAGTATGTGCCTTTGTTAACCAGGGAAGTGAGGTAACTAAACGACCTCCATGGGGCTACTTAAAACCTTATATTCCTGGGTTATCCAGACTATATACTTATCTTCATTCAAAGATATGTAAGTTTATATGTAAATCATAAGATACAAATTTTTCCTCTCCATCAAACCCTAAACCTTGGTGCCTCCATTTCCCTAGTGGAGGTGCGTCTCCTTTGCCTTCTACTATGGACATTTTGGCTGGTTCTCCATTTTTCTTTGACATTTTGGCAGCTTTGTTGGTTCTCGGCTTCTCCTATCATGTGTTATTGCTGATCATGGCTTCGATCTCATCTTCCCATTGGGGAATCCTGACATTTCAGCTGTTCCGGTGAAATATTCTAACTCCGTAGGGGTCTCTGGCTTAATTCCTTCATTGGCTTCTAAATCATTCAAGGATATTCTTGCTGGTAAAGCCATCTATGCTGGTAAGTCTCTTGACCTTATCCTACCTCTTTCCAGGGTTCTTACAATAGTATGTTCTGATTCATTTGTAGAAAGGCTTGCAAAATTGTTTAAATTCACATTGGTGGGTAAATTTGCTTTGCGCCAACCTACTATGGAGAATATTCGATCATTTTTTCATAGATTGAAACTTTCTGGCATTTTCTCCATTGGTTTGAATGATTCATGGCATGCCTTGATTCAGCTTTCAAAGGATTTAGATTATTCTAGGGTTTTCTCTTGACGCATTTATTTTGTTTTCAATTGTCAGATGCGATTGTTGAAATGGATGCCTCATTTTGATATTAAGGAGGAATCTCTTATAGTTACAATATGGATCTCTCTGCCCAATCTGCATGTTCATTTCATTAATCATGAGTTTTTTTTACTATGGGTGCACTATTCGATCATCCTCTTTAAGTTGATCTGGTGGCTGCTCCTAATTCTAGGCCCTTGCTTAGATCCTAGTCGAGTTGGTTATAACCAAAAATTTTCCTAAAGAAATTTGGCTAAGATCAGAGAGATATGGATATTTGCAAAAAGTGGATTTTGAAAATTTTTCTATTTTTTATTCCCATTGCAAAATTCATGGTCATGGGTTGTCGGATTGTTTTGTGGTTCATCCTCATCTTAATAAATCCAAATATGTGCTTATTAATGCAGTTCCCAATCTCAAGGTGCCTTCGGTTAACCATTAGAAAGCTGTTCTCATGGATAATTCATTACCTGAAGCTGAGGATCTTTGCATTGATCCTACCATTGCTCGTTCAGAAAAAGCTACAGCTATTTAGCCTGATTAGCTTTTGGTAGTCACACTTGTACATAAGGATGTTTTTATTTCTAATGAACCTATACATTTGCATCACACTGATATTGATATTAATATAGACAATATGTTTTGAAAACTTATGGATGATGATCCGATTTCAAATGATTTCATTATTATTTCTTTGCCACTTTTAATAAAAGAACATGGGCTCCCTCATGAGGGTCTGATTGGTGAGATTACTAAGGATAAAGGTTCTAATCTTGATTAGGGCACTAGTAATTTAAATGGTTCTAATCCTACTCCTGTTTCTTCATCTAATGTTGTACTAATTTCTAACTCGATTGTGCAAAATAATAATGATTTGGAAGAAGGTGATAAAGTTTTAAAGATGTAACTTTATCCCAAGCATATCCCTGAACAATCTCTATATCATGGTGATGTTGTGGGTATGATTAATAAATTTTAAATGATTTTTAGAAAGAAAAATAAAACTCCTAAACCTAAATTTCCTAAGTTTGCGAGAGCTACTAGATCGCTCTTCTGCCTAAAATAAATGGTTTCTTTCTTAATTTGGAATATGTGAGGGATCGGTACCCTCTCTGTTAGAATTAGAATTAGAAACTTAGTTCATTCTCATAACATTTCATTTTTGGCTATATTAGAACCTTTTATCCTTCCTTCTAATATTTCTTTTATTATTAAAATGATTAGTTTTGGTAATTTCTTTGCTAATTCGAGGAATAAAATTTGGATTTTTGGAATAGTCCTTTTATTTTGCATGTTTTGGATGATTTTTCTGAGGTTGTGAATGTTAAGATTACCCTTGATAATTGGTTTGTTTTGGTTCATTTGTTTATGATACTTGTAATAGATTCAATAGATGATTTCTTTGGGATGATCTTATTAATTTTTCTTCTTCTGTTAATGCTCTTTGGTTTGTGGGTGGGGATTTTAGTACTATCTCCTCTTCCTCTGAATCGGTTGGTGGTAATGCTCTAAATTTATTTTCAATGAAAGATTTTAATAACATGATTTTTGATTATCATCTTATTAATATTGGCTTTAGTGGGTCTTAGTTTACTTGGAACAACTACAGACTTTGGCAAATCTTGATTGAGTTCTTTTTAACCATTTCGATTAATCTTCTTCCTAGTACTTCTGTGGAGCACATAAGTAAAACCCAATCGGACCATTCTCCCTTACTTATCTCTGTGAATTTGAATGCTACTAAACCCTCCTCTTCTATCCCCTTTCATTTTAAAAATATGTGGCTCATGGATGAGAGATTTTTTGATGTTGTTGCTAGTAATTGGGATGAACCTCTCCATCCTGATAATTCTATTTTTGGGATGAGGAGATTGTGGTTCAAATTAAAAAGACTAAAATAATTTTTCAATTGGTGGAATAAACATTATTTTAAAAACTTTTTTGTCAATATCAAAGATATGGAGAATGAGGTTACAGTTTTGGAAGATGTTGTTGTTAATGACCCTTCTAAAATTCATTTGTTGGCTTAGGCAAAAATAGGTTAACATGTTATCAAGACATGAAAGAGACCTATTGGCGGTAAAAAGCCTCTATGAAATGGATTTCTGATGGTGATCATAATACTAAATATTTTCATGTTATGCTTAAAAAGAAAAAGGCTTTAAATCATATTCATTAAATTAAAACTAATGATGGTATTTGGTGTTCGGATAATAAGGAGCTTACTGATTCTGCTATTTTTTTTTTTTTTAAAGAACTTCTCAATAAAAATGTTGCTTATGATGATATTTATTGGCCTGAAGTTATCCCTAATCTCATTTTTGATGAAGATAACAAGATGCTTTCTTCTTTACCTTCATAATTTGAAATTGGTGACATTTTGCAAAGTATGAATACTAACTCTGTGGCTGACCATGCTAGTTACACTACTCTCTTTTTCCAAAAATGTTGGTGTATCATTAAAGAGGACTTTGTTGAAGATGTTCTTGATTTCTTTAAGGGTGCTACTCTCCCCATATACTTTGGTAGAATCACCATTATTTTAATTCCTAAAAAGACAATCCTAAAATTTAGAGTGATTTTAGACCGATTAGCCTTTGCTCTTTTTTTAATAAACTTATCTCTAAAATTTTGGCTAAAAGGTTGAGTATTCTACTACCTAAAATTATCTCCCCCAATTAAATTGGGTTTGTTAAAGGGAGATCCATCTCTGACAATGGTCTTTTAGCCCAAGAGTTAATCCATGATTAAAATGCCAAAGTTCAGTGGAAATCTGCTTTTTAAGCTTGACATTTCCAAAGCTTATAATAATATTGGTTGGGTTTTCCTTTATCGAATCTTAGCTTTATTTGGATTTTCTAACAAATTTATTACTTTAGTTTTTGAATGGGATTGAGAATTCTTGATTTTCATTGCTTCTCAATGGTGAAGTTCAAAGGTTCTTCTCTTCATCTCATGGTCTCAGGCAAGGTGACCCTCTCTTCTGGCCTTTTCATTATTACTGTGGAATATCTTTCTAGATGTCTTGAGCAGATATTTAGTAATATGCCTAACATGTATTTCAGAACCCGTGGTGGGTTACCCATTTCTCACCTCAATTTTACTAATGATTTCATTATGTTTTGCAATGATTCTACTCTTTATATTAAAAAATTGTGTAAGTTCTTAACTCTCTTTGGTAGGGAAAGTGGCTTGAATATTAATCCTAAAAAAGTTATTTTATTACTAACTCTTCTATTTTTTTGCCTAGGATCAATGTTATTAAGAATCTTACGGGTTGTTTTGCATCAAATTCTCCCTATTAAGTATTTGGGGACTCTTTTAGATCAAGAACTAAAAGATCTTCCTTATTTGATGAAGTCATTCAAAAAATAAATAAGAAAATTTCCTCTTGGGAGTTTCATTTACTTTCCTTTGGTGCTAGACTTATCTTGATCAAGATTACTCTTTTCTCTCTACCTATATATCTCTTGTCCATTATTGTTCCTACCTAGTCCATTATTAAAAGAATCAATAGACTTTTAAATAAATTTTTTTGGGTTTCTAACTCTTCTTCCAAAAAGTTACACTAGGCTAGTTGGCACAACTGTTGTGGTACTTATAATGAAGGTGGCTTGGGTTGCAAAACATTAGAGGATTCTATTAATTATTTTTCTTACAAATTGTGGTGGAATTTTAGAAATAATCAAAGTTATTGGTCTAAGTTTATGCATGCTAAATATTGTCAGGGAAAACATCCCCTCATTTGTGCTTTCAAATCTGGGGATTCTCCTATGTGGAGAAGACTTTGTAGTATCAAATGGCATGTTGAGAACCTTACTTCTTGGGGTGTCAAGTCCAGTTCCTCTTTATTCTAGCAAGATAATTGGCTAGGGTCAGGTTCTATTGACTCCTTGCTCAATACACATTCCACTATGATGCTTAAGATTAATCAGTTAATTTCTCATAATAAATGGGATGTGGTTCAATTAAATACCCTTGTTCGTAAGATGATAGTTGACAAAATCCTTAACATTTTCCCTTTCCCTAATTAACAAATTATCTTTAAAAACTCCTCTTCTAGAGATTTTGTTTTTAAGGATGTTTGGCATTTCATCAGATTTAAACTTCAAGAGTCCTTGGTTTTTACTAAAATCTGGAATTATTTTGTTCCCACTTCATTCTCGGTTTTAACTTGGTGCATTCTGAAGCATTATATTCTTGAAGATGCTACTCTTCTGAAAAAAGTTTTCATCTCCCCTCTAAATTCTACTATTACCATCATATTAAAATAGCAGATCATGTTTTTGTGAATGGCCCTATTGCTGCTAGAGAGTGAAATTGGTATGATAATATTTTTAACTCTCTCCATTTTAATGGTTCTTTTTCTATTTTGCAACTTCTTGAAGCTTGCTTTTCTCCAACTTCTAGGGGTCATGTTAAAATTGTTTTAGCTACTACCATTCTTTGGTATATTTTGATGGAGTGAAATGATGCTAAGTATCATAGTATTCCTATGAACTATCATCATATTATTGCTAGAACCAAATATAAAATTATGTCTCTTTTCAAAGCTAATCTGCTTACTTATAGTAGTTTTAAAGGGTGTAAGTCTATGGCTTTCATTTTTGGGATTAGCCTTCCCTCCAGTAATCTCTCTCATATCTATAAGATTATATACTGGATTAAACCTAATTATCAATTCATTAAGGTCAATAATGATGGCTTAGTATCTAATGGTTATTATGGTTGTGGTGGGATTTTAAGAAATTATAGTAGGAAGGTTATCTCTGTGTTTCGCCTTTAGAGCCTTGTTTAGTGTTAATTGCTAAGCTTAAAATTTTTATCATGGTATCTCTATTTGATTACAACTTGGTTTTCATAAGATCTGGGTTGAAGTTGATTCCCTCCTCCTTTTACACTTACTCAATTATGATGCTCATGATAATGCTAAAATGTTTTACGTACTTAATCACCCTAGGAGGCATCTTGCTAAATTAGAGTTTCAAATTTCTCATATCTATAGGGAAGCCAATTCCTCTACTGACTTTCTTTGGGAGCCATGTCTTCTTCTATGCAAATGTTTTCTTAGGATGACATCCCTTTCCTTTTAAAAGGTTTGGTGAATCTTCATAAAATGGGCTTACCTTATGTTAGAAGCTTTTATTCTTCTCTCCTCATGTGGGGCTTTGGCATACCACTTTCTATTAGGTCAGATTAATTATTTTTAGCTTTTCCTTGTTGTGGATTGGTTTATTTCTTCCTTCTCCTCATCCATTTTCTTTTTTTCTGGTTGGTTTCTTCCCTTTCTTTAGAAGGATTGCAACTATTTTTCTAGTTATTGATTTTTTTTCTATTTTTCCTTCTCTATGGTTTGCTTTCTCTACAATTAGTGGTTTTGGCTACAGGTGGTGTGGTTGGACCTCTCTACAACTTTCTTTTTCTACTCAGCATTCTTGATTTGGCTTTTTTCCTGTGGTTCCCTAGATTTGGGTCTTTCCTTTTTTTGGGTGCTGCACTTGCTGCCTTTGTGTCCTTCTTGCTGTGGTGGTTTGGTTTTTCCTATTCTTTTTGGTTGTTCTTTCTCTCTTGAGTCTTTTTCTTTCCAATTGTTCCTGCCATTCTGTGTTTTGTTTGGGGTTTGGCCATCTAGGTTGGGTTTTCTGGATTGTGGCTGTTGGCAGCAGTGGTGTTGTGGTTTTTGCTCCTGTAGCTTTGAGAACTTTTGGGCTCATTGTTTATGCCTCTGGCTATGGTTTGGAGAGTTATTTTCCTTCACTGGTTGAGTGGTGTTTTGGTTGCTTCCCTTTCTTCTTTCTAGTTTTGACCTGCTACAATTGTTGCTTTTGGATTATGGCTGATTCTTTACCCTTCCTAGTTTGTTGGATGTTTTACCTCCCATCATCCTTGATGTTAATCTTATTGTTAAGCAAGATAATATTTGGTGGTTTTGGTGGTGCTCCCTATGGCCTAATACTTTACTAATGGGGCTCCTCCTTATCTATTATACTAAGCTTTATATCTTTAACTACTTGGTTCTTTGTGGCTATATTTGTTGGTTGAAGTCTTATGCAAGTTTCTGTGATGATCATATTTGGATAAGGTGCTACAATAGGAATGCTAGCAATGAAGGCCATGATGTGTCCCATTTTATCTTTTGGCTGGTAGTGTTATATGTAATTGTAACTCATCACTTGAAGTCTGGATACTTATATATGGTGCTGCTCTTAAGACATTTATAACTGAGCCAAAGCCTTTTATTCATCCTTTGTCTTCTATCTACTCTTATTTTCTATGCTTATTTAATTATCTCATTATCTGTACTAATCCCTTTTCTAGCTTCTTGTAGATCTCCAATTTAGGTTGGGAGACATTGCTACTAGATTGGGCTGGTTTCATAAGATCTCTGGTACAGGTTGGGAGACTTTTGCTGCTGGAGTATGCTGGTTACAAAAGGAGTAGAGGAAGATTGTTGTTGATTTCAAGGAATTGTTTTTATGGATCTTTGTTTCCTTTTTTATTAGCTTTTTGTTATTATCTATTGTATTAACTAGGGGCCTTATCTCCTTAGGAATTTTTGCAGCTCTTTGAGCTTTTTCTTAGAGATTTTCCCCCTCTAAAGACTTTGTACCTTTTTTTTATGGCAATAAAATTTTCCTCCCTAAAAAATCATAATGAAGAGAACATTAACTTCATTGTAATGTATTTTAATGTCATAGATGATTATGGAAGTATGCATTTTTAATAGAAAAGAGGATTATCATCTTTTAATTAAACATACATATACATGTACAAAAGATATAAGCAAGTATGTGCCATTGTTAACCAGGAAAGTAAGATATCAAATGACCTCCTTGGGGATACTTAAAGCCTCGTATTCCAGGGTGGTCTAGACAATATAGTTGCTATCTTAAATACATACAACTGTATACATAATGAAAAGAATGAAAATCATGCAAAGATTATATTTTATTTAATTGAATTATTTATGCATATGAGTTAAAGCACTATCCAAATTATAATACCTAAAATACATAGGAATGAATTCAAATGGGTACGTGCCTTTGTTAACCAGGAAAGTTAGATAATGAAATGACTTCCTTGGGGCTACTTAAAGCCTTATATTCTTGGGATGTCTAGACTATATACCCATTACCATTCAAACCTATGTAAATCTATACATGAATAATAAGAAAAAGAGCTTCACTTCATATACTTAAGTGATAATCACATGTAACTCCTATGTATATCTATAACTATTATCATTCCAAACATTATTATTAATTTAGAAATTTTGAAAAAATAAATTCTGGATTTAATAGTGCTAATAGTCTCACATATAATAAGTTAAGTGAACACATGCAAACTTACATAAATAGATCCCATTTGATTCATTTAAACTTGAAAAATATGAATGCATGAAATTGGGAGAGAATAGCTAAACATAAACATGTGATTCATTCAACTACACTAATTCAGAAATCACAGTTTCATATTAATTTAAAATTTTGAGAGAATGTTTGTTGTTTTAAAGAAGCAAGATTTTATGAAGATTAAGTATTAAGTCATTAATTAATTACCCTTTCCTATGCTTCTTTAATTTAATTAATCATTTAATTATGAATCACAAATGATATGAACATGTGAGAAAAAAATGGCAATGCTCCTGAAATACCTAATGCAATTGGCTCATAATTAAAGATTTAAGCAAAGGATATAATTAAGTATTCTTATGATTTCCCACACTCATGGGATAATCATAATTTTCTTAAAGGGTCCTTATGTTATTAAACACATAAATAGAAACCCTTAATCTCATTGTTAAATATCTATATGATTAACATTTCAATTTGATTTGATTTAGCTATTTCATTGACTAATTAAGCACTTAATTAATTCTCTATTTATCAATTTTCTCTAATGAAATGAATTTGGAAGAATGATTTGGGAAGAGGTCCTAATCACTCTCCCTCATCATCTCATTGTTAATCAGTAATTAATGAGCTTTAATCAATTAATATTTTCTATTTAGAACATTGATTAATCATTACATTAATTAAAAGGGTAATTAAGGTTTGAAACATTAGTTTCCCTAATTACCTAGGTAATAAATTTCAAGAAAATCATGTGAGGTAGAGGTCACCCCACTTAATCAACATACCAAGTTTGGAATTAATTGCCCAAATAATTAAGGCTTATTTAAGCTAATTAAGCACACATTCAAAACCTAATTAAGCCTTAATTACTATTCATAACCAAATGGAGATAATTTTAATAAAATATCCTTTATTTTACCATTCCAATGAGTATTTATTTGTATTTTATTATTTTCTACAACTAGTTATGATTTTTCAAAGTTTTAGCCATTAAAATGGATTATTAATCCTTATTTAAGCCTAATCCCGTCGGTGCCATACGGATCACTAACGTGGCAGTGCTTTCCATGTGGCATTGCGGATTGGTTATTTAAAATGTCCAACACGGTGCTAACATGGCGGCGGTGGATGCACTTTTATACCCACCATCGAATCTAAGATCATATGGTAGGGATTAATTTCATGGTTCCTAAGAGAATTAAATTGGATTAATCTAATTGAATAATCAGGGCCGTTCCATCCAATCACATGGAATGGATGGTGAATGATCCATCATCCCTTGAGCAATAGAAGATAAATGCCTTTCACCTTCCCCCACTCGATCTGAGCTTGCTAGAGCTCGTGAGATGCCAAAATTGATCACACACTTTCACAAGGGCAATCTTAGGGGATCTAATAGTGGAAAATGCATGACATTAACTTTTCCTTTAGAAAGGCCTAAAAAATTGGAAAAATCTTAGTTTCCAGAGCTTTAAACTAGTTGCTAACCTATCGAGGTAGCTTTTCCTTGAAGAGGTGAAGCCCTGCTGGGAAGATGGCACCTTGACTCCTCACCAACAACCTTGCGGATCAAATGTCACCGAAAAACATGTTAGAGTTGGGCTTAGAGGGGCTTCCAGTGTTTGAATCGCTAGGGGAAGGTTCATTTCGCCTCTCTGGAGCTTGGTGAACATGTGGGTGAAGTTAATTTGAAAATCATTACAATTTTGTGGAGTTGGATGGAGTTGAGCCTTGTCTTATTTTGGGCAGGCTCAGTTCTACAGTCTTCGACAATGGGAAGGCTCGAGATACTTGGAAAATGCTTAGGTAAGTTTTTCTCAGTGTGCTAGGGCTTTGAGGATGTCCAAGTGAGTTTGAATCGAATTGAGGGGGGTATACCCACTCCTCCTCAAGATTCAATGGACAAAATTAGTATAGCTTCTTTTGATTGTCCAACCACAGGTGGCTGTGGGTGGCAGAGAATTGTCTAGGTGGCTCAATTTGAGTGGCTAAGGGAGGAGGAGTGGCTATACTTGGTTGAAGTGGATGGATTGGCTTTCCAAGTGTTTCAATGGCTTTGGAGAGGTTAGCTCACCTCCACTTGCCTCATGACTAACCCAAATAGCTTTGGGTCAGGTGAGCCAGTGGTCCTTATGCCCATTTGGAGCTTAGGATGGCTACCAAGGGGAGGAGAGTGGGGTTGACCATCCAAAATGGGTTTCATCTCATGCGGAGGCTTTACCTATTGGGTAATGGGTCAATTTGGGTATTATGGATTGGGCTTGATTTGGGCTGACCCAAGGTGAGCCAAGGATGGGTCATTCCAAGTTTCAATGAGTTTGGGCTTAGTTTGAATGGGTTTGGCTCAATTTGACCCAAGTAGGTCAAATTTGGTAAAACCAAGGGTTGAGCCAAGTTCAAATAATTATTTAGTGTATTTTGATACAATTGGTTGGGTTCAATTTTGCTTGGATTTATAATTGACCCATTTGAATCCATATGAGTCAAATAGGTCAAGTTGATCAATTTGGCCAAATTGGCTCAGGTTAGGCATTAGCTCATGTTCAATTGATTAGTTGAAGATGATTGTAGGCTTTGATTTCAATCAATTTAGATTTAGAAATTATTTAGAACAAATTAACCATTTAGGTCAATTTGGGCTAATTAGGTCAGTTGGGTTCAATCAAGGCTTTGATCAAGTTTGATAATCAATTTGGAATGGATTTGAGTCATTGATTGCAATCAATTTGGATTAGATATTGATTTGACCCAATTTGGTCCTTTAGGTCAAATTGAGTCAACTTGGGTAAAGAGGCCAATTGGGTTTGGTTTGGCTCAATTGATGGTCAAGTCATATTCAAGGATTGATTTTAGGTTGATATGAATCATTTGTTTCAATTGGTTTGGCATAGGATGAGATTTGATTTGGCTCAGGTCAGTTAAGTGGGTTGATTTGGTCAAATGACCAAATTGACTTGGTTTTACCCAATTGATTGCAATTGATCAATCAAGAATGATCAACAATCATCATAGGAGGTTTTGGACTTCATGGTTCAATCCAATTTGGGTTGGATTAGAGTTTGGTTCAAATGGGTCCTTTAGGTCACTTCGGCTCAAGTTACCCTAAATGGGTTAATTGGCTTGATTTTGGGTTTAATTGAATTGAGTTGATTTTAGATATTGATTTGGGATTGGTTTATGGCTTTGGTTGCTATTGATTTGGGTTTAATAGGATTTTGGTTCATTTGAATATTTTAGGTTAAATGGGTTAGGTTAGGTTGATTGAATTGATTTTTGATTTGGTTGATTTGGTTGTAGATTTTGGCATGGTTTGGAATGATAATTGAATAGTTGATTTGATTTTAAGAAAATCAATTAGATTAGGTTTAGATTGAAGGGAATTTTGATTAAGTCCAAAGGGTTGAATCATGGGTTTAAGTTTATATCATTTGGATTTGGATTTGAATTGAGATTCAATTGGATTTGGTTGTATTGATTTGAGGTTGGATTTTGGCTAAGGAAATAGGCATAGATTTGGTTAGGCTATAGGTTAGGTAGGTTTTTCCAGGTCCTAAAGCATATCCTAATCCTATGGCTAATCCTTCTAAGTCTTTAGGTTTAGGTTAAGTGTTTACTTAGCCAATAGAAGTATCATATGACTAAAGAGCACTTAGTGTCTAGAAGACTCATAGACCTATGATGGAAGAGTTAAATCCTCACTCTAAAAGTGATGTCAACAAAAGGACTCCCGATAGGTGTGGTGTTACTGATAAGGCACACCGCACATGTTGGTGTTGATCGAGATGATTAGCAATGTCAAAGGAGTGCAAGCACTAATGGAGACTATCTAAACCTAAACCCAAGAGGTAGGTTGAATCACGATCTTAGTGCAATGCAACTCATCTTATGTCAAGGGCATAAAAGAGTCAAGAAGATTTCATGTCAAGGACATGAAAAAAGATTCACTGGGGAATCACACATGAGTTAGTTTTAGTTTATGCCAAAGGCAGAAAGGAAGGGAAAAATCTACTAGGGATTGAGATTCAGATTGAATATATTTGATTTGATTTAGAAGAAATCGATTAGGGATTAAGATTTGATTGAATTTATTTTGATTTGTTTTAATTTGTTTAATTTATGGAAGGGAGATCCACTGGGGATATAAGTTTTGATTTGTATAATTTGGTTCATTATTTTAATTTGGGGACATATTTGCTGGGAATAGAAGTTTAAATCCAATGGGGATCAAGATTGAATTTATTTTGATTTTCTTTTGTTGATTTAGCTCCACTGAGGGGAAGAATCTAATATATTTGACTTTAGTTTTGATTTGACTCCACTAAGGAGATTAGTTTGGTTGATTTAATGTTTTATTTGGAGGCATGTTCACTGGGGATATAAGCCTGGTAGAATTTATTTGATTTAATTTATTGATTTAACTCCATAGGGGAGATTGGTTTTAATTATTTTAATTTTGATTCCACTGGGGAGATTATTTTGATTGATTATGGACTCTATCGATGTGTGTTGGACCCACTAAGAAGGGGATATGGGAGCCTGATCTTAAATTTACCAGTACAAAGGGGTAGTCTACTAGTTGAAGGGTGAGACTATCCAACATAAGGGTTGCCTTTTGGTGTGAAATGATTGTGCTAGAAAGAAAGTGTGAGGATGTACATCTTCCAAAGTGGAAATAGCCACTGGGGTGACTTATTGGTAGCACAACAAATTGAACCCAACCTAGGGTGATATCGCTGGGGATCTTACCTCAACTCAAGAGTAGTCAACATGAATTAATTTGATTTCTTTTAATTTGTTTGATTTTATATGTTTGTTTTAATTTTTTCAATTTAATATGTACCCTATTATTGTGTGATGGACATCACTGAGAAGGGCTATGTAATCCTGGGCCTATCTCAGATTTACCAATCTAAATGGGTAGTTACCAGCTGAAGGGTTGAACTATCCAACCTAAGGGCTGCCTTTAGGTGTGCAATGACTGTGCTAAGAAGAATGCATGAGGACTTACATCTTCCAAAGTAGATACAGTTGTTGGGTTGACTTGTTGGTAGCACAACAAATTAGACTTAACCTAGGGCGACTATTGAGTGAGCGCTGCTGGAAATCTTACCTTAACTCAAGAGTAATCAAGGTGATTCTATAGGGAGTTTTGTTGACACTGCCCTTAAGATAAGATTTTTTCTTGGGAAAAGGTGTCATTGGGGTCTCCTTTGAACTAAATTAACTCCTACTTAAAAAGTTCTAGAGCGTATTAGCTTGTTGTGAGCTTGAATCATTGTGGATTTGTACAACTTGAGATTTTGACATGCTCGTAAGAGTCTCTCCTCCAAACCTTTGAGCTTTTCTAACCATAACTTGGCATTTGGCTCTGTTGCGATCTTGCTACCCATGATTATCCTTAGTGATGGGAGTTGAAGATCTAATGGTAAAATTACTTTAGGCCCATATACTAAAGAGAAAGGAGTATACTGTGTTGGAGTTCTATAAGTGGTGTGATAGGCCCATAAAGCTTCAACTAACTGCTCAGTCCATTATCATTTGTTGTCATCGAGTGTCTTCTTGAGTATTTGGATGAGAGTTTTGTTGAAGTCTCCTATTAAACCATTTGCTCTGGGATAGTAGATGGTAGAGTATCTCTCTAATCTATGTTGTGTCACCAGGTGAAGCTATTGATTTTTTGTGCTTTTGAATTCAATACCATTATCAGATATAATTTGGTGGGGTACCCCAAATCTATATATGACATGGTTTCTAAAAAATTGGAACACATGCTGAGCTTTGAACTCTCTGAGTGGAATAACCTCTGCCCATTTGGAAAAATAATCGATGGGAGCGATGATAAATTGATGACCCTTGGAAGAAAGACGATCAATCAGACCCACTATGTTAGTACCCCAACACTTGAATGGCCATGAGGCCAATATTGGATGTAGAATGTTAGGTGGTGGATGCATGACCACACCATGTACTTGACATTAATGAGATCACCTAACTACATCCATGCAATCTGTAATCATCGATGATCAATAATATTTGAGTCTTTAATTTTGGCTTTCTTCTTGAATCAGATTGGTAAGCTTCACATAATTTTAAATGTACTCAATCATGATCTTATGGGCTTTGCTTATCTAAGCAACGCAACCACATATGATCAAAGAAATGCTGGAATAAGACACCATCCACTAGGGTGTAGGAAAGTGGCCTTTGCTTTATTTGATGTGCTTGAGACTTCACTTGAGGTAGTTTGCCTTTATTTAGGTAATCAATAAATGGCTTCATCCAATCCAGCTCCTTATCTTTTTTGGCAATAGTAAGCTCCCCTTGAAAAGAGTATTTCTCAAAGAGTTTCGTATCAATAAGAGACAGGACTTGCCTATTTTGTACTTCTATTGATATGGACTCATCTTCCGGACATGCCATATCCTTGGCAAGCTTGGCTAAAACATCCACTATGTCATTCTCTCCCTGAGGATCTTATAGATGGTCACTTCTTGAATTTAGGCCAACAACTCTATGGTGTACTTGTGATAGTGATGGAGTTTGGGCTTTAGAACCTAGCAATTTGATTGATGACTAGCTAAGAATCCCCAAAGATGTTGATGTTCTAGATGCCTAGCGAAATGACTAACTCTTGACCGACAATCAGAGCCTCATATTTGGCTTCATTATTAGTGCAAGGATCTGATAGATGGTATGAGAATCTCATCATATTGCAGTCCAGAGTTAGGAAAACTATTCATACTTTTATCTTTCCTGGAAGAGTAGATTGTGGTTCTTCTCCTCTTTGAGAGGAAGTCACACCATCAAAATACATCTCCCAGCGGTGAATGTTAGTAACCCCTAAGTTCATGATTTGTTCATTGGAGAGATCATCATGAAGTGGAGAGTCAATAAGAAGTGAGTGTGCTGCTATTAAATAAGCAAGTGCTTGTCCTTTCACAGCACGGAGGTGTACGAAAGTGATGTTGAACTACGATAGAATCATGGACCAACATGCCAACCATCCAGATAGCATTGGCTATGTCATGAGATATTATAATGGATTGATTCTTGAAATAAAGTTACTTTATGAGAAATCATGTAATGCCATAGATTTTGGGATACAAAGATTAAAGCTAAGCTATGCTTTTCAATGGGTGGATAATTTGCTTCAGCAGGGATTAGGCGATAGCTGAAATAGTAGAGCATGTTCTCTTTCCTTTCATCGTTGGCTTGGGCCAATAAAGTGTCAAGGGAATAATCTAATGCAATAGTATAAAGTATAAGTGGCTTTCCTGAGATAAGGGTATAAGTCGTAATGTCATCAGGTACTGCTTGATGCTCTCAAAGGCATGCCGACACTGATCCAACTGTAACTTGACATACTTCTTGACCAATGCTAAAAATGTTTGGCATGTGCCTGATAGGTTGGATATAAAGTGTCTTAGATATGCCAATTGCTTATGGAATGATCTGAGTTGAGTTAATCTTTTATGGGGTGGCATTTCTAATATCACTTTAATCTTCTTTGGGACTATTTTGATTCTATGGTGTCGGACAACAAACCAAATGAATTTCTCTAAAGCTACTCCGAATGCACACTTCAGGGGGTTCATTTTGAAATTAAATTATCTTAACCGCTCAAAAACTACTCTCAAGTCAAAGAAATAGTCTTCCTTTTCTTGGTTTTGACCACAAGATCATTGGCATAACATTCTACATGATAATGAATGAGTTTGTCAAAGATTCGAGTCATGGCATGCTGGTATGTGGCACTGACATTTTTAAGGCCAAAAGCCATGACCTTATAGTAATATATTCTAATCAGGGTTCTAAAGGTAATATTTTTCTCATCCTTAAGGGCCTCTTTATTTGGTTGTATCTAGAGGAACCATCCATGAAAGAGAAGACTACATGAGATGAGGCAATGTCCACCATCTGCTATGGTATCGATAGTGGAAATTCATCTTTTATACATGCCTTATTTAGATCCCTAAAATCAGTGCATATGCAAATTTGGCCATTCTTTTTCTTAACTAGGATGACACTAGCCAACCAAGCGGGGTATTTTTCCACTCAGATGAAACAAACATTGATCAGTTTCTTGACTTTAGAAATGCCATATTTTTCAATGTCTAATCGCATGCATAAGAGCTTGCTTGGTAGGGTTAGCATTAGCTATATTGCTATATTGGACCACTACGTTAAACCAATCCAGGAATTTATTCATAACTCTCTTCAAAGCAGTCCTTAAATGCAATTAGTAGCCTAACTAAGTCATTGGTTTCAATTTGGTTCAACAAGGAACTGATGTACATCAAGTGTGGATTATCTTCGATTTCCTAGTTGGTTTCTCTGAGTTCATCGATGGGTGATTTAATTTCTTCTTCAAACTCTGATGGTGTGCCTTCAACTTGAAAATCATTTAGATCATCTACAGTTTCTAAGCATATCTTCTCATATGAGTTAATGTGATTTTGAAAAGAACTTATCAAATTCCAAATGATTAGTGCTGACTAAGTAGTAATCATCATCATCAACTGAGCCTAATGTGCTAAAGCCTAGTCTTGGTATGGATTGAGAGTTCTTGCATTTATTGTTCCATATCTTTTTGAAGTAATCTAACCTGTGCTTAGACTAGGTATGTGGAATTAAACCTTTGTTTGCTAAATTTAAAACACATGGCGAGTTCCAATCAAAAGGTAATTATGTTAATTCTTTATATGAAATCCTCAAGTTCTACATCAACTTTTTAACTTGAGGATGATGCTTTAGGATAGAACCTCTGAATCTTTATAGCTGTGGATGATTTAGGGGCTTCCTTAACTATTAAAATGATGCCAAATAATTTTGAGGAAAGTGGGGTTATGTGTAAGGTTCCCAACTGATGCCTAATAGTTTCATAAAATGATGACTTGGATACAGCTATGCTTTTCTTGGAAATCAGGTCTTCATCACTATCTAGCTCGAGTGTCACCTCCATTGGGATCTACTATCGAGAAGAGCTAGTGCTAACCATATAGGAATCATCCTCGAACTATATTCTAAGTCTAATGGATAGCAAGTGTACTCTTGGTAACTAGGATAAATCTCCTGGTGGTAAGTATGGAGGTCTTTCAAATGACCACCTCTAGACTTGCCTCTTCCTTATCCTAGTGGTGGGTCATCATCCTCCCCACTTGTTCGAATGGAGTAATGAATTGTGGGTGGAATCTAATCTCAGGCTCCACTTCCTCCCAATGTCTTCTTCTTGCTCCCTTTTTTTATATTTTATTTTCTTTCTTTTTTTTTCTTTTTCTTTTTCTTTTCTTTTTTCTCTCCAACATGGGGATTTTGAGTAAGTTTGCAAGAATAGTCTTTCTAGTTCTTGGGAGGTAGTAGGTCGCATCCTCATATATCCTAACCTCATGAACTATAAAGGGCTTGAGATCTCCTTTGACACAATACTTGATTCCACCTCTTAGGAACATGATGGACTGATGTAAAGAGGATGGAACCATTTTTTTGTCATGTATCCTCTATCTCCCAAGAAAAGCATTGATAAATGTATCCGAGTCTATTATGTGAAACGTAGCTTTAGTCTTTCAATCATCTATCTCAAGTGGCAACACTTTGGATCCTAAGGACCTCTCATCTTATTTATTAAATTTTGTCAACATCATTCTTACATTTTGGAGTTTAGAGATATCATTCCTCAAGTAGGCAAAGGTTCTTTGACCCATAATATTGACCAATGCACTCGAGTTAACCAGAACTCTGGATAGCCTGAATCTGCCAACATCCACTGCAATATAAAGAGGAAAGTTATTGTCGATCGTTCTTAGAAGTATGTCTTCATTGTTGAATTTAACTCCTAGGATATTATTTGAATGGCATGCTTCCTCCTCAGTAGCAGACAAGTGAGCTAAGCATATCTCTAGATCAAGTAAAGCTTTGATTAGAGATTTCCTCATCTCTTTGGATAAGACAAGGGGATCGTATATGCTTAACTTAGCTGGCAACTTTCTAAGATAGACAAGGACATTATAATTAGATTTGGACTGATCCTTCCCAAGCATATTAGTAGGTGGAGCATCTTGTGGAGGGCTATCTGCTCAGCAGAACTAATGACTTATTTACCCTTATCTTGAGGTGCTACCCTAAGAGGTAGAACTTTTCCACTACAGAGGTTGTCTTCAATGACTTCTAGGAATGATGAGTTTGTGAAAAGTTCTACCTGCTTGTCAGGTATACCTACAGCTTCTCCCAAAGGATCCTCAAAGTCGAATGACTTTTAAGTCAATCTCAAGTGGTGAACTATTGATTGGGAAGGAAAATCTAATTTTGAATCGAGAGAATGGATCAATTATTTGAGCTATTATTATTTTGACTTGAAGAGCTTTCTACAAGAATAAACCTAGAAGCACTAGAACTAGAGAGAATGTAAGTGGAATCGATCTTCTTCATTAATTTCTTTAATTTCTTAGAAGGTACATAATGGAAATCAAGTAAAGTAAGCAAGGTGAGGGGTTTGGTGCCCTCATCCACAGATACAATGCTCTTATTAGAGGTGGAGGAGTTGGTAGAGGTGGTAGTACTTGTAACGGTGGAAGGAGTGTTGGACTCGGATGGTGGTTGTGCTATTAATCTATTCTAGGTAAGGGTGGCCGCTACACTGCTACAAGCCGGCTAAGCCCCCTCCCAAGTTGTCCATCACAACTAAGAAACCTTCATTGGTGTTTGAGGTTTAAGCTGCTTCAGGAACCTGTAGAGAAAGTTTCTTGATTTTAGAGATGATTTTTTAAGAGATTTGGGATAAGAAAATATCCCAACCTTCTTTTTTCTTAAGAGGATCAGAACTATCCCCAAAATTATTGTTACAAAACTAGATGGTTATTTTAAGTACCTTGGGATGATCAGTAGCTCTTGACTTGTACACTCAAGCCAAATATCTTGG
The DNA here is from genome assembly GCA_021442155.1 of Cymbidium sinense. NCBI lineage: Eukaryota > Viridiplantae > Streptophyta > Magnoliopsida > Asparagales > Orchidaceae > Cymbidium > Cymbidium sinense. The sequence continues at coordinate 89,426,046 of CM038221.1, read as the reverse complement.
TAATGCAATCTTTCTAAGATGTGGCCTAACATGTGGTGATAAGGGCAGTAACTAGGATCATCACTCTTGCATACTTCCTCTGGCTTCTTAGGCTCATGTAGCTTGAAATCAAGTTTCCTTAAGAGATTTTTAATGATCTTCCTGACTACCTCCCTCTTAAATCAATATGGTTTATTTAATCTCGGAGTAGGTGAAAGTATCTACCGTGGTAGAATTGGATATGGATCCTTGCAGTAGGGGTCTTTGTGGCAGTGGTGGTGGATGTTGTGGTAGTGATGGTGGCTGGTATAGCAACTGAGGTGGTGGAAGAGGAGGTGGTAGTGGAGGCTGTTCAAATCTGGGCCTCTCAAACTGTGCTCTGGTTGGCTTGTTCCCCTTATCACTAACACAACTGTCCTAGGCTTCTTCTCAAATATCATCTGAGGCTTGGGCTTAGATGATTGGTCTAAAAAGGGTAACTGTTTGGCTTCCTCATATTGGTTAGCCACCTTGCTGATTAGCTTCTCAAATGTCTTATTGATGAAGCCCTTAAGCATGAAGGAGACTGAGCCATGGATATTCTTGAGTAGAATATCAATGGCATCTTTTGCTAGTTTACATTTTATACTTAGGTTGCACCCTCAGAATGTAATCAACAAAGAACTTGTTGGGTTTTTGTTTCTCTCTAATGAGGTCACCTATAGTAACCCTTTACTAAGCTCTACAAATCTCTTGATGAAGAGATGCTCTAACCCAAAGGTCTTCAGTTATAGTTTGTCATACCAATCAAATGCAATACCTACTAAGCTCGACAAAAGGCGTAAAAGAAGTGCATCAATGTCACCTATGTTGGAACAAGTAGCCCTAAAGTGTGCTATATGTTGCCTTGGTTCCCATATCATCAAAATCTTAAAGGGTGGTGGCACAAAACCCATAGGGATTGAACTATATCAAATTCCTCTGGGTAAGACCTGCCCTTTAGAATAGATGAGTTCCCCCAGGCTTGCACCAACGCTTCCTTCACTTACTGCTCCACCATTTGTTTTATATCCTTTTCATCTATGGAGCTTCTATCGTGACCTTCCTATGCAAACTACAAGCATCATCTTCTATGGGAGTGCACTTGGATTGATCTAGGGTATGTTATTACTTTGGTTAATCGACCACCATAGGGGAAGGCTGCAAAACTAAGGCTTGGTTCTACAAAGCAAGAATTACTACCATCAACTCCTCTACCGCCTTATCCATCCCATCAACCTGATCATCCTTCTGCTTGATTTGTTGGAGCAAGTGTTGAGTTGAGTGAGGTGTGCCTCCTTCCTCGACTATAATGCCTTCCTAGCTATGCTGATCTCTATGCAAGGATCCTTGGGTGTCAACCATATGTACTTTGGCTAAGTCATCCAACATGTCATCCTCATCGGGGTCAAAATTGATCCTACCCTCATCTTGATCAGACTGATCACTCATAACTATTTACTTCACTGTGGAATGATAGTCCTACAGAATGTCATTGTGGTGTTTATTTTTAGATGTATAGGGGGACACCATGCTCGAGAGGGTACTTATTAAAGTGATCGGGTATGACATTGAGGCATGATGTACTATCTTGAAAGATAGAGGCATCACCCTTCAATGGACCTAATCACACAATAAGGACTCCTAAGGCATGATGGGTCTACAAATATACTAGAGATTTTTACCCTACTTTAGATGGATGAATAAAGTAGGGTTTATATTAAACTAAGTTCTAAAGTTTTCTATGGGGGCAAGCCCCCATAATTAATTACATTCTAAGAAAATTGAACTCCCTATGAATACTCTAAATTAAAGTAGGCAATTATTGTCTCCAAAGATTTCAAGGGAAAGACTATCAATAAATTAATTATATTTGGAAGATCAATCGGGATTGATCAAAAGGAGAAGACTTATTATCAAAGCCAAATTTTTGATGAGTAGGGAATGCTCATGATACTAAGAAACCTAGTGAGCATTCCAATATATCCTATAGTTGGGCTTTATATATTTGAAATTGAAAAGAATTATTTGTTTGAGTCAAAATTTTATTAGATCACTAGGGCTTATAATCCAATAATATATGATTATGGAAATGCTTAAGAGGTGAGGATTTATGCTTGTATTCTAAAGGAAATAGCTACCTCGGATCCTGAATCTAAGGATCTTTGAAATAAACCAAGGCATGACCTAAATCTAAGTGAAAGTGGGTATATGATTTACCTCTACAAGAGAGGGTAACCTACCCCACTACAAGATTTATAATAGCCTGGAGTGGGAGGCAACTAACTCCTCATACGCTTTAAACCCATGTGGTCAAGGCATATGATTTTGCAATATAGTTAGGTTTTTATTTTTTTGAAAGAGATTAAGGTCCATAAACCCACTCCTTAAGAGATTAAAGTATGAGTTGTATGAGTAATGACTTAATATACAAATGCAAATCTTTTCAAATTATATTTGATTTTGGACACTTCATTTTGACCAAGCCATAGATTTTTCTATGCCAATTTAAATGCATCAATGAGTTATGTGCTAAATCATAAGAGAAGAAATAAACATTAGTGCAGGTGCTCTCATAGGTCAACCCATAAAGAAAGCGGTAGCGAAGATTATATTTATACAACCAGGGATATGAAATAATTACAATTTATAAATGATTTAATACAATGTGTGGTTATAAATTTAAAATTTTATTTCTTATCTTTTTTTCCTTAAGAGACTAATCGGATCTAGGCCTACATTAAATCATTATTCATGAAGAAACTATGAAAAGACATCGGTTCTTTAATGCACAAATTTAAATAAAATATCAATGAATTTTATAAATCAATGCAAAAAAAAAAGGTTGTGCGTGGGGACCGATGTATAACCCAAGAGAAATGGTTGCCAAACTCTACCCTTATACAACCAATATGAAGAATAATTATAATTTATAAATGATAAATACAATATGGGGTCTTCAAATCTTCAAGTCTTCATGTCTCTTCATTTCTTCCATCTTTTCTCCTTTTCCTTTGATCTGGTAGGCTTAAATCATCATTCATGAAGAAACTATGGAAAGCATTATGTTTTATCATAACATTAATCAATTTTGCAAAATTATAAATAAAGAAAGTAAATCTAGAAAATAATGTTAGCTAAACATACCATACAACCAAGAATATATCATAATTTACTTAATGGACATGGGTAACAAAGCCCACTATCCTAATTTTGAATATTCTTAGGGTTTAAAAATAGAAAAGAGCATTTTATTTATTTTAAGCACCCTTAAGCATAATCCTCGTAAAAAAAATGATTAGACTAATCATCCTTAACATCCTAGAAATATACACCCTAAGCATCTAATTAAAATAATACATTATAAAACCAAACACATCACTACATGCACCACCCTAACATAAATCTAGAAATGGTGACTTAATTTATTGTGGGTGTATTAAGGCATGCATGGTATTCCTTAAGCTTTATTATGATTTTCTAAGTATGAAAGGGTTTAATTATAAGAGGTTAGTTTCACTTTAAGTGGTTTAATTGATTTGGGGATTTTACTTAGCATTTTATTTTTTGTTTTTTTTTTGCAGCAACAAAATGTTATAAAGAAAGAAAATGAGGATTACCCTCTTTCATCTCCACCTTAAGCCACATCTAAAGCATTTTAATTAGTAAGTTTTCTATAGTGAATGGCTTATTACATATTTTAAATTAATCCTAAGTTTAGGTTCACTTTAAATAATCATATCTAATAAGAGGCATCTTATGATTAATTGGAATGAGTTACTATCACATGACACATGTTCATTCATTTCCTTCCATCATATGTAACATGCATGTGTGACTAAATCCTAAGTATACCTACACATGCAATATATCTTAGCATACTTAAATGATGGATGTAAGCATATACATTTGAAATTTAGATGTTTCATTTGATTGAATTATTTTATCATATTAATTTAAATCTCTATCCAAATTCTTATATAAAAATACATAGGAATGAAATTAAATAGGTACGTGTCATTATTAACCAGGGGAGCGAGGTAATCAAATGACCTCCTTGGGGCTAGCTAAAGCCTTGTGTTCCTGGGATGTCCAAACTATATACCCATTACATTCAAATATATGTAAGTTTATACACATAAACATAATAAAGAGGGCTTTAAACCATAGGATAAATTCAATCACTTGAACAAATATGAATGCTTGTCCTTTTTTAATAGAAAATGGGATTTTCATTCATTAGTTAAATGCGCATACAAGTATATACAAGTTTCATGTTGATAGATTAACATTGTTAAACTAGGGGAGTGAGGTAAAGACCTTAAAGCCTTGCATCCTGGAATGTCCGAGACTAAATATACCCACTATTCTTAAATGCATTAATGTACAAATAACTACAAGAATAAAAAAATCATGCAAAAGTTGTATTTGATTTAATTGAATGAAGATTTTCATTCATTAATTAAATGCACATACAAGTATATAAAAGTTTTAAGCAGATATTTCACCATTATTAAACTAGGGGAGTAAGGTAGAGACCTCCTTGGGGCTACTTAAAGTCTTGCATCCTTGGAATGTCCAGACTATATATACCCACTATTCTTAAATCCATATGAATGTACAAATAACTATAAGAATGGAAAAATCATGCAAAAGTTGTATTTGAATTAATTAAATTATTTATATATATATATGAGCTAAAGTTCTATCTAAGTTCCAACAGAGAGGTACATAGGAATGAATCCAAACAAATGTTGTGTCCTTTTCAAATGAACTATACACTTATTACTATTCAAACTTTATGTAAATCCATGTAGGATAAAGAAAGAGAACTCCATATCACATATTCTAAACCATAGGCACATGCAAGCTTATGAATATTTATAACTATTGTCGCTCTATATATTATGATTGATTTATATACTTTTTAAAAAATAATTTTATTTAATAGTTATAATAGCCACAAATATTTTTAATTTAAATCAACACGTGCAAGCTTGACATGAAGGAAATCATTTCATTTGATTGATTTTTAAGAAAAATGATGAATGCATGATTACAAGTGGCATACAATATTTAATATTATTGGAAAGAAATAAAGTGACATAAGCATATGATCTCATTCAATCCAATTAATTTTTAAGGACAATCATACTAAATAAGATCATTTAAAATAAACAAAAGCTTTTAAAGTCACTTTTAATTTCATGTTTGATTTGATTTAGTAAATGTGAGAGGAGGTTTGCTAATCCTAATCCCATTCCCATATGTGTGAGTTAATTTGATTTAATGAGAAGGTGATTAGGTTGATTTTATAGATTAATCAAGTTAAGGTATGAATCAAATCAATTAATTAAACTTTTACCTATTTTACCTTAAGGTAATTAATAAAATGATTATGAGTGAATGTATTATGCAAATGAATTGGAAAGTAAATTAGCAATGGTCCTATGAATTGAAAGGGGTCTAAGGCAATTAGCTCACAATCATTGATTAATTAAGCTTAAGGAACTCGTATTAATTACTTTTATGGTTTTCTCACACATGTGAGCTAATAATAATTTCATTAAACCTCTTTAGACTATTAAACACCTAAAGACCTACCCATGAATTAATTAAGGAAAATAAAATCCATAATTTAATTTGATTAGGATTAGGTTTTCATTTAATTTGATCTTTTAAGCTAATTTAGCTTAGTTTGTTAATTAGGTTAGGTTAATCAAATTAGCTTCAATTGGCTATTGAGTAGTGTTTATTAATCAATTTGAAACTAATTGCTAGTGTCAATCCAATTTACTTTGAATGGGATCATGAGTTGGTTCAATTTAATCCTTTAGGTTAAATTGGGTCAAGTTAGGTCAATGGGTTATAATTATCTCAATTATGCTCCATTGGGTGTTGGGTGATGATTAATAATCATATTGAGATTGATTGCAATAATTGGTTCAATCCATTTTGAGTTTGATCAAGATATTGTTCAATTTAACCCTTTAGGTCAAATTGGTAGAAATGGTACTATGTGGGTCAACTAGCTAAATTGACCTACTTGGCTTCAATTAGATGTTGGAATATGATCAATAATCATTTTGGTTGTGATTATGGAAATTTGTTTGGTTTGATTTAGATTAAATTAGAGATTGGTACAATTTGACTCTTAAGGTAAAATTGGGCTAGGATGGGACAAATTGGCTAATTGACCAAGTAGGATTGCAATTAATCATGAGGAATGTCCAAGCATGTGATTGCAATAACATTATGGCTTTGGGTTGGCCTAATTTGTCTTGGATCAAATTGGACTTGATTTTGGGCCTTGGATCAACTTGGGCTAAGTGAGTCAATTGTCCAACTTGAATCCTAATGAGGCCTCAATCATGTTTAAATAGTATTTTAGGGAGTTTGGGTGAGTTCAATTTCAAATTATCTAGATCAATTTTGGACTTAGTCCTTTTAAGCCCAAATTGCTAAGAAAGGGCCAACTTAGTCACTTGGAGAAATTGAACACCAATTAGGCATGGTTTGGAGAATTTTTAAGCCTAGCATATAGTAAAATAAGTTTTATAAATTGGGATTAGTTTGAAATCTAGGTCTTAGATTGAAATCTAGGTCATTAGGTTTCACATATTCATAGTTGGGGTCTATCCCTAAGGTTGAGCCTTCTAAGTCTTCTAAGCTTTAGGTTAATGTCCCCCTAACCACCAAAAGTGTCTTAGATCTAGGTGAGAAACCCTTTGAACCTAGGTTAAATCCTAGGTCTAAAGAGCGATAGATGCAAAACTCACTAAAAGTGAGGTTAAGAAAAGGACCCCTAATAAGTGTGGTGTATTAGATAAGGCACATCATATGTAATGGTGTTGACTAAATTAGTGAAAATGATTAGAGGAGTAGTAAGAAAGGGTGTTTGTACTATACCAAAACCATAAACTGATCTTCATAAAGATTGCTTAATACCCCATTCAAAAGTTAAGGCTTCTAAGTGTGGGAGGCATAGGGAATGACTCCCAAAAAGTAATTTTAACTAAGGGCTATGGGGAATTTTCCCTTGAGTGTAAATTTGTTTTGATTATGTTAAGTGTATTAGGGAGAGGCTCCCTAGAACTTTTGATTATATTGAAAAGGTGTCTGTAAGGATGACTTGGGTAGAGGATCAAGGAAAGGTTCTTTGAAGATGAGTCATATCCTATTTATGAAGAAAACATTAGAGAGAGGTTCTCTAAGAATATGTGAATATGTTTATATTATAATGCAAAAAGTGGATTTGAGAGTGAGATCTCATCCCAATATACTTGAAGAGTGTATATGTACCTTATAAGTGTGTGATGGGTTATACTAAGGAGGAGCTATAGGGTCTTGGGCCTACCTTAGACTTATTAGCCTAAAGAGGTAGCCTGCTTACATGCAAATGTTGCTATCCAACCTAAGGGAAATAATTAGGAGAGGGGTGACAATTGTTTGATCAAAACCTAAAATAGTCACTCAGGAAAGGGGCCATGAAGGTGTGATCCTAACCCTAAATATATGGGCATATGCATAAAGGTGGACTTTGTAGTTGTGTGATGGGCCACACTAAGGAGGAGCTATGGGGGCTTTGGCCTACCTTAAATTTACCAACTCAAATGAATAGTCTATTAACCATGCAATAGAACCTATCCAACCTAAGGGCTGCACATTAGTGTGTTATGGATAAACTAGGTAGAAAGCATTAGAACCTTACATCCTCCTAAGGAAAATCAACTGCTGGGTGACCTACCGACTACATAGTAACTTGAGCCTGACATAGAATGATTAGTAATATGGGGACACTATGGAATCATCCCAGCTTAAAGTATTCTAGACTACACTAGTTGAAACTATGAAGATGGAGTCAAATAGGATACCTAATAAAAAAAGGGTTATATATATATATATATATATATGGACCTTATTAGTGTGTGATGGGCCATACTAAGGAGGAGCTATGGGGCCTTAGCCTACTTAAATTTACAAGGCCAAAGGGAAAGTTTGTGCATCCATAGAATGGTGCTATCCAATAGGAGTGGTTATAAAGAATGGAGGATTGCCTAATCCAATTGTAAGATAGGGCATACCTAAGTGGGGATGGTGTTACCCATCAGGGTGGTTTGCTATCAGCAAAGTAGTTACAACCCAATCTAAAGGTGCCCACCTATGTATGATGATTAACTTAGAAAGAAAGAATCAGGGTCTTACCTCCTCCTAAGAGAAACTGATCACTGTAATAGCCTGTTGTTAGCAGAGCAGTTACTATCCAGCATAGGGTGACTTCTAAGAGGAAGGAACATGGGCGTTATCCCTAGTTTAAAATATTCTAGGACAAACTTGAATGGGGACACGAGGATGTAATCCAAATAGATTTCCTACAAGAAAAAGGGTTGGGATGACATTATACTAACTCTAATTATACATATGTGTATGTGTATAGATGGACCCACTTAGTGTGTGATGGGCCACTATGGAGGGGCAATGAAGGCTTTGATCTATCTTTGACTTACTAGCCTGAGGGGATGGGTTGCTTATCCACAGAGTGATGACCTAAAGGGACAACCATTAGGAGAGGGGTTGCTTAAGCATTATCTAATCCTAAAATAGTCACTAAAAGGAGTCATAAAGGCATGATCCAAACCTTAAATATATATAGAACCTATCAATGTTATTTTATACTAGATGTTCAAAAATTATTTGCTCACTTGTTTGGATGTTAGGATGCTATTTTTAGGCTAACACATTTTTCTTTAAGGGGTTGTGCATAAAGGGATGGTTTGAATAAAATATAATAAAAACTATTTGCTTGTTGGATACTTTACTTAAGTCTCTATGCATAGCCCATTAGGATATGTGGGTTGGGAAACCATTGGTGCAAAGCTCATATGTTTGCATTATAACTGTTGGTGTGTTGTGTGTTTTTTATAATGTCTATTTTTCATGGGTTAAAAAATTATTTTGGAGTATAAAATGCAATTTAGTCTTAGAATCAGGTTAAAATCTATGAGGTATAGAATTAGCTATAGCTAATTGTACTTATTAATGGTCCCCTATGAAGCCTGAGGAGGTCCCTAAAGAAGGGGTCGATCTTGAGTAAAGACCCCCACATATCAAGAATTTAGTTCTATGTTGGGCTGTTTATGGGTAGAGCTCAGCTACCCATTTTTCCTTTTCTTCTAGGGTGAATGGTGATACTTGACTACACTAGCTTATTTAATTTAATTTATTTGGCTTAATTAATTTTGGGGTGTGTAATAAAATTGCATGCTTTCATAGGTTTCTTTAGATAATTGATGTTTTCGATGGTGAAAAGCCTGGAAATATAGGCTCTTAGATAAGTGAATTTTTCTACCAAATTAAATTAAAATAATAAAAATATAAATATATAACTCATAGTTGCATCAATTAAAGCCTTAGGCATAACAAACTAAAAGCAACTATAAATAATTAGAATTATAAACCATACTTGCATATTCCCTTGTTCCTCTTGAATTAGGTGCTTCACCCTTTGCATATAAGGGGACATCTAACCTATGAGGATGACCACCCTTCTTAGAATAGTGTGCCTTCTCTTATTAATTTAGTCCATAACATATTTATAACTACATCTCATCTTAGGCATGATTTGCATATTTAAAACCTCAAATAAAATTATAAGTCATAAATACATAAAACTAAAATTAATTGCATTAGCTGAATGCATAACATACAATCATAATCTTTGAATTAAAGACTAAGTTATTTTCTTTCATTCCTAGAAACAATAGCTCAACCATTTTGCAAAACATAAGACTGGACTCATGGATTTAAAATCATTTGGGTGGTACTAGCTAGCAATGCTCCTAGGTGGGAAGTAAGTCCAGGAGAGTTAGGGATAGGTTTTTATTACCAAATGAGATAAACGTCCATAATTTCTAAGGATTAGACTAAGTCAATCTTCTACTTACATTAAAACACCTTTAAAAGTAGACTTTAAATCATCTCATTTTCCATGAAAATAAGTCTTCAACATGTAGGCATTTCTATAGTCTTGTAATGTTAGAATGTAAGCCATAGATTTTTAATAAAAATGCCATACTCAAAATTTCAATAACTTTAAATTAAAAAAATGTGAAACCTAATGATAAGATAGTTGAAATACGTTTTGGGTTTCCAAGTATTTGAAATCATTTCCTACTTAATCTCTTTTAGTTTCTAAAAGAAATCTTTCTGCTCGGAGCGTTCCCTTTAGAATATCCAAATTAACTATTATTTGAAAACCAAGTCTAAAATTCATAGAGATAAAAGTCAATTTCTTTAATTGAGAGTCTTCTTAGATGGATTTCCTTTTTTCTAAGAAGTAATTAACTATATGAGCCCTGATAAAAAATGAGGAACTCTACACTAAAATAAACCTTATTTTACATCTCGTTGTAGTTCAAGAAAAAAAATCTATGTATATTAAAGACCCATAAACCTAGGAGTCCTTATTAAGTAATTAAACCTATCATAGAAAATTATTTTTATCTATCAAGATAGTATATTTATCTCTAAAGGGTGTATTTGATTGCTTAAATAAGTACTCCCAAAATCTACATCCCCGTAATGACTTATTGTTTGATATCTAATCACATACATTTGGGATCTTACTTCCTGGGTACTGCATCAAGCTGTATTTCTATCTTATGGACTGCAACGTTAGAAGCTAATCTAGGAAATTTTTCATAGCTTCATCTAAAGTAATCCTTAAACTCCAAAAATATCTTAATTTGGTGATTAGCTTCAAATTCATTTAATAGTGAGCTTATAAATATTTGGTGTGGGTTATCCTCAATGCCAAAATTAATTTCTTTCAACTCATTTATAGTTGACTTTATTTCTTCCTCTAGTTTTTGAGGTGCATCTCTAACTTGGAGCTTATCTTAATCATCAAAAGTTTTTAAATAAATCTCTTCATATAAATTAAATTTGTCTAAAGAATCTATCGAACTCAAAGTGATTAATGATGAGCAGACAATACTCATCATATTCTAATAGCTCAACTAAGCCAAATCCTAATTGTGGTCTTGATTGAGCATTCTTACTTTTCTTTTTCCATAATTTTTCAATTTAATTTGATTTATGTCTAACCCATGTGTAAGGTATTAATCCTTATTTTTCTAAATTCTTAATATATGGTGAGTACAAATTAAATGATAATTTTATTATTTCTTTCAAAAAGTTATCCTTAAGTTCTACATCAACTCTTGAACCAAGGATGATGCTCCTAAATAGTACTTATAAGGCTTAGAATTTTCATTCAATTGTGATACAACTTTAACTATCGAACACTTAACATTCTCTGAGAAAAGTGGGGTTAGAGCTAGAGTGTTCATAAATTGGTTAAGACACTCATACAAAGATAATTTAGAGACATCATTATAGATCCTATAGCTATCTGGCCTATTATTTCTTTGTTGGGAAACCCAGTTTTCATCAATGCTTGGTTCCACTATCACTACTAGCTTGGCCTTCAAATATGAGAGGTAGCCAGTGAACTAACTACATATGACTCATCCTTCAAGTAGGGTTCTAGTCTACATATATAGTATGATGTGCTTGGGTTTGTGGTACATAGAATGGTCTCCCTCATCTAATGCCTCATCAGAGTCTTCCTCATCCTCATCCTGTGGGAGGTTGGGTCATCTCATTTACTCATTGAAAAGAAAAGGTCAGATGTGGCTTGTAAGTGATGTCAAACTCTACGTCTTTCTCAAGTCTTCTTTTGTTTCTCTTCTCTTTTCTTTTGATTTTATTTTTATTTCTTTTTTTATTAATATTATCCTAAACATCAAGGGAGTACACTATTTATTTCATGAGCAGGTAGTAGGTTGCATCCTCATATATCTAGACTTTGTGTACTGAAAAAGGTTTGTGAGCCCCTTTAATGTAATACTCTAAACCACTATTCATGAACATGATACACACATTGATATAAATAAGATGGTACCATCTTAATCTTATGCATTAATGGACTTGTTTGAATATATGATATATAACTTTTCTTTAATCTTCAGGTCATTGATCTATAATAATGATGTGATTGAGATAAATGCCCTCTTGCCTTGCTCATTGATTCATTTCAACATCATCTTATGAAAGATAAGTATAGTGATGTTGATACTCAAGTAGGAAAGAGTTCTTAGACTTATGATGTTGACTGATACACCCAAGTCAATAAACACTCTAATTAATATGAAGTTGTTTATGTTCACTGAGATGTATAGTAGTAGGTTATGATATATATTTCCTAGGAGCAAGTATTCTCTGCAAAGTAACTCACAAGAGCACTTTGATGTAGCAAGCTTCTTTAGTGTCTATGGAAGTAGTAATAAGCTGAGCTAAGCATATGTGTGGGTCCAATAAAGCCTTGATCAAGGATTCTCTCATCTCTTTGGATAAGATGAGCTATCATATATGCTTTTGTTAGTTTCTAACTTTTAGAGGTGGGCTAGGACATTATAATCAACCTTAGGTTGGTTCTCCATAAGCATATCCATTTCTAGACCATCTTTTGGAAGGATTATCTACTTGTTGGAGTCAATGAATTATTTACCCTTGTCTTGAGGAGCCATCCTAGGAGGTCAAAGTTTGCCACTATGAAGATTTACTTCAATAATTTCTTCAGTAGTAGGAGTTATAATGGTATCTGCCTGCTCATTAGAAGCTTGAAGCTTCTCTTAATGGGTCTTTCGAGTCAGATGACATTAAGATAGAGATTAAAATTATTTTAGATAGGGCGTCTTGAAAATTTAAGATAGGGATGGCATTATTAGATTTAGAGTCATCAAGATGAAGAGAATGATTAAAATGATTTTGATTATTAAGAATTGAAGAGTTATCATTAAGATCATATGGTGTTTTAATTTGGAGTCATAGGGACACCATGTATATTTTAGGGGGTTTTTATTAAAATGATTGAGTGTGATATTAAGGTATGATTTGCTATCTCAAAAGAAATAAACATCACCATACAATAGACTTAATTACCTAATAAGGACTCCAAAGGCTGATAGGTCTTTGTATATACTAGAGATCTTTTCCCAACTTTACATGGATAAAATAAAGTAGGGTTTATTTTAAACCAAGTTCTTTAGTTCCCTATGGAGGAAAGCTCCCATTATTAATTACATCCTAAAAAGTGGAAGTTTTCTAAGAACACTCTTGATTAATGTAGTCAATAAATATCTCCAAAGATTTCAAGGCTAGACTATCAAAAAATTTATTGTTATTAGAAACCAAATGGGATTATTCAAATGGGAATACTTCTTCACAGATTCCAAAGGAGAATAAGTAGGATGCACACATGACACTAGGAAGCTTAGTGAGTGCTTCAATCTACACTATAGTGAGACTTTACTCTTTTTTTTGAAAGAGTGAAAACTATTTATTTGAGTTGAGATTTTATTAGAATGCTAGGACTTAGATTCAACAACATAAGACTGTGGAAATGCCTAAGTGGTGAAGAATTATGCCCATAACAAAAGATAAACTAAGCCACTTCAGAATCTAGATCTAGAGTGATCTCGTAAGCTAAGAGCTCGAACTAATTCTACTCAGATAAAATGGTCCACCTCCATAGAGAGAGAGTGAACACATCCTGACTCTTTTGGACCGATGGAAGCCTAGTGTGGCTGCCAACTAACACCTGCTACACTTTAAAACTATGTAGGCTGATCTTATGTAGATGCAAGATAGTTAAGATGTTATTTAATTAAGAGAGAAGCTAGAATCCTAAACTTACTCCCTAAGAGACTAGATGATGTTTACTATGCAAACATGACTTAGACTAATGTTAAAAATTTGCATATTTTTGGATCATTTTGATGCATTTATTTTAGACCAAAGCATAAGAAAATTATGCTTAAATACATGATGAAATTGAGTTGTGGGATAAATCAACTAAAAGAGGTGTCTTCCACATAAGGGACCACTCTCAAACGTCAAGCATATCCTCTATCTTGGAAGAGTGGAGATGATCTCTATTCAAGAGTGAAATAATATGATATGCATGTTGTTGTGGCATATAATCATTAAACTAAAGGGTTATTAAACTATTAATATCTTGATTAAAAGCCTAGGCTTTAAAAAGAGATTAATTGCATTAAGATTTAGTTATGAATTATTTTGTAAGAGTAAAAAAATTAATTTTATCTTAAAAAGCCTACTGCATCCAAGCCACACATCAATTCATCAAACTTTAAGAAACCTAGAAAAAGCATGTCATACACAATCTAAACATAATAATCAAACATTTGGATTTTATAAAAGAATAAAAGGGTGGTGCGGCCGAGTACCACCGTACACCCCAGAAATGAGAAAAAAAGTTGGGTAGCCAAGCTCTACCCTTATATAACCTAGAATACAATTGAATGTTACAACTAAAATAAATACTATTGGGGTCTTTAATCTTTCCTCTTTTTTCCTTTCTTTGGTTCTATTGGCTCCAAGGCTTCATAGGGCCTCCCAAGTCCTTACCTTCTAGCCACAGCTCATCCCAAAGCCCATAGTACTAAATTTACATATTTATAAAAAAAATAAAATCTAACTACACTTATAAAATAGACATTAGCTAAACAAACATACAAGCCAAGCAATTATATTTCACATATTTAGACTTAGCACCATGTGCTTGGATAGTCAATCCTACTTGTCTTAATTGGATTATGCTTAAAGGCATAAGCAGCACCTGCAGGCAAGAACATTTATATTCATTTATTATTATAGTGGCCCCTCAAGCACAATCCCCTGCATAAAACATCATTAGGCTAATATCAACCTAGCATCCAATCTACGCACAAATAATCCTAACATCTGGTCTAAAACATTATATCATAAAACAAAATATTTATAACATACACCAGCTCAACTTAATACTAGAATTTGTCACTTAGCATTCTGATCATTGTGCTAAGGTTTAGTTTATTATGTCTTGGTTGAGCTTTGGAATTATGGTTATCTAAAGTTTTAGAATTATTTAACTTAATCATTAAGGATGGTTTCACTTTAAACCTTTTAATAGCTTGATTATATTTTTAACTTACATGTTTTCATTTTGTTCAATACTTACTTAGCATCTAATTATTATAAAGAGAAGAAGAAGGATTAGCCCCTTCATCCTAACTTAAGTTGTTTTCTATAAGTGGATTATTATGGCATTAATTTTCTTAATGAATCACTTATGAATTTTATTGAGCCTAAATTTAGATTATCTTTAAAGAATTTTATTCAAACATGAAAGGAATCTTAGGATTAATGAAATTTAATCACCATCACATGAACAATATTCCACTATTCTCTTTCATTATTAATAATATTCAGATTGTTTCATTTCTAATTTCTTTTAATATTTGATTTAATGCATACATATACATGTAATATACCCATAATTTTGCACATTTAATGAATGTTATTGCATGAATTTGATAGAAAAGAGAGATTTCATCTCATAGCTAAACATATGCAAATATGTATTAGAAATTTTAGAAGTATGTGTCATTGTTAAACTTAGGAAAGTGAGATTATCTAAGACCTCCTTGGGGCGACTTAAAGTCTCATATTCTTGGGATGTCCTAACTATATACTTGTCAATTTAAATACCTATAAGCATATACATAGGAATAGAAACAAAACCATGCAAAGGTTATATAGAAATATTTTATTTATGTAAAGTTTAATGGCATGTAGAAAGAAGTTTTACTCTATATTCTAGCATATGCATACACATAAATGAATTTAAACAAATATATGCCATTGTTAAACCAGGGAAGCGAGATTATCTAAGACCTCCTTGGGGCTACTTAAAGCCTCATATTATTTGGATGTACATACTATATACTTGCTAATTTAAATACATATAAGCTTATAAATAGGCATAGAAATAAAGACATGCAAAAATTATATAAAAATCGAATATTTATGTAAAGTTTAATGCCATGAAGAAAGAGGTTTACTCTATATTCTAGCATATGCATGCACAAAAATGAACTTAAGCAAATATATGCCATTATTAAACCAAGGAAGTGAGATTATCTAAGACCTCCTTGGGGCTACTTAAAGCCTCATATTCTCGGGATCTTCAAAATATATACTTGCTAGTTCAAATACATTTAAACATAAAAATAAAACATAAAGATAAAATGATCCATTGTCATCTTTAAGTTACAACCAAATGAAAACTTCATGAAGTATTTACAGTGAACATTGATTTTAATTTCAAACTATTTCATTCATCACTAACATATAATTTCAAAATAATTTGAGATTTATTAGTGATAATAACCACACAATATAATATTATTTATCCAACTCATGCAATTTGAATGCAATCATATTCTTTTAATTTTCTTTTAAAACATGAATACATGAAACAAATGGCATGCATATTTATAATAATTGAAAGGAAGTAATTAAATGTTACCACATAACATACCCAATTCCATTGAATCCTAAGGCCAATCAAGTTAAGTAAACATTTCTTAATGCTAACCTAAGCTTTCATAAGGTTTAATTTTAACATTCAAGTTATTAAAGCCTAAAGAGGATAAATGATACATAAGGTTCACTCCATCCCACATTGGTTATTTGATATGTTTATGGAAAGAAATTAAGTATGTTTTATGAATTAATTAGGTTAAATTCATGAGTTACATCAATTAGATTACCCTTTCCCAAGCTTCTTTAATTTAATTAATCACTTGATTATGAGCCTTCAATAATATGCTTTAGGAAAATAAAATTAGCAATGCACCTAAAGAGGTCTAATGCAATTAGGCTCATGCTTAATAGTTAATTAGATTAAAGAAGAAAAAAAATAAAGTAAATACTTTTATGATTATCCCATATGAATGGGGTAATCATAATTTCTTTAATGAATTTATGTAATTACACACATAGAGGGATTAATGGGTTGCACTTGAGTTATTTAGATCAATTTCACTTAAATTTTATCATTAATCTTCTTAATTTATCCTTAATTGCAAACATGTTAATTAAGTTCATTAATGGACTACATTTGGAATTAATTAGGAAAAAGGGATCCTAACTAATTCTCAAGTTATCCTTACTATTTTCATTAGTTAATCAACCTTAATTACCCAATTTCATTGTTCATTGATTTTTAATAATTATTAAAATATTTAAAATGGGTAATTAGGATTAAAATTTTGGGATTTCCCAAATTACATGGTGAATATTTCTAAGAAAAATATGAAAGGTAGGGGACATCTCATAAAATCAACATGCCAAATTTGGAATTAATTAACCAAGTAAATTGGCCAATAATTAAAGTAATTAGCTAAAGTTTCAAACATTAATTATGCACTATTCATTAGGCATTAATTAGGGATTTTTTTATTAAATTCTCCTTTGTCTAAGCTTTCCAAAATGGGTTTATTTGCAATTTTTGTAGATTTTGGTACAATTAATGATGATTTTTTAAAGTTCTTGCCATTTAAATTTAATTTTTAAATCTAATTAATTGATTTAAATCGTCAATTCCATGTGGATGCTAATGCGGTAGCAATTTCCATGTGACATCATGGTATTGGTTATTTAAAACCTCTGACGTGGCTGCTGACTCAGTGATGATAGACACGATTTCATCTTGACAATCTAATCTTGGATCAAACAAGCGAGATTAATCTCGTGATTATGAACTGATTAAATCAAGATTTCTAACATAATTAATTATGAACGACCATTCTAATTACACGAAATGAATGACTAGTGATCCATCATCCCATAAGTACTAGAAACTTGACATCATCCACCTTTTACCATTCAATCTGAGTATGTCGGAGCTCATTTGATAGCAAAAATATCTTTAAAATGATCAAGGAAAAATTCTAGTAAAATCCTACAAAGGAAATCACATGAAAATAAAATTTGTTTCACAAATCACCAACACCTCGAGGTCAAAACTAAAGTTGTCAGATTTTTACTTCACCAAAGATAAAGACTGATGGCCCATCGATAGAGGAAGCCTTGTTTTAAAGAGATGAAGCCTTATTTAAAAGATTTCGTGCATCGATCTATCTATGGACCAAACATCACCATGAAAGTTATCAGAATTATTCTAGGGATGCTTTCCATTGGTCAAATTAATTGAGAATCGATTCATTTTGGATCTCCGAAGTGTGGTGAAGGTGTGGGGAAAGTTAATTCAACTTTGGTGGAGATCTAGTGAGGTTGAATAGATAGGGCTCTTGGGTTTGAAAGGAGCTTGGTCTCACAAGCGATTGGGTTTACGAAAAGCTCAAGAAATTCTTTGGGACTACTCAAAATGCTCTGAGGAAGGTCTTTGATGAGTTTGAATGAATGGGGAGGAGAGTATTCTCCTCCCTCCTTGAACCAAAGAGCTAAGATTGGCTCAACCTTAAGCATTTTTTTGGATGGAGTTGGTGGTCAGAGATGGCAGGGGATTATTGAGGTGGATGTGTGTGAGATACTGAGGGAGTGTAGTGGGCTGCCATTCAGTGTACACTTCTCCTTAGGTGGACCAATGGTTGCCCATGGGTGAATTCAATATCTCTTGGCTAAAGGTTGAACTCAACAACCATGGGTTTGGTTGGGTCAGTGGTCTTTAGTTCAAGAAAGGCCAAAGGTGGCTTCCTAGGCATGGAGGTGGAGAATCCTTCCAAATATGGATTTTTTCCCATTCAGAGGGCTTGGTTCAATGAGTTTGACCCAACCCAGATTTGGTCCCACTTGGACAGGCCCATGGTGACCCATGACAAGTTTGGTTGGGTTTTGACTTGGTTTGGTTGGGTTTAGCTCAATTTGACTCATGTAGGTCAAATGCATCCTATTAGGCTAAGTTGACCATTTTGATCAAATTGGGTCCAAGTGGGAGTTTGGTTAAGTTCAATTAGTCATTTGGAATGAGTTAGTGTAATTGGTTTGATTTAATTTGGATTAGATTTGGATTTGGTTCATATGCCTCAATTTGGGTTAAATGGATCATGTTGACCAATTTGACCAATTTACCAAATTAACTTGAGCATGATTTAGGTCTATGTTCAATTGATCATTTGTTATTGATTGGAAGAATTTATTTGAATTGATTTGGATTATGGAGTGATTTTGTTCAATTTGACCCTTTAGGTCAAATTCTGGTACGTAGGGTAATTAATTGGGTTGACCAAATTAGAAAATTAAAAAACATAGTGAAACCTTTAAGCATGAATGCTATAGGACCATGGATATTCTTGAGGAGAATCTCAATAGCATGTTATGTAGTTGTTGTTCATATTTCATGCTAAGGTTTCTCCACCTCTAGATGTAATCAATTAACGACTCATTAGGACTGTGCTTTCTACCACTAAGTTTTCTACTGTGACCCTCTGTAGTGCCCCTACAAATCTCTTGACAAAGAGTTGCTATAATTCTACAAAGGACTTTACTAAATCATTAAGAAGTTCAATGTACCTCAAATGCAGCTTCTATTAGGCTACTATGAACAATCTGAATATTATAGCATCCCTACCTCTTGCATTATAGCAGCTAGCTATGAAGTGTGCAATATGCTATCATGGGTTTCCACTACCATCAAAGACCTTGAAGTATGGTGGTATGAAGACATTGAGATATTACACTACATCAAAATCCTCTAGTTATGGTCTACCATTAAGAATTGGTAAGGCCCCTTGGGTTTGCACCAACGCCTCCTTCACCTATTATTCCACCAACTTTTTGATATCCATTTCATATAACATCATGCTCTTGGCACCCTTCTAATGTAAACTATCTGTATCATTATCTACTAGAGTAGTGCACTTATGTCTATCATATATATGTGCCACCTCCAGCCTATCAACCTCTATGGGTTTGGCTTGGGGTATTGCTGCTTGACATTTCAACACCCTTCCTAGCCATAACCTCCTGATGATCCACTTGGATGAATGGTTGACCATCATAAGTAATCTTTATATCCTCTAAGCCCATTCTAAATTTAATGATAGGGTTATTGATCAGATAGGCCTAATCCATGGCCAAATCCAACCTAGTGGTGAATAAAAAGATTAGCTTTCCAAAGATATGGTGACAACTTGTATAAATCAACTAAATGTATTGTGCTAAAAAAGGGAGCCTCTCTCCTATTCTAAGAAGGAATGGCATCACTGAAATGATTACATGGGTTTTATAGACTCATATCCCACCAAATATGATTATGATGAGTGAGGGTTAAGTTTGTAAAGATTTTAGAAACTTATATCCCTACTGATAATTGGTTCAATAATTATTGGAAAGAAAATCATCATCATTTGATCATGATGATAAGTTCGATAAATATGTTCAGAAATTCTAAGAAATTATTTTTCCTAAAGTTGAAATATTTAGAATTTTCCATATATAAAATCCCATCGGGATTCTACTGGGGAGGTCCTATAACCTACTTAATTTAATTGTGTAAATAAGAGGTTCTAGAACCAGAAGATGAAGATGTTGGCCACACCCACCTAAGTTGGAAATGAGTGAGGGGTTCAATAAAATGGAAGGTATTCTAAGCCTAAGAGTGGTATATACTTACTATCGATGTATAGAGATGTTAGCCAATCACTAAAGATGGAGAGATGAACTTCTTCAATGGAGTGACAAAAAAAATCTGTGATGTTTAAAATTATGATGAGGGCATCATGTAGATCTTAGGGGATACTTATTGAAATGATCAAGTATGACATCAAGGACTATTAGCACAGTAAGTCTTCACATATTATTCTAATTTTTGATGATAAGAAATATTTCTAATTGAACCAATTATATTTTTGCTAATTAGTTGTGTGTAGGTTGTGTTTAAATTGTAATGTAGTAATCAAAATTAAGCAGTAAATTAGGATTTATTTAGCATGAGCTATAATTGATTGACAAAAAGCTTGATCAAAGATTGATGAAGATCACAAATAATGAAAGATTACTACCAAGAGATTTATGTCGAGTTCAACATTTATAGTCCCATGTCTTGTATATATATATTTCTTGCATGTGAAAGTTGAATGACAACCAAGCACACACAAAAACTTGAGAGAACATAAAAAATTTTAAAAAAAATTAAATTTTTAAAGGAATCATATTATACAATATCTATCATACTATACAAATGATCCTATTTTGCTAAGTTATCTAAATCATAAATTTGCCAAAATTATACTAATCATACAGTATGCTTATCCTTTTCTATTAAATTTCAAGTCGACTCATGTTTTTACCAAAATTTGCTAATTTAAGTTGAGCATATAGGATGATTCAATTTGTACTATATGATTCATTTATTTTAAACATAACCACCAAAGATTAATTTGGGTAATTATAAATCATGCCTAAATTAACTAATCGTACAATATGAGCCTCATTTTTTTAATTACCAAATTCTAATGTTGAATTTGAGGGATTCAATTTTTTTGAGTATTTATGTTTAATTAATTTGTACTAACGATTGGATTGTATAAGTTGAACAAATAGATAGCTAATTTTTTATTTATACTATTCATATAGTATGATCTATAATATATGATATGAATAGTTGCAGCTGTTTAGGCCAATCTTATCATCTAGGGCTCTAACCATAGCAAATTGAATTGATCATACCGTATGATTATAAACTTTATAGTATGATTGAACTGACTTTTTTAAGAATAAATTTAATAATTTTTTATTCAGCCTCTTCTCTATAAATACCTCATTTAGGGGACTTAAATCAATAATTTTTTGAATGTGATAGTTTTTAAAGAGGCTTAGAGAAGAATGCTTAGGAGAAGGGCGGGGAGATCTCTATCTCCTCCTTTCTTCTAAGAAATTATTGTTAGTAAGGTTGCACAAGGTTGTTTATTTTTCATTTACATTACATTGATTTATGTGTTTTTAACTTGAGATTGTGTTCTTAGTTTAAGAACTTGTGTAAAGTTTGTCTTTCTTTGAGTTATTTTTTCGTGTTCCACTTGTGAGAGAATGATGTCATTCTTACCTTGATATGGAAGGGGAGTGGGTGTAGGGTTTCTCCAATGCCCGTGAAAGAGAGAGGCTTCTCTTCCATGGCAAGTTGGGCCAAATGAGAGATAGTGGATTTTGTAGGAATATATGGAGAGTGGATGTTGGTTAGTTGACCGAACCACTCCCACTTTTTTTCTTTTTTATCTAAAGTTCATTCACTTTGATTAGATTGATGTGTTTCTCATTTATGTTTAAGTTTTAAATCTCCTTTATTTTAAGAATTTTAAAATTCACAATAATTTATCCCCACTCTTGGTTGTACTAATACTTAGAAGTGGTATCAAAGCAAGTTTCTTGTTTCATAGTCTAATAACCACAAGTAAATCTATCAATGGCATATCTAGAGAATAGAAACACTATGGAAGGACACTATATTACCCAAGCACCAGTTTTTGAAAATACTTTATTTGATTTCTGAAAAATTCGTATGTCAATTTTTATTCAATCAATTTATTTTTTTATGTAGAATATGATTGAAGTGGGATATTCCCCTCCTCATCAAGTTCATAAGGGAAAATGAATTGAAACTCCTTTCAACTCGTGGTCATTAGAAGATGAAGAATTATCCCAATTAAATTCAAAATATTTCAACTATTTTTTTTTTTTTTGAGTTTAAAATTTGAGGATTACATGCATGTCTTGACTTGTAAAATTGGTAAGGAAATTTGGGAGAAATCATGTGTTACATATGAAGGGACCAATGAGGCAAAATAATCTTGGATCAATATGATCTTGCATGATTATGATATTTTTTGTATGTTACCTGAC